>NW_027018682.1:10805733-11443126 GCF_013076305.1 Rhopilema esculentum | reverse complement strand
ATGACAAAGTTAAAGTACGATGGCTTGATGGGGCGTCATATGCAGGCACTATTCTTGAAACTTCAGAAGCGGTTGCTAAAGTTCGCCCGGTAGGGTATCCGCAAGAATATCAATTGTGGATAACAAAAGGTGATATTGCCAAAGGTGATGAAGAGGTATCAAAGAAACCACAGTCTGGAAGTATGTCTATTAATTTTATGGTAACAAATCTAACAATTGTTAACTTACGTTATTTTTTGTGATGTGAGCTTTTAGCCAGATAAACCAAAGTATGCAATGCTTATTGCAACAGAAAACCTATTATTAATGCTTCATTACTTTTAAAGGTATCATGGAGAATGCCTTGCAGGATGCAATGGAAAGTATGAATCAAATCATGCAGGATTACCAGCAGCAGAGTTTAGAGACCAAGCGAATAGAGGATGTCCCTACTCGGAAAATACAGTCAATTCCAAGTCCAACACATAGTAGGTCATTAGCAATGATCTTCGTCAATTCAAATGATAAAGTAGGATTAAGAAGTATATATTCTAACTGTGCCTCACACTGAACATGAACATGTAGTGATGAAAAATGTTGATTGAAAAAGCTACAAAAAGATTGGATTCTTCAGAAGTATTGTCAATACACAACAGAAGATAGTAATCATATCCAAAACCCAGCAATTGCCAATTACTTTAATCCAGAACAATCTTTATCTAAATTAAAATAAAATTACAGCTTGTTAAGCCTTACTAAAAATCATTTCCTTTTTGTTACAATATCTCTCTGGTGTTTCTTTTTAACGGGCTTTCCTTTTCCGGAAAGCCTGGTTTTTGAAAATCAACATCAGAACAGTCGAGCAAGAATCGAATCCAAGCCATATAAACTGGAAACTATTCTAGATTTAGATTGCCATCTCACATGATTGGCTTGCTCAACCTTTCTGTACTAATGCATGATTTATTGTGCGAATAAGCCAATTGAATAATTGCAAATGAGCTATTTCTGCCTTTATTTCTACGTGTCTTGTATGAACTGGGTATTTTGCAGTTATCTTTCAAACTCTGATTTTTTTATGGCAGAAGACAACAGCAAATGGAAGAAGTTTCTTTCCAAAGTTCTAATCTCGAAAGGCAACCTCGATAAGCTAGCGAAGGTGTGCGAAAAACGTAAGAAGCCAGCATGGTCTGGAAAGGAACTGAAATCGAATGAATATCACGTTGGAATCGGGGCTAGCAAAGAGGATCTCGATTTCGCAGATATTGTCAAACAGGTATTGAGCAAGAGAGGGTTAAAAGTAACAACCGATCAAGATGATTTGCACGAGACAAGAACATTTTTGCTAATTTACAGCGATAGTGTTAACATGGATGAAAATGTCATTCGACATCTTACCAGGGCTGCAGAGAGATTTAATATGGGAGAAACAATAATAATTGCACTTGTGCGGCCAGGCTGTCCTGAAGAAGTTATTGACCGCATTCCGGATAGAGTAGCGTATTCGCTGTCAAATGTGGTATTTTTCAGTCATGACTGGTTTGGCGAAGCACCTGAGATGGCACGGAGGAGATCAGTTGAAGATCTAGCAGGTAGTCTGGCTAGCAATTTGCCATATCACAATAGAATTATTCTTTTTCGTAAGCTGATATGTCATAAGTATATGTCAAAATAAGAAGCTTCAATCTAGATAGCAAATGCTGAATTTCGAAAAAAAGGGCTGCATAAATTCATGGTTCATAATACCTTTACAAATTCTTTGCAACAATTGTATACTTCAATCTTTATTTTTCAAGCAATTTTTGGTGGCAAAGATTTTGAAAATGGCTTTGAAAAAAGAAACGTTCTTCAGCGTTTTGTCTCGCACTCAACAGAGTATAAAACGTCAGAATATTGATCGGAAAATCTTGCAAATGTGACTCTGGCTGCGTAGGACGGATTGATTACAAAATCTGGGGGATTGAATAAAACAGCATGTTCCTTTCAATATTAGAAAAACTCTCCCCCTCTCCCCCCCCCTTGTCAGAGCTCAGTCGTACTTCCGAGAAAAAGCCACTCTCGTGTAGACAAATGGAGTTCGTTTTCACCCTTGGGCTCAATTGGAAATATTTTCAGCAGGCAAGGGGCACTGACTGGGCTACCTTCACAGTCATGTGCTTGCTTTTTTATTTAGCCTATTTCGATCCACAACTGGGTATGTTTTCTAACTTAGAGTTTTCGATCAGTATTCTGTACTTTTTCCCCTTTTTGAATTCTTTAATTTCTATTTACATAATGACAATTATGATGAAAATCATATAATATCATATGATAAAGAATCGTTATGATTCCCCATTTTTCTATTAACAGCATTAATCCAGAACAACGTTAATGAAACTCATGACTACGATTTAAGCGGAGCTTGGCTATGCCAGGCAGCAGTTACAAGCAGTGTGACGTCATATAGTACAACCAGAGACTTCACTATGCTGTTGAAGCAACAGGGAAATAAGGTATTCAAAAAATAGCATAATTTTCGTCGTATAGGAAGTTGAATATTATCAGCTTGATTTAAACTTAATAACAGCCTTCTATTTATAGAAAAATGTGGTATTTTGGAACCCATGCCTGCATGCCATTTTGGTATAATGCCAAAATTTCTTCTATGATTCCCATTGGTCAATTCGAAGCTGTCTATCAAATAGGGTCAATCAAATAGCAAGCAGTAGCATAATTAGTTACATCTACTTTAGACTTGCAAAATAGTCATGCGTCGAGCCATGATATCTCGAGCCATGATAAGTACCAACCGGACGTCATTCTCATCAAATTACTTATCTTTCACAATTTTCGAATGCTTTTCTTGGCAGTTTATCATGTTTTTGTGGTATTTTAGATAACCGGAAGAACCATCGATAATTTCAAAATTGAAGGCGAAGTGCAGAAAGACATTCTGAAACTGAGAATATCCTACAGGGGGGAATACGAGCAAAATATTTATCTCTGGGAAGAAGATGATTATTTTTTCATTGCAGAAATCGCTGCAGTTATTCATAACCAAGGTATCTTATACAACTTCACTTATGTACAGCTTCAACTATACATATTGTCTTCACTTGAAGTAAAGTTTTTGTCATGTTTCTCTTAATCCCATCCTTTAACCAACCAATGTCCTCTACCACAATTTTCCATTTCACGAGAAGATTTTCTTCTCGTTGAATTTGCACTTTATTTCAAGTATCAGTTTCTTGTTTTGACATAAATCATCTCGTAAAGCTTTACAATTTACAGCTTATAGAAGATATTTCCTTTTGATGTTTATTTGAATTGTGATTAACAAATTCACATTTATACCCAGCATTCATGGGTGGTAGGTAGCAACCTCTATAGACATGGAGCTTGTATTGTGTAAGAACATGTAGGATTTGCAAATTGCTGGCAATTGTCAGTTCAGGTCTTCGTATCTCTCTAGTGTCTTTTAAGTTTATTTTTTTTCTCTAATACACTTTTTCTAACATACAAGATGCAAGTGTAAATCTCAAATCAATCTTTAATCCATGTTCTTTGCCACACCACGGCTCGCATCTCTTTCAGTGAAAATTCCAAAGTTCTAAAAATGGGTTTTTTTAATGACGACACACTTCAAACAAACATCATCGCAAACTCAGTTACTGCTTGATAAATTATTGAAAGAATGATATATCTATCTCCAGAGATTATGCTTTATAATTTCTTTGCCTTTTTTATCTGAATATAACACTGTTTCTCCTTTTTTTAAGGATATAGGTTAGAAGGAGAGTATTCTGAAGAAACTGATGCAGGCACTATAAGCAAATCCGGTGCGTCAAAATTCGATGCCTGTAGTGGGCCATTTAGTGCCACGCTTGAAAAACAGTGTCTCAGTGGGTATGTTTATGATACTTCAGTCAAACTTGCGTCAATTAACGTATATAATTATATTTCTGTGTTTTTACATATTTATATAGTGATTTGAATGGAGAGCAGGGTACCGTAGCTCATCTCGTTTTTCAAATTGATAGCTCTCATTTTAGCTCACTTGGATTTAGTTGATTATAATAAGTACTAAATTTTTTCTCAACAGTGAATCTTCCTAATTGATATTATAGGCAATCAACAGATATAAAAGTAGCTTAAGCCATCTGGCAATCAATATTAGCCAATCAATGGGCGGTGAGTGGCAGCACTCTCGTTGATTGGTCACTTTTTATCAAAAGATTGCTAAAGCCCCTTTAGTAACTATCGATTGTCTTTAAGATTAATTGAACAGAGCTTAATGCCCAAACGTCCATTTATTCCATCCCATGTTAACCCTTGCAGTTGATTTTGTACGGTATTCCTAATCAAGACATTTTAATAAATTAAGATAATATTTTTATGTTTTATATCTTAAGAACGTGTGCCGTAGTAAACTTGAATCTGTTTTCATGAAAGGTATTACAATGCTCATTGGTACAGTAAACCTGATTACAACGAAACCTTTGCAATTATCCATCGAGGTGGCAATGAAATCATTGCTGAGTTTCCCAACCAGTATGGATCTTTGACTGTTGGATTCCTTGATCTAGTCACAAAGACCTTGCAGCTAAATTCGTGTTCAAACAGAAACATGACACGAACCCTTATAGGTTTGCTTTAATCAATTTTTATTGTCCTATAGCTGTGTGGATTCCATACAAATGGTATTACGGTTTTTGTCTCGTCGCGGATGCTGTCTTGTTTTTTCTATATAAATTTCTACATTTTATTTGAGTCAGTCTGATGAGGGCCTAAGCATAAAACTTGGAGTTACAGCAAACATACTTCATCTTTCATTAAAACTTTTATTTGTTAATTGCTGTGGACCTCTGTGCATTGAGCACTATAATTTCACAATTGACAACGCTACGATACTCTATCTAACATTTCTATATATATCTAGATATGCTTTTAGAGCTAGAGCATTATTTAAATTGCGTAAAATGAATACTTAATTTATGCTTTTAGAGCATTATTTAAATTGCGTAAAATGAAAACTTAATTTCATGCAATGGATATATTGAATATGTTGCTTAGGATATTAATTACTATTCTGTATATCAAATGTAGATTGATAAAGATAAAATCCGTCGCAATGTCTTTTTTATTCCAGTGTACAGCAGTTTTCTTTTTTGCATATTGTTTGCAATTGAATATACTTGATAACTCAAAGCTCTTGAAATAACGTTTGCTGTAAAGAGATGCTCAATGTATAACGTTACAAGCGTAACAACATCCCAGAGCGCACAAATGAAATTTAACGGCTATTCACAATGTATTGATATCCTCGTATTACAACTTCTAATATAGTATTGCTTCTTTATTCAATGCATACCACAGGCAAGCTTACAGAAGACTCAGGTGGGGCTGCCTCCTTTCAATGTCTAAGTTATGGAAATGAGTTTGGTTTGACTGGTGAGCCTGAGGCTATTGCATTGACCCGAGACCAAATCCATATCTTAAAATCTGTATCGGAAGATGATGATGATGTTCTTGAGAAGATGCAAATGTCTTTATCTCCCAGGTACTCATTTATACAATGTATTTTAGATCTAGACAATGACATTTAAGAAGCTTATGCTGGTCATAGCAATTTTTAATTAAGATCAAAATACAGGAGAACCTATTCCAGATGCCAGGGTATTCTGGTAATGTTGGTTTGTTGCTAAAAAGTTCAATTAGCCATTCACGTATATAAGTAGCCAGAGTAATTGAAAAGAAGAGCACAATCTTTATAATATCTTTTATCTTTCTTTGAAATATTAAAATGCTTGAGAACAAAAGTTTTGTTTTTTTCTGTCGAGAAAATTTAGCTGGTCTAGAAA
Source organism: Rhopilema esculentum (assembly GCF_013076305.1). Next base: position 11,437,307 of record NW_027018682.1, on the reverse strand, counting down.
ATAGAATGAAAGATTATCTTTTGTTCTAGTGTACTAGAACTAAGGAACTAAAATATACCCATTTCTGAAAAGCGACATAAAAATTCTGCTAAGGCAACATCAATGATTTGTAAAGCATGAAGTCACAGCGGTTTGCATAGACAAACAATTCTATGGCATCAATAACTTGTTAACATTTAATTTATCAATTTGACTCTAGGCTGCAAGGAATGCCCTTTACACCAGGCTGGTATCAGCCTCTAGCTGAAGATGAATTTCCAGTGGTAATATTTTGCACAGAGCACGAGAAGAATAAGGCTTTAAAGTTGAAGAAAGACTTGGAAACGGTGCAAGACATCAAGCCAGTTTCCATTCAATCATCTGATTGGAAGAAGTCAAGGACCATTGTGCTATTGTTATCAAAATACACCCAATCGGATGAAGGTCTAAATTTTAATCGGTGTTTGAAATACTTTCTTTAGATCTTAGCAAAATTTTTGCAAATCTTTATGATGTCTTTGTCAATAAGGTTAAGGGTAAACTTTCTTATCCACGCTATAAATTGAACTTTAAAATATATGATGCAATCGTTAAGTCTTGCCACCTTTTTTAATGCGAAAATTTAACCTTTCCTACACAGCCATAGTATACGCAAGTATTTTGTAAACGATTTCCTTTTTTGAATCCAGGTTTAATTGATGCAATAGAAAGTGCAGCTGAAAAGGAAATTCCAATCTTTAACATTGGTTTGGATAGTTGGTTCAACATATTTGGCCCAGCCAACTGGAAGAACCAACAGTTGCGTTTGAAACTGATGAATTCGCTTGCAAGATTGAACCAAACGCCAGATACAACACTAGACCCAACTCACAACAACTTCAGGGGTCTCGTTAAAGGTATCTTTTCTCTTTGGAAGCTCGTATTTGAAATAATTGAAATTATCGTTTATTCATTTGAGCAAGGTAAAAGTTTCTGATTTTAAAAATACTCATGATTGTTGGTCAATGTAATTGTGAGCATGTTGCCAAGGGTAGTTTTAAAATTTCATTTCATTGTCATTCTTGTATGCCTATATTTTATTGTCATATTTTAATCCTTCCAATATCATTATATTTCTTCCCTCTGATTATTCAAGTTCTAATCCAGTCATGCTTTCTATTCAAACTAGGCATTCGAAAACGAATCGAGCCTCCTAATTTCAACATACTTGGTCTCTTTGGCGTTGAAGTGGTTGGATCAGACCCCCCAGAAAAGATAAGCAAGTATTCTGATCTGGAAGATGAAACTATCCAGGTAAAATATTTTGAAACATAGTAAGACAAAGAAGTTGATCATTTTGAGTTTTCAGAGAAAAAATGCTACATTCTTTTAGATTTTCTTTTCGCCCTGGCTATCTGTTTCGTTTATAAAGCTTTTATTTTGCTAGTAATGTCATGCTTGCCATTGTTCGTGAAACCTCCAGGTCTTTGTCTGTGTAATCATTTTTAAGGATTTGTATTTTGTCTCTGACGTGCGGCTACTGATATGCGAGAGTTCCTGACCTGATTTTTTATATGCAAGGTCTCTGGCAGGTTGGTTGTAGAGCTAAAAGTCATTGCTTTTTGAACTTAGTCCATTGAAGAGCAGGGCAGCTCTTGAAATTGAAAAAGAGAAATCATTATTCTGATAGAGAGAAAAAGGATGCTTTTGATAAAGTACAATCAAAAAGTGTAGCGTATTATATTGTGTGGCAGGGATTGTAGTTGATAGGTAGAAAGGGAAAGTCGTTGAAAGTTGTATGATTTTATGTTTGGTAAAAAAAATATCACTCTTATGTTTTTTAAAAAAAGAGTATTCCAGGGCCATAAATTTTTTGAGCCCCCCTCCCCCTTCTAATCAAAAATTGCAAGAATGCTTTGTTTTCATTGAATAAAACCTTTTGTACCTAATATTCCTAAACAATTCACCATCCCCGATAATTCTGTCCTTCCTACATTATTATCATTTAATCATTTGATAGAGGGCACATGTACCTCACTAGAAATAAACAATGATCATTTGACATCCAGCTGATTAAGCGGCCATCAATGATGTATCTCTATGTTGACCAATCAACCAACCAATTGAGGATGGGCACTGACTACATTGTTCAAGGACTTACTGGTGAAGTTGATCCGCAAACGTTCACACTTACCATGAAGAACGATGCAGGATCATATGAACTTCGTGTCAATGCAGACATGGATAAGTTCTATGGTAAATATTGGAGCAAAAGAGCAAACAAGGAGGTAAATGCCGTATTTTTTGTGACAATCTTACACATAAGTGACTGTTTATGATAATTTTCTATACTATAGACGTTTACTGCAACTCAGGACTTTCTAAAGACAAATTAAAGGTTTTGATAGTACTCAATTTACCTAGACCGTTACTATTTATTTTGGTTTCATTTTACACTTTATTCTGGAAGATCGAGACGTCGGTTATTACATAAGATATATAGCAGAAGGGACTTCTTTGATCCATCGCCTCATTCTATTCAACCTCATTTTGGAAATACTCCTCTGCACTAAGTCTTATTTCAGATTCGAATCATGGATTGAAATATTAGTCCATAACATGCAAGCTTCGTTATGCTTTTGCTCGCGATATAGTTTCATCCGGAAAGCTTTTTAGTGGTCAAATGCCCTATAAGTTTCCAAACTTTATGTTGTTAGAAAGACTACAACACGAGCACAAACAATGTGAGAAACTGTGTCAGCATTAAATGTGTTGCATTAATTCATCATTTGAGGTAAAAAAAGTCGTACAAGAAGTAAAATAAAAATAGAAGATTTTTAAAAAAGGTCGTATAAAGAAGTTGGTAGTAATTTTGGAACGTGTGGTCGTTAGTTGAATCTTAACTTTCAACTCCCCTGTTTTTTGTTTTAGTACACAATAGTGGTGTCGAAAGCTGACTCTGGTATAAGTGGCTTTTATGCAATGAGTGCAGACCAAATTCCTACAGGAATAGTCCAGCTTGGCAAAAGAACGGCTGATATTGTATTTGGTGGTTACACGTTGCCTGCAATGATTTCTGATAATAAGATCATTTTCAATGCTCCCTACCCTGGACAGAAAAGTGTAAAGATAACATATTCAGGTAACTGTGTTCCTTTTTGTAACTTTTACTTACAATTTCAGCAGGTATTTTATTCTTCAGTCCTCATTCCAAAATATTCAGTTGCTTTGTGGAAGCTCTGTATGTCGCAGAAATTCTGCCTGTTTATTTGGACTAAAGCATTTCATTCAAATTGTTGTTATTTTTCTCCCTGTACATTTCGGTTCCAATCCCTTTTTAACCGTTCTTTGCTGTCATAAACGATGCATAAGGTAAAGCATTTTTGCATCTTGAGCTTAAGAAGAGGTGTCACATTGTCTAGTTTTCCGATGCATGATGTTTATTAAATTTCTTTTCCTTATTTAATTATATTTTCCATTGAAGTATTATTCTTTGTTGACTCTGCAACCACAACTGGATGCAAAGTAAACTCCATTTTTATAATTTTTAGATTTACTGCATAACCTAAAAGTGCATAAAGAAATACCTCCAAATGCAATCTATACAATCTAGTAAAGAAACAGATAAAGAAAAGCAATTTTTTATATCTATTTGTATTTGTTTCTACCAAGCTTCCGAAGGTAGTTTTTAGGACACTGAGAAGCTTATGCTTATCGAGCAGTGTCCTGGTCCTTCCTCTCGATGTGACCACACCTCACAAATCCTATGCCTGTAATTACAGAGAGCTGGCGACTCTCCTCACTCTTGGTGGAAGTTTGGTAATGCCAGGGATTCAAACCACGGACCCTTGGGTCTGTTGTCAGCGTCTCTAACAACTGAGCCATCCTCGCAATTATTACAAATGTAAAGCATATAACTTTTCCACAGCTAAAGAATATCAAATTCCTCTAGAACCAGAATGCGAAGCTTCATTTTCATCATATGAATTTATTGATCTACACAATTCTGAAAATAATGTTATCAATCACTAAACTTTAGTTTTTGTTTAATGCCTTTTGGTTTTTCCATTTATTTTTTGGTGTTATGATTCTTTATACGGTAGTGTATATAGTCATACTATGCAATCCATTAAGAGCTTCTTTAAAACTGAAGACTGGCATTTCCTAGCTAAGCAACTATCTGTTGGATTCTCATAGTCAAAGACAGGATTGAATGGTGCCTAATGACAGGGTCTAAGATGCTAGCTCGCAATACTGTTCTAGAGTGATCCAGAATCACTTTGATTTTGCTGAGTTCTGTTACCATAAATGCAAGCTGTACCGTTTGCTAAAGTGCGCATTTTTCATATTTAGGCCTGTTTTTGTTTGGTTCTTTTAGCCACATTTATTTCAAAGATTTTCTTTATTTCAGCTCAAATCCTACTTAAGCCAGAGGGCAACTATCTTTACGGATTTTCCTTCCAATCACAAAGTACTACTGCAAGAAGCGCTTTCGATGCCAAGCAGTTTGCTTCAGGACATCAAAAAATCTTGAAGAAAAATGTAAGCCAATTAATTAGTGATATTCATATTTGCTTGATGAAATGACTATTTTTTGCAAAGCTATAGTTAAATAGTATTTTTTCTCCCCACACTCTAGGTGAAAATTTGGTCATGCCAGGGACTCGAGCCCAAGCCCCTGACAACTGTAGTCCGCAATCCTAACCACTCAGTCATCCATTCACCTAACAACTGACCAATCTTTGCAGCCCTTTGTGATAGTTTAAAATTTAATTTCCATAGTGTCTGTCTTGTTTTGTGACAAACCAGTATTGAAAATGGATTGTTCAATTCTAGAATAAGGACGGAGAAAGCGCGGAAAAGTGGCTTGTGGATTTAATCGAAGAATTTTGGAGATGTTCTGATGCTGGCGATTATGAAGGATTCTTGAAAAGTATGCTACCTCTTGAATTCATAGAATAACCTCTTGTTATGTAATCTACTGAGAAATATGGATTGATATTCTTTAGAAACTACGTTTCGGTATGTTTAGGCATAGAACGGTTCAGTCTTGGGCCATTGGAAAAAAAGCGCCTTGCAGTGTCTTTGTTAACCAAGAGACAGTTATTCTCTTCGGTGATTACCCTAAGTAGGGTGTAAATGGGCCTTGCCCTTGAAAAATGTTTTAAGGCTGCAAGCTTTTGATATTGTTAAACCACGGGCTGTTAGCATGGCTGCAGTGCTACATCTTTCTAACATTCCTTTTTTCTAAAGGTAAATATTTAAAAGATATGAACTTTTTACCTTTTTCTATCATAATTATGTATCCATTTTTAGCTAAATTTGGTGGAAACTGCAACTATCACCGCACCCTCTTGCACAAATCGTTTTTGGTGCTGTTTTTCCCTTCAGTACTAAAACTCATGCAAAAATCAATTTCATGCAGCAATGCAGCTACCCCTAAGTCATTAGAATTGCTGACACAAGTCTCAGCGAATGTCTGGCACTGAAGCTATGAATAACTTTAGTTTAATGTTTAACTTGATTTGCTACTAGAAATTACTCCGTAAGCTTTATCTTAATTTTAGATTCATCTATGATTCTGTTCCTTCCCATTTCGTTTGCATTCTATGTGTTTTTAAAGATTTACTCATTGTATGTATTGACTTGAATTTTGGGCCCTGAATGTGCTTGTTTGCAGGCTAGTAACGATGCTCGAACAGCAACAACTTCATGTTAGATCTTCATTTCAGTTTCAAAAGGCGATATGAGTGAAGACTTTTCAAATGTAGCCTTTGACAAGATGGTTGTTGATAACAGAAGATCAATTGGAAATTACATCAAAAATTCTGCTGTATTTCTTGGCAAGAAAGCACAAGTGACAATGGGGAAACCTATCGGGGTAACTCGATATGACTTCAAGTTTGACTTTGAAAAGCTAAAGCAAATCGAATATTCTGTTACCATAACAGATGCTGTTAAAAAGCTGAACGGTAAGAGAAATTCTGGGATTCTCTATCTAAGCTTTGTTATTTTGCTTTTTTGTTTTTACATATCGAATGATGCGAAATATGTCAGCTTTATTTAATCTAACGATAGTTCTTATTATTTTGCTGTATTTTCTCTCCGGAAAAGTAATTCCATGGTTGATTATTGGTAGACGGAGTAGGAAACTTATTTAAAGACAGAAGATCTTATTTCATCAACTTCATGTTTAAGGAGGATAGCCCTTCGACAATTTTGTTGATTTTCAGGTGGCCCTTGATTAAAAACATACAAAGTAAAACTTTAACACTTAAAATTTAAATCCTATTTGCAATCTATGATGTGAATCAATGAAAGCATGCCTGCTTTTATTTGAAAAGTCTTCGAATTTTGAAGATATCATTTTTTCAAGTTTTTTTTGGGTTTTCGTATACCGTTTTTGTGTTTCGTGATAAAGATTTGTTAATATTGTTTCAAAAAATACTATTTCTTAACTACGATTAAAGTGTTTTTAACAATCAAACTATTATATTTTCATGCTGGTACTAAATTTATTTGCCAACTATATTATCGTTATTCTGGATGAAGTACCACACGCAACGTACATAGTTGATACGATTAAAGTGCTTGATATAAAAAGATACCATATTGTTTTTTCCTTTCTAACCTAAGAATGTATAAAATCTAAGAAAGTTACAGCTCATCTTTTGCTATTTCAACTTGCTGCTTACACAATCCTCCTCCGGCAACCCAGGCAATCATCCTCTTGCTCTACAATTTTATTGGTTGACTCTTCAAATTCGAACAGGAATAATGAGCTATGAAGAGGAAGCAGAGCTGATGCACTCTAGCCAATATGACGTCATGATCAGCTACCGCAGTTGGGATGCACGCTGGGTTGATTTATTGCAGGCATTCCTAGAGAGTAACGGCTATACAGTTTGGCGAGATCGGCGTATGGATGTGGGGGTCAATTGGAGTGAGGATATCACTAAGGCTGTTAGGCGCTCGGGTAATTGCACTTAATTAAGTTCTTACAGAATGAAGGGTTTTAGTTGGTTTCTACAAGATCAGCTGGCTAGCAATGCTTCTTAATATCAATATTGCACGATTGTCTGTAACAATCTAGCGAGAAAGAGGGAGGGAATACAGCCACAGCGTTGATGACCTCTAAAAGTAGTTGGATCTTGGCTTGTCAACTTTGAAGCCTGAACATTGTGCTGTTGCAACTACTTTTGGCTAGGATTGTATATTCTGATAAACCTTTTGATTCATGACTTATATTTTTACCCTGTGAGTTTGGTTTAAAAAATCCATCAATAGTTTGTTTTGATTTAATTCTAAGCTAAGCTTTCTATGTCATCAAGCTTTACCTGTTTGTTATTATTTCTAGGTTGCGTTTTGGCTGCCATATCTGAGAACTATTTAACATCTGTTCTATGCACGAAAGAAGTTCGTATGGCGAATGACATTTCCAAGCCAATCATTCCATTAGTGTTGCCGGACACTTGTCCGAAAGACAACCCTACCGAGAAGCTTGTGTCCAGTGCATACAAGGTTTGATTTTGTGATCATTTTGTTAGGCTTTGTCAGACAAACTTCAGTTTTTTTTAAATTTTACACAAAATGTTCTACAATGCCTGCCACAAATCTTGGAACACTGACATCAATTTTCATGGTCAAAATCAATCTTCCCCCTCTCCCCTACAGAACAATGTTGGTTTATTATCAAACGGGTTAGGATTTTAGGAAGCACTTTCTTTTGCGCTTCTTTTATGACATTTCTCTAAATGATCAACATTGTTTTAGGGGGAAGGGGGCGGAAGTAGCAATAGGAATGAAAGATATCAAATGCAGCGTAAATTGCTGGGTGTTCCAAGTACTTTTGGCAGGCATTGTAGTCTTAGACTTTTTTTATAATAGCTGATTAACCACGGTTGCAGCGATTTTATGTTGATGAGGCAGGATTTAGTTTTTCTTGATATGTTAATCCAAATCTTTTAGACTTGATTTTTCATAGACCAATAATATTTTCGGAAAATGATGGCATAAATAAAATCTCATTGATTAGCAAATGGCTAGCAGTTTGAAGAATATTTTCCAAATGCCTGATCATTAATGTCGCTGAAAAATTTGCAAATCGTCATTTAACAATTTTAAATTCATTTTTCCATCCTAATGTATAACTAGTTTTTAGTTTAATTAGTTCTTTTCTTTAGCAATAAACCTTTGTTTGTATATTTTGTTAGATAACTAAGGCATACATTTTTCCATTGTCGTATTCAGATGCCAACTTTGTGCTGGAAAAATGTTTCCTTTTTCTCAAAATTAAAACATTCCGGGGTCTCACTAACAATAGTATATAACCTTTATTTTAGTCCATATCAAACTCTTGTTGCAAAATAGTAAAATTAACACGTTTGGCAACGACACAAAATTAGTCATATGCTCAACAGTAAATCCTTTTAGAGTAAATTCCTCCTAAAAACTGCACCAATGCTTTAACCAATCTGCTGAATATTAGTGTGAACATTGCCAAAACTTTTTATTCAAATTTTAACGTTTTCTTGATTACAGCAAATCACACAAATTCTTTTTTAATAGCGAGTTTCTAACTCGTTTTTGGCTAGTTTATGTCAAATGGTGCTTTTCAAGTATTTAGTTTGCAGATATGGCAACTTGAATTGATTTGGAAGATTTCCTTAAGGTATTTTTTTCTGTTAAAGGATAAATACCTGCCTATAACCATTGCAACCGAGCTGGCCGATGTGAGTTGGATAGATTTCAGGCCGCTAGCAAATCTGCAAACTCCTGATCCAAAAGATGTTGAAAGCTTTGGAAAGAAATATGAGAGTTGTCTGCAATCGCTTCTAAGAATGCTGGAAGAGCTGATGAATCACAAAAGGGTTGTCAATTTGCAAGGTAAGTAAGACGTGACTTTTCTGTCATGATCAGTCAATAATCTTATTTCGCTCTTGCACTCGATGTAACAATTCATCAAATTTATTCAAAACGTTTAACCAAAATATATCAAAATATATCAATATTTATTCAAAATATATCCAGGCCTCTAAACATTTTGAATAAATTGGTGATACAAACAAAATATTTCCTCTCTCCTCTTTCTAGAAATAGTTTCTATTTATTCTTTTCGTTCATTTTGTATCTTCAAATTGTAGTTAATTTAGTTTTATATATTGAATGTAAATTACCACAGGGTTGCTATGTATTCCCATGCTCCCTGTGGTATCGTCTCGTAAATTTGTATGTTTTGTAAAACTTTTATGCGAATATAAAAAAAAATTCTTCAAATATTTTGTGCAATGGCAGCTATGGATCAAATTGATATATTTTTCTTGGACGTCTCTTTGTTCATCTTACGAAGTTATGAACGCTTATAATAAAATAATAAACCTTTAGTACTACAAATTATGGAAAGGTGCAACCATGATGCACAAACGTACTTTTGCTTCTTTCCAACTGTTTGAAGAAGAAGCACAACCCTACTACCAGCCCTACTAGCAAAATCAATTGGGGAAGGGCAAGAGTAAACAAAATTATATCGTGACGTCTTCGTTATTGGTTAAGCTTCAGGAGCTGCGTTATTGATAAAATTCAACTTCTTTGATGAGTCATTCAGAATAGATTACCGAGTTTTCACAGTATGTTAAAAATTGATATTTAGATGGATACTACTTTTCTTAATTTATTTTCCATTTTATTGTTCCTATTCCTGAGCTTACAGTCTTTTTGGATCTGTAATCTTAAACTGAAACGAAAAACATCGTAGGAGACTGGAATCTTGTTATTGGAAGTAATGAGAACGAAGAGAACTTGAAGTTGTCCATTTTGTCAACAATTGGCTCGGAAATTGAAGGTGTGATGACGTCATGCAAGGATGAGAAGGTTGATATAACACTGGACAAGGACGTGTCATTATGTAATGGTTCAAATATGCATTTTGTTGGAAAGTACAAAGGAAATGGAAAGTCACTAAGTTATACCTTCCACTGTAAAATCGCTGCTGATGGAAACTCTTTTGAAGGTTGGTTATTCTTCATGATCTGAATAACATTACTTTTAAATTCGTAATTATGAAGTTAGAATAGATACTTTTAAGGCGTGAATTTAAGGCGTGGTTCCAGGCACGTCAAGGCCTTTGTAATTGTAGTTGTCACTTAAACCAATATGTCATATTACTTAAGTCATAAAACATAATTATATGATGTCCTTTATAGACAGCAAGAATCATAAAAGCTATCTGTCTCTCTAAGCACCTATGTATAAAATTAAATTTTCTGTTTTGACATTAGTTATTAAGCAGTCATTCATGATGCTAAATTCTAACCAGGAAATCCTTGTCTTTTTAAGGGCTTTTTCATTGTGTTTTAATAGGTGTTTGCAGGATCCATAAAACCCCTTGGGAACATCCAGTTGGACAACCAATGAACCCACTTGTGTTGGGGCTAACCCACTACACAACAACAAATGACTGCGGGATCTACCCAGTGAAAGGCTCCCGAGATAAGCCACTAGGTGGAATCGAGTTCAAAGCCGTAGAACAAGAAGAGTTTATTCTCGACCTTGATAGAGCATATAATATTTTACAGAACGCTTTCAAAGATATCAAAAAGGAAGCGCTCGAGCAAAGCATAATTTCGTATAAAGAGGTAAGTGTTGCTATAGAAATACCAGTTTGATATTCTGCAGCAGATAGTGACATTCATCAACGTCTTGTCAACGAGAAATCTTCTTTGCCGTATTTCTGCAGTGTTTATCTTTATCATTCAATTTTAAGGCGTTTGAGAAGTATGACGTTGATGGCAGCCACGAGCTGGATATGAATGAGTTGGAGCTTGCCTTAAGAGTTGCAAACATGAATTGCTCGAAAGGTAAGCATTATCTGGTCATCTTAAATCATTTTTTGTTTTTATCACTCAGCATACCCCTCATAATGGCGGCAATACATTTTCGATAGTCGCTATGACCTTTTTGTTGGGGAGACAAACGAGCTTATGGTGAGACAACCCTCCGTCCTGGAATCAAGGATCATGCGTAATAATGACTTCATTTTGACTCCAGGACGGATGGTTACCTCGCTCATTCAAAGACTTTCTCTTGTACGTCTCCAAAACAACTTTAGTATTAAATATCACTCTTGTTAACTTATAACTAGTCTACGGCTAGTAGTAAGCATGTTGGCCCGGGGAATAGGCCAATTTATTACAAATGTATGTCTGACGAAAAAGTTGTTCTTTGTCTTTACTGATAACATTCTTTTTTTTTGGCTGCAAACCAGAATAATTTTCATGATATCGTCTGTGATCCTATTTAGCTGAGAAAGTAACAATCATGAAAGAGCTAGATCAGGATGACTCTGGGACGGTTGATTTCTACGAGTTCTTGGAATTCATTGCCAAGTTAAGGGAGTCAAAAGGGAAAAGAAATACGGCCGCAGCACAGGTTGTTAAAAAAGGCTTCGTCACCAAAGTGTGTGTCATTCAGTAGACAACGGCAAGATGGCCCTCGCGTTAACTTCATCTATAGGAGCTTTATTCTATGTAAAATGTTTAGTAATGATATATCCCGTAGTTATTTACTTGAGCCCTCCAGTATGCAATATTTGAAATGCAATACTTGAGCCCTCCAGTACAATTTGAACCCTGCAGCCTGTTTAGATAAGGTTTGTAAACTCGCTATAAAAAACGAGTTCTTGACAATCAAAAAGAATCGAGAAACTTAATTACTCGAAGCTTACTCGAAACTTAATTACCCGCTTTTTAACCGTAATGAACTACCCACAACCTATTTTTATGTTCAATAAATCATATGCAGCCAGCATTGTCTAAAGGCTGCTGTAAGCAAGCATTGCATCTAAACTCACAGTGTTCTAGATTCCAATGCAACCTCTCTTTGACACCTAGCCTCCTTTTTGTTCTCCAATTGCTTTACCCAGCTTGATTCAAAATTTGCGAGAAAGAATGGAGCTATGATTATTCATCCCTAACTTTTGAATTTCCTTATTATATTTTTCGGTTAGAAGAAGATTTTTAAATCTTTAGCCTTTATGTCATATTTTTTTATGTTTTTCATATTTAATTGTTGCCTTGCTCAAAATGAATGAGATGATATTTATAAAAATGAGTGAAATATTATCTAATAAAATTAATGGAATAATATTTTTAATGCCACGATGTATCAATCATTGTGTTTTTAATTTTGACACAATATCAGGGCACTGATATTAAAGTTGAATCCCGTTTACTCGTAGCCTTGTTAACTCGGACTTTTGCTAAATCGTGCTGATTTCAAATTCCCATTGGATATTCCTATCCTGTTTAAGTCAAAAATCATAAATCGGATCAGTCGGACATCCACTAAGTCAGACCATTTTCTTAGCCCCCTTGAAGGTCCAGCTTAACGGGATTCACTTAATCTAGACGAAATTACAAGTAAAATATGAATATACACATGCATATTCTCGTTTATCACGAAGTGGTTTTCTTCATTTATACATTTTTAGTAACTAAACATTTTTAACAACATCACGTACGATCCTTCAGCACCTGGAAACGCTATTTATTAGTAATACTGTATCTACCTAGTTATGACAGGTTATATTGTAACATCAAACTAACAGATGATAAGAACGTTTTTGCATTGATTTGTTCGTCTTTTCTTGCCTATTAGTTACCATTAAACAACATGGCGATACAGCATCAGCTCTATCGTTTTTTACCATTGCAACATTAATAGCAGCCCTTGGACCGTTTTTCAATGCTAGCTTACCGTTATTTGTAACAGTCACAACTTCAAAGAGCTCTGTTGAAATTGTACAAACTGAAACTCAGAACATGCTAAAGCACAGAACATGTTGAAACCGTACACCACCCAAGTGTGTGGACAGACTACTTGAATTTTCACAGCGATTTCCTTAACAATGTTATGATATTTTATTCTTTCAGGACAATTTAGAAGGGCATCAGAACCTTACGTAAACAAAATCAAAGTACCTCGTGTCTTAAGCAGTGTTTCAACTTTCTTTGCTTCGAATGTCCTTAAAGCAGCTAGCGTTTGTGCCTTGTTTTAAATTTTAAATCCCCCTTCCTACATTTTGCTTTTCAATTTTACTTTCCCCTTTACCTAAAAAGATGTTAATTGTTTAATTCATAATTATATGTACATGAAACACATGTCATATATTAGCATCCACATTCTTTGGTGCGTTAGCATTGCTTCAAGGTAGAGACAGATGTTGCTGAATAAAATATTTGGCAGTGATGGTGACAGATAGAATTGCATCCCTGGAAAGAATCTTTGTCATTTACTGTTTCATTGTTTAGCCGATTCCTTTGCAAATCTTGCAGGCAAAGTATCTAAATATATAATGCAAGGACAATTTAATGCCATACAGTAAAAGCCGCATGTAAGAGCCAAGGGATTTAAGAACCTTCTGGCAGAAATTTGCTTTGTTAATACTCCAAAATTTATTAGGAACCTGTTTAGCCAAACAATTTCCAACAGGTTATTATTTGTGGGGTTTCACCCTTTTATATATTTTTTTACCAAAAACCAAAAAAGTGACAGAAAATTGAATTGCTAAAATAAAACTCACATATGATAAAATTAAATAAATGCACAACGTATGTTAAATTATGAAACTATAAATTATTGTGAAACAGTTATTGCTAAAGTATTTTAGATACAGTACTGTATAACTGATCAATGGCTGGTGGACTTTGCTACACTGTTAAACATTTAAAATGACGAATAGACTAGCTTAATGCTGTTTTCTGATAATCAACAACAATATCTACACTGTAGAAATTAAGCACCTAATTATGAACCTATTTAGTCTAAACTGTCATTAAATACCCCATAATGCAAGAACACGTTTTTTCCAAACTCTGAAAAAGGAGGTTCTTACACGCGGGTTTTTACTGTGGTTTTTATACAATTCGATGATGTTTAAAAGGATTTTTGTCATTTGCAAACCACAGCATCGTAATACGAAATATTGCCTATGAGAACGCTTTGGTTTTGGACTTTAATTAACTCTACGATTTGTGTATAAATACATATAGAATATCCTATTATTTTTAGAAATCAGTATGGCCTCTTTGCACGAAGTCGTGTGACTAACCTCAAAGGAGCTCTTTTGCTGCCAAACCTTTATTCAAATGTTTATTGAAACTTTCGATTTTACCCTCTTTACAAGCTCTCTTGTTCAAGGAGTTGTTGCAAATGATTTTGTGTTTGTTTGATCAGGTTTCCGTGGAGCGCTGATAACCGAGAGTGGGTACGTGGTCACACAACATGCACTTTGGTATCCTTTTAATATTTCTAGTCTTGTTCTTCATTTATGTAAATATTAATTTTATTTGTGGGAAGCATCGCAACGTGGCTTTCAAGTATACCATCAACGAATTGATTATAAAAGAAGATGATGAATGAGGTGGTCACTTCTTCGTCTTCAGTCACTGGTTGCGAGACATGAATTCTCTATCAGTTCTCGGGTTGCTCTTAGGCTTGGTCACTTACTCGGCCGCCTACTACAGAGTGTGTTACTTCACAAACTGGGCACAGTACAGACCAGGAGAAGGCCGCTACAAGCCACACAATGTCGACCCTTTTCTCTGCACCCATTTGATGTATTCTTTTGCCAAGCTCCACAATGGTAAAATTGCTATGTACGAGTGGAACGACGACAAACTGTACGCTCAGGTACAGGACCTTAAGAAAGCCAATCCTGCTTTGAAAACACTCCTCGCCATTGGTGGATGGAACCACGAGAATGGTCACATGAGGTTTGTTGATTCCATTGGTTTCTAGTTCTACTATTCAAAGATGCTGGTCTATCAGACCTCTAAGTTAATGGTTAACTGATCTTCTCTTGAATTCGCCTATCAATGTTTGCTCCATGACAAATCAAAATAAATGTTTCACTGTCAAAAGCCTACTAAAACTAAAATGTAATATTCCTTTACGTAGCTGTTCAGGTAAGCTTTAACGATACTTGCTTCCTACAAATCTAAGTACTATTTTTTTGAAATTTTCAGCAAATTTTCACAAATGGTTGCTACAGCAGAGAAACGAAAGATTTTCATCGACTCGTCGATTGCTCACTTGAGACAATGGGGCTTCGATGGTCTCGATTTGGATTGGGAATACCCTGCAAACCGAGGAAACTCTCCACCTGGGGACAAGCAGAAATTCACTCTCCTCTGTCAAGAACTACGGTCAGCATTCGAGAAAGAGGCTGCTTCTTCTGGGAAAGACAGACTACTCCTTACTGCTGCAGTTTCTGCTGGCAAGCCAACCATAGACACTGCTTACGAGGTAATAAAGTATAAGGAATCTAGCGCCCAGACTCTTAGCGTCGACATTAGGAATCGCTTTGACCATTTTAACGATCCGCATCAGGGAGCAGTTCATTTATCGGATTCACCTGTGTCTTCTACTTTAAGGCACTATGTCCCGTCAGTCAACCGTTCAGAGTTAAAAATAGGCTTTGTACTCGTAGTGTTTGTGATCGATACAGTAGATATATTGTATAATCCAACCAATGGGAAATTTAATTTGCCAGCAAAAGTGCGTCGGGACGTAGTGTCTTTAAGCGCATTATCTTTGTTCCGGTGAGCTTAACTTATTAATGCAAACCACCCGTGTCTTTCTTCTCAAAATTTTCTTCACAGCTTTCCTTTTTTCACAACATTCTAGAATGTTATCTTCTAAATGTGTTCCTTTTATCTCCCATATTTCTTCCATGCTATAGTTTCTGCCCTCACTGTTAATCCGATGATTGGATACTGCCCTGTTTTTCTTCTGTTTAAAAGTATTGTTAAAAGTATTCATTGTCGAAGAATCGACATAATTAAGGTCAAGAGTTCTCAAAGAGATTGATCAAAGCTATTAATTATCAAGTACTGAAAACAAAGCATATATTCCTTTTGAAAATAATGAATTACCCCTGCGGTAATTATATAAAATGAAGTCCTCGATCTTAAGACATACTTTGCAGGTTGACAAGATCTCGCAATCATTGGACTGGATAAACATAATGGCTTATGATCTTCATGGCATCTGGGATAAGAAGACTGGGCACCACACTGCCTTGTTTGGTGACGACAAACTCACAGTCACATTTGCAGTTGACTACTGGATGAAACTCGGTGCTCCTGCAAAGAAGCTTGCTCTTGGTCTTGGTACATATGGAAGGGCTTTTACTCTTGCGAACCAAAACAACAATGGCCTTGGTGCACTTTCAAGACAAGCTGGTCGCAGGGGCCAGTTTACACGAGAAGCTGGTTTCCTGGCTTACTACGAAATCTGTCAGATGGGACTTACAATGGTAAAAGACAATCCTTCGGGTTCACCATATGGCTACAAGGGCGACCAGTGGGTTGGATTTGATACGCGAGAGAGTCTCATGGACAAAGTTGCAATTATCAAGGGCAAAGGACTTCTTGGGGCTATGTTTTGGGCCTACGACTTGGATGACTTCAGCGGTAAGTTCTGTGGACAAGGCCCGTATCCATTAATGAACGCAGTTAAGAAGGCTCTAGAGAGCGATGTCGTACCCACTTTCCCACCAGAGCCAACCCGGGGTCCAACTGACGCACCAGTAGTCACTGATGGTCCTGTGGTTACTGATGGCCCAGTCGTTACTGATGGACCACAGCCAACAAACCCACCAAATCCAAACGGTGTTTGCAGAGCCAAAGGAGCTTGGGCTGGAAATGCTGGAATGGATGCATGGTGTGCAGCCAATTGCGCCAGAGGAAACTGTCCTTCTACCCACTGTACTTGCGAATAGATATTTAGCATTATCTGACATGTAAAAGAAAATAAATCCACGGGAAACGTTAGAGTGTTGTCTTTTTACAAAAAAATCCTCCTCATTTCTTCTCCAAAAGTTGTTTACAGATAATCTAAAGAAACAAGAGCAAAGGGTCTTGTGCAGACATCGGCGGTCAAAAGAAATTAGAACATAGATCACATAAAGGGGAGTTACTTCTTTTTGCGCACCTCAGTGATACCGCCAAAAACACATTGATATTGAGTAAGCCATTTTAGTTTCTGTTGATTAACTTTAAGTCAAAAAAGCAATATCACCTAAGTTGGACCTAGCATAGACCGTTTTCCTAACATAAAAAGACGCGAAACAATCTAAATATTTAAGGCTTTTGCTGGAAGTGAAGGGGAGAAAGGTAATGGCTTACTCTACGCAATTATGTATGATTAAAACTATAATCACAACTGATTTACCTCATTGAGATCCATGTAAGTTCAGATTTAGAATTAAATACAGTGTTTACAGCTTTAAGTATTTGTGAAACAAAATTAAGATATCAAGTCTTACAACTAGACTGTCACAATCTTGATTGATAGTACGAGTAAGGTTATTGTTTAAATTTCTACAACGCAGCAGAGATTGACCGCAAGCCTAACCACTAAATAGCCATAAACTGAAAGACAATGTTTGGCAAGAGTGGGGCAACGATACCAATCTTTTTTTTGATCTACCCTTGAAATGTAAAAAGATGCTTCTAGTCAATGATTCCCTTTATCAATCTTCCTTTTCAATCCTTCTACAAGTTAGTTCCGTTGGCATTTGAAATGTTCTTTTGGAAAAACGATTTTTCTGCATGCAGCAAACACTTGGAAATTTCGTTGAAATCTCCTGTTTTCTTCTTTTCTGTCTCTTCTGTGAGTTGTGAAAGGACTCTCCACTTGGCAAACAATTTAGCTCTGGCAGCTTCCCAATTGACTTTTGGATTCCATTATCCATTTTGTTTTGTCTTTCGTTTCTTCCCCTACCTAAACACAATTCCCCTGAATTATAAATTACAATCTTCGGTAAACCTTGCTCTTTATCTCCTGCATAGCTAACCGTTTTCTTGTTACATTTGGCCCATCCATTCTTTTCGTACAAGAGTTCTTTTCTTCGCATCTTCTTCGTTTCCTTTTCAAACCATTCAGCATCAAACTGCGTATATGACAAACCCCCACAAACTGTCTTAAAAACATTTCCAAACTTGTCGTAAACCGCCATCCCTGAGCAATAGCCTCCTCCCCGATATATTTTTCTCGGCGTGTTATTTTCCAGAAATGGCAATTTAAAAGTGGCTCTTTTTCCTTGTAAAACTTCACCGGGGATTTGCATCTGTTTAACTTGCTGATTTATAGACATTTGTTTTTGCATATCGAGAAAGTAGGTCTTGGCTGTCGACTTTGTAATCGGATACCAATACATTAGTGTTAGCGCTTCGCTCTCAACTTTTCGTACTGCATGTCTGCTGCGCCCACGTTTTGAAATAACCCTCTCTGGCAACTTACGGCTATGATATAAATTCTTCTTTAGGTTTCCCATCGGTCCGTAGTGTGGTAAAAGAACCTTCCAATTTAAGAGGACTGTGTTACTTTGGTTTTCCTGTTGTTAGGACATTCTCAAACTACCATGACCAAGTATCAATATTAGTAATAACCTATAAATTATTAAAACAGTTTCATCTTTAAATCAGAGTAAAAAGAAAGGACATTTAAGTCGCATTATTTTCATCCAACCTTTTTCCAGATAGCATTAATCTTACATTCACAAAATATGGTTTGTGGCCAAGCCTTGATGGAATTTATTTTCAAAACAAGGGTAATACAAAATACGGCGAATATTTTGGTTGACCATGAGACACACCAAATAATTAATCCTTCGGTTTAGGAGCTGCTAAGTTCGTATTCATTACCCTGGAAAACTGTGTTCAAACCAAGATTCCCTTGTGAAGAAAAATGCCAAAACCATATTATTTTTAAATCTGTTTCCACATCAATAATCAATTTTGACTACACACAATACAAGAGAGGTGCATTTATTAGATAGTTGTACATGTAATAAAAGTTCACGAAATCTGAATGATTAAGCATGCGATATTTGAGGCAAACTTTATTCTACATTCGTTTTTTGAAATAATCTTCATGGCATATTACATTTTAGATGTTCAATGTATATGGAGTAATGGAACATAGGTGTCCATGTTGTAGGCATTAAGTTCACTAGGGCTGATTTTTGTTCATAAAAAAGACAGGCACAGAACCATTTTATTAATACCCCATAATACCTACCACTACTGTACCTATTCGATAGGAAATGTGCCAGTACTTGGCTTGGTATTTGCTTCTTGAATTAGGGGTCAGTTGCCCCAAACAAAATGAGACTCAAAAAACTCAATTTAAAAATAAGATGTTTGATAGAAGGGAATGGAAAAAGCGAAGTCTACACATGGCCAAATCGAAATGTATATATTCTCAGCCTAAATTCACTAAGCACTCAACATATACATAACACATTGATACAACTAAACGTATATGATTGCCGTCATAGCCTGATTCTCACATTGACCAGCTTCATTGCTACTCAGCTAGAATTATTCAAATTCTGCTGGTTGAATGAACCTTGTAATTGCTCTAATGTAGTCAATTTCTAAATGAAATGGTCCATTTTTCTTGTCACTTATTGAAAATCCAAATGATCTAATTTTATCAAACCGAATCTGGTTGTCTTGTAAGAATCCTTGGTTAGTTAGAATGAACTTGCTGTAGGGTATCTAAAAAAGAATGATGTTTATGTTAGCATCTTCAACAATCCATCAAAAACAATGTCTAGGTTAAATTGCTGGAATCCCAGACCGCATATAGTTTATAATTTTTGGGTCAGCAGTAATTGAATTCCAGAATGGACATTTGAGTGAAAATTCAAATGAGAGGAAACTAGCATGGGAACCCTGAGAAAGATGGCAAGAAGGGCCATGAATACTACAACTTTTAGTAAAATGTGATTTTATTTAGTTGCTGAATAAGGACTTAATTAAAAACAACTTTGATTGATTAAAAATTAGTCAAAAATGAACAATGAAGTTTATATATAAAGTAACTTCTTTCTTTCAAAAGTACCCCCATCTTAAGATAAACAGCCCTTGAAGAAAACAGCTTTGAAAATTGAATGAAGCATAAATATTTAAAAAAGAGTATCGCTACATACCCTTACAATTTCCCAATTTGGACCTCCTCTTGTAAAGATAAAAGCTTGATAAAGATCATCTGGACTATTGCCTTCTGGATGAATGTTGAAAAAGTATGTTCTCCCATCACCCCTAACTCTTAATTCAAGTGTATCAAATTGGTCCAGGTCATGGGGGACAACTTTTTCCAAAAAACCCTGTGAAAAGAAATTGCATCATCAATGAAGCTTATTCAACAAAGTAACAAAAATAAAGAGACTACAGAAACATTGTCAAAACCTTTTTCTACAACAAATATCAAGAAACAAGACAAAGAATAAATTAAAAAACTCAATTAATCCAAGTTATATTCCTTTTGAAGTATATGAGCTTGTCTTTGTGGAATTTTTCATTCAAACAATTAATCATTTAATGATTTACATGCAGATTATGCAGCATTATACAACCAAATGTAAAATGCAATTATATTTCCCACTTTGAACTGAAAATCAGACAAAAACAAAAATAAAGTGCAAGATGCACATATCAGATGATTAATGTGTGTGCTTGATTAAAATGTGAAATTTTTTGACATGCTGATAAACACCTTGAAAAGTTCAGGCATACAATGATGTGCGATCTTTGTAATCTACACCTTACAAAATTTTATGAAGACATCTTAAGTATAATAGTTGCTCTTGTCAAAATGCTAGAGGGGTATATCATCACTGAAAATGGGTATGAGGTTTTTATAAACTCAAGAAATTTTACAGATTTTTTTAAGAAAGAAGTTTCTTGTGGACAAAAATTATTTAACAAAAATATCAAGATAATGCACACAGAAGAAATTAAAAAATTATTTAGCAAAAATTGAAAAGAAATTAAAAGAAACAAAAGATAAAAAAGAAAAGTCAGTCAAAATGTGGTGCTTAATGTGTGATTAAAAGCACCCCTAGGGAGCTGTACGGTAAATCTTCAAATTGATCACTCCCTGAAAAAGCTCCCACTCTAGAACTACAAACTGTCAATGAGCCCCCCCTTGAATAATCCCCAACTGCTACCCTAAATTCTCGAATTGGACCCCTCAATTTGATGATTTTTGCCATCTGAGGTTGCCTTTGGCGTTTCATTAATTCTTTTAGTAATTAATTAAATGCTCATAAAGAAAATCCTACTAAAATAAATGCGAGGTCTTTTAATAATGTCTTCTTGATGTCTACAATAATTTTATAAGACCCCCCCTCATATAAGCCCCTCCCTCGAATAAGCCCCCATCCAAAACTATCAAAAATTAATAGGCCTCCAGGGGGCTAATTTGAGGATTTACAGTATGTGTGTGTGGAAGCATGCCGCCATGACACCATGCCTAAAATCACCAAAATGGATACATTTCCAAGAAACTGGAAAATGTAACAAACAAATTAAACAATGGTACAAGTGAACTGGTCAATGCCATTGAACATCTCAAGTCTTTAATTTTCAATTTTGTGTTGTATATGACATTTTTTAAGCTTTTATTAAGTTTTAGGGGGTTTTCTCACATTCTCTAGAAAAAATACTTTAATATCATAGAAAAAATACTTCTTGCTGTAAGTGTTCCTTGGATATGATGTCATTTATTCTAACATTCTGGGTCCCCTGTTAAGAGGAGTTTAACAACAGTATCTTGTATGGGAGATCTTTCACAGCTACACACAAAATATAATTGTCAATGTTTCTGTTGTTTTCAAAGAATTGTGACATTTCCAACCAGACAGCCAGACAGTCCAAAAAAATTTTATGGGGTTTTTCATGCTAATCATATAGGGGATTTCACTCAATTTCTGAGCTCTTGCCTTTTTAAAATTCAATTTTTTCCTATACTCTTTTACTTTATTTTTTTCCAATCGCCCAATACTCGCTTCTTATACTGCGAGTTACTTTTAAAAAATGAGCGTAGGGCCTATTGAAAAAACAAAAACCGAGACTTGGAACCTTGTCTGGTATAGATTTTATTGCGCAAAATCCAGAATATTTGGTATCTTCATCTCCTGGCAATGATGTAGACAATTCTCCTCTAAATACGCAGTGTCCATGTTGGCTTTTCTCAAATAAGCTCAGTGATTTACCACCAAAATCTTTGTCACTGACTGTCAACCATTTCTCATTTGCTCTTTCGTCCTTAAAGTCATACAGAAATCGATCCAGATTTAACTGAAAGAGTTCGCCATTTAATCCCTTAATACTGCGGGATACACCATTTTGTAGGTAGGTTGCAAATTCAGAAGCAAGCCTATTCAACGCTTTCCTGGCCATGTTTTAACAAAATATCAGATCTGACTTTCTACGCCATCTTTAACCCACATCGAAAAAGAGGCTCATCCTTCCCCAGGCTTTGGGACCCTCTGATCTCTATATAACAAAGAATTTTGATGGAGGCAAGCGCAGTAGAGGATTCAAGGGGGCAACTAGGGGCAGTTGCCCCTCTCTCACCGAGTTGAAACAAGTCTGGTGCCTGGAAAATGGATCATGTTTTGCTAGAAAAGTCACGTATTGGAGCACAACAACTGTCATCAATAAAGCTGTGCTCTTTCAAATTCTTACCTTCATTCAAACAGTGCTCATTTTCTTGCGCTTAAATTTGTCCAATCTCCAAGGCATAATCAAACCAGATAGAACTTTGAAGCATATTTGCGATGGAATGTTTGTCTGTTGTGCCCAAAATCTTTGGTTCTCAGTTGATGTTGTAAATATCCCATACCCATGTTAAGAATGTCATAGTTGCAAAACTTCTCTTGATGTCATAGTTGGAAAACTTCCCTAGAATGTCATAGTTGCAAAACTCTTTCTTCCGCCAATCATATTGGCCGCCTTCATCAAACCCTGAACAATCAATCTTACCTTTTGCAAAAATGCCGTACTATTGAATTTGAGGCGCATTCCCTAAAGTACTGCCTAACTATACAATCATACTCCAATTTAAAATAAAACCAAAAGCGGTAAATTTTCTGGCCCCCTTAAAAACCGATTTCCCGTTAAGGAAAAAATATTCAAGTCTGCCCTTTTTGCAGAGTACTCTAGCAGAGTTTGAGGTATCATACATAGCGGAGCAGCAAATGTTCAGCCGAGAATTTTGTTAGAAATTTTAATAAGAGGAACTTTAGTCATGCTCAGACTATATATGATATTTTTGACACAATCATTTTTAAATTTCCTTCGAAAGTGAATAGAGAGCCATCTGTGAGTAGTTAGGGTCTGAAATTGTTTTATACAACGTACTCTCGTCACCAATTTCTGAAAATTTTTCAGCGCCCCCACTACCAACTGCCCCTTCTTCAAATTTGCTCTGGATCCGCCCCTGGGCAAGAGCGAGTAAGCAAGAGGAAAATCCTTTTAAACGGTCCACACCCTTTTAAACGCCAGAAAATGCCCTTTTTAAAGATACTTTTTACCATTTAGGACGTCGATTTGGGGCCTCTTGCCCCCCCCCCTCTTGCAGTGCCATTGCAGATCAGATGCCATGACAAAGCCGTGGAGGATTGGAAACGGCAGTCAGATACAGGGGATCAGTTAACGACGCAGTTGCTAATTACATCAGTAGGCAAAGGCCCATCTATCGTACCACAGAAGAATACGGAAAGCTTCAAGGCAAAATTTGAAACATTCATTTTCATGGTCTATTTTGGTTCGAATTGTACAACTCCTACTTTTCGCAATAGTTGGAAATACTGGATACTAAAAATCTGGTAGTTAAGTACATTTTTTCCATGGATCTTTCCAAAAGATGAAACTTTTAGGGACAACTCTTGGGAAAATATGCCTGCAATGTTCATTAGCCTGCGTCACAGACCATCACCACCAAGGAGGTTAGTCTGTGATGCTGACTAGATTTCATATTAACCAAATGACCAGGCTATAAATACCCCCCCCCCCCTCATGAGCTACTGCTTCGCTCCTGCCTCCTTTTACGGACCTCACTCTGTTGTGGCGTTCGTAATAAGGCCCCCTTCATTCGTCTCCAACTAATTGTCCAATAAAGTCAATTTGTTTCAGAAGCAAGAATTTCAGTACCCTTGGGTGCCAGAGCCTCCATTCTCCTTCGCAATTCCTTCCACCGTTCTTCATCCTTTGACTCTCTGAGGCTCTGGCACCCAGGGTAGAATTTCAGTTGCTTGTCAAATTAAAGTATATCCTTGATTTCAGTTAGCCTCTTTTTTTGACATGCATTAGATCTCTGCGATGAATTTTCTTTTAGTGCAGCGAAATTTATGACAGACCGGTAAACAGTAATTTTCATTATTTACAACTATTTTTCCTTTGGTAATGTTTTTTTCTGGTCTTTAATGACAAACCTATGTCATTACTCACAGTGCTTGGTAGAGGGGATATTGCATTTAAAACAGAGATTTTTGTGGAATAAAAGCCTGTCTCATGTTAGTTGCAATGTAGAAAAATATAGAAGAAGGAGCATAGCGTGTTTTAGATGACTACGAGTTTGCTCAACTCAAACAAGAGGCAATGCAGGAGAAAATACCCATTATTTTCGATACCTGTATTGCATGTGCAGATGGACCAGAGTCAGAAAATACATCATATCATTAAACAAGATAAAACACCTAGAAAATGAACAAAAAAGGTTGGTTAACAGTCAAACTGCTTTTACATAGGAGTAAACTATCCAAAGTTGCGTTAGAGTAAACCTTCCAGAAAATTAGAAGTAACAACATTATTTTCTTTGCTTTCTAGAAACTGCCTAGACTTTGGAAAACAATCCAAAGCGAATGGGAATAATTCAAATCCAAAGGTTTTAATTTCACGAGTACAGTCATGTAATTTTACATTGATATTGACATGTAAACATGCACAAGTCTAATATTGATTATTGACACCAATAATTGCGTGTATAATTATCGATTGCTTTCGAGAGTGCGTATATATGCTAGTAGGAGTGGCTTAATAAATTAAGATTCGTGGCTGAGAACTTTGTGTGTCGGTAATATGGGCTCAACTAACCATCAGACGTATAACCAAGCGTTAAGAGGGTGATCACATTTCTTGCAATGGCCAATTGACAATAAAGGAGCTAAGCTACTGGGTGCAATTTGACGAATGTTCTGTGTTTCTGTTTTTGGCCATACAAAACTAGTACGAAAATATCTTGTATCATTGTGTGCATTTAAAGAGAACATCAAAATTGCCACTATTTTCAATTCACAATGACAACTGCAATAGAATTATGTTTTTGTTAAAGCATGATACTGCCTTGATTAATATGAAAATCTATTAATATGATTGATTTGTAAATGTTTCAAGTGATTGATTAAGCAAAAGAAGACAGTATTTTACCCAAAAATCTAATTACACGAAAATTCTAAATGATGTGTAGTAGTGCCCCCCGTCCGTTATTCCTGTACAACCCTTGCTTGCTGTACCTTATATTGCTTTTATTCTCAGACAGTTGTTGTAACGAAAACTCAATATCACAATCCTGGAATTATCATTTATTGCAAAAACACCCAACCCCCTGCCTCCCAATATCAATGTTGATGCTGATCTTTTAGGTTTTCTGGCTTCCACAATCAACTGCCATTACCCAACACCAACATTGACATTGGGGAGAGGGGGGGTAGGGGCATACAACTGATTTTTAGGGCAATTACGCAGAAAATCACTTATAAAAGAATTGTCTTGTAACCTTTTGTCCAGGATTGCAGTCTGGTCTGTCTATGGTATCTTACAAATGTCCAAAAATATTAACAAAGGGGCTACAATACGTTCATTAGCAATAAATAAAACGCGAATTTCTCATCTAAAGCTAAGGATGTTCTAGCCTTGTTCTTATTTTATTGGGCAAATCGAGCCCCAGTGTTCTCATAAAATGTGTTCTTATAAAAAAAAGATTTCAATTTTTCTATGACGTCCTCAGCAAAATCTTTTGCATCTGATTTGTTAATATTGTGCCATTTTCACTTGTTATGATAAATCAAAATATATTGTATAGCACTATTCTAATCTTAAAATCCTTATATTAAAATTAACTTGCTAAAATCAAATGGTAAAATGGTTTAATGAAAAATAAAGCTTTTTCCGAAGTCGCTTGATTTTTTTAAATCAAGAAAAGCCCCTTCGAATAAGCGCCCGTTTGAAAAGTTCACATAGCCGTTATTTCCTTTCATTCATTCCAAAATCATTGCGTCAATCGTGGATGACTGAAGCAAATAAATTTCAAGAACAATCTCTAGTTCCCCTAATGATTACGTATGTTTAGAGTATTTCTCATCCGTGATTGACGTCAAAATGGCCGTGTTTCGACAAAAACGGCATCGCATGCAGTAAATTGATCGCCCCTGTTTATTTGTTTGTTTGTCTGCTGCATTCATCGTTGCCTCGGTCTCAGCATGTTGCCGTCTGTTTCTGACGCAGACAAGGAAGCCACTCAGACAATAGACCATAACAAAGGAAAAGACAATACATCTTCCTCATAGAAAGCCAAGCCCACTGAATAGAAAGAGCCTCTCTCTATTCTGTGCCAAGCCCATGCTTCCCTATAAAAAACGCCACGGTAATCGCTCCTATCAGAGACAGACAAGCCAAGCGAAGGTGAAGAGTAAGAGAAAGAAAGCAAAGAAATTCTAAGCACCGAATATCATCATTCAACGAAAGAAGTACAGAAAATAAAATTGAAGGTATGTTCAATTAACTTCATTCCGAATTCTGATAGTTTGCTTTTCAAACAGATATAGAATTTTCAAATGGTTTTATTAATTTTATTTTTGCTCTTTACTTGCAGATGTCTAAATTCTGGCCTATGATGAAGATGGGAGTGGTGGAAGACTTTTCAGGTTTATCATCGATGGAGAAAGAAAAAGTGAAAAGGTGTGTTGGTTAATGAGAATTCCTATTATGCAACATTACATTTGGAAGATATGTAGTGATAAGTTGAATATGTTATATTCCATGAAGTTTTAACCTGAAAATGTTGACTTTTAGAATGTTAGATTGAAGGTTTAGAATGTTAAATTAAGTTGTTAATTGGATCCTGTGAGTTTTACACCATAAGTATTTATCGGGTGAAAGGGATAAGAATTTAGCGGGAAAAGCATTCATAGGCAACTTATGATCAAAGTTGATTAAACTCTCATAAATTGCTTGATAAGTACAAATAAGTTACAATTAACGTTTTACCTCTCCCTAAATTTTGAGTTTTTAATATGACTACCGCAGAATAAGCTTTACTTCAGTTTTCATTTTCGATTGCACCATGTTCTGGTAGTCTCTAAATGAGCAGTGGTGTGCGACGAAGGCTAGATGTTTGGTGCTTCTTACGTCTTTCACTGTATGTTTGGGCGGGAACACTCCCCACCCCCCCCCATTCATTTCCGAAAATTTTCTGCATACGGCCTTGCGCGCCTCTACGGCTTAACTATTTCATCGCTGAGATCATTATGTTGTCAAACAAAGGTATAAAGGTTAATGTCTAATTTTCTTATTATCAATATTTCTTTAGACTGCTGCCATCCACAAAGTCACTAGATAAAATGTGATATGATAAGGTTGGGATTAAATGGAGGGGGTTTCAAAAATTTACACTGACATTAGTAAATCTGTTCAAGAACCACAAAGACAACAATATTGAACCGTAAGTAACGTCCGTTGAGACGAAAATAGATTTCAAGAATTGATAAACGGAGGAGAGGGTCCCTTCAGTTTTCGACCTCGGCGTATGCCTTCGTTTGATACAAATTAAAAATTTTCTACTCGGCAACCTAGCACTAAACACCCCCTGAAGAACTTTTTTCGCGCTGCCCCTGACAATATGTTTGGGTACCTCTTATTATGTCTATTTCTGTGTGTTTGCTTACAAGGTATCCCTCATTATGTCCCTCACAGTACACTTGGCTACCTCAGGACAGAACTTTTCACATTACCATTTCACTCTTCACTCTTCCTTAAAAAGTCTGACCGCTTTACTCTATGTCGTTATATTCACCTTCAAACATTTTCCAACAAAATAGCAGTTTAGCTTTACAGGGGGGAGGGAGGGTACATCCACTCTAACTCCCTCTATCTATGCCACTGAAGATATACCCTGGGTGCCAGGGCCTCAGAGAGTCAAAGGATGAAGAACAGGGATGGGGATTAGGAAGGAGAACGGAAGAGGAAAAAAAGGGAGTTCCTTTCCCCGCTCTTCATCCTTTGACTCTCTGAGGCTCTCGCACCCAGGGTACGGAAGATACTGCATGTCGTGATTGTGATTAATTGGCGGTTTCCTTTGCTGGATGGTCAATGTTCTGAATTTTGCTTGTTAGTTTATTAAATGCAAACATACTAATTATAAATTGATATTATAATGAGTGCTTAACAGAATCATTACAAAAACTAACAACATCTATAAACATATCTTAGTTACAAATGATTGCAAAAAGTCCCTTGAAATTAGTTGAGTTATTGGTCAGATCTTTTGATCGAAAAGTAATTTGATAGTGATAAAAATGTTCCATGGTTTGAATTGTTTGGCTCAAGTAAAGAGTGTCGCAGCGCTTTTTTGAAAAACTCAGCCCTCTTTTCATGGCATTGGTAATGATTTTTGGCGACACAATTGTTATACAACTAGTTTTGTCTGTCGTGCATCGTGTTTGTGGTTCGTTATTGTTAATGAGAATGTCTTCCGATGTTTGCGTCAGTCATTTTGTTTGTCATCGTGCCATCTCTATTTTAGTTGTTATTAGTCCATTTGCCGTTAATTTGTGTCATTAGGGTTTTGTGTGCGTCACTCATGTTGTTAAAAGCGTATGTTCTTTGAGTGCAAGTCCAGTCGAGTCGAAGTTGTCGTTGAAAGAAGTCGTTATGTTGTAATCGTTGGTTGCTACTAATTTATACATTCATTATTGAAGAATCTTGATTTAAAAAACGTTATTGCGAACTGGAGTCTGGTTTTCGATCTTTATCTGCCCTGTAAAACTTATTAGTTTTACACAATTCCAGTTCTTTTGTAATCTCTCCTGCATTCAGTTGCAATAGCGAAGCGTTGAGAAAGTTGGTGGCACTAAAAGTGAACTAAAAGGGGCTTTATTGATGGTTCTTCCCTTAATCAGGGTCTCCGACGAAAGGGGGGCCGGGGGGGGCCTTTCCCCCCACTTTTTTGCAAAACAATAGAGTTTTTTTCAAAATCTTTTGTTATGCGTGTTAAATTTTCCCTTGGCCCCCACACTTTTCAACCTTTGTCGGAGCCCATGTTAATATTTTGCTTTTTTGGCAAAAGTAGGTAGCAGCCTCCCTCCCTCCTCCTCCTGCTCCACGGTGCCTGAAATAGTCAGTTTACTTTAAAGATTTAAATGCCAATTTTGCTGAAAGACATTTAAGTCTCTGTTCTACTTTATTGGAAGCCATTGAAGTCTTACGATATCTTTTGTGCTATCTACAAAAAAGATGTCTAGATTCAAAGTTTATCATATATTACTATAATCCTCAAAGCGTCAATTTTATATGAATATATGAATCGTAGTCAAATCTTGATCAAACAAGATATTCTCCTGTGAGCTCTTTCTTGAAAAGAAATGGGACAAAATTCTTCATAGTATAAGCTAATGGCTCACCTGGTCACCCATTTTCATTGATCGTAAATAGCTACCTTCAACAGGTTGAATGTCTTTGTTCTTTCCATAATCATTACTTCGTTAAAAATTTCTAGCTTGATGTACTTTTTGTCGTGCCTCCTTGTTATTTCTTTTCTTGTCCGCGCCACGAGTTTGATTTTTTTAAGGAGCAGATAATTTTTGCCGAGGCTCTGTTTTTGTTTTTTGCTTAGTTTTAGGCTCAAGTGTATTTATCATTTTTCTTATTTAAGCGTTAATTTTATACATGTACTATCGGTTGCAGTGGTGGAGCCACGGGGGGGAATGGGGGGACCAGTCCCCCCCCCACTTTTTCCGAAAGTTGGTCCTCGAGATTCTCGCAAACCTGAGGAGAAAACGTTAGGGGGGGGGGGGTATGTACGTTATCTAGATCTTTACATTTAAATGACATTACTTGGGAGACAAAAGGTATTTTCTTCGGAAGAAAATTTTTCAAACAGGGGGAAGGGCGTGTTCCAAAGGGCGTGGTCTGTGACACCCCTTTTGTCCCTCCCCCACCACTTGTCCCAGCCTGGAGCCGCCACCGATCGGTTGTTTCTGAGACCACAAAACAATAGTTTCGTGGTCTCACGGTTAGTTAACACGGAAGAATATTTTCAAAGTACACTATTTTTTCCTCTATTTTTTATATCTGATACTGGGCATGTTCTTGCGATGTTCTTATTCTTGGGCAAAGTGACCCTCGGTGTTCTTATAGAAAAGTGTGTAAATGCAAGGTTTTTATTGCTGGTTCATGTCTCTCGCAGTATGTTTTGGTACTTTTTATGTCTCTTGCTGTTTGTTTGGCTCTCGTTTCTCGCACTATGTTTTGGTACTTCTTAGGGTGTTTCTTATTTTTTGTTTCTTACAGTAAGATAAGCATCTCCTATGTCTCTCACAGTATGTTTTGATGTTTGGGTACCCCCTGAATAGTGAGTCCGTTATAGCGACCCTATTTAGCAAGCCCAGCAACGATTTCTTCACTAATTAATTTGGCAGGGGACAGAAAAATTTGTTTTGGAGGGGCAGGGGAATGGTAAACTCTGCAATCATGTTGGCAATGCCCGAGTTCGAATAATAAATATGTTAATGATTCTAATGTCAAAGAGGGAGCCTGCAGAGGACTGGGGTGCAAGGTATTCCAACTTATAGTGGACGTAAGGAAATGCAAAATGCCCGAGTCCCTCGATTTTTCGAAAGAGAACTCTTCGGTCAGAAAATATCTCGCCAGGGGATGGTTTTCGTAGATATGGCCTAAATTAGAGTGCGGTTAGAGAACATTTAAACATTTAAGTGCGGTAATTAATATGGAATTGCTGTATTTACGCATATTGCCTAAAAAATTTAATGGCTAATGAATATCGAAGCAGAACAGCATGGTTAGGAGGTTATTGGACCCCCAAAAATGGAGCCACTATGTTTCTCACGGTGTGTTTTGGTACCTCTTATGTCTATCACTGTTCGTTCTTCATTTGTTGCCCACATTATGCTGTGGCACTTCTTTTGTCTCTCAGTAACATCAAATTGCAAGGTTCTTTTGGGCATTGATGGTATTTAACATAATCATATCTGGAGTTGTGCAAAGGCCCGTATGAACCCTTCCTAAATTAGTACCTCTAATATTTGTTCATGAAATTAGTTTTCAAGGCTTATTGCGATTAAAAAGACTGCAATACGTAGAAAAGATTAAATCAATTTCGCGGCATTGCAGCATCATAATGAAATTGCAGGAGGCAAAGAGGCGACATCAGATTTAAGCTTTTAACTGTTCTTTTTTCAGGACTGTTGATGTTTACAAAATGGTGCAAAATATTCTAGATATTGCAGACAGCTTCACAGCATATCCCGCATCAGAAATCCTAGATATTTTGAGTGGGTCCTTGAGACATGCCGGATGTGGAATTGCGGAGACGTTTTTCAACCAGCATTCTACCCCAGCTTTATGGAATGGCAAGGATTTCTCTTGTGACAGAGACAAAATGGCGATTGCACTTGTGTCAAATGATCTATCCAAGGTAAGCAGCTAATTTACCAGATACGTCAGAACAGAGGGAACCAAGGACACTCGCCCAGAACTTCGAAAAAGGCCTAGTTTTAGGAGTTTACAGTTAAGAATTTTTGGGAAAGTGCTATTTTTTTAAAAGTGTCCCATCCTACAAGTGCCTCTAAATTATGCATAAAATATGCAATTTTAAACTTCGACTACGTTTCAACTTTAAAGGTTTTGTCCTTCGTTTTGTCGAGGCGTTTACGAAAAAGTGTTTGAAAGCCTTTTTTTTCCTATAATACTTGATGGTGAGCTTTTGATAGGAGCTATTAAATTCATATACATATACATATATATATAAATATATACATCTTCAATAGCTCCCAACTTAAGAGTTTTTTGAAAATATTCAATAGATGCTCAATATGATGCTGAAGAAGCTTACAGCGAAACATCAAACAAGTTGTTTTTATGTATCAGTGTATTTATGTATATATTTGTTGCACAGCTTAGCCAATTTTCGGTCTTTATGTCTATTGACACCGTTTGCCATTTTATCTAAATGATTTAAGAAAGAAAGGTTTCATCGCTCAAAAAAGACCAATGTCTATACACAGCCTCATCTTATTTTATTTCATTTTCTGAGAAATTTTTCCTAAGTTTGAGGAAATTGTCCTGCAAAAAAGGATGCACTATTTTCTGGATTGTGCATCCAAAAACTTCATTTAATGAAACCATATCTTCCAAAGGTGTCAAAGTATGGTTTCAATAAAGTGACGAATTCGGCATTAGCAATGGGGTTACTGAAAGACCTGATTGAAGGAGCAGGTGGTGCAGCAATCGGAGATGGCCTATTAATGGAAGATCTAATCAAGAACCATGGCTTCCAGCAATTTGTCAATAAGAAAGACGTTTGGATTAGCAAGCTAGAAAATATCCTTGGAGATGAAGTTTACATAACTGGCACGATTGTGAAGGAACTGACAGAAGGTGTAGATCTACCAGTGAAGATGAAGTTATTTTTCCTACACGTGTTAGGATCAACAAAGTTGAATGAGATAAAGACAAAGTGGATTTCTTGCAGTTGTAAAGATTTGGTTCAGCCAGCCATAGATTTTGTAGAGAAAGATAACCACTTGCTGTTTGCTAGTGGTTGGGCAGACAGTTGCCCGATGCTGAGTTCTGTCACTGCAGCTTGCTACAAGTCGCATACAAAGTCCTGGTCAACAACAGTCCCAGTTCCAATGCCCGGGTCTGTGCCACTGATCATTGATCACACTGAGACGACTTACGGAGATGCGGTAAGATGCTGGCTGAATTCGAGCAGTGGTCCGGTAGCATACGGTTTAAAGACAGGTGCACAGCCTGATAATATTACCAAAAACTCACATACAGATAATCCAGTTGGCTGTTTTGTTGCAGGAACATCTGTTTTGCTCAGTAATTTCAGCAGCACACCAATCGAGAAGTTACAGTTGCATGACCGCGTTGTTGGTTTCGGAGGAAATATTGGCACAATATCCGCAGAAAAGGTTGTACAAACACTGGACGCAGGAACAACGCTGTTTGGGTTCAATGACGAAGATCCATTCTTTTTAGCTAGTCATCCATTTTGGAGTCAAGATGGCTGGCGAGCAGTTAATCCTCATCTTTCAAAGCTGGAGAACCCATGGCTCGTTGTTGGACAGCTAACAGAAGGAGACTACGTTCGCAAAGTGAAAAATGTTAATGGCGATGAAATTGTTTATGAGTGGATTAAAATCGACACAATCAATCACAAAAAAGTGTCTGAAGGGACCAAGGTTTACGGAGTACACACCCGTGAAGGACCTCGATCTTACCATGCCAATGGCTACCTAGTATTTGAGAATTATCCAGAAATCACAACACAAACTGTTGTCGATGGAATGGACAATCTTTCTTCTACAGAAAAGAAGAAACTGCAAGACCATCTCTCTGAACTTGAGCCGATTTTGAGCAAAGTTCTTGGTCCTGGACCTTCAAAAGCAATGGCGTCTATCACAAAAAAGTATATAGAAGATAAGCTTCAAAACAAAAAGGCAAAGCAAGACCTTAAGGTAGGCTTGAAAGAATTGTCTTTACCTCATATAAACCTCCATTATGAAGCAGGAAACACAAAGCTAGGGTCTTATTCAATGCCTACGAAAATGTCCTTGGTGAGGGGTCATCTATTTCTGGACGACGATCATGTACCAAGCAAAAATGTCCACGATGAGCACAAAGTGTCTTGGACAAGGCCAGTTGCTGATGGAAAATGGGAACATGGTTGTGTCAAATTGCATGGGAATCGTTTGCAAGGGCATGGCTTTTTATCGCTAACACAGAATCTCGGTGACACTACCTCACTGTTGTCAGCGAACTTCAAGGCTGCAGCCCATGTCAATAAGTACCACTGCTACAGAAGCTCAGCTCCTGAAAATTCATCCAGTGGTAGCTCAAGCACATGGATTGATTTTGGTGAACTGGCAATGGGGACTGATTGCAGTTCTGGAAGTTGCAAGCCAGTTGGTGAAATTCTAATCCCTACATCCATGACAGAACTGGATAGTCTCGAGAACCATGTCATCTTTTCAGTTGATTCCAAGTCGCAACTCATGGTTAACGTTGCTATACCAATAGATTACCAATCGTATATTGGTATACGAATTTAAAAGGAGTTTTTAGCATGGATTTTGCAACATTCTCGGGTAGCTGCACGAGCTTCGATAAAACCAAGCCTGGATTCGAAGGCCTAAAGTATGGATGGAAAGGTGTCGTGGAAAAGAATGTCAAGGCAGATGAACTTCTCAGCTTTGCAAAAAATGCACATTTGGAAAGTAACATTCATTTACAAAAGGACACCAGCTTGATCCATAGCGCTGAAACAAGCCATGATGCAGTCGATGGTGCCAGTGTTGCTCCAATGGCAATGACAATGGTATCGTTGACAGAGCAGCACTTGAGTGTTGAAGAGCTATACCTGATCACTTCTCCCGATTCCAAATCAGTGCACGAGTTGACATTCAGCTTGCTTCAAGAAGGAATGAAGTATGAAATGAACAGTGACAACCGTGAGAACATTCTTGGGGTTGTGAAACCAAATCTGAGTGGTGATATGGCAACTGTTGCAGACACGTACAAAGCCTTCTTTGCTGACCGCTTTGCAAATGCTTACCTAATGAAAGGTTTGTCTGACAGTGCACATTTCAAGGATAAGATTACTGAAGAGCAACGAAACCAACTTCTTTACTATTGGGTTGGCAACGACAAAGGATGCCTGTCGCAAGACGCTGACTACAACAGAGTGAACAATGATGTCTCGCGTGTTGCATACGAACAATCTTGCCCCGATATTGTCAAATATCAGAAGTCATCGAATGGTGGATCATACTGGGCCAAAAAGCTTTACGAGAAGTTGCTCCAACCAGAGATATTAAATGGACTTGCATTGACAGCTGAAATTTCTGAAACGATGAAAAGTATACAAAAACAGTCCATGGTATTGTTTTGCCTCTCACCAGATGAAGACTATGGTGCCAAGTTCTACAGGAAGATTATGATGACTAGATTGAATGAAATGAGCAGCTATTTCGTTGGTAATAAAGATAACGAAGAAATTATGACAGAAATAATGACCGACAGTATCCACCAATTGATAGTAAGCATTTTAAGTGGAGGGGACGCCACAACAAAGGAAGTCACGAAAGAGCTCAACAAACAACTAGTTGATGCAGCGAAGGAGCTAAATGTCGAGATAACTGATAATGCAACAGAAACAGCTTCGGCAGTTGTGAGTCACATGGAGCAATTCATCAGTGAGGTAATGTCTATGTTTTGCAGCACTAGGGGTACAGCATGGGACAAGTTAACCGAGAGTACTAAAGCGTGGATGGAAAGAAACCCCATTAAAGCAGGGGTGGGAAAATTCTTCTCCGTCCTCATAAGCCAAGGTCTGTGGGTTACGAGCATTGTTTTTACAATCCAAACTTTTATGAACTGGAAAAATTTGAAGCCCGAGCAGAAGGCAAGTCTTATTGCAGATGCAGTTAATGTCACAACAGAAGGGATTGCCCAGATTCCACAGTTAATTGATGATTTTAAAACTGCCTGTGCCAACGGGAAGACTGGCTTCAAAATGATTAAGAATTTGGTGAAAGCAAAGGAAAATCCTTCAGAAATTGAAATGCCGTTGCTTAAAAGCGTCGAAGCAGAAGTGGGTGAGTTTCATAATATAGCATAACTTTATCTCTAAAGTGTACTGCTTAATTTTATTCCATTTTAACCATTGGCACCGACTGCGTAGAGCTTGGAAGCTGGGGGTAAATCCTCCGTGGGAATTAAGTTAATGGGGCCTTAGTCACGCTTGGTTGATTTTCTGATTACCCCCACTACGTAGAAAAGATTTTTGGGTAACAAAAAAGGATTATATTTTCTCTATTTAAAAAACGTAGTATTAACGGTTATCTATCAAAGAACCTCTCTGCTTAGGTTGTACCAAGATTGAAATGGATCATTGATACTTAACAAAGAATACCATCCCCTTCTTGTATGGATATCGGCATTTCAAACTTCTAGCTACAGCTAATAAAATTAACCGTTGGTGCCTACGATATCAAATACAGACCCTCGTTTTTGGTACAAATGATCTTTTGGAAAATCATTGAGATCAAATGAAAAATTTGGACTCTTGCTAGTTTTACTTGCTTTTACTGCTACAGGAGTCGACGAAGTGGCTGTAAATGAGGCTTTGTATGGATCAGTTGCAGACAGCGTTGAGGAAATCCCAGTGATGGTGAGCAGATGGCAGCAATTCTTCGATGTGGCAGAAATGTTTGCAAAGGGCACTGGTCTAATTGCATCAGCTGCTGGTTGTGTTGTCATTGGGTTTCAGATTTATCGAGATTTCAAGACAAACGCACCTGTTGCGCAAAAGGCCCTAGACATATGCCAGGTATAAAATAGATTTCTTATATATATATATATATATATATTAATAAACCAACCCGTTAAACTGCCTTGTTGCTCTGACAGCATAGCTCGGGTTGTGTCTCAGACAAGCTCTGTGCTGCACTGACGAGCCCACAAAGGCCGAAACAGTACTGTCTGCAGATTGAGTAGATATAAAATTATATATATGTTGTATATTTATCAATTTAATTCTTGTAATAATTAGATTTGAGAGTGGGAAAATACCACTTAGACAATATTGCAAAGATACTAACTTACAGGGTTTAGCAATAGGTGTGGTCAGGAATACACATTGTCCAAGACTGTGAAGATTGCCAATTAAATGGAAAAAAAGTAGAAGTGTCACGCCTACACCCAACCGTTTTGCTTTTCCGAGAAACGTTTTGGAGCTTAAGGATTTTCTCTAATCTAAAGCTCAGATGGGCAGTGTTTTGTCAACAAGGAACACAATTCAAATTATCGCCTTTTTTAATTTCTAGGGCGTAACCATGGGCGTGGCAACTATAGCAGCTGCTGTTGGTCTGGCCTTCGAGCTTGCCTGTGTACCTATAATTGGCATCGTGTGCGCAATTGTTGGTATTGCGTTGGCTATTGCATCCTTGTTTGTTAAGCGAGATAAACCTAAACCCGAGCCAACCAAAGTAGACTTGTATGTGAGTGGTGCAGGATCTTCATTTGTCAACAAATTGCCAAAGCCATCCAAGACGTGGCTTGATGATTATCACAAGAAGAATCCAAGCAGCTGAAGAACGCAAAAGACAATGCACAGAACTTTACTTTCTAGAACTCTTTAACTTCAATTGATATTTTCATGGCATTTTTGTGATTGGCTTGATGATGATAGACTAGCCTGCGTCACAGACTGTTACTGAGAAGGAGTAAAGCAAGCTTCTCTTATGTAATAAGTCATTGTTTGTGACGTAGGCTTAAGTAAGTGGTAAAATCTTCACTTTCTTTATATGTTATACATACACAGTTTTATTGAAGAAAAACTCTCAAAGCGCTTTCTGCACGTTTTCTTATATTCTAGTCCAAAGTCGGAGAATGAAATTTTCCTGGTAAACAAACTCTGGCGAATTTTACTTGCCATAAATAAGGTCCTGTCATAGCTTAATCGTCTGTCAAAGTTTTAAGAAATTTAGGATTTAAAAAGCTTTATCTAGGCAATTCTGCAGCAATTTTAGGTGTTGATTCACTAAAATTGGGTTGTACGAGGCTCTTTAAGCCCACTTCTATTGTATCATCAATTCATTTCACAATTGATTTAGTACCGTCTTTGTATGGATTTTATCTATATGAAAAATGAAAAATAGGTTTGTAG
This sequence comes from Rhopilema esculentum, assembly GCF_013076305.1. Next base: position 11,399,522 of record NW_027018682.1, on the reverse strand, counting down.
TTTGACAGTTTTGATAGATATTCAAAGAATTAACTGGCTGTGAGGTTGCCTGTTGATGCAAGCCTTTGCCGTTAGAGAGACCCACATTTTACCCTCCTAGTGTTTGTATTTTATCCACAGCAGGGATCAGTTGTGATAAAACTATGAAAAATATAAACTGATGTCGTTTGTTGTTTAATTCACTTTTTTAAAGCACCAAAACTTTCCAAAATGTTTTCTAACCTATTATTGCAAAAGATGGGAGTGACAATAGCCCCTGCTAGCCCAATGGCTGCACGGTGCCTCATTTGACGTAAGAAAAAATGTGGCCTAAAAACGGCTCAATGTAGAATTCCTCCTGATTAGTTCTTGAGGCCTCTCCTCTTAATGCTGAATGTCAATGACTTTGAGCAGTGCCTCAAAAATGCACCTCAGACATGTGTAAGTGGAGGACACCAGCGTAAATTTCTCTACTGAAGATTTTGACGAAATCTGTAATGATCTAAAAACTGAGGTTGACAATTTTGCAGAATGGTCACGCCAGTTTGAACACTGATTAAGCAGAATACCGTAAATTCTCGAATTAGCCCCCTGGGAGCTTATTTATTGCTGACATTTTTGGATAGTGGCTTATTCGGGGGAGGGGTTTATAAAATTATTGTGGACATTAAGAAGACCTCGTTTATTTTAGTAGGAATTTGTTTATGAGCATTCAATTAATTGTTACCAAAAGTATATATTTTTGTGGCAATTCGATAAAACGCAATTGTAATTGGAGAGCCAATCAGAATCAGACGTGTCAAGGAAGTTTAATACCTTTGCATTACTGTGGGTGAGAATCTTATATTAACAAGCAACATAAAACATAGAAGGTAAAATTAAGAATGCCCTCTTTTCCCTTTGACAACTAAAGAACATACTACCGCTATTTAGATCGGATCAATGGCGCTGCTTGAGGGTAATCTGAAAAACTGTCATGAGCTATGGGGCTGTTTTTTAAATACAAAGCTTGATCATACTCAGCTTTCACAAACTAGAGCACGCAAAGCTAGCAGATTTCATGAAAAATTGATATTTATTTGTATAGCGGTAGCTTTTTCTTTTTTAGCTGATAAAGTACGTGTGTTAAAATATGCCATGATATGTGATATGATAATAGATAAAATTCCTCTATTTGACGGAAATTTAGTATTTGACTGCACTCTGAGCCATGATGCAAGCTCCTCACCATTGAAGACCAGTCCGGTAATAATTTACACCGAGGGGCGATTCACTCTTGCAAATAGCGTACGAGATTTTGACTAAAACAAAAGGATTTCTGGGAATTTTCAGATAAAACAATAGGATTTTCACGAAAGGTGTAGAGTGATTCGCGCCTCGATGTTTTTGGTCTGCGGAGCACAAAATTCTTCTGTGCATGAAACTGACGCGGCGCAGGAGAAACATGTAAACACACAGCAGAGCAGCTTTCCAAATCAAAACATTGGGCGTAAAATGGCTGCCGTCAGGATGCCAATATCGCCCCTCGTTCAGGCAAATCAAGGACTTATAGATGCCCGGCATAAGGAAAATATATTGTCAACAATAAATACTTATAGGAAAATCAGAGCTTTCACTGATGTTGTTATCTATTCCAGTAAAGTTGAGTTCCATGCACATCGCCTCATTTTGGCCAGCAATTCACCGGTCCTAGAAAGTATGCTTCGCTCTGACATGAAGGAGAAAGCAGAGGGGAAAATCAATTTGTCTGATAGTAGCATTAGCCCTAAAATATTGGAGCAAATTCTGATGTACATGTACAGCTGCAAAATCAACATAACTATTGATAACGTTGAACAACTCTTGTATGCATCCACTTTCCTTTTGATGCAGTCTTTACGGAAATTCTGCGAAGAATTTTTACTCGATGCTCTTAACATTAATAACTGCCTTGGTATACGGGAAATTGCGTCCAAGTACGAATGCCAGCTATTGCTTAACAAAGCTGAAGATTTGCTAAGGAAAGAATTTTTGGCAATCTCTAGTACTGACGAATTCCATTTGATTTCAGCGAACCCACTTCGTGAGATTTTGGCAACCAGTGATATCCAAGTTAATCACGAAGATGATGTTTTGAAATCAATGATCGAGTGGATAAGAAAATTCCCAGACGAAAGAGGTAAACATTTCAATTTGCTAATTCAAGAAGTGCGTCTGCAGTTTCTAACTGACGAAATGCTGACATTCACTGAAGATTTTTGTAGTGATGTTATTGATTTAGAAGACAGGGTTGGTATGCAAATTTTGTTCAAAGATGCTTGGTTTGCAAAACATGAAATTATTTGTTCTGGGGAGAAAATTCAAGTTGGTAAGCACATTAAACCTAGAGACTGTCTTGACAAACGAACAATTGTTCTATCTTGTGGAGGCTATGATGGAACAAGATGCCTGCAGTCATGTCTTGCCTTAATTCCAGATGAAAGAAAAACATTTGCCCTTACTTGTATGAATGTTGCTAGGCAAGATCATGCAGTTGCTCAAGTAGGGGACTTTATGTACGTTATTGGTGGTTTTAATAGCCATAAAGGTCATTTGGACAGTGCTGAATGTTACAACCCTGTTCGAAATGAATGGAAAACAGTTAACCCCATGATAACGAAAAGAAAGGCGTTAGCAGTTGCTGTGTTAAATGGAAAGATCTATGTTACTGGTGGACTGGATGGAAATTTCAGGTCCTTATGTACAACAGAATTTTATGACCCAACATTTGGCATATGGCAACTGTCAAGTGATCTGAATGAGCCAAGGTAAGCAAATTATATAACCAGGGAATAACTTATTTTCTTTAAAATTTGTTTTCACTTATCAAAGAATATGTCAAATTTATGCTAAATACGATTTCCTCTCCTTCAGATCTGTTGTATTGCAGGTGCTGGAAAAAATTTAATGGCTATTTTATAATTTATATTAAAGATAGTTGTTGGTAATCTTTTCATTTAGTCATTTAGAATGCAATATCTCTTCTCCAAATAAAATTTATCAGTGGTTGGTGCTTCCCTATAATTTAGGAAGAGGAAATGTGCTATTGGCAAATTCAAGAAGCCACACCCATCACCAAACCCATCACCACACCTGGTAGACTTGCATTTGTGTTAAAGATACTTATTTGTGTATATGAAATTCATCCAACCAAACATTTGCTTGCTTGTTAAAGGGGGGCCGAGACCCTGAAATCTCAGTGAATTTTTGAAAGGTGGTCTGAGACCCCCTGAGCCCTCCTCCATGGCACAACTGATTTGAGTATTTACCATTGATAGGGGCTGCTTTCACTTACATTCTGGAAATTTTTACCTCTAATGAAGTTGTAGGAATTTTAAGATTGATAAGATATCTTGGGGTGCCTTGTCCTTGTACTAAATATATAAGCAAATATGGGTAAAGTTTAAAGTTAAGCAAGTAAGTAAAAGACTTGTGACCTTCTGACTAATGAAAATTCACAGTAATATCTAATGACAAATATCGTACATCAAAACTAGAATTTGTTCATGTTTTTCTTCTTTTCAAAATGAAAAAGCCTTTGCTGTTTTTTAGAGTTTATACAATGGCAGACATTTACGAAAGGTTGTTTTATTTTACAGTGCACATCTTAATACTATTTTTCTTAAATTATTTACAAAACAGCATGTATTGCCTTGTCTAAATTACAAGAAATGAAATGAATAAATTGAAGTGAATCCCTTCCTTGTTTAATGAGAGGCTGTAGTCTATAAGAGGATGGTTATGATAGTGAAAAAGAATTAATGGAAATTCATCATGCTGACTTTGAGTAGAGAACAATCTACCTCACTATATTAAGCTTCAACAAGGTCGAATTGATTTTCAAATTTGAGAGGAGCAAGTCACTCCAGTAAAATCTTGTATAACATGACACTGCTAAACATTCATTTGTTTTCAGAAAAATCCCCAAAAAAATCTAAAAAATCTATTCTTTAGAAAAATCTTGTATGGTGGTTGGAAAATGTGATACACACTTTGCTTTTTTGTTGTTGCATGTGATCTAGAGAAATTATTAGGATCATTAAAAACAGCACCCCTTTTGATTGGGTCTCCTGCTTGAATGAGGGCAGATTTGTGGTAGACGCAAGACCAGTTTTATGATTTTCTAGGAGCAACTAGCTAGTCAGGCTGTATTTTCAGTCATTTTCTAATAAATAGATATGATGGAAAGTCTTTGCATTTCAATTTTTTTCATATTTCAATATATTTCTTCACAGATACAGTCATTGTCTTGTTTCTAACGGTGAACACTTGTTTGCAATTGGTGGCTGGAAGCTTGCATCTGTAGAGAAATTTAACCCATCGGAATCAACATGGAATTTTGTCGCTGACATGTCGTGTCCTCGCGCTGGAGCGACTGCAGAGTTTTTCAATGGACACATCTATGTAGTTGGAGGGCGTGGTGATAATGGTTGTCTCAGTACAGTAGAAGCCTACGATATTGATAGAGATCAATGGGTGCTCATGGCAGACGCCACCGTTCCCAGATGGAGAGCATCTTCATGTATCATGGGCGATTCTATGTATGTAATTGGAGGGCGAAATTCAAGCTGGCAATATCTTGATTACGTCGAGAGACTCGATTTCAATGAATTGCAATGGCAGGAGGAGATGAAGCTATTTTCAAAGCTAATGGGACTCAACTGTTGCACGATAGATGTACCAAATGTTCATCTAAGTAAACAACTCGGAAACTTTTCTCGTCTAAACATGGGTAGCTAGAATACCTAAATGCCTATCTGTTTCTTTTTTATCTTTAATTATCTTCACACCTTTACCTTGGAATATAGTCTTCGTACATTGCATTTTATTAATGTAAACAAGACCAAATTGTTTAATAATCTTTTTATAACAAATAGCAAAATTTCGGTATTTGTAATCGGCGGAATTATAGCAGTATAAAGCATTTCATAATTCGTTCGGTATCTCTTTTGTAGTCTTTCTTAGCCATTATAGTTATTTTTATTCTTTATTAATGATCCGAACTTTATTCATACGAGGTGACCACACCCAACAAAACGCCTTCTTCAGACCGTGAGATTTGAATGATCATTGAACTCTAGTGAATCCCAAACCTGCTTTTTTCGAGCACTTCTTCTGTGCGCAAGGTCGCACAATCCATAGGTTTACACAAAGAGTGTTGTTTTACCCAAGTTATCTTTTCAAGTGACAATAACGGATGTTTCTCTCACCTTAGACCGTCGAGTATGCTTTCGCTATTCAAAAGATAAGATTCTTTTTGTACCACACCCATTTCCTGGGCAACGCTTCTTTTATGTTTTCTGTGATAATTCTCAAGTAAATAATTTTTGTAAGGGGCCTCCAACTGTAAATGCAATAAGGCCCGTTTCAAACGTCGAACTTCTCATATGATGTGCCGCAAAGCATATTTATACTTGGCTCGATATAAACACGTTTTTCAAAGAAACCTAAAGAAAATATCGTAACGTACAGATGTATAGATATATAAGATATGAAAATCTACAAGTAAAACGAAGCATAAAATCGGATATATATTTGAATTAATCTACAATTTCATTTAAAACTATCGAATCTGTATCTGGACGATGGACGTGCAATAATGCCAAAGCATTCAAATGTTCAGCTGCCATTGTAGTAATCTCTTATTGCCACTGTGAAGCTTTACCAATTGTATTTTACCAATTTGAATAAAGCCCCTTACCCCACCCCAAAATTTGTTCTTGCCTCCCTGCACACTTTCTACCTTACACGCTTTTTATGAAGAACCTAGCTGGAGGCCTACTCTAGTGTCTCTAATAGAAGGGGGGAGGTAATAGAAGGGGGGGGTCTTCATTCCAACCAATTTTCAATAGAAGGGTGGGGTTGCTAATAGAATGGGAGGTTGTTCATGTCGACCAGTTTTCAATAGAAGGGGGTGTTCATGTCTGCCAGTTTTCATTACAAGGAGGTTGCTAATAGAAGGGGGTTCATGTTGGCCAATTTTCAATAAAATGTCAGCAAATTTCAATAGCAGAGGGAAGCTGATAGAAGGAGTGGATGTTGGTAAATCTTTTAATAAAAAGGCAATGGAATTAGTAGGATGGTGACACTGGTTTCTTGATAATGGATAGATGGTTAGAGATAAAGATAGACAAACATAACAAGAGTAATTATTAACAATTGAAAATTGCGTGTTCTGGTCATGACAGATTTGTAAAATTTAATAGAAGGGGGGTGCTAATAAGCGACGGGGGGAGGGCAAATTCTTCTGAAGTTACTAGAGTAGCTCTTAAAGTTCCTTATTTTTGGACCTCTTTTGCTCAAATTGTAGTACAAAAAACTCCTCAATGCACAAGCTCAGACCATGTGGTCTTACGCAGGTTTGAAAGTGGAGCGGGTGTGGAGGGCTGAGGGGAATAGCTAGACGAAAGGTGAACAAAGAGAAAAGACTAGAAAGGTTTTTAATATATGTATTAAATAGTGGAAATTCATTCAAGAAGGAAAATGAAACAGAAGCTGAATTTATGCGAAAAAAAGAAACGCCAGGCAGAAACTGAAGCCGAGTCTTCTTATAAAAAAGGGGTAAAACGGAATGACGCATTTTTTCCAAATTTTGTGAGCCTGTTCCCCTGTGGTGTACTCCAAGAGGCGGGAGAATCGTCTGTTGTTGTTGTAGTCTGCCATTTTTTAGCCAGATTTGTCTTCATAATATTTATCGTACTGTATTCGTTTGTCGAGACTGCTTTGCTTATCAAACAACAGCAGGTACATGAAATTTCAATATTTTTGCTGGTTAGCCTGATTTCATTTTCATCATGCAATAGGTTTTTGATAGGCGATTTTTATACAACGTTTTGAAGCGTGGAAAATTACGCAGGGATCAAACACTTTGCAAATGCAATGTTAAGTTGAAATTAAAACCGTTCCAAATTGAAAAAAATAATTTTTGAAATATTCTTACTTTATTTAACATTTGGAATATCTTTCAGTGATACTGTATTCCTTTTTTGGATCACAGAAATGGGCTGGCATGATCTGGATATCGATGCTGGGTTGGTGGGTGGAGAAGAAACTCAAAGATTTGGTCCTAGGAACGAAAAAGGCTCAAGTCTGTACCAAGTTGATACATTAGCTTGCATCAGCCCAAAGGAAGACGAAGAGGTTATATTATTTTCATGTTTGATTGGATAACACAAAACATTAAAAACGTTTGAAAAAACCGTTTTGCATTTTCAAATTGATGGTCCATACGCCTTCGACCTGACATCTGAGAAGCTAAACTGGGGTAATTTTGGACGGAAAATTTGGAACACCCACAATTTGTGAAATTTACTTTTGTTAGAAGATATCCTAAACTTTAAAAATTGTTATAATTTATGAAGTTGTGGTGAACTTTTAGCAAATATGGTATGACCTATATCAATATCATGCAACCATGTGCAAAAAATGTTGATTTTATTTTGCAGGTTCCTTTTTTGCAAAAATGTTTGGGGATGCACATGTCCCACTACCCCCATCATTAGAAGCCATGTTGACATACTATTTATGCTAGTGTAGAACATGTAAAGGGTCTGAGATATCCATCATGGACTAAAGATTTTCAATTGGAGCTTTGTTGTCTATTGGTCTATATCTTGCATGAGAGTTACACAGGTGGATTCCACCCTGATATTTATGACATTTTCCCCTAGGGCAGTGTACTTAGTTAAAGAATTCAAAAAGTTGGAATTTGATTTACTTCATATTTTTTGAGTGAGTTTTATTTTCTTGGATAATTATACTTGCAATGTACTTGGCCACTGAAAGTGGAGCAGATTGCCCAATGATGTATATTGCAATGCTGTTTTCTCAATCATTCTAGCACTTGGGGTGTCCTACAGTTTCTTCTATTGCAAATCAAGCTGGAATCTGTCTTGTCATTGGAAACAATGTTGTGCTGTTCGATGAAAGTTGTAGTGCTCCAAAAGTTCACTTTTCTTTTGGTATGTTTTTAAAGTAAAAGTCAGAGGATGGTCCAGTTGTTAGAGATGCTAACTACAGACCCAAGGGTCTGTGGTTTGAGTCCCTGGCATGACCAACCTTCCACCCAGAGTGAGGAGAGTTACCAGCTCTCTGTAATTCCAGGAATAGGATCACAAGTTGTGGTCACATTGAAAGGAAGAACCAGGACACTGCTCGATAAGCATAAGCTTCCCAGTATCCTAAAAACTACCTTCGGATGCTAGTCAGAAACAAATACAAATAAAAATACAGTACAATGTAGCTTTTGGTCTACAAGGGACTATTCTATATGGCATGTTTTTTTCAGTTTAGAAGACACACACTTGTAAAAGATGCTTTTTCAAATTAAGTTCTATGACCAAAATTAGAATCAACAAAAGTATGCAATACTAGGCAAAAATTAATGGCTTTGTGTTTTACTTTATTTCCTAGTCATTTTTCCTTGGTCAGTTTGGGTCAACTTCAGTGTTATTGTTTTACCATTAACCAAAATCTAAATGATGATATGAAAACAAATTGGTATTTAAGACTTTGTGTCCAGACTGGTCTATTTTGTTTGTTTAAACATGTATTTTAGGCACTAATGTGGATGCAGTTGCATGGAATTCAGACTCAAACTTCATGGCTGTGGGAGAAAGGTGATCTGAATACTTCTTTTCTACTTGTTTGTTTTTTCAGTTAAAATTTGATTAAGAAAGGCCATTCTCAACTTCAAAATTGTATATGATTCCAAGTTCCAATAAACAGAAAGTTCTGGTATCTAAAATTATTGTGTTTGGACAAAGTTTCCCTCCTGCTGAGCCTTTAATATTTCATTATTTCATTAATTGCTAAGTTGGATTTAAAGGGATACTGCATAATACAATGTGTGTTTTCATGATGTATTTTAGAGGTGTTCTAGCATGCAATTTAGTTTCAAACCTGCAATAAATTCATCTTAAACTGAACATTGTAGATTAAGATTATCCTGATGTTTATATATCTATCATGTGTAGCTCTGGTGTTTTGAATCTGACTCATATCCCATCTAAGCAAGTCATCTTTAGTCAGGTAATGTAATATTATATGTCTTGTTGAACAGTTCAATGAGTAAGCTTTAGTACTGAATTGGTATTTTAGCAAATGCATCGCAATATGGTTTTACTTTAATACGTCTTTATACCATGTGGTATAGACCAATTTTTTGATGCTAGAGCATTGCTGTTTGAGATTAAGGATAATTTTAGTGGGAAAATATATGTTTGTAATCAACAAATTTGCCGTAAAAGATTCCCACTTAACAGTAAAGACTCTACAACTTTAAAGGGGCAAAAACCAATATTTGCTGTTTTAGTTTGTGTCCCATTTTTTCATTAAATTTCCCTATTTTGGTATAAATGATTCCTTGATTCACGCAAATGCACCTATAGGAGCTTTTGTCTTATCTCTGCCAGTGTCTTACCTCTGTCACTCTCATCAACACTTTCACCCTCACTAAAACATCAACTTGGCGAGGAACACAATATAAAAGAGAGAAATCAAAGAAGTGCACTTTCAATCAAAAGGAGCTCAACTAGCTAAAGGGCCAGTTTGCTAATGAAATGAAATTTGCTTACATTATCCCTGAAGATGACATGAAATAGCCACACTGACTGTCACATTTGTTTGTGCTATGCACCACATCTGAATCATTTTTATTCCCATAAGTTCCCTTTTATTCATAAAATTTTGTCTGATATTGCTTGTAGAATATTTTGAATAATGAAACACAGAAGTTCAGAAGTTTAGTCTTCAATCAAGGAGATGCAGGCATGTCATTTTTTGCTAAATGATTTTTTTAGCTTGTATTGAACTATTTTTGTTATACTCTGACTTGTTGACATATTCAGCATATAAATATAATCCTAAATCCTAGAATGTTTTCATGCTAGCTTCTTCTTCTTCTGACCAATGAACTGTTGCATTCTAATAGCACTGAAAACAAGCAGAGACCCTGGAAAAGCTAAAATGCATGGCACGCAAGTCACCAAAGAAATGAGCAAAACAACAGCAACTAAATATAATTGCTAAATTTTGCGGCAAACCCCTCCATGTGCCCCCATGCATACCTGTGCACCCCATGCATCCCCGCGTTGCTCCATGCTCTAGCATCCCAACAAGGCTTTAACAGGGTGTTGCTTTTTTTAACAGGGTGTAGCACTTTTTTCTAATTTTTGGTTTCTAAAAAATGATGCTCAACTTTGAGACATCATATGCTACATTAACTGGAATCTAATGTAACCCGATCAAGTATTAACGTCTCATATCTTCAAAAGAAAAATTTTAATGTCAGCGAATTATTGTTTGTGCTCTCATTGTTGACCATGATTTATTTTTATTCAGGGCTGTATGAATTAAAGCTTCTTCCAAGCCAAGGATTTCTCATTCAATTAAAGAACATAAATTTGAAACAACTTGATGACGGTAAAGCTCTCATTACCTTGCTATCTATATTCTATTTGCACATTCTATATGTATGAAATCACCTACGTTCGTTTTAGTATTTATAAGAATATTTAAATGAGTTCAAAGAAAGGCCAACGTCAAATGGTGCAGGCTGTAAGGCTTGAGACTATTGTAATGATCTCATAGCTTTATGATCTTCGTTGGATTAGAGACCAAAGTCTTTAATCTTGTTATTGCGGAAAATTGACGATTGAAAAACCTTGTAGTGAAGAAAATGTTATTGATCTGTAAAATTATGGGGGTTTACCTGAAGAAATGATGCAGTTCTATGTTAATCAGCCTTGATGTTTTGTCAACGTATATGCTAAATTTTCAGCCGCCTTATTTGAAACACAAGCACAAGCTAGGTTTCGATTCTTTACTTGGTTTCACTTAGTGGCAGATTAATTTAACTGGTTTTTTTGAATTTGAGGTAGTTATTGCAAGCAAATACACCAGCACTCATTATAGCTTCTGACATTTCTTGAAGCGAAAAAACAAGGGGAAGAAATGCCTTTTGCATTTATGGATTATACTTTTATTCTCATCGTTTACAGAATTGGTGCTGAAGCTTCGCGAAAATGGCCACCCGTTTGTTTTTAAACTGAAACTTAGACAACTCTATTCTTGAGCTGCTCTTGCTGATTGTAACATTATTTGTACTTTATTTTTCAAATATATTCGTCTTTTCATTTAAAGCCACATAAATAGCAACGTTTAAATTTTGGAATATCTTATAACTATTTTGATCTTAATGTTTATTTGTAGCTATTTCATCAAAAGATTCTGACGGTACAAAGGAGGTAAGCGCGGTTGAGGAAGTTTCTGGCAGTTTATATGTTATGTTATTTTATATACCCGCACTTAAACCTTTTTATCTTATTATTAAGAGTGATGATTGTCATTGCTGAATATTAATAGTTGTAATACCTCCCAACAGCCTCACTACGGTTGAATTTGGTATATTATCCGCGGCATTCCATTCTTAAAACAGTGCTGGCTCAAAGCTAAGCTTCAAAAGATTCAAAACTTGAAATTTAGCCATTGTGAACCGATTGAATGGTTTAGACAACAGGTTTTTCGTCATATCATGGTAAAGTCAAGTCATTTTATCATATCATATTATGTGTTCATGAAATCAGGTTTTCATGCACAAATCTCAATCAGTTTTACAAGAAAAACAATATGAATTTCCAATCTACTTTGTTTTGGTGGTGAGATGCTCTTTCAGTATTTTCATGGGGAGACACCCTTCCTTCCAGTTATGTCCAAAGATATTAACAATGGTTTAATTTGATATACAGCTATTTCATAAAGGCAGCATTCGTAGAACACATAATTTGGTATTTGTCTTCTTATTTCAAAACGTGCTCGCTTTATTCACTTGATATACGCTAAAAACTTCTCGCAGGTTTTGAAGCAGATTTCGCGCGAGATTGTCAATGTGTCCACTGTGCACTCGGAATCACTTGACCATATCATTGACTACGAAAGAGAGAAAGGAGAAGAATTGCTCATTGCTGTAAGTCGCACTTTAAGTTAAATATTCTCAAAGATACTTCAATTTAGCCTCAATGGTCCAGCAATGGGACATTGTGAATCATTCGAAGCTAACAATGGCAGCTGCATGAAATGCGTATTTATTGAAAAGCTTACTGTAGAACATGTTTTGCTCTTGAGATAAAGCAAGCCCCGTTACTTTGCTCTAGTTTTTTTCTGGACAGAGAGAAAAGTTCCTGTAAAAATAGCCTTGGAGAAAGAATAGGCAGAAAACTAAAGCCATGTTAAGGGAACGCTTATGTGGCCCTGTATTTTCAAACGAAGAGTAAATATATTTCAAATATTTCAAATAAAGACTTCTATACTGAATCCCTTATCGATGACTTGGACGATCGGTGGGATTTCATGGCGTGTACAGAACTTGTAGAGGTATAAGACTTAATTTCTTACTTTTCGTTGTTTAGGGGCAAGGTGATTATGGCTTGAGTGTATGGGAGAATGATGATGATGGTAAAATTTCGATGGCTGACGTAGCCTGTGACTACTTTGATCAAGGTTTGTGACGTCATTGTATTATTGCAACATCACTAATGACGTTAGTCTGCTAAACTACGAACTAAGAGCCTTGTTTTCGTTCAATTTAGCAGTGCTGGCAACCTCAACATTAGTCTACTAAGTGATTCGTGGTCTGCGAGTTAAGCTTCATTTAAACTGCCTATTGGAACTGGAGCATAAAATTATATTGTGCATCTTCCATATACCTTGTTATATAGAAAAATTGAATAAAATGGAAAAAGTATCAGGATTATATCAAATTAAGATTAAAATCAAATTGTTCTTCCAGTTGACTAGACTTAAACTTTATTTGCAGGCACTGGGTATTTGAAATGCCTTCTAAGCCCCTCTGGAGAATATTTTATTGCTTTGGACACGGAGGTAATTTCTCACGATTTTCTTAGAATCTTAACCTTATATACCTGTTGGATGTTTATCTATTTCATGGCTTATATTCTTGGGAACGCTCAATGTAGTAATGGATCGGTTCTGCGTTGTTAAGCTACTTCGTCAATTCGCTTGGTGATCCAAGTCTTCAGGTTGACTTGACTGGGTTCAACCTAGTTAGCAGGGGCGGACACTTGATCAAATAATGGGGGGGGGGGGCAAGCCTCTTGCTTTGCTAAGATGACATCACATTTCCCCATTGTTTTAGAACAAAAGACAATTGTCCTCCAAAGTATTGGGGGGGGGGCGACCGCCCCCCAGGTGTCTGCCACTCTTAGTTAAAGATCTGCTGCTATCGTACAGAAATCTCTAGGTGAATAACTGCTAGAGAAATTATAACGAAGTGTTCGATCAGAGTTTATGCAATTTCATAGACAGTCTTTGCTTGCAATCAAAAAGCTTTGCTGTAATTGATAACCATTAAAAATGTCTTATTACGATTCGGATTAAGATAATATCTTTTTCATTTTCCCCATTCATATTCGAATCACAACTAGATTAAAGTTGAATTTTAGCAAATTTAGCAAACCTCGTGTCTTTCTTTTCAAAAGCGTCGCATACGTTTATGGTCAACGGACACATTAACGCCACTGATTTTCTACAATGATGTTCAAGTGAAAGATTTCATTCTCTATTGGACAAATCCGGTGGAAGAAGATGCGAGGACAAAGTAAATAACCTTTTTCCAACTTCTCTCGCAAGTTTAACAGAAAAAGAGACCATGAATCTAGGAGTTGTAGCATTGTAATATCCTGTTCTACCAAGCAAGCACGTATTTTATGTCAAAATCGAAACAATTTGTTTTTGTAGCATCAATAGTTTAAGCATTGGCAAGTAATCGGCCAGTCAATTCAGTTTGAAAAGCAGATTTAATTCTGAAACGTATTGAACTGTATGGATACTTTAATTGAAATGAACAGAAGATATGGGTGTTCGCTAATTTTATATACAATTCATATATCAGAAGAAACCCTTGAGATATTTGCCTTAGCTATCGACAATATTCTGTGGATAGGGGGCAGATGCCAAAGTATTATACAGAATAGGAAACGTAGCCAGGGCTCCGTAGTGTTCCAAGTAATTTTGCCAGACACTGTAGGTTATATTACCCTGTTACTGTAAATGCACATTGGACTAATGTTTCACTAAGTGATCCATTCCATTGTAACCCGATTCATCCTTACAGGGATTCCTCAGAGGATATCAAGCTGGTGGTATTAACGATGCCAGAAAATAAGGTGGTGTATTTATGGCAACTTTTCATCAAATAAATTTAAAATGCTATCAGTGTTACAGTGTTTCTCTGAAATGAATTTTTATTGAGGGTCACAATTCAAAGTCTGACGCTTAAACAGAACTATCATTCCTGAATATTCTGTCATCCCTGAATATTCTTGCCCCTCTTTATGTATTAGATTTGTAAATCAGACGTGTTTATAAGGTATGTTAGATTTGTTTATCTGAATTGTTTAATCTATAAGATTTCTAAATTTGACATATTATATCCGTTAGATTTGTAAATCTCCCCTTACTGTCCATTAGATTGCAAATCTGCCCTTTTATCTTTATATAGCTGTACAATTTCTATTGTAGAAATCCCTGCTTCAAGTCTACTCACTGCCAAACTTTGAGCATGTGTACACGTTGCAAGTATCCGCCTGTTCTACACTTGCCTCAGTGGACTCCCAACTGGTATGATTCTTTAATCACAATTAGCAACTTAAATGACGATGTCTTGTCCTTTAAAAATATCAGGAAACCTTCTAGGAAGTCCTATCAGAACTCTTGCATGTTAGCATTTTGCTTATTTGCATTAGTACTTGAATTTTTTGAATTATGAGTTCAAACATAAGCTGTTTGTTAATCAGTCAAATTGTTGGTATGGTTAGCCCTTAGCGCCTAAGAAAGAGAATGAAAACATGTGTCAATGAATATGTCTTAAAAAGAATATCTTCCGATGACTTTATCTCTAAAAAGTTTTAAAATTGTTTTGAAGGCAGTATGTCCCCCATTGTTCTCAGAATATTTTTCATGGCCACGATAATCATGCAACGCTGATCTATTGCACAAATAACCAATCAGAATGAAGAACCACAATAGCGTAATTTCCCTGAGCGTGTTTCTGTTAATTTTTTTGTGTCAAACGTCTAAGTCAGTTTCGATGATGTAAAGATAAGGCATTTTTTGTCGTGCTCACCCAGAATAACTGATCCGATCTGCGGATTGTTTTCCAGAATGGGTTTGCGGCTTAACGTATTTTGGATACTGAAAAGGCAGAGGGAGACCCTCTTTTAAGGCGAGGCTTTCAAGTTAGAATTAGCCACTCACGAAGGCGACAGACTGCTTTAAGCTACCATTAAAGTTAAATTTCAAGTAGAAATACAAGCATTTTCAAGACGTACAAAGCATAATGCTTAATAATTGCTTGGGGCTCTTTCAGTTTGCATAAGATGCTCTTTGCACGACCATTCCTGGCATTTTTACTGCTGTTGAAGTTTAAGCTCTTCTAACCAAACTGAAGTCCTGAACGCGTCGAACAACTTTTGAATTCCTGTCTTAAGTTTATTCGGTCTCTTATAAAGAATGCAACAAAACTAATTCGTTTATTTACGATGCTTTTCCCATAGTTAATGCTTTTGTGATCGTAATTTTTTTCTTATTTGTTGCTTATATTTAGCTCTACTAAACTGTATATTTATAACTCTAGGACACTATATATTTCATCGAAGGCGTAGAAGACTGTGGGAGGTAAGTTTAGGGGTGGCTACGTTTCGCTGTTTTGACTTTGCTTTGATTACTTCCAGTTCAAGACAAAGAAATGGTGGATAACATTGCCAGCTACATGATATTTGTCAAATGCAGCCAGCGAGCTGCTTTCATGTAGCATGACCTCGGTGAAGCTTCTTTACGAGTTGATAAGGAATATTGCTATTAATTGACCTTTTTCTAGCTGAAATTATTTTAAGTTAGATAATGCTGTTGTTGAAGAATTTTTTATGGAAAATGCATTTCTAGATCAGATACCATTTGCTTAATGCTTGATGAAAGCCTAGATGAACAGAGTTAGTCTAATCTTTTTAGGAGTAATTAATGTAAACATTTGTCATTCTTATTAGCTTTTTCGAAGATGAAGTGGTTAAGGATGAGATGGACATTTCAAGCATTCGTCTGCGATGCCTTACTGAAGCACTGCCAAGCAGCAGGTAAGTGAGGAATTATGAGTTGCAAATGGTGGCAACACGTCAAAAAATAGAGAAAGTTTAGAGCATGCACGCAGCGTTGCTATGAGTTAGATTTAAGCAGATCATAAGGTAGATTATAGTAGTACATATATAAACAATAAGTAAGATAAAAACATACTGATATGTCATTTTTACTTTTTTTCTTTTTTCAAAATAGGTTTATGAGACTTCTCCACAAACAGAAGTTTGATCAGGCCATTGAATTTGCTAAACAATATAACCTTGATGTGGAGGTATGAATTTTTGTCTGCCAATGCGTTCTGTTCTTACCCCAATACTTTTGAAAAGCTGTTGTTTTCCTAGCAAATTCAAGCTTTGTGATTTAGATGTGACTGTGAGTACGTTATTAATTCGCTTATAGAACAACAATATATGTTAAAAACCTCAATAGGTGTCTTGAACAACACGATCTTATTTTTAAAGACTCAAACACAAAACCCGATCTTGAGAAGGTACATTGATTTACCAAGACCTTAGCCAGTTGGCAAGCTGTTCCCTCACTTTTGTTTTCTGGCTAATTTCACTATAAAATTGTCACCTTAAAGGTAAACTATCTACAAATTAACGAAATCATTCTAAACTGTTTTACTATGCTACCATTGCAGCTCGTCTATTGTGTAAAAGTGTCCGCAATATTAAACCAACTTGAGCCCTGGGGAAGATCAGGCCCTAAAACAGATGAAGAATACGAAGATAGTATTAAAGAATTGAAGAAATGTTTGGACAGAATAACGGTCAGTTTACTGTAGAGAAATATTTTGTTTTATTTATAAAGCCTGTTGTAACGTTGCTTTTTCGCTTGTTTCTGCGTTGTCAGTAACAAACTTCACTTATGATTCCTGCTGAAACATATCAAACGCGACCAACTTTTGCACAACAAATGAAGTCGATTAAGTTTGAGAACCTGATGAAACAAAAGTATCATTTAAATTTAAAAAGTGAGATTTTTCTAATCTTGCTCGTTATACTATAAATTTTGGCACTTTTAAACTTTTTAACTAATTTTAACTAAGTTAAACTTTTTAACCATCTAAGTTTACAGAAGTAAGGACGTACATTTTATATGACTTTATATTGTTTCCCCAACAACATGACAGGGTGCCTTTTAATATATTTGTACAGTAGGTAGGTTTTTAAATAGTGTTTTGTTGCTTTTGGCAATGAAATTCTAATGGTATATCCATTTTTATATTTCTATTAATTACCTCTATTAGGCATCAAAAAGTAATCTTTAGGAAACCAAGAGGTATCGTTTTAGAGCAATTCTTGGTCTTCCCTCTAAGTGTGAATCTCGTGGGTAGACCCCACCTCTAGCTTGGTTGCTAGTCAGAACACTGGGTTGAGCATCTAACCCTGATACAATTATCAACTAAAATTTCTTGTTGTAATTTCAGGATACATCACAGATAATTAACTACTGTATTGATGCTACACTCAGGACATTCGATGCAACATTTGATCTCTTAAAATATGCAAAGAAAAGAGTAAGTTTTAAGTCTTATGCCAAGGCACAAGATTGATTTTTTCTTTTGTTGTTATTTTTCAAACCCTATGTGCTAATCCATCTTGTAAATTTTTAGTTCTCGTATAACCCAATGTCGAAGTAAATGCTGTTGTACCCAAAGGCCAAAATGCTACTTTTAAGTGCGTCTTGCTGGTATCAGAGCCAATAGTTAATCTCTGCCTCCAAATATTGTCTTTTAACGAACTTTCCCGTTATTAATGCCCATCGATAAAGGCCAAGTATGTGAAACTGTACGTTCCTTAAAGTATCTTGCCACAAAATCCCGATTTCCCCAGTCATTTTAGTTGAAATTTTTTACGCATTGCTTTCATAAAAACAGTCTGAAGAAGAATGTGTTAAATTCCCAAAACAAAACACGATCCCTAGGTAGAACAGCATCATCTTTATTTTATACATATTAAAGAAGTAATTGTAATAGAAGTAGTTTATTGATATTTGTATTATAGCTGATAGGGAATTCATGTATAAAGATTTTAAAATGAAAATGAAAATTCTTGTTCAAAAAATTAGGCCTAACATTTATTGACATTTTAAGCTGGACTCCAAAGATGGAAGCTGGACATCAACTGCCAATGTACAGTCGGTAAGAGCGTTTTTCTTAATTGATTTCCCAGTTTAATTTGCTATGGAGTAGAGAATGTGTGTAATTTGCATTGTCATCAAAACCCTTTCTTTGACTCTTTTTTTTAATTAATAATGGTATCGGTTGAAAATGCAGCTTTAGCCTCGTAATCCAGACGGAGTCGACGTAGTAGGAATCACATCAAATGGAGAAATTTTCCTCTGACATCCGCCATACACCATGCTAATTAATTTATATATCCCATTGCATATTTTATGTCAATCGAGTTTCAAGCATTCTATTTTAGGAGGATAAAGTTTAAGAATTGCTTAGATTTAAGTAGAATTGCTAAAATTTAAGTAGACAGCTTATGACCGGCATTGCCCTTGAATTATACGACTTTAGGCAAGACCTCTGTAGTAATGTATGTAATGTAGTAGTAGTGTACTAAAGCTAATACCACAAGTATAGATATTCACAGTAGGCTGAAGTTTTTTTCCCGTTAATTTGCTGGTAATATGAAGTCAATAATTTAACGACACTTGCTAATGTTATTTCTTCCATTGTAGCTTCTGGATGCTTTGAACCGATTAATAACATTTGAAGTCGCATTTGGCTCAAAAAAGTTCAGGTAGGCCGTAAGAACCACGTTTATCCTTGCAGTTAGTTTTTATTATAGCTTGTTTTAATCTTAAGCGAAAGTTTTTGAATCGATCATTACTGTGCCTGCTGTGCCCGAAGGTCGTGATAGAAACCAGCTAAAAGTACTTTATCTATTCGATTATGTCTCAAATAACCTGTCCACAGGCTTGGGGCAAGGGGCCGAACCCCCTTTAAAATGCGAATGCCACCTTATTCCTTCATGCTGTTGTTTTTTAGAAGGAACTATGTAAAGTCTCAATCCAAATCAAGTACCTTATTAAGTCCCCATCCAACTCCACTACAATGTCATTCTATACACATTTTAGCGCTGATGCATGGAAATCCTTCTTAAATGCCTCCCTCTTGAACGAGGTGATGAATTGTTTCGAAACTAATGTTGCTGCAGCCATTGTCATTTGGCGTCGACATCAGGTATGTCTATGTTTCATTGAAAATCAGCTGGCCTGTGACACGTAAATACATCCAGCCCTAGTCACTTTTTATCAAGAACCTGTTTTGACTGCCTGTTACGGTTTTTCATTCTGTGACTCGTCTTCTTGGTGATATGACGTTGTATTATCGAAGCTGCTTTTCACTCGTCAGTTGCAGGGTGCATGAAGTCTTAAAGACATGCTTGTACACGCTGTTATGTATTGTCGAGTTTAACTCTTGTTTTGATCATCAGTTGGCTAATTATTGCTTAAAGCGTGATACTCGGAGTTAAACCTTATTAATACTTTCCTGTTCTACACACCAAAGTTTGATTTTGTCATTTTATGACTTATTTGTCATCAGCATATAATTTTTGAATTGTGTCAAACACTTTGTATTTCTCTCTTAAGCTTCACGCATGCAAAAAATACCGCTGATAGATAGCTTTGCTTATAGCCCTTTTTCAAAGTTCAGAAAAATTTTATTATTCTTCTCTTCACCACCAGTCTGAGCTCGAGGCTGTATTTACATCCGCAAAACTAGAGCCACTTCTCTCCTCAATACCCGAAAGTACACCGTCAAGTAAGATCATCAAATGGCTGAAAGAAGATTTTGTTCCTTTTGTTTTAACCAAAGTGCCTGATGGACAGGTAGGTTGATGTAATTGTCCATTTGATACATTCATATGTATGTTACCTAACATTGATGCAGAAAACACGGCATTGAGAATTTGACATTTGGACTTCTAAAGACAAGTGAACAATCGGGCTTTATCAACGATAAAAACGAAAATATTTTTGAATAAGAAATCTAACATATTGGCAAGCTTTCAAAGTTATATATGATTAGAAAATCCAGGAAGGTGTAAGTCTGGTCTATTGCGGTCATGATGTCATAGCATTTAAAAATTTCATTGAAAGTTTAAAGACCTATTTTACCTGTGATGTTCTTTTATCAATGCAATTATTTTTACAAGGTTCAGCTAGTGAAGTGGCTTGACGCCAGAGCAAGGAACATGGAAATTACAGAAAAAGTGAGTAATTGTTTTTATACACCTCATAGTTTATGACAGCTCGACTATTTTGTTGTATTCTTTATATTTAATCATGAATTGTTTTCTTGTCTTACTGTTACGCAGTTTTTACCACAAATTAGATCTAGTTTTATAACATTGATTTTTATGAATATTTTGAAGGCATGTTTAGAAATAAAGTAAAAAAAATTGGGTTTGATTGTATTCTCTGTTCTGTACTTTAAGCATCTCTCAGGTTAATGATTATGGTTGCATTTTGCATGCGAAAATTTCATAGAGTTTCTTGATAATAATTTAAATTTTAAACCTCCTGAAATTCCTATTAATTTCCAATTGGAATCGGCGATTTCTTTACAGAATAAGAGCATGAAAGAAACTCTAACTTTTTCTATATAAAGTTAGAATTAGTAAATGTTAGGCTGTGGAATTTTTAGACTATCAAAAGCTAATGCATAAGCCGCGTTGCAGGACAACTGGCCTCACAATGCACTAGAATTGGCTGAGGTCATGTTCAAGACATTCTCCGATGTGGCCAAAAGTAATTATGGTCAAGGAAATGCCACCCCTGCACAATTTGCCATGCAAGTATGTATTACATATAGGTCTGTAACGTGTTTAATAAATGTACTGCGTGTGTATCTTGAATAGCATTCAGCAAGCTACTCTATTTTGTGATACATCAAGTTGGTCCGTAGTGGAATTATCAATCGCAGAAAGTCAAGGAAGCTTCGCTCATCTGTATCATTAAAACCATTAAACTTTTTTAGCTCTCAATATTCCTGACTTGGTATTATAAAAATTCGGAATCATCTAAAGTATAAATAAGCCTGTTGCCGGATGACTGCATTAAGCTAGATACTACAATGCCTGCCAAAAGTACTTGTAACACCCAGCAATTTACGCTGCATGTAATATCTTTCATTCCTTTCATGAAAAAAATTACTACTTCCGCCCCCTTCCCCCTAAAACAATGTTGATAATTTAGAAAAATATCATAAAAGAAGCGCAAAAGAAAGTGCTTCCTAACCCGTTTGATAGTAAACCAACATTGTTCTGTAGGAGAGAGGGGGATGATTGATTTTGACCTTGGAAATTGACGTCAGTGTTCCAAGACTTTTGGTAGGCATTGTAGGATATGCAACTTTGAGCCGTCCTGCTCTATTCACCAGAGCGGGCCCAGCTCTGCCTTTGCGGCAATGAACACTTCATTACAGACTGGCTAAACAGTATTAATTCATTATGTCCCTTCGGTCAACCGTTCAGAGTTAACAGTAGGCTCTACGGCCCATTTTTGAGCAAATGTCGTTGCGGATTGGATATATAACAATAGGTCTATTGTCTAGTCCAACCAATTGGAATTTAATAGACAATCGAAATGCGTCGGGAAATAGTGCTTTTTAGGTATATATAAATGTGAGTTTTGCAGTCATTGATTATTTGAAGAAAAGAGCTGATCTACTGTATACAGAAAGCCCTCGTTCATAATCTGCGCATCGACAGACACTCATTCGTCAAGACCAAACAAACATTCATCCGTCTCACTTTTTGCTTACTTTTAACGTCTTGGTTTAATGTTATGCTATATCGTTCCAATCCATCGTCAGTGTGAGCCGTAAAAAGCTTTCGATTATCGAGTAATTGTTTCTGATTTTCTGTTGCCGTTCCAAAATTTCCCTTTTATATCTTCATATATCTGAACTATTTAACTATAGCCAGGAATTTTGTTTTTCTTTTTTCAGGTTTGCAAGCTCAGTATACCGTGCTGTGCTCCAGATAAAGATTCTCGGGTATTTTCACCTTTTTCTTTTACGTTTCTGAAGATTTAAAGGCAATCTGTTACGACATTAATTGATTATAGAACAAAGGGATTATTTATTGTTTCCAGTCCCCCTTTAATTTATCGCATTGTAAAAAATATGGCAGAGCGCTGGAATTGTGTTCAGGCTATTGTTCCAGCTATTGTCCTCGTTAACCAATCCACAACGAGATAGATTGCCTTTAAAATATAATACGTGTCATTTCAGCAGCATTTAAATGTGCAGTATCCATTTATTCTAGTTTAATCATCATCGTTTGCCAGCAGCTGATGCTTCTTTCCCGTTTCTACGCAACACAGTTAAAACTCACTGCTGCTGGAAATATGAAAATGGTTTTTCAAGTTATTTACTTTTTTGCTCAAATTTGAAATTTCTCAGAAAATAAAAAACCTTTTTTAAAATCTTACCAATCAAGTTTAGGAACAGTTTGCAGTAGCGAAATATATTTATAATATGTCAAAATTGACCACTGTGAAATAAGGCCGTCTTCAACATGGTTTGTTTTTAAATCATCTTTTCATGTTTCTCTGTCAACACATTTGAATATTTTTTAGACTGAGCAGGAGGATTCCCTAGCAGCGGCTATGACGAGAATTGCGGAATTGGTAACAAGTCTTAGAGAAATCAGCTCACTCGATAGCCAGTATGCTTGTAAGCTTAGCCTCCGTGCATATCAAAAGGTAAGAACGTCAAAAAATGATGACTCTATGGCAGTGTCTGTCTTATGGACGGTAACGTTCTGAACCAACAACATGTGCTCCTGTGATCCTTGTACCCGGACGATTTTGCAATGTGACCCTATGTCCTTGCACTGTGACCCTTTATGTGTTCTGGCACGGGTCTGATGTATCAGATCTAAAACATTAAAAATACGGAGTCTAAAATATTTCTTATAAGTGTCAAATTCAGTACTTGTTTAAGAAATTGTCAAAATAGTTTATCTTTTTCAAATTCACTTGGTTATATTGGTCTTGGGTAAGATTAATCTTTCGTAAACATTTTTTCGCTATATTATCGCTATTTAATATTATCGCTATTTAATATTATCGCTATTTAATATTATCGCTATTTGATATTATCGCTATTGAATATTATCGCTATTTAATATTATCACTATTTAATATTATCGCTATTTAATATTATCGCTATTTAATATTATCACTATTTAATATTATCGCTATTTAATATTATTGCCAATTGATATTATCGCCAAGGTAATTGCCATTTGGTGTCTCGCACGAGCTTGACGGACACAATGATTTTTTGCCAATTTACCAGTTTGTGTTTTTGGGGTCAGTGTTTATTACAATCCAACGCCAGGATGTTTTTTTGTCCTTGTGCAATCCTGTTGTTATTTATAAATGGTTTTTCCATCTTGACTTTCTTGAACTTTTATCACTGACAGGAAAATACAAAGACAATTGCATTTAGATTGCTTGACAGAGTTCTTGTGCCTGAACTGATTCCTGCTACCGTCGAAAAATACGTCAAGCCGTATGCGGCAAAACACAGCCTCATTGCAGATGAATTACTCCTTGCATACGTAGATGTAAGTAACGATTAACGTCTATTTTCTCCGTCATCGTGCGGTGCATTATGGTGATTGTAGAAACTCCTTGTATGACGTGCTTAATCATGTGACTATTGTAAACATATAGATAACACAGGACTAAAGATATATTTATAACAATTATGTTTTTAAGAAGTAAGTGATTTAAAGCCGTTTTTCATACTGAATCTAAAAATTGCATCAACTTTTTAACGTATCGGTCTTTTTTTGCATATGTTGCTGCATTTTTGTTGAAGAATGGTCTTTTGGCATTGTGGACATATCTTCATTTAATTAAAACATTTTAAATGAATAGACGAATAATGAAGATGAAACCTTGATAACTGCTTTATCAACCATTATCTACTTTATCTAGCCACAGGTTTACACTTATTCTATTTATTTCCTCTCTAAGTACTTCTAGCTAGTTCTTTCCTTTGATGCTTCCCTATTTGACATACCTCAGCTCAATAGGAAAAAGAGCATGGGGAAGGGGGGGGGGGGGGGGAGGCCGATATATTGTGGGCTGCTGTCTCCTTTTTCTGCGGTCTCTGAAAAACCTGTTTAAAAAGGTCTTCCTACTGTTTGAAGTCACCATAAACGGTGTATTAAATGGACAATTTATTTTTCAGAGATTGTATGCTATTCATTGTCACTGTTTCGTTACAAAGTGTCACTTTGATGATTATGACCTCAAAAAGACTTTTATGAAAGAGCGATTTTCTGAATTGCTAATGTAAAGATCTGTGAAAGATTTTCATGGTTGGCAGAATAAGTTAATACTCTTGATCCAGAATTTTCAATGCTCTCTAACCATTTTGCATTGACAATTTCTATGCCGCACACACAACACCATCTACGCAAATGTTACAGAAAATTGGTATGTAACGAACAGGTAACTGGCACTCGCCCTCGCAGCGTTCGTCCTTCTCGCAGCTAATCAGGGGAAAGATTATGGAGGGGCGACTAAGAGTTTGCTATCGAGGAATGATTTGATTGGGGGCCAAATTCTCTTTCTTTTTTATCATCAGTTGTTGACAGTAATGTTTTAATTCTTGACAGTACTGTAACGTATTTAAAAATTTAATTGGTATGATACATTTTCCAGGATCTAATCGAAAGGCAACCCAGAATATCTTCTTCAATCTGGCATTCAAAGCTAATTGCCATCACGGAATGCATCAAAAACAAAGAGGTCAGTCTGGATTTTACCGCCAGTTGATATGAGTAAATGCCTTTGATTTTACTTAACTGTCTATGTCTATGCACCAACATTTTGATAGTTATTTTATCAATCATTTTCAAGTTTACTGAACAAGCTGGCTCATGTTAGTTTAAAGAATTCCGATCAAACAGCTCTCCTCGTAGTAAGAGTCTTTCATGCTAGTCCAACTAATCTAGATAGCACATGTTGCCCTAATCAACTGGTAGAAAGTTTTGAGTGCCCTTTGTATTATATAAGATACATTTTATTAACAGAAACTATTAACTTGTGACCAATTTTCTACGTGGATCTATTTTGAAAACTCAAAAAGTTCTTCTTACAAAGGTGCCATGTATAGCCTTCTTGCGAGTGGTAGAATATTAATACTGCCTTGCTTTAATAAGTATAGAAGTCCAATGGAAAAGCGACCTCGTGCACCCAACCAACTTTGCTCTTGAACTCACAAAGCTTAGGCTCTGGAACCCACCAGCACAGTAGTCTACTTAAGCTCTCCGAGAGTATTGTTTTATGCTTGCCTTACTTTGCCTTCCAAAGCAGAAGTCGTCTGCAGACCTGTCATATGTCCTTCATTGAACACTATTTTAAGTTTGGTTTTATATTTAAAATTAGTCACTTGCTTTCCCTAGCTGAAATGTACAGCTACAATGCGAATTATGAGTGTTGCCACAAGCCCTTGGAGCTCCGATGTCCAAAAGCTGGTAAACGCGATGATTGAGTCACATCCTAAGTAAGTTAGTCCAATACTTGTTGCTTAGTACCTTGATTACAACCTGGTCCTTACTGAAACACCTGGTTTTATATTTGTAGTATCTCATAGAATTCATTTTATAGCTACTAACATAACAACTATAACGAAGTTGTATAACCATGTACCTACTTTGGTTATCACCCAACTTTTTTATCTTTTTAAACATACGTAAAACGCTCGATCGCTGCACTTCCCAACCAGTCTTTTCCAGAAAGTTTCAAGGATTTGCTAAGCCCTTGTATTTCAAGCTCTTTTATCAGTTTACCTGTTTCACTCTTTCTAAGCTGCTCATTTCTTGCGTTCATGCTACCGTAAACAACCTAGTGATCTAAAAGCTGAAATTTTGGAAGCAGGTTTCCATCTAATAATAAATCACTTCAGCCTAAAATTTGGAATAGGTTCTTAATTTCAAGATTACTAAATATGGTAAATAAATCATAATACGCTATCAATCTTTCATTTTGTTTAAAAAGCAACCAGATTTGTCTAAAAAGGAACCAGACTTTAAAAAAGAACCTGACTTTTGGTTGAAATTTCGTTAATTTTAGTGTTAAATATTCATACTCAAATTTTTCCAGCTGATCATGCTGAAAAAACTCTGAAACAATTTAGGAATCTAAAGAACCTCATCCTATTTCGGTTCAACTTCCGTCATATAAAGGGCTATCCAAAATGAAAGGCAAAATTGTACAGTCTTATACAAGTAAGATTTTATGTATACGTGTTGTCAAAACTGTCAGTCATATGTTGTCATCTCATTTTCTCCTTTTTACGGTAGGATTTAGCTTCATTTCCTATACCTGGTAATTGTATTAATTGTTTTATTATTTTGATCAACAGCAACGAAGAGCTTAAGCACAAGTACAGGTTTGCCGAACTAAAGACGACTATGATGAAATATGGCATAAGAAATTATGGTGCTGCAGGTGCCGTTAAAGGAGAGGTAAGGAATTTGCTCATATTGAATGCAATTTTTCGAAAATATAATCCTTTATAATAGCGAGCTTTACTGTAAGAAGCAGTATGATACAATGTTTTTGCCGTCATCTATAGTATGTTACGACTGCACAGCAATATATAATGTCATTACAGCACCGAATGGTTGGTTGAAACACTTAGTAAGGTGATGTTGTATATGTTATCATACAGTATAACACGATGTGATGCAACATATAATAAACGATGCAAACTGATAAAGCGTTATTTATAGCATCGTCAATTGGAAATCGATAATATGTGTCCTTAATCAGAGGTGGCGCCTTTAATTTTAAGTGAGGAAGTCGAAGGGTAAAAAAGGAAAATTATTGCATTTACAACTATAATTGTTTAAGAAAAATTATTAGGACTTTATTTGGCTAAGAGGCAATAGCTCTCTACCAAATCCCTCTTTTCTTTGGTGCGGTCCTTGTAACTGCCAGCTTCATAAAGATCTAATATATGTGATTTTTGTTTCCTTTTTAGCAACTGTCCTTTTCGTATAAGTCGCCGGATCAACTTAATGATTATGTAATTCTGAGCATTTATCACGTGGTTGTATTGCATAAGATGACAGAAACATTCTCTATTCACAGGACACTATTCGCTACATTTTCAAATGCGACATTGAAAGTGCATTGGAAGATGCAATCCAAGTGGCTAACACCTACATCATTGATCATAAAACTGTCTATTTTCATCGAATTGAGTACTGGATCATGAAGGATAAGGTAGAGTGGCCTTGATTTCATGATGTACATTTACATTTTGAGGAAATAACGTTCAAAGTTGATGGTGTCACAGAGATCTATTTTTGGTATCTTTAGAATTTGACCCCATTATCTAAAAAGGGCTACATATCTGACAGTTGCTGTGCAAAATCAGTTGAGCGTGTTACAAATTTGCAGAAATATGGCCACAAGAGCACAGCATCTTTTTTCGTCAAATCACTATAATTTGGTCTTGTATCTAGAATCCATGAACCAGGCGAAAACAGCTGTGATCCATTACCTTGTTTCTCATTTGCTATTCTTCAGCCAATTTCTGATTTTGCACTTTGGAGGGAATTTTTAAGGTCTTTCAGGTTTAGAGTGAAAATGGCTTATTTGATGATGTCACACTTTTGTATTCTATTCCCTGTAATAATTATTTTTATGTCTACAAGGAGGTTTTGTGTTAAAGTAATATATGGGCAGGGTATGGCCACCATTTTCAAGATATGATAGTTTCTTATACGTTTTTTACATTAATGCTATATGCTACAAGCATCTCACATCTTATAAAATTTAAAGTAAACTATCTCGTGCCGTAAGTCTCCTGTTTTTATCTCTTTGGATTGAATCTGTTTAGATTGAGGAGAGTTGCAACCTCTTGCGGTCTTTAGATGTAAAAACCAGTGTTGCTGTTGCCAGTTCCATAATTTCCTGGACAATTATCACCCTTGAAGATGCACCTTTGGATGACGAGGTTAATCTTCTCTTTCTTGTATCTATACCATTTTAATGACTGCATGTAGATCTACGTCAAGAAGTGAATAGAGAGTCACCTCCTTAAGAACTGGAATACGAGAGAGCCGCAAACACACGACCTTATATATATGTGTATATGGTTTTGTATTTCTCTCAATTTATTATGGAGTAAATGCAATGTCTTGTCGCATGTTGTCTCCCAAAATTAGACCAGGTATGCAATCATTATTGGTTCCACGTAAATGCCATTTTGATTCCCGTCTGTGGTTATTGTAACTTTAAATAAGAAGTTCCCAGTCTTGAAATTGTGTGTTATTCAAGCATGAGACAATTGTCTAAAGTCACATTTATTTCTTAGGCTTTTTTGTTACCTTTTAGGACAAGATAAGCTACAACAGAAGAGTTCGTGCAGCAGTTGAAATCGGCCGTACGGTCTCATCACTAGGTAGAGGATTTAACAACTGATTGCCTGGGAATAGATCTTCTTGACTAATAAATCAGTTAATGTTATCAGTCTGTATAAACGCAGGAAGAGAAGTGCCTTTTTAAGACTTTACTCAGACTTATGTCTACCCAAAGTCGCTAGCTTTCTTGTTTACATTCTATATCGTCATTTTTGGGTGACAGCTAATGTATACTTTTTACTCTCTTTGATATTTGCGTCTATCTTTTTTAGAGTACACCATATTTATTTATAGTACTTCCTTACATTGTTAATACATCATATATTGATAACACAATAGAAAAGTTTTTTCTTTAGATTCTTGTTTCAAGAGAGACAAGCAAGAACTGATCCAAACTTTGCATAACATCCTTGCTCTGCAGGTAAGCAATTTGCAAAAGACATTAAATAGCAGAAGAACCATATTTTCTCCTTTGCTTTTCCAAGGAAACGGTGTCTTAATAGCCAGAAATTGCCAGAAATTGCTCAGTAACTCCTTTGCTTAGTTCTTATTCCTATCAATATGGTAAAACGTTTTTGACAATTCTTTTGAGTTTAAACCAGTTAGATTTGTCTATCAATTGCAGTGTCTATCAATTGCAGTGTCTATCAATTGCAGGCTTGTGGAACAACAATGTTTCTTCCTTGATCTTGATTGAACACTTAACGAACACCCGATATTATCACTGTTAAAGTTACGAAGAGTTTATGTACTGTCCCTTTTTTATGTATGTATTCAAATTGTCATTGCTGAAAAAGCAGGCGACTGGTTACTTCTCACTCTACAGTAAAATTTTCTGCTCATTTATCTTTCAGTTAAGTTACGGTATTTATATATCGCTGGAAGACTATAATGATCAGGAGCAAAAAGACGGAATTTGGAAAGACTTTGTTTCTGAAACAGCTAAAGAAAATGAAAAATCAAAGGTAGGCTAAAGAAAAAATATCTTAATTTGTGGCGACAAAATATCTGAATGTCGCAGACACTGTAGGCGACAAAATATCTGAATGTCGTGAAAACCCGGAGTTGCAACTTAGAGCCTTCCTGTTCTATGCACCAATAGCGTACGTACAGTTCTGCCTATATGGCATCGAGCACTTTATGACAGTCTGTGTTAACAGTAATTTTCATGAGTGTCTATGGAAATGCCTACGAGAAAGTGAAAATGATGTTGTGTTTCTGCTTTACTTGGTTTTTGACTCGGTTATGCTCGTAGTAAGTTAGCTTTGCTTTAGAGACAAAATTATCGAAGATCACAGCTTTCTGCTTGTTTTTGTATTTTTATGACTTTCCGTCGATTCGTTTTATTCTTATTGCTGATTGTTTATGTTTAGCTGGTAACCAATGAAACGAAAGACATCTCAATTAGATCTGCAAACGCTGCACGGTATGTTCTTAGAGATGTCTCCAGTTTGATACCATCTGCTTTGATGTGACTTGTTTCAAGCATAATCCTTTAATATTCTTTTGATCAAGTTCGTCTGAATAAAATGTCAATTGATATAAATTCAAGTTAAATATGCTGTAAATTGAAAAGATGAGATGCGAGTTTCTGATAACGAAAGATCTAGAGGAGGAGTTGGGAACCTCTTTAGATAAATCTGTGCAAAGCTGAGCTGTATTCTACTACAACTACAGGCACAGAAAGTTTACATGAATAGAAGCATATATCGCAACACAGACATTGAGTATTTACAATCAGCTTGGACAAGTACTACATTAAGTCAACGTGCAGTCAGTTAATTAAGAACTTGCTGGAAACATAAGAGGGAAATGAAGCGAGACAAAAAACGGTCATGCAACATAGACAACACATTTTACTTTAGGGAAGTATAGAAAGCACATTTTACCTGAAGGAAGTACTTTCGCCATATACTTAAGAGAAGGTGGATCCGCCTTGCATTATCGCTTGCTTACTATTTTGAAATTAACATATTGTAAATCCTCAGAACTTATGTGAAAAATGGGGCACCAATATCCAGCACTGATTTTACTAAATTGCATTTTAACCAAGTGTTGGCCACAATTTGATTGCATGCGAATTTTATAAGGATTTCAATATTTTTGTATTTTATTAAATATTCTTTGCATTTTGATATTAAATTTATTGCATTTTGATAGCCCGTTGATAGATTTTCATCAAATTTTTTTCGAATCTGATTTTTATTTTTTTATCATGATTGTATCTAAAAATGTTTTGATTGTCATCTGATCGTATTTATTTTATTTGTGTGGATTTTATATTGTAGCGATAATTAACTGCAGTTTTATTAAAAATAAATTTTTGTCTTAAAAGACTTGCAGATCTGCTTGGTTTTGATGACGTCGCAAGACAAAAACAAGAGATTGCAGTGTATCTCAGTAAAGGAAACACCAAAGAAGCATTGAAGATATTAAGGTTTCAATTATCTTTTTTTGTTAAGCAGTAATTTAAAATTCGTGTATTTGTAGCTAATATATACTGGCATTTCTATATATACAGAACCTATATTTTTCAAGTTTGATTTCCGGGGACAGATGTTTTTTAAAAAGGCCTTTCGAAATTCAAGAGTTGTGCGATATAACAAAAAGCTGGAGTATAACATCAACACATGTACCTTAAGTTATACTCACCTTTTGGTCATTATCTAGTTCTGAGGTGTGTCAGAGAAAAGCAGTAAAAAATGCTATTTATGTTTTTACGTTGCTTCTTCAGTAGCCATAGAAGCACGTGGCTTTTACGGATGATGCATAAAGACCCTTTGCCGCTGAGTTTGCAATTCTATTCTATTGCCATGCTTGATTAGCTTTTTTCTTTTTATCAGTTGTTGCTGTTACTTTTTTGCATCTTAAGTACATGTTAAATACACTTGTGTATGCTTCACCATGCAGTATTATCTTTGATATAGAGATTTGCAAATCCAGGAGGGTTTTGTTGGCGACAATTTATGTCAATTTGCAAAAATATTTGCTAGTAATTTGGGACAATATTTTTCAATATCAAAGAGGAATTCAACTTCTCGAATTTCCTCCATATTATATCCGTGTCCGTCCTCCCGTCCGTCCTCCCGTCCGTCCGCCCGATCGTCCGTATATACTCATATCCGTGTCCGTCCGTAGGATATGTATTTT
Source organism: Rhopilema esculentum (assembly GCF_013076305.1). The sequence goes on along the minus strand of NW_027018682.1, from coordinate 11,367,807 downwards.
TCAACTTTTTCGCTCATTGCTAAACTCTGATTTCTTGTATGTTTTCACTTAGGTGTTATTCTGCTTGTTTCATGAATTTCAATGTTCGTTGCTCGTTTTTCAGGAATGCAAGAAACGGTATTCCATCCAAAAAGCAGCTCTCACTCTTCAGGGAAACTTTGCTGTATTTACTAAGTGAGAGATGGAATTCAGATGAGAAAGAACACCTTCGGCAGTGGTTGTGTTATGTTGGCGATGCTCATCGGCTTGCTGCCTTTGCTACTTCTGCATGCCCAGAAGGTATTAGGCCATTGGCTTGCTCCTTAAGAAAATTGTCACTCAAGAGGCTTTTTCTATGCCAGCTTGATACATATGTTTAATCGATTAGGCACTGACGGAGGAAATGCAGCAATTATATTTTAAATGCAATACATACGATGATTATTATATGAAACAAAGATGTAGTTATCTGATTTCATTTGAAAGTTTGTATATATTTATGGTTAATGGAACACAAATCATGCAAGGAAGCACAAGCTATAACGGAACACCTGAAATTTGATTGCGGGCTTAAGTTTGGAATAATTTAAAATACCTTTCCTTTCAGACGAACTGAGAGACTTTCTGGAAATCACACAGCAGTTTAGACTGGCATTGTCGGTCTCCGAACAGTGTGAAAGTGCAGACTACCGTCACGATGCTTTTAGGTCATTATACAACTATGTTTTTCAATCTACATATGCAGATTAGGAGGGTAGTATATAGTGAGAGGGGTTAGGGATAATCAGAGAAGTTTAGGCCGACCCAGGCAAACTAGACTAAATTGGAGAGGGAGTGTCGTAAAGAAGAAGGAAAGGGAGATTCTTTGTTATCACAGGGAGAAAAATAGAAAGACCGAAAAGAAGCAGAAAAAAGAGGGAATGGTTTCTATACCATATCGCAAGAAATAGGAGCATTTTGATATTTATGTTATTGAATCTTATGATTCATAATTCTCTTTCTCTACGTCATACTATGTGTCATTTTTGTTTTGGAGTTAAATGGTTATGTGTGTTCATACTTCTTGACATTTGCTATGCGAAGCTTGCAAATATTTGACTGTGCAGGTGGCATCCAGTTTTAATCATTACTTTGGTATGAAGTAATGCTTTTCATTCCAGAAGCACATCACGTTTGTAATGATTTTTGCTATTGACTAAATCTTTAGAAATTTATCTTTTTCTAGTCTAAAAAAATCACACAATTTAAACGACATTTCCATTTCATTTCTTTACTGTAGTATTTGTTTACTTTGTGAACAGACAAACCGACATTTTTTCGAAATGGACTATCACTGAAAGATATGAAGACGATGGCATGGTTCTCTATTCCCAAGAAATCATACCGTTATTACGAAAATATCATAAACTCTGTTTTCAAGGTAAAGCGATCAAATTTATAAAATTCGATTCTAAGGACTGTCAGCTTAAAACAGTCCCATTTTATTTTCTTGCCACTGGCTTGCACGCCTGCCCTAAACTGATATATTCAATATTGAAGAGACAATCTTGTTAGTTATTCTGCTATATTTTGGCTGTACTTTATTTTATTCTTTTATTGAATTATTTTGTCACGTTAAGTGAGTTATAACTATTATTTCATAGTTAAATCAATCGCTAATTAAACGACTTGACATACATTCTGAAAGTTTTTTTTATATCTCATGATTGCATTTTCTTATCGTCACCTAATTATTTAAAATAAGCACTTTCAAAGTTTTTTCTTTAAAAAACGTCTACATTTTCAAGGAATTATTGCAGTCTACAACGGGGAAGATTTCTCTACCATTTAAATAAATTTTTTGTCTTGCAGATATTGACCAGAATGCAAAATATGAGACAAACTGCGTGTCAGGTAGTTTTACGGTTGGAGAAGGTGAGCCCTTGCGGCCAATAGTAGAAGCCATCTCTACTGACAAGAACTTTCTGATCGATATCTTTGACTGTATCTTCCATATGGAAAACTCCCAAGACAACATCATTGTTTCAAAACGACAAACCTGTGTAGGAAAAAGCGACATTTCAATGATCTTATCACATTTTATGTGATAGCAGCCACTTCTTTTATATATATATGAAAGCATTTGCTCTTGGTTTTCCTATGAAGAATTTCCTATTAAGAATAGTGCGTCATCTTTCTCCGGATTGCGAAAAAAAGCAAAAATGCTGGACAGACTGACGTCACGTTCACTGTTTGAATTTAATCTTACCTTAGACTGTAGTATCAACAACAACCTCAACGATAGCATTCTATATTTATGGCAGTTCATTGCACTCCAATAAGCATTTTTTAAGGTTTCCCATATCCCTCAACATGCCGCATAGTTTTTGATTGTCAAATGTCAATGCTAGTAAACATGTAACTATTTTTGACATTGCTGCTATACTTTATTCTGCAGTCTTGAAAGACCTTGCTGGATCAAGCAACAGTATCGTTAAAGTTCTCAGAGAAAACAACCACCAAACTCTGGCATTGCAGTACATTTTAAAGGTTTGTCATTGTTTAAGTAATTTACCGCTGAAGCGTTGCATTACCTCTTGTTATCCTTTTAAATTTTTCATATCCCCTAACACTATATTTGATCTTAATCTTTTGGAGAAAATTCCATATCTTTAGTTGGTTTATATAGATTTGGATTGATAAGGCAGTATTCATTACGCAAGTTTTTCAGCAAGTTTAGCGTTCGTTTTTATAACTGATTTGCAACTTTCGCTGGTGTATTGCATAGAGTTATAATGCTTTTGTGCTTCGGAAGGTCAAAAGCATTGACTGACAGTTTTTCCCGTGCTATGTTCCTTAACTTATGCGTTTGTTCTTACAAAAGCCAATCTCAATCAATTTTATCTCAATTATACAGTGTCAGTTAACACATAATCAACTGGCAGAGCATTCCTTGCAAACCGACTCCCATTCAGCTGCTAGTTTTCGTTTTTTAAAGCTATGAAGCCACATTTATCGATAATAGTATTCCTATGGACTGATTCTTTCTTTGTTTTCTCTACAATTCTGACAAGCTCCATAATTAGACTTGATCCAGTATATTTTTTATTTGAAATCTTATGACATCAATACTCTGCTATCCTTTATTAATTCGCCACACAAAGTCCCCAATAATTGGTCTTTATTTAGATCTTTAATTGCATACTCTTTAGTCACCAAATGATGCGAAGTAAGTTAATAGCGCAAGAGAAGATTTAGCTTGTTCACCATGTTATCTGTCTAATTTAAATTTTTTTCCAGTTTTATTTTACTTTATTTTTCAATTAATAATGCATTTACTGTAACTGTATTTGATGTATCTCTATAAGAAAGCCGTTGTTTTGCAGTACCCATTTTGAAGTGATATCTTTCTTTCAGGCTTTAGGAATATGTCTTCAGTCTGTTAATTGTTGTGATGTTGGGTTCCCGATTCCTGAGGAGATAGAACCCCAGGTAGTCTGTCCATTTGCATTAACATTTATTAATCTTAAATATGGAATAAAAACGTAGTTCAGTGGAAAACAGAACTCCAATTCAAGTTTGTATGTTCAATATTTAAGAGTTGGCACCTAACACGTGAAATTCATACGCTTCTTTTGTCGCACATTTCATTTGACAGAACTTTCATGATTTAGTAAATCAGCTAGCAATGCTTTCTTCTCACTCGTCACCCTCAGTAAATTTACATTATAATTTAAAGAATCAAATGCTTTCTTAAGAATGATAGGATAGTAAATGAAGCCAACATGAAGAGCTTTGAAAGCCAAAAGAACTAGTGGTGTTATCTTACACTTTGACTGGCAACCACATCTAAAAAGACGTATTTAAAACTGAGCCAGATATGAACAGCTTCCCAGTTTCCAAGTCTGGGAACTGTTCTAGCAGAGCTATTAAATCTTAGTATGGATCGTGGCGAAGCCATGTCTTTTTTGTGTCGTGATAAAGCTAGTGTGGATCTTAGTAGTGCTAAATATAATATTGGCCCATCGTTCCAAAAAACGATCGATTTGTCAAACCAATTTTGCCAGTCTGGCATTTTTGTAAGATTCTCATAGAGGCTAAGTTTTTAGAATTTTTACAGCTGCTAGTACTGTGAAGCACCGTGATTATGATTCATGTAAATTCGTGTTTCCATTCTTTAAAAAAAATACAAAGGACCTCGTGAAAATTTGCTAACTTCAACATATATTTTTTTCTTTTTCTGTATCAAAACTTGTTAATTTTATCTTCCGTTCCATATTTAATTATTATGGTGACATTACTGACTGTCAAGATATTTAATAATTTGAAATGAGATGAAGCTGTCTGGAAGTCTAAAATCGTTGTTTCAGCAATTTTTAGGGGCTCTATAACAACCACTTTTGGTGTGACGTCACTGTTGTTGTTTATTGATGATTCCAAATCCGCTGGATGATACGCTAGTTCTGTTATTGACTCAAAATCATAGCTACAATCATTCAAGAGATACTGTATCGATTTCAAGAATCAAATGAATGATATAATTTTATATTAACGTTGAATAACTATGTCGCACTGATCAATAATTATGCCTCTGTATTACTGCTACGAAAGATTGCATCCAGCAAGAAGATGTTCTCCTCCATGCTGCCATTTGCCAACCAGAGTATTCATGAAATAATCAACGGCCTGTTTACCAAGGTAAGCTGCAAAAGTCAACAAATAATACCATGGATTGCATATTATTGCTCTAGTATCATTTTGTGTTGATTGTGTCCTACGTTAAGCAAAAAATTATTTCTGCAGATGATATTATTTCTCAATATTATTTCATAATTCATTAGTTGTTTCCATTGAGTTTTTAATGTTTGATAAGCCATCTCGATACTTCCTAGGTATCAACCTACTGTTAATAGTTAAAGTACCAAAGTTACTGGCCGTCAAAGGGAAATTTGCGTTTTCTGTGGGTTTTTCGTTAAGTGTAGGTAGAAGGTTTGACAACAGGATAGAAATTTTGTGCGCTGCTTTGTTTTCAAATATCATACCCTTGTATTATATTCTCCTTTTTGCTAAACAATGCGATTACTCTCTCTTATATTAGCCTAGTGTTCTAAAATCAAGATTATAGGAAATTGTATGCCATTTTTATCAATGCCATTTTAAAAACTTCAGGTGTTGACACATCGTCACATTGACCACGATCTTGGGCTTGGCTACCTTTGTTCCCTACCAAGTAAAAATGGCATAGAGACGATGACTGCATTGAAAGGAAAGTTCGGTAGCAAGTATCGGAGAATGGAGGTAACTGATAATTCTTGTACCAGTGTTGCATTAATTCTGCAGTGCCTAGTTTAGAAAAGTCTTAAAAATTCTGTTCATCGATTCTTCAAGTTTTGGTTTGTACTTACGTTTAGGTATAAAGCTTCTCGTGTCATACTTCAGAATTATGCAGTTGCAGTTGAAGTCTTGGTTTGTACTTACGTTTAGGTATAAAGCTTCTCGTGTCATACTTCAGAACTATGCAGTTGCAGCCTCGCTACTTACTCTTTGCAGCTAAGCTCAAATGATCGTCATTTGATAAATCCAATCCATTTTCGTGTTTTCACCTTATTTTGCTGCTCTTTCTTCACACCACCTAGAAAACAGACTCAACAGAAAAGGTTGTCTAGGATAAATCAGTAAAGTTATTGTTATTACCAACAGGCTGGTGCTTTGATTGGCGTTGACTACGCAGGCCTCAGAAGTGACACGGAGCTTCTCAAAGCTTGTCAGCAGTTGCAGGATTGCGCGTATTGGGGAAAGAAGTTTGTTTCTCTTAAGGTATTCTTATTCTCTTACTCTCTGGCTATTCTGCAATTTTTATACCTCCCTAGAGCAGACTATGGTACCGAACAGGACAAGGGGACCCAATGGCTATGTGATTACACAAGAGGGTCAACCAGGCTGTTGAATGTGATACTTTAAAGAGCTTTCATTTCGTTTTTTTCAGATTCCACTAAAGGATGTATACGGTATGTTTCACCTTAGTGTGGAAGAGAAAGAGGCATTGGTACAGAGGCTGGCGTCCAATCCAAATGTTAATGTCACTGTTCTCATAAAGTTTTGCAGGTTTGCCTTGCTGTACTTCTCTCCTTGTAACGATTAAGCTATAGATTGACAAAAAGAAAACAAACAATAAAGTTTTGAAGGGGGAATAATAATACAAAGGAGAGAAAGGATTGAAGAACGCTATATAGAAACGAATAAAATGTTATCACAGCTTCATACCATTTATATATGTTTTTGAATGCTTTAATGTATAAAACAGATCAGCTGCCACCACGATTTTTACGCTTAATGCGATCATTAGACAACTTTTTGTACAGTATTTACAGTAGGTACATACAGTAGTTTTAGGCATTGATTAATATTTTAGATAGCGTTTATCTGATATCACACATAGGACATGGAATTTATACACAAAATCACTTTGTTGGTGTGCACTATCAATGATTTAAGCATGTAAAGCTTCTAAATATATCATGGAAATTTTTTTATTCTATTGCTGTTAGTATTACCCTTGATTTCTGTTGCGCTTCTTTTTAAGAACATTCCGATACGATGTGGATGAAGCCCTTTACACGTATATCAGAACGTTGCTGTTGCCTGCCAGTGGCTCGAAAGGTGATCCAGCGTATAGAGAGAAGGTTTATGAAGCATTCCAGCATGTTGAATCAACAGAAAATCTCTACAAAGCTCTGCAGTCTAGCTTGAATTTGGTGTGTTTATTTTACATTAACGATGCACTTTACACATGTCTTAAGAATACCTTCCTATCCTAAGCCTGCCTTTATTATATTAAGTCACGACAGCCGGCCAAAAACACCAAGAGAGCTTAATATTGACAGCGTTTTGACGGGTAGCATACTCCTGGCTATTTCTCTACACAGTGGACTTTCAGTTCTTCTGCACTGGTTGCATTGATGTTTCAACACTTTTATGCCTGTCAGAAAGGGGCATTTGTCGTCTTTCAGGAAAAACACATAGAGCCAAAATGACGTCACAGATATTTTTTGTAATTTTTGAAGCTCCCCCACCTTTGTGACTAGCCACTATTCTTTTGTGTCAGAAGAAGATATATTTTTGCATAATGATGAATGCACGGTTTCACGAATGGCTATTAGATTGCCGCAAATATATTTTAGTTTTAAAAGCACAAAATCAAGGTCTTCAGTAAAAGTTTTTCGTTTTACCCTAACAAAGTGTGAATCTTTAAAATCGTGTTATTTTATAACCAATACCCTTTTATAATAAGCAATCGATAGTTGCTTATTATCTTTATAAATCGATAGTTGTGAATCAACAACATCCAAAACTGACGGAAAACGATTGCATACCTCGTGATATTCATCTGATTTAACTTACAGTCTCGTTGGGGAGCCGAGACTAAATTCCTATTGTTTATGGCCATTATTCTAACCATGTATCTGGACCAATGAGAAAGTGCATTATATAGACGTGCGCATTAGTACGTGACAAGATTTACATCCAATGGCGCTACACAGCATTCAATCAAAGCTGTTGTATATCGTATTTGCATATATTAACCTAGATTTCCTTCTCACTTGGATTTGAGACAGGCGAATTCCCATAAGTGCCATGAATTTTCCTACCACAGAATGTAATATGCGATGTGAAAATAACGACATTGATTTAAACTGCGCATGTACATATAATACAAAATTTTGAAAACCTAGCGAATGGTCCGTCCGACAAATGCTGGTTCGTCTCTACTACAAGTTTTGGCTTTCTTTTCAAGCCATTGTTACCTGTTTTCAAGAAATCTTCTCAATTAGCTCCAAGATCTTGAAAGACTAATTTTTAATCATGTCCATGTATACTTATTCAATTGTATATTACCGTGTTCTTGACAAAGATATTCCAGCCTATCCAGTGTCTGCAATAAAACTCTACGAATTGTGAACTTGTTGACCTTAAGTTATACATTGATTGAACAAAGATTACCCCATTATTTTTAGATAAATCCATATGATTATGAACGGCTCTTCGTTGTCATTGAAAAGATGGAAGATATCAAGCCTGGATCAGTCAATGTGGTATGCTCTTTATTATCTTGAGGGATTAGTGAAATTCCACCTAGCGTTAGGTTTCTGAAATTTTTTCTACTATGTATTTTGTAATGGCTCATTGATATAAGAGGAGACATATTTTGGGTATCACGTTTATTTTGTGCCTTCAGGATTGAGACATGGTTTACTTACCATTAGTACCAAGGAAGCTGGATAGATATCTTTCTCCCCTGAAAATTTCCTTTTTGTTCAGTTTTACGTTAATGTTGCTACAAACAACAGTTCTCCATAAGAAGACCTAACTTTACTTATTTATAAATGATAATTATTCTATGATTCATATTGACGTAAGATTACAAGGCATCACAAGATCTATAAAGTAGGGTTCTTGGGTTTTGAGATTGTAGGAATCTTTTCAAATTGTTTGTTTTGCGACAAAACGTTCTATTCTTCCTCTATGTTCTACTTGTTTAACTCGACTTTCAAGTAAAATTTTTATTTTAAATGTCATGTTTTATGAGAAACTGTTGAGTGTTATCCGCTTAGACAAATCGGTCTGCGATTTTGTTTTCAACATTCCTTTGCGTACGTGGATTGAATAGAAAAAGTCCAAATGTGACCAGTAGCTCAGCAGAAATACATTCTATAGTTAGTTAAGCGCCAGTTTGTGTGAAGTGAATTAGGTCGTAACAAATTTAAAAGCTTCTCTAAATTATTCCTTGAGATGAGTTTATAATCTTAGATATGTCTTTCTTCAGCTGAAAAAGCTGTTCGATCTCTTAAATTCATACGAGAGATGTTCCCCACCAGCTGAGTTTGAACTGTCTCTTTCAAGTCACTCAGAGGATGAGCAGGTAATGCCATTAACCTAAGTGTTATTCTCATATATATTAATAACTATTTGTGGACTCAGCTTCCGCGTGTTCTCGTGTTATATTGCGTGTTCTAATTCTTTACATGTAATTTGGTCACAAATGCTATGTTGACTATGCGGATTCAATAAAATGTTTGGCTTTTTATATCTTAGATTTCTTTACTTAGTTGGCAAGGGCTATAAATCTTCTTGAGCTGTTTTAATGCTTCGCTTCATGGCAGTATTTTAGCGCACCTAGCTGCATTCTCTTTTTCGATATGTTACAAGTCCTTAGAACCTTTATGAAATGCAGTTTTTTACGATAAAGATTTAATACTCTGGGCTTAATGCAAAGTGTAGTTAATTAGGGTGCACTGTAGGGCACATTAGATTCTCCCACTCCGTCTCCCTACCCTCTCATCACCACGCACCTATTATTACCATTTCCTGTATCCCGTCTCCGTATTTTTAAAACCCTGTATCCTATGCTGCAACTCACTAGCCAGGAATCGTATATATGCCTATCACTATCGTTTGAATTTGCGTTTCAGCTTCTTCATGGCTCAGGAAGTAGACTCCCAGAAGCCGCTAAAGTACGTCTACCTTTCCATCCGTTGATGGGCGATTCTCCTTGGAAACTTTTGTGTAAGTGCAGCTTCAGTTGCAGTGCCTCTTTCCTGCAGTATTCACTTTTGTCTCTTTTAGGCATTTGACTTCATCTGAAACAAAATATTTCATTTTTTTACGTCAGCAATTTCATCCTAGGCCTTAGGATATTGCCGATAATATATAAATGAATTTTGTTAATTTAGTTTAATCTCTTCTTTTCTTATAAAATGATGCAATAATTTCCATCTTCGATTGCTTAAGGCGAGCTGATTCATTTTGTTTGACCTATGCATAATTAGAGTTCATTTCGTTTGCAACTCCTTTAGCAGCATTCTATTTCTTATTCGCATCTGCTAAAAACCATATAAATACTAGCAAATTCATTGCAGTATTCGCCTCTCTCCCAAAAAATGGTTGAGGAGGAAGACAAACGATTGAGCATAGATATACACTGAAAAATTAACGGACCTTCCTTTCTTTTTCCATCACTTCTCTACGTTTTCCTACATACTTACATTCCTTCTTTGTGGTATCGAAACTCTGTGGCCTTAAACGCTGCTCCCATAATTCATATCAATTTGAAGGGTTGCATACGTCAGTAAAAAATAAGATGGTATTTGATGACTATATCTATATTGATGATTATATTTTCGCTATAGTTATTTATACAACCTAGCATCAAGGGGGTTTTGCCGTTCAGTTTAAGTATTCTTGCTCATGTCTGAAAGGCTTTAAAATAAAACGATTGTCACTGAAAAGAAGATGCTTACGGAATTTACCTTCCCGATTTAATTTTCTGTAGATCATTAATCATTTTTCGAGAACTTGTCCCTTTTATCGCTTTTTGTTCCACTCTGTTGGTGACGTAAATTGCAATTTCGTCGGGTTGTTTATGGCATAAATATTAATCGCTCCTTTATTTTTTATATGTTAAGTAATTACCTTAAATAATGTGGTAATACAAGCTCGATATTCCATTTTGAAGTTTATTCTCAGATAACGAAGAATTTAGTACACAAGGCAGTAACTTGTGTTATATAACATTTCAACTGCAAGTTTGAGGCTTAAAGTTCATTCTTTTTTGAACTAATCAGTATTTGCATTATTACGGGTAAACGATTTATCTGTTTGCTGACATTTGTTTCAGTTTTGGTTCATTTGCTGCTTCACATTCTGACATTTAATGCTTCGTTTCAACAAGCATTAGTTTGCTCTTTTTCCTGCTTATTTACTCTGTCCTTACATTTCAAGGCTCTCTTCACAGATAGTTACATTGTTTCTAGACAGCGTTTTAAAGGCAATATGTCCTGTTAGTCAACGGTTTGCAGCGCGTTTATGATAGAGAATAAGCTTACGTTGCTGATTGGATACGTAACAATAGGTCTATTGTGTAATCCAACCAATGGGGGATTTTAACGGCCAATGAAACCCATCGGGACATAGTGCCTTTAAGTAACTTATTTTTCGCAGCGAACTGTCTCTGCATTGAATATCAAGCCTTGATTGTATTCTGATTTTGTTTTATCTATCTTTATTTATCTATCTTCCTTTCGAATTTTCAACTTAATGATGATTAGAAATGATGTCTTCCAATCTGTCTGTAGTAATTTCAACTTTTGACCCGAGATTTATTCTTCTAACCAAAATCAATCTATTTAGCCCCTGAGCTCAAGTCTGAATCAGTTGTAAGGAAAATAGAAAGCATCGTTAGGTGTATGCAGGTTGGTTTCAAATTTGATTTGATTTTGGTACAATGTGAAATTACTTTTTATACTATTTTGTAAAGTAATAGTTGATTACTATCCAGGCAATATAGCAATTGTAAAACTCTTCACTTTAAGCATTGATTCAAATCAATAAACGATCTAGAATTCCTCCACTGATTTGCAAAACATTTCAAAGTAGTGAAATTTAACCAAATTCCGGTATAAATTTGTAAACACTGAAAATATTAATTTTTCAAAGAATTCTTGAAGTATTTTATCGAGTGTAGAGAATCTGGCCATAGAAGAGAAACCTGCTTTGAAAATTTATCGTTTTCTATTCATGCAGGTAAATTACTTATCTTTATATTTACTTTTCTGCAAATGAACCGACTGGTTTCCTGGCAAATTACAAGTCCTAGGGTAACTATCAGACGAGAACTGTTTTTGAAATGTGACGTCATAAGTCTCCCTTAACAGAGTACTTACTAACCTGGCCCTTTTGCGTAACGCTACAGTTTTCACAGTTTCCTCGAGAACCCTTCCTAATTTGTATTATTTTATATTGTTAAGCTGGATACAAACGTGCTTTATACCAATGCTATCCACAACATCGTGAGCAACAGTTTTCAGGGCGAAGGAAAAGAGAGTACTTTCCCAAAAGATGAACAGAAGGAATTCAAGTTTGACTCTGTCAAAGGGTTGCTTGCGAGTGTTTCTGATACCAAAATGGCAATAGCTGCTGCAAAATGGGTTGCTAAATTGCTTCCAACTGGTATGTATTTCAATATCTCAGGGTTGTTTTAAATACCCCTTAATTATCTTACCCTACAATTAACTGGCTTAATATTGACGTCATAAAAGTCTTTGTCCAAAAATGTTTGAGTTTTGGCCACACAATTTTAAGGAAAACCATGGAACACCTCTTGTCTGTAAATCAGTCATATCTGTTACAGACTGCTTGGTATAAGGTCTCAGGCTTTTTCCTCATCAAACCTAGTTTGGTTTTGGTTCTAAAACCTATGAACCTAGCAAAAATATCAGTAATCCATTGTTCAAACTTGGCTCTTTCATAAAACATATTTGGGACAGTCTCAGTCTGCATTGGGGAAGGCAAAATATGATGTATTGACGTTATGATGCTCTTTGTTCACGTGGGGACTTCAGTTGACGAAGTAGAAATAACAACGTTGTTATGATGACGTATTAACATACAAAACCAAGTTGTGCTAAAGCATGCAGGTCCTAAAGTTAAAACCTTAAAATCTTTTGTGTTTTCATGCCGCCTTTTGATATTTTAGGAGATGAAAAAGTCAAAGCACTTAAAGCCTGTGTTGATCTTTGCAAAGAGCTTGAGCAATCGTGTGACGAGTCCGTAAGCATAACATTAAGCTTATTTCTTACTCACCCCTTATACATTTGGTCACCAAATCGCATGTTCGGCAGATTTATTACCTATATGTTAGATAAGCACTTTCCAGTCTTGATACATTTTTATAACTGTAGAGAATTCAGTGAAGTATTATGGTATTCAGTGAAGCACCACCCAGCTACACCTAGCCCCGCCTAATTCTGTAAAAGAGAATGCCTAGTTGAAAAAGCCACTAACTGTGATAGGATTTGTTATTTCAACAGGAATTACAGACTGTCAAAGACTGGACTCGCAAGTTTGGAAGCTTATGCAAAAGAACCGAAGTTGCAGCCTTGCTCTCAAAGCACGGGATATTGGATGAAGCATACAGAAACTTGACTCTACAGCCGGCTGCACTGATTTGTAAATTGTACGAAGACTTTGGATGCAAAGCTGAGATTGTGAATGGCAGAGTTACAGGGATCCCAGGTAAAATTTCACTTGTTCATTCTCATTGGTTATAATCTGATCCATCCCTGGTTGAATTGAATTAATTCTTCTGATCATCTGTAATCAAGAAAAAATTATTGCTGTGATCTTTAGCATGGTTGCAAGCCCACTGAATTAAATGATAATCAAACTGATTTGCATGATATCAAGCTTTTCTGATTTTTTCCATGTGTTTCAACTTAATCGAAGTAGGGTTTTTCACATTTTTAAAAAAGAGATAGTTCGCATTTTTCAAGTTTCCTAGTTTTCACTTTAAGTAAATTGCATTTTACCTGAGCAAAACAAATTTTAGTTTGGTGTTTCTTAATGTCCCAATATTTTTCACGTATATTAAAGAGAAAATTTAATAAAAAGTATCTTAGAGTCATGGAAACCTTGATCCAGCCAAGTAATAATTCATCGGAAAAAAGCTTGAGTTTGCACACAGGCTAGGCTGTCATTAGATCAAAATAAGCCCTATTGAAAGTTCTTACCTTTATCGGAATCCTAGCAGCCTATCCTCACCCTTAGATCGGACCCAAATTTTTTAGCACAAATGATACATTTTACCAAACCTTTTCTGACTGCACTTTCTTGTTATTACGACTGAACTATCTTTCTATTCAGATATCCACCAAATAGCGCAGGAGATAGCTACAATCAACAACACCAACCTGCACAAAGTAAAGATGTATTTGTTAGAGGTATGTGGTTGTGGTGATACAGCCTCGTGAACACCATTAAATGCAATTCTTTTCAATAGAAATATTCCTGCTTTGCTCTTGAACTTCAAATTGAAAATCATATACCTAGGTATTGACGATTGTTCACTCGTTAATTAAACTATTTTTCTATTTTTTTTCTGCATAGAACTGGCTACCTAGCAGCGCAAAGCAAAGCAACCAAGATGGTGACACAACCATAGTGAGTTTCGCATTTCAGTTGTTTCAACTCCTTATTTTCTCTCGCTGTAGTCATTTTGGTTAGCAGAAATCTATTGACTATATTTCAGAAGACAGCAAAACACATTAGATAGATTATAAGCTTCATATTGCCTGATGATCGCACTAAACGATTGCCTGATGATTGCATTAGCCGTGAAACTCGGAGTTTCGACTTAGAGCCATCGTGTTCTGGGCACCAAAAGCGTGTACAACTCTGCCTATATGACATCGAGCACTTTTTTACAGGCCGGTAAACAGTAATCTTCATACAAGAGGCTCATAACACTTATATTATTGTATTTTCATTTCTACAACATCAAACTACCACTCGTCCGTGAACTAAACTTGATGGTTTGAAAACATCCGCAAATTTCCTGCCATATCAAGATTTGCCAGTTCTCATTGAAGTCTTGTGATTTGGCGGTTTTGAAACCACAGCAATTAAAGCCAACTTGCTAAGTCATTAATATTTCTACCCACTTGAGGGTTTTTGAAAACGGTGGCTGAACCTAATTTGCTTGGCACAGCTGTTGAGACAAACGAATTTCTTGCAGAAAACTTTTAAATTGTACAATGTTTCACCTTGTGTCTGCCTTTTTTTATCATATTTGTTCGAATGATGTTGATAATAACATTGAAATGGGGGTATAGGGCGCGAAATATCAACATCATCTACCCGACTGTTGCTATAAATTGTGTGGATGAAACATTTATACCTCAGCGAAAGTGTAAACTTTCAAATGCAAAAATTGATTAAACCCGGTAACTTGTCTTTTCTGAATGATCTGAACGAAGTTGAAACTGATGCTAGTGCTTAGTTTCTGGAAAACAATCACATAAATTGTTTGCTGAATCAGGACAGCAATTAGCGCATCTTTTTCTCACAATAACCATTTGGTAGCAGGATAAAGTTTCATTTGTAAAGCAAAGCCAATCGCAAATACTCTAATGAATTGGCCGCTGGGTTGTCATAAATTGTTGTTTCAGTGTCTTGGAGAGAGTCTAATACTGAGTTAAATAGTGATATTTCTCCAAATTTGTGTTAGCACGTCAAGGGGTCAAACTCTCAATGGTTATACTCTACTTATAATTCATTTAACATTGTTGTTCATTTCGTGATGCAAATCAGAGAGAATATGATGTTGGTTACGGGTCAGTTTCGTGCCTCGATGATTTTTTAAACTGCTGGCATTGACAGTAATATGGTGTCTGCAAAACAGAGGCTCGATGAATACATAACGTAACTTATAATTAAAAGCCTGGAGGTACTTGTCTCTGCAATTAGCACAATATATGTTATTTAAACTGCAAATGTATATGTCTGCAAGTAAGATTACACCAGTAGCCTCAAATAAAGCCATAAAACAGAATTAAATTGTCCAATTCATTCTATTGCTTGAGGGATCTCCTATATCAGTTTAGTAAACGTCTTTTTCAGTTCAACAGGCCTAGAAGTAGCGTAATTGATATTGTAAGTTACTTTCTCCATGGTATCAGCTCCTCGTTTTCCTTTGCGCTATATATGGGAACGGTTTAGCGGAAGTGATCCGACGTTTATTTGGATTAAAGCCTGCTGAATATGGTATTTCTGTTACTGTTAGCTAGGAGACAAGTCCTTGTGTGCTTAATCAGTTTACATGCAAAAACAAATTCTAAGTAGCGTGGGTGGATTCTTTGTTTTTCTATTTGGAATAGCTTGGTTTCAGAACGAAATATAAGTAGGGTTCCTCCTAAATCAATCTGTCAAAATTTTCATGGACTTCTGGTAATTAATAATGGCTCTATATACAACATATTTTAAAGCATTCAAACAGTCATGTTCAAAATGATCAACGCCTATACAATTCTGCCAGGAGTTCGGTCAATGCATTTTCTAGCCATTAATATTGATTTTTGATGCTGCAAATTTTGTTGAATTGCCAAACAACTATTCCCAAGTAACAGAAGATCTTGGCACCGCCTTTCAGTTTATCATTTTTGCACTATAATTAGCGCCAGATTCTTTGGTTTCCGTAGCTAATACTTTGTTAATGCAGATTACAAAGAGGTTTTATAAAATTTGATGATGACACTTTTCTTGGATCCGATGTTTTTCTTTTTGTTAATGAAAGTGATATTTGATTTCTAGAGAATTATAAATCAAAGGCACCTTGAATAGACGCTGATTCAGTGGCAATTGTCTTGTCTTTCTCTTTAGCTGTTTTCTTTAGTAATCATAATAATCAAAATGGTTTCTGCCATCAAAAGCGATTGAACGATGCTCGCTATCTGGATAATTAGGATCATAGGCGTTTTTTGGTTCATGGTGCCTTTGATTTATCATTTGACGTATAAATCCTCTTTGAAGCCTCAACTAGTCCCAAATTTGTGAGCCAGAAACTTAACAAAAAGTCTCCTTTCTATGAAAAAGGTCTTTTATTTTCCATGTTCAGAAAATATATATTCTTTTAAACATGGACTTTCCCTAGCTCGTTTAAAGTAGAGAAAGAAAATACTTTTAAACGAGTCTTGACTTTTCATGACTGAAAAAACACCATAGTGTTACTGCTAAGAAAGTATCTTACATCTCCAAATTTTTCCCATTGTCAGATAACCAGCCCCCCCTCTACCCTGCCCCTTGTTTTCCTCTTCCTTATCCCCCCTCCTCTCCCCTGTTTCTTTTCTCTCCTCTTTCTTATCACCTCGCCCCTCTCCTTTACTCATGGTATTGGAAATGTGATATTTGCGTAACAGTTGATATACAGTTGATGTAGGGCAATCGAAGTGTCCAAGCTTCATTTGCACATCTCTTTAATCTATAGAAAGGACACGTTTTTGAAGAGGAAGTTTCCCTTTGCTTCATTTTGAACGAAAAGTAACTCTAGGCTCGACAAAATAAGTAAGGGTATTGTTATTAGTATAAGATAATTTTCCGTGAACGAGGATTATACCTTGATTAAGCTACCTATGGTCTAGGCTAGAATCTTTTAAAGTTCAATAAACCACTAAGCTTTCAGAGAATTAGTCGCCGAAACAGCCAACGCTAGAAACATCTAACTGGCACAGGTTAAAAAATTCACAGTGAAAACATATGTTAGTGAGACAGCTGATAAGATCTGCGTTACAGACTACTAGCTCATTTACATTGTCGGACAAAAATTATTTTACAAAAACCGTATCTACTCCATGAAACTCATTTTTTGGACAAAGGTATCTTAAATTAGACCGACATTGTGTAGATTCTTTGTGGGTATGACATGTGGGTCCTCATATGTGAGTCCTGGCTATTGTACATGAATCTCTCATTACCTCCATCGTTGAATACTTACCTCTGGTAACAGTCAGATCCTAATCAAAATCAATATAACTGTGATCGTTAGCTCTGTTATCTTGATCGTTTCACGATATGCTCTTGTTCTTCAACCCAGAGCTTGCCTCAGAGATGTTCCTTGACGCAATTGTTTCATCTAGATTCAAACACGTGTTTCAGTATTCTTTTCTACCGATCACTCCTCTAACTAATACAAAGACTAAGTGACAAGTGATATGTGAAAGTGAATAGATTTTCAGGTTAATGAACAAGGGTAAACTAAATATGGTACGGTGCTAGAATAGGCAGTATACCTCAGACATAGACCGATAAGTACTACTTGTGGTTCTACTACTACTTACCATGAAGCAGCAAGGCTGGTTGATTTTTCTTCCTCTTTTTGCTATCGTCGAGCCAGTGAATAGTTTCTCTTTGCACTGCCTTTTTTTCCTTTCCACTGCGAAAAGAACAATTTAACATTTATTCATGTATGGACTTTATTGCAAACTAGCACATACATTTTCGGATGATATTGCAAACTAGCATATAGTAATGCATTGTTAAATCAGAGGTTCTCGCTTTTAGATTTGATAAAGCTAGGTTTACGATATATGTTATAAATGTACTTTGTACTCTCTTTATTCAAATGAACAACGTTTTTACTAAGAAAATATATTTTTTCGCAGTACTCATTCTTGACAAAACCCTGAAAATATGATAGGGTCGAATATTTTCTAAATCTAATTTCTTTTTTAAAGTCAACCAACTTGCTTTGTCGGCTTGTTACCTAAAAATAATTGTTACCTGGAAAATTGCAATGATGCGATTTCTTTAGCACATGTTCTCTTACTGTTAAAAATCAAGTGGCAACCCACTTTAATTTCTCTGCCTTCGTCAGTCCTTTTTCAGCATTGTTGTATTGCAAAATTTTAATATCGTTTTCAGATTGATACCACTGTAGCATCTGAAGAGCTCGATGCAGATAACCTCAAAAGGTATTCCACTGCTTCTTAATTATAATTCTGGTTATAAATTACATACAGCTGTAGCAATCGATATCAGGAGATTCGCATATTTCACACATATTTTTCTTTTTCTGCATCCCATCATAAATGGCCAGTTTTCTTGCAAATATACGCCCTTGTAACTTGAAAACAGCGAACATATTTGTAATGCTATGTATGTAATACTATGTATACTTGTATGTATACTAAAACCTTCAATGCACTTTGTTAGTTAAAACAACTCTATTATAAATTAAAACAACATCTGCTATCTAGACGATTTTTTGGGTCTTCAGAGGATTTCGCAGACTTTGCAAGAATCTCAATTCTATGTTACCATTTCGCATTTTGAGCAGATTAGGCCAACAGTCGATTTCGTTTTTTAATTTTTTTCATTCCTTGATCTTTATAGGGTGATATACATCTTGAACAACAACTCACAAGCAGACAATGCTGGGCTTTTGCTGCTCTTTGCATTTGACGTAAGATAGTTCACTCCAACAGTTGTAATAATAAGTTGATTTCTTTAACAAAAGTCACTTCTTATGCATGTTGTTACATTATCTTTCTGTTCCTTTAAGCCCTTGAATTATCATTATTTTTCCTATTGCTGTGTGGCACCTTAATCATTGTTTGATTACATACCAAGCATGTATTCTGCCCATTTTGATACCCAATACCCTTATTTCAAAGCCCAACCTAAAATTTTGAAAACTTGTTTCTGAATAACAGTCAAGTGAATTCCTTTTCTGTCTACTTTTAGGGGGAAGGGGGCGGGGGTTCTCTGTTTGTCCTATACTTTGTGATGAGATCTTAATTGCAAATTATTTTCTCTCATTCACTGTCAATGCATCAAAGGAATGAAATAATTTTCCTAGGAAAAGTCTTCTTCAACCCTGACATACACATGCAAGATTCGAACTCTCCAGGCCTTGTTTTCCCTTGTGTCTGTTGAGTCTATCGAAGGCTCTTCAGGACAAGGTCTGAATGTGGAGCAAATCCGGTAAGCTTTTTGCAAACATTATGTCTCTTATTTCTATTTTCCTTTTAAACCCATAACATTTTATAAAATCTTACAGTTACCTTTTTTATTTATAATAAATTACAAGAATATTCAGACATCAGGGTTTTGTCAGGATTTTTAGGTAATATTCTATTTGGAGTAATACCACTTGATCTTAAATGCCACTAACAACTGTAATTTTGGCAGTCATGCCATCATTCAGCCATACGTTCAATCTTATTATTTTGGCTTTTCAATTTAAGCAAACACTTGACGTCTATCGTGTACGCTGCTGAGCTTGAGGCATTGCATTTACCACAAGATTTGAATGCATTTTCTCGTTGCAACAAAGAGGGTCTTGTTAAAGGTTTATGGAGAAATCACAGTCACGAGCCCAGGGTAACACGATTTTTACCCTAAACTTTCTTTCTTTTTTTTAAACGAAGCTAAATTTCATCCTTATGCTGAAGGATGCACATATCATAGGCACTCAAACAAGGTGGTGTGCACGTACAGTAGCTTTTATAAGCTCTTTTATAATAATTCCTTGATAATTATCATTTGCTATTCCTAAGACATAATTTGCATAAGACATAACTCGATGTATGACAAATGCAGGTATAACAAACCTTGTTTGAATTTCTGCTAATGACTGTAATAACCAATACAACATTTTGCATGCATTCGATGCCTTTCACGTTACCCCAGGCCGGTTCTGAATGATTCTAAACTTGGTTGCTTTTAGGGTCTTGTTTAATTCTAGTCGTTAACTATCTTAGGCTTTCTAAAATCTTATGTGAACTTTATCATTAGGTTTTTATCAGAGGCAATAAAAATTCTAGATGTGTTCTTATTGATTCATATAGTATTTGACTTCAAATTTTGTTAGTGTTGTCTTAAGCCATACCTTGTTTTCGTATTCTTTCCTATCCAGGGTCTTCGGTTGATCAGGAATCTATGCCTTGACTACAAGATTTACGACGTCCAGTTGTGGAATATACTTCTACCACAATTTCTTGCCTTTGGAATGGTAAATTTTTCAATCACCGTAAATTATGTCTTCTCGTTTAAGTGTCGTTTCAAATGATGCCGATATATTGGAGAATATCGTTACTCTGTTAGGTACTTCTTCTGACGGAAATATGCACCCTCCGGCATTAAGATGCACCCCGACAATATCCACGTTGCTTCTATGACGATTTCGAAATAGGCTACTGGATTCCAAACAAGCTTCCACGTAAAGGTTGCTTATATGCATACTTGGTACAGAAGAAAATCCCTCATTCAACGGCTGAGACAGGATGCATGTAAGAATATTGCCTGATGCATCTCTGTTTCCGTAGTGACAGCTCAGCAGCAATCTTCTTTTAGCGGCTTCAATGTTGTGCTATCAATAACATAGCAAAGATCTCTCTAATTGTCAACTCTCTAAGCTTCACAAGTAACTGAAATTTTCATTCTGCATGTAAACGAGGCTGAAATATATAGCCATTGCGATGATCTTTGCTCATATAGGCTTTCCTTACAATATGAT
Source organism: Rhopilema esculentum (assembly GCF_013076305.1). The sequence continues at coordinate 11,347,004 of NW_027018682.1, read as the reverse complement.
AAAATCCTCATGTATCGCCTGAGAAGACCGTGATACATAAAAACTTTACGATGTCTATCCCTTTATCTCGTTTCCTTTTTACCCAGCTCTAAGATTTATCTGACGCACCGGCTGATAGAATACTTTTAGTCCAGCGGTTCTTTTAGCGTTACTCTATTTTCAATCATAGCCTTGATATTTCGATCATTTTAAAGCTGAAATTCCATATATTGCTTAATCCGTTAATCTTTTCGTTGATCCAGCGAACTTCATCGATCTTCTCCTTATTTATAGCCCATTCTTCTAAAGCCTGGATTTAGCCAGATAAAGGCAAGATGCCTTTCAAGGCTTGTCAATCCTTCACAGCGGCCTTTCTTTAACCATTGTCTGGGTGTTTTAACATTTTTAGATACGATAAACCTGTATCGAGTTTTATACCATTTTTTGAATTGTAACTTAGCGTTGGCTGCTTGAAATTCACGAAAACATCGAAAACTGAATTACTACCATTTTGCCCTTCGTCTCCAAACCAAGAATAAAAACAAGCCCAATAACCGAAACGAGTCTAACACGCGAACCTAAGCGAGAAATTGCCATCGTTACCATGGTAATCAATGGCTTGAGGGTAGTGTCTGCCGATACAGCACAATACAGTTCCCTGTCTCTTTGTGCTTTATTTTTCTGCAGTTTTGATATTTTCGACTAATATCTGTCGGTCTTTCAACTCCTTTCTATATACTTTCTTGTGTCTGCATTTCTTTTTTATCCAAAAGGCATTATTTCCGAGGTACACCCAGAAAGATACACAATTCTAGATACACAAGACCACTGTGTTGATGCCGCGTGTTCTATCAACTATTTTCATTGCCTTCTCTACTTCTTGAAGAAATCTATAGATTCACAGACAATCTGCATTCCCCATTGATTATACGCTCAAATTATTGCTTGAAAAGGCAAATTGCTAAAAATTGAATCTTCTCTCTGTTAACTAATACATCACTAAGCTTTAAGGCCTTAACCGCAATGCTGCGACTTCTATGCGTATATGCATGCGGATATGGATAGGAATTGTTTTTTCTCCCTTTAAAGGTTTCCAGAAGCTCGCGATTCATACTGAAAATACGAACGATAGACGAGCTTCAAGTCTGTAAGCTTTCAAAAAACTAAAACGAGATACCACCTTAGCTAACTTTTTACAGCCCAATCACCTTCCTGTCACAGCATTCCGAAAATAACACCAAAATACTAAGCTGTGGGTAAGGGTTCTTGAAATACGAAAAGGCTAGACCTATTCAGCTCGTGTTATACATCAATATATTTTGTGTACGGTAAATTAACTGTAGGATGGATCTAATGCTCCCCAACCTGATATCAATCACCGCCATTTCCAATTGAATGAGTGTACATTAAACTCTCGATAACTAGATCCTCCAAGTGACCAAGGGGAATGCAAAATCAGTTCGATAAAGAGAATGTTCCAGTTATCTGATGTTCAAGCTAACGATAGTTTATTGTATAGTAGACTCCGGTTATAGTCCCATCAAATGTTGCTTGAGAAGTTTTGACTGTAAACGGAACTTTCTTTAATAGTTTTGCATATTTGGGCCTAACTGTAACCAGTATAGTGACTTTAAGCGGAGTGACTATAAGCGGAGCCCACTGTGTATGTGAGAAGAGCAACCTTTTTGCAACAGCAATAATGAGAATCTGACAACCAGCCTTAACAAAGATGTTATATTGTCAATGAGAATCATTGTTTAGTAATACACCAGGAAACAATACCTAACGCAAAGACCTCATTGTGCCATTTATATATTGATAACTGGTATCGCAGAGAGGTACTCTACATAGTATTCTTTCAAAGTGCTGAGACCATAGGTATGTTTTCATATTATTTTTTCTATTATAGATTGATTATTTGCGGCATACTCTCGTCGTTTTGTGCGGTATTCCCGAATTAAGAGAGGCAAGTTACTCTGCATTATTTTACCACTTCAACGTTCCCTGAGAAAATTTATATTTTCAATTCCTTTTTGGAAAAAAGGAACCAGGAGTTACTAGTTAGAAAGAAGAAATCCTGACTATTTTATACCCTATCCCTTTAAGGGTTTAAGTATTATGTTTAGTTGTTCCAAAAGAAGCAAACGATTAACGTGTCTTAAAGTCTGACTGTATAAAGTGTTTAAGAAACTTCAAATAATTTATTCTTATGAAAGAAATTCTTGTAGGCAGGTTGAAATGTTACGTTATATTATGCTTTATTTTGGTTTCAGATACCCTGCCTAGCGAAAATGTGGGAAAGTGTAATTTTGGCACCGTTTTCTTCAGGTACCTCCTTACGTAATAAAACTGTTTTTGATACTGCTTTAGCTGCAGCTGTATCTGAGTTTGATTCATCATTCCAATATGCGGTGGTTTGGTACTGGCTAATAACTCATCATCTCCCGTTTAACATGCTTTCTCAGACAGGACATTAATTTTCTCGCTACTAGGAGAGATTCATTTTCTCGCTACTAAACATTCCTGTAGCTTTTCAAGCATAATGTTACTTTACGAAAACGAGTGTTTCAACTTTTCAATGGAAGTATTAAATATTTCCAAATTATTCATTATCGATCAAGTATTTGCCCATGTCACCATTTATCTCTCTGCCTCCTGCTCTTATCGCCAAGGCAACACATGATCTTCGCCATGACAACAGGCTATCGTCGCTTTGCATTGTTGGTAACTTCGGCTACCTTATTTGCACGCAAAGTTTTATTGTGAAATCATGTTAACACTATAATGGTATACTCGGCAACAAAATCAATAATTTTTTCCTTTTAACGGATGCTATAATTAATGAAGAGTTTTCCCGAGTTGAATCATCCAATTTACCTCACGTAATGCCAAAATAGTCATGGTTTTATTTGATAATAATTTGAAAATGTAACCATCAAAAATCATCAACATCATAAACTAATGCTTCCCTATTTCCCTTCAAGGTGACTAAGAAAAGTGAGGCGTTTCCTTTTTTAACAACATTGCAATAATTAATTGCATTTAGGCATTTTGTTAAACTATTCTTGTTAACATTGCAAGATAAAATTGGTTCGCATAGCAAAATAGTTTCTGTTAAGCCCGGATTTTCGACACAGATATTCTTATTGTTCCCCTTCTTCCATTTTCCCCTTATTGCAGCTTACTGTTTTCTCAATAAAATTTGCTAGTGCAAAAGTGACTTTTTTATATGATAATTTTTTTAATATTCTAGTCTCAACACCACTCTCAGATGAAGAGGAAGCTGGTTGTTTGGAGTCGGCCAATTTGATACAGAGGTACCTGTTCTGAAAGTCCGCTTTCTCCCCAGGAAATATCTGAAGCAACAATTTATAATATAAGCAAGTTTTAGCGAGATAGCGTTGGAGAGACGAGTCCAAAGTCCTATTGTTTGAGGCCACTATTCTATTCATTTGTTTGAACCGATGAGAAAGTGCATCATATTGGCATGCGCATTAAGGCAAAATTAACATCTCATGGCACTTCAGAGCATTTCCCCAAAACTATTATATAACGTAATTGCATACCCACACTTCTCAGAACAAACTTTTCTCCATGTCTTATGATTCGAGACAAGCTAAGTCCCATAAGTGCCACACATTTTCCTACCACATAATTCATTATGCGACGTGAAAATGACGACATCGATTGTAACTGCGCACGTGCATGATGCAAAACTTTGAAGGCCAACGGACCTTCAGACAAAAACTGGTTCGTCTTCCCAACAAGATAGATTGTGTTGTTTGTGTGGACTACTTCCATACCGAATAAAGATGGCTCAATTCAGACACCTTAGAAATGAAATATTCTAAGATCTGACATATTAACACACAGATAGTAATTTGTTATTCCATGTTTTTTCTAGCCAATTTTATTTCTCCTAAACGATAAATTTTGGCTATTTTTTTATTTTTTCCCCCACCCTTTAGCATTCAACAAAGAATAAATGGCATAATAATTTACAGAGTTTTGTGGCTGTTCAGATGAATTACTTTGTTGAAAAATACTTTTTCTTTGATATTTTGAAAATTAGATTATGCTGTTATAAGCAGTCCCACTTTGAGGGGACAAAAGGAGAAAATTTCTTGGGACTTGGTACCATCAAAGAGCCTGTAGGGATGTTAAAGGTTTTGCCCTTCGTCAGTTTTATCAAGTGAGGTCAACATTTAAGTGCATGATAGAACATATACTTGACAGAATATGACAGCGCACTAGTCAGGGTTTAGCTTGTTTTTAACCCACAGTCTTCGCCACATCTGCAACCAGCACCGGGAAGGCACTCAAAACAAGGTAGTGGTGATGAATTAAGGGAGGCCATCGTATCGGAACTGCCCAAGTGTTCATTATGGCTTCTATTGGCCTGGTTATAGGTTGCTGCTACTACGTTAACCTTGCTATATTCACAAATGCTATATTCTATTGCAGATGTCCTGTCATACTTGATTTAAACATGCAAGATATTGCCATGCGTTACCAGAAGATTGAGATGCATCCACATGCTTTGGCCTGCTTGACGCTTATCCCTGAGGCTGCTGTCAAAGATCATTCCATCGATGTATGTATTGCTGTGTAGTTTCTTGTTTTCTTCTTCTGTATAAATGTCTTTCCTACCATCGGTATTTTGATAGTCAACTGGCAACTGGAAGAGTGTGTTCTTCGAGAGCCGTCTCAGCATTGATCTCTGCCCCTTCTGTAGACAGTATATAACTGAAGAAGATACATTGCTAATATTAGTGTCCTGTCGTTTGTAGTTATGGGTATCTCCTGGATTATCAGACCGAAAGCAATAGGCATTCGTAGAAAATTGTGAGCAATTGGTTGATATATCCCTGGTTTTCATGTCTGAAGAGTACATAGGGCACAAGAATACCAATATATTTGGAGATATGGAATAAGGTCTAGTTATATAAAGGTGTTGCGAAATTCTGTTGTGAAAAGGAAGTGTTGATTAGGACATTGGTATTCTTAGAATCAGGCTGCTTGTTGGTTTTGATTATCTATCTACAAAATAGCACGGGATATTAGAAACATCATAAAAATTCTTTATTTATCGTTCTTTATAGCCTCTTATTTTGAGTTACTTGATTTAACAGGTCGGCTAACTCTAAGAATTGTTAGACAAAAAGTACTTCAGTTTTTTTTCTGTGCTTTCTTTCATGTTATACCATTTCACAATGATTGGCTCTATCTACCAGCAGTTCAGACTCTGCACCTTTTCTTTCGTGCTATTTGTGAAATGCAGTTTGTAACATAGGATTTGCACAAGCAATTTATAGGTTTTCGTTCTCTGACCCAAACTCTCCTGATAATTCCTCCCCATTTGAAAACCTCTCTTTATTCTATTTTCGAACACTGCGTACTATTAAGCCCTGTGGGGGTGGGGGCTTTTTTGTTCAGTCCTAAAGGGGGCCTTAAAGAGGAGGGCTTATTAGGGAGGGGACTTATTAATTATTCAAAGTCTAACATATTATAAAAATGCCACATTGCTCTAGGACTTCTTCGAAAGAATCAACATATTATCCCCTTTACTTCTAAAGCGCATGTTTACTTCTAAAGACCCACTCAAAGCGCATGTGAAGCCACAAAATTTCGAGGATGGAAATGGAAAACCAAGCGGATAAGCGGAGGAGCAATGTTTCTCAGATAGATACTCCTCCGCTTCGCCGCTTCTAACTTCTATTATCCCGTTCGAAATTTTGTGGCTCTGGCACCCAGGGTAATGTTTCCGTTGTTTGATATCAGGGACTAATGAGGGGGCTTAATAGAGAGGGGCGGCTTATTCTAATTTTTGGCTTGGTAAGAGGGGCTTTAAAAAGAGGGGGCTCTTAAAGAGATGGTGGCTAAATATAGAGGGAGGCTTGATAGAGCTTTTACGGTGTATGACCGTCTGAACAGATTACGGCCATTCTGCTTACTTACTTACTTACTTAACTCACTTACTCAAACTCACTCATCAACTTACTTACTCACTTACTCGCCAACTTCCTTAGTCACAAATTCAGGATTTATCTTCAAAATTTTCAGAATAACATGTATTTCAATTATGTACAAAAAGTTTTGTTTTGGAATTTTAATTAGAGACTGTGTGTTGAAATTGTGAAATCTTGCTTGTTGTATACATCTATCAGACTTTTTACACCAAAAGTTGCTCAAACAGATATGATTCTTAGATGGCATTTTAGAAAACTAGCAATATCAAACTATTCTCTTAAAAACCCTATCTTCTTTATTTAATGGACGACAACCTTGAAGCAACTAGGCGTATGACCAGCAGTTTTATGTAACAGATGATCTTCGCAATGTTTTGCCATATACTATACTTTTTGGTTATAAAACACATTTTTATCAAGCCAAGGTACTACAACGAGATGCGTCTTGAGTTACATTTGATAAATAAAATTCCAAAGTCACATTTCTTATTTGATAACGTTGGCTTAGTTATTTGAAACTTATCGATATTACTGTCTTTTTATTTGAATAACTGATATTTTAAACATGATTCAGATTTTTAAGGATTCAATGTCATATGACAGTGTAGATTGGAACATTCTTAAGGAGTACTTGTGATATTATTTTTCATTGAGTGTATTTGGTGTTGTTTGTAGAAATCATCCTCAATATGATTGTGGTCCAAAGAAGGCCACAAAATAATTTGGGTCAATTGTGACCTTAAAAGGCAGTAGTTTTGATTCTTTACTTCTTGGGAGCAAAACGAGCAGATAGATGTTCGTCATAGCCCTTAATAAAACTGACAAACTTTTTCTTTAGCCTGTTTAGTGGTATCACACACCACCCCCTTCCTCCCTTTGGTGTTTCACTGCTTATGGGTAATTGAGAAATTTCTTCACACCAGACAAGCACACCAAAGTTATTCTACTTTATCTGACTGATCCTTTAGCTGCAAAAATGATAAAAGATTGTCGATTGAACAGTTTCTTTAGCAACTCTCTGGTTTTTTTGTTCAATGAGTACATTAACCTTCTAGAAACGGTGATTTCGACTTTCACCAACCACCAAGGGCTATATTACATTCGTTTAATACCATCTAATAAGCGCTTTCCATTTGATGCAAAAAGTTAAGTCCCCCGTCTAATTAACTTCTCCATCAATGAATGCTTCTGTCTAATAAACCACTCCGTCTAATAAACGCCTCTAATAAATTTCTCAACTGTGCCAACTTTCGAGTTGATTGAAGACTACCACAACTGGCTTAACATATGACTTTGTATCGCAGAAACCTTCCTAAGATACAGCAGCAATTGAGTCAGCTTTCCTAGTTCCTTATTGCACCAATCCTTGTTTCCCATGAAATTCATCGTTACTCTGCAGTAGTCTTTTTGATCGTAAAAGATTCCCCCGATATCCTGCAATTTTGTGTTTCACCATGAGTAATCCTGCAATAATCTATAATACTGTGGGACAGAAACAAATCTTTATATATTTCAATAATTCTTTCAAAAATATCAGCAAGACTCGCAATTTTTCTCAATTTTTGTTGATTTAAAAACTCCTGTTGGGTTATTCTACATAATTATGATTATTACCATCCTTGTAACCGTTGAAAAAGAAACAATTGTTACATTACATCCTTTCTTTCATTTTTAGAAATTATTGAGAAATGTTGGATGTTTTGCTATTCTGGAACAAATTGAGAAAGAAAGGAAACGTGATCGATTTGATAGTCATTTGGAGCACGTGAGTAGTTACTAGTAATAGTTCCCCATTCGTAGGTTCATTTTATGGTTGGATAGACTGGTTATTCAGCTTTCTTTATGTAAACCAACGTGAGTAGCAACATAGTTTTTCTGGAAATGTTTGACGGCCTGAAGGATAGACATATAGACCAAGGCCATCCATTTGGTGCTGCAGAAAGTTCATCAGTCTGCAGATTGCAACCGATTGAATTAGTGGCGTAACAGAGGCAACTAGGGTCCTTGATATTGCCCATACTGAGATGGGACCCCAATTTACGGAATGAAAGAAACTCCAGTCCAACGCTCCAATAAAATTGATATTTTTCTCTTGTTAACTATGGAAGCCAAGTTATAGAAGCTTCAGTGCAGAACTTTAAAGTTTTTGAAATTGAGGTGAACTTGAGGAAAATCTCGTAATCGTGAATATATAAATAATTTGGGGTCTCTTTTGGTCGTCAGGGGTCCCTTAGTTATCGGACTGAAGTGCCCTTAACTGCGATACACCAATGCGACTGATGACCTATAAAGCTCAAGGCAATTTGTTCATCAACAGCACTCATGTGGCTTACACATGTCCCTTTCATACGCACAAAATGAAAAGGTCATTCTCATTGTCCTTTATGATGTACGATTTTGACAGAAATTTCAATAAGAAGTTCCAAATACGCGCAAAACGTTTGGAACATTTTTACCGGGAGTTGTTTGCCAACTGGATTTCGAAGTCAGGAAACCAGTAACTCCTTATGCAATCCTGTTCGTCATTGATTTTGATCTTCAGATACTTTTAATCTCTTGGATTCCATTAAGCCCATTGTCAGAGATTATTTGTCGATCCCTTTTCAGATTGAATTAGATAAGGTTACCAGTCCAGCATCTCTAACATTCACAGTAAATCATTCAAAACAAATCATGTTAATTAGCAAGCAATTTGAAGGTATTAAGTGTAGGTGGAGGTTTTTCGTTATGCTGTAACTGAAACAATCGAGATTTTATTCAATTTCCATCGCTTTTGGAGAACACATGATGCAGAGTTTTCGAATCTACCAAATTTTTTGAGTTTCTGAGTAAGTTTAATGCATAATGAAATGATTTATAGTATAATAATTCACGCAAAACTAACAGGCAAGAAAGCGAGATTGGATGCAACGTGTTTTTATGATTGATATGATATGGTATGACTTAGATATGAAACTCGATCCTTGGTTTCCAAAAAAAACATGCTCTTAGACAGTTCAGTGCAAAACATTGAATATTTCCCCTCTGTCTTCCAGAAATGTAAAGATGAGATATATGTACGATTTGTATGATGGCGAATTGCCTGTTAAGTAGAGACTTGTCTCGGACCAACAGTATGTTTGTGTAGGGTGTTCAGTTTCGTTCCTTGCTACCTCTCTTGTGTTGCCACCGAGTACCAGTCGGTCGAGTCTTGATTCGTACGCGCAACCTTCAGTGCTGCAGTCTTAAGCGCTATAATAACTTGGCCATTTTCAAGAAAGAAGTACATGCCAATCTTTGCTTATACTAGTTTATCGGTGGTTTCGTATACCATAGCAACTAAAAGGTGGTATGGTGCAGAAAAAGCAGCGTTCCGGTGTGATCACCGACACACGCGTCTACGTCCGCGAAAAAATTTTTAAAAACCGGCTTAAGCTTTGACTGGCTCGTTAGCGGCAGGAAGGACGAATAATTTCTCTAGGTCGTGAAATATCCTTTTCCAGTATATTCCTACTTTTCAAGATTTCTTTTTCTTCTATCTATCTTTTTCCTATATAAAAAAAAGAATACGGAACTCTGTGCTTATGCCGTCAGTTGAATGGAGACATGCGCACGGGATAGAAATTATAGCGGTAAACGTTTATACCGACCAACTGCGGAAGAATATTAGAAGAAAGCGATAGAGGAACCAATTTTTGTTAACATTTGGCAACGCTTTTGTTATTGTGGGATTGCGATAGGATACCTAAAGAGTAGGTAATCGCTTCTATATCTTGCAAGAGCCATGCCAGGTGAATGCTCAGGGTGGTGCCAGGTGGCAAGGGCTCTGAGAAAGCTTGACAACATGAAGCTTTTCTTCTCAATGTCCTACAACCACGCTTGATTTGTTCGAAACCCCCTCACCCTCAAGTGGTCTTTAATTGATTATGTCTCTATGTTAGCATGTTTTTAAGTTTTTGGTGTTGATTATACCATACTAGTGCACTCTCCTTCGTGCACTGCCAATTTGAATGTTTAAACAGAACACGGCCTGTCGAAACATGTTATCTTGGAAAATTTTATTTGATATTAAATTGAGCAGATGAATCAATATTAGTGATAATTGTCCTTATTGGTGGATCCAATACTTTGCAGTGGGCGTCTATTTGCAGCCTTTGAACAAATGCAATGTGAGATCCTCTTTGTCTTCTGTCTGGTTTTCTTGGCAACACTTCGTGATCTGTTTATTTATTGTCGCAAACGTGTTCTTCTTCCATTGGTGTTTGTAAGTCATAATCAAATTGTCAAGCTGATTTGTGCATATCTGGAGGAGCTGTTTTGAATTATTTTATCAGGATCAGTACACATCACGGAATCTCATTTTCCCTCTTTGCACAGTTCTATTAATTCTTTCTGAGAGCCAAATATTTCTATTTTTTCTCGTTTTTACTTTCTTGTGAGTCAATGCCTGTTGTTGTTCTTATAAATTTTATTTTGTTCGCTTTAAGTCCGCATACTCTGTTATTTTTAAGTTTCCTATCATAATCGTTCACCATATTGTATTTACAGTTTTCCCTGCAGAAGTTGCTTATAGTAAGAATCCATTCTAAATGGTTTTATGCATGGAATGCAGTCATTATCAAGAAAATTACAGTCTATTTGTTTTATATCGCTTTCACTAGAACTGAAAAGGTAATTATCAGGTAGTGATATAATAAAAAAGTAAATTTTGATAGAAATACTGGCATAGCTGTGGCTGCCAGTTTGGTTTGCATCAATGTCGGTGAAACCTAGTCGATGAAAACGATGGTGCAAACTTTTTTTATTGTAGGTGACTGCGTTTATGTCTAGCGTTGCTGCTTTGTTTTTAGTCAGTTTCTGATAGACTTTCTGTTGTGTAATGAAATGAAATGTATGGCACTGTTGAGTTGAAAAAATTGTGAGATTGAAAGAAAACAAGAATAGTTTGATTTTTTCCGAAAACTGTGCTCTGGCAAATCTTCCCTCTAGCAACAGTGAGAATATGGTAACAACATCAAAGGTGATGACCATGAAGTAAATATTCACTGTCTATTTGGCAATGAAATACAGTAAAAATAGGGCACGAGATGTTGTAGTCAAATCCAAATTGAGTTTTACCCGTTTTACCTAACGACATTTTTTGAAGTTTTGTATTAATATTTGATAGTATTGTCTTTTTTTACTTCTTTTACCAAATAAAGAATTCCCCATCTGATTGGCAATATCATTTGTTTTGTGCGGATCTGGCATTAGTATTTGGTATGGGTTTTCCCAGTACAACGCAGAAGGCCTTGCATTCGAGTGCCAATCCTTAAATCCATTGAGCCTCATACTGGTGGCATGTCCTGTGTCTATTGTTAAACAACCATGAAACGGTGGCAAGCTCTTAAAATGTTTGTCATCCAATAGGATTTAGGGCAAAAATTCTTTGCAGATGTAATCGATAAAAGCAAGCAAGTATGGGGAAATATTTGTGCATACCTGTGAGATCGGTGGATTTCAAAGCTAAAACGCTGATCCTTAGTAAATCACATATAAAAATTTGGATTAAGGTATTAATTTTAAAGCCAATATGGATATCTCAGTTGTTTGAAAACATTTCTTTAGTTATTCTTGCCTTGCAAATGTAAGAATTAATAAACATCTGTGGGTTTTTTAAAGAAGACAATATGTAAACAGTGTTTTAATGAAGTTGCAGCAAAGGATATCTCCTGTCTGATTTTATTTAATATGGATGCAAATAAAAGCTATTCCAACTGACAACAATAGTGTCTCCTCTGCAGCACTGCAACTTCGCAGTGGCTTTAGTAAATACGATTGCCTAATGCAAGCCTACATAAAACTTTTGATGGAAATGTAAATACCTGGCTTACGATTAACGCTGCTTCTTTAGTGAATAACGGGCGCTGTCGTCATTATACATGAATATTTGATATGCCTTGAGCATCTCTGCTGGTGGTCACGTGAAGTAGATGCCTCAAACATTTCATGCTGTCGAACTTAGATCACGCAGCACTCCAATTTTCTATAAAACTGGTTAGCGCTCTCTCTCCGCCACAGTGCCTATCTTTATACGTTACATCTGCATTTCTTTATACAGCCCTCTGCTTAGTATATTTCGCATTGGGAATAAAAAGGTGCCATATGGCCGTTTCATTTTGTGACGATAGTTTTCAGAATCATGCAGTTTCGTGTGTGATTGTTAGAATAGGCCCTATTCACCATATGGTATTGAAATATGCTTCGGGTTTCATAATGGACAGTTCAAGTTGCAGCTCTAAGTTTGTAGGCATCCCTTTAATGCTTTAATTTCTCAATGTTCTTCACTCCACATCTTTTGCGCATAGGCCATAAGCACTGTCCAGCGCTAAACATGAATACTCATTGATATTCAAAAACTGATATTTTCCTCTCTGTCTGATTTCTTTTTTCTAAAACTTTAATTTAGCGCATGCCAAGCAAGTTCTAGTATCAATAATGTAATGTTTTAATTGTTGGTATTGGTACAATGTTGGTTTTAAATATTGGTTCAAAGGGGAGATAATTAAGAATTGGTACTGATTTGAGGAAATTATGTGCCAGTGTAAAATTTTGATGATCTTACGCTCTAACCAGTCATCCTTAAAGACGGCTCCTCCCCAGTATTTGAAATATTATGACTTATTTGCGAAGGAAAAGAACGTCTAGATAGAAAAGGCTCGTATTCTATTACTTTTAATACAGAAAATTTGCTTGGAATAGTAATCCCGTAAGTTCAAAGTTCCTCATAACGTTGCGGTCGATAAGTTTATTCTTTATTCGTGAGAGATTAGTTTTTTCCTAAAGAGGATATCATTTTCGCCTAACTGAGCAAAATTATACAAGTTGAGCTTTAGAAGATGAAACTTTGGATTAGACAAGCAAATATGGCTGTTTTTCCACTTCGTTGTAATTTATCTCTCCTGCGCATCATACTGTTTTGAGAGTTGCCATGGTAAAAGCGTGTCTTTTTCATTTACGCTGTCCACAAAATTGTGTCAAGGCCAAATTCAAGAATTTTAATCGATGTATGTGGCCATATGCTTTAAGTTAAAGGTTAATCTTCCTACAATCGATGCAAAAATTTGTATTATAATCTTGATGATTTTTGGCACAATCTTTGACTTTCAATTATTTTTTTCACATTTTCCTTTCAGTGGTCTTTAAAAATTCACGTGGTTTGATAAATGCTTTTAAACTGTAGGCCATCTGTGAGTTCCCATCCTCGTCTCATATTTCGCTTAGGGAACCACAAATGTGTTCCACTTTGATTAACTGTGGTTAAAATTGAAAATTAGCCTAATAAATTTTTTCAATTATGTCGGTTTACACTTCATACCGGATAGTTTTGAATGTTGCAATACATCGTCTCGCTTTGGAATTTACCTCGGTTTCATACAACAATCGTTGAGGTTTTTGTCAGGATTTAACTAGAAGTTTTTATCAGCATTTTACTAGAAGTATTCTAGGCAAGCTTGATTTACTTAGGCCTGTTTTTATTTTCATTGCTATAGTTTTTCTAAAAAAGTATAATCCTCACAAACACGGTACTAGAATGATAAAAAAGACATTGCATTGCATGTCAAGTTGTTCTGTTATTTCTATCAGCGATTCTATTCTTGTTTAGTGTTTATCTTTTAAACCAGAAATCAGGGTTGTGGATCTAGACATTTTACGCTTAAAGAGAAAACGAACACTGTTCTTCAATTTGGTCTTGGGTAAACACAGCTTTTTCTACCTACAATCATACACGGAAGAAAATTGCCAGTTATTAACGTTAACTTTATTAATGTTAAGATTTCTTGAGTCCGTCTTGTTTTCGCCTATAGCTAGATTTGTTTAGTAGTTTTTCATCGGTACCATGACAAATATGCATTAATTCTAGTGAAGTTAACCCCTTGACAATCCTTCTGGTGAAAGAATAATATGCTTTTTGTAATAATTTGTGGCATTTTTGTGGCACTTTTTCGTAATCTTTGACTTTAAGTACAAAGCTAGATTTCAAAACTTTTCAAAACCTCAAACATGAGCTTAGCGAACTCTGCAGATTTATAACTGCAATGCATGGGCTTTCTATAGCTGAGTTAGAAAATTGTGCCTTGTCAGTTCAAAGATGGCATTTTTGTTGCGAAGGACAGGTTCTGTGTTTGAGCTTATTTTGATTGTTTTTTCGCTCCTGGCGATTCAAAACACCCATCATCCTGTCCGCGGTATTCATCATTAAAAACTGTCCATAAATCATAGCATTAAACCGTACCAAATGCACTAAGTGCCAGGCCTTGGGTATCATCGAAGTAATGATCGTGGAAACCAATCAACGTAGAACAGAGAGGATAACACCCGTACGTTTTCTAATGAATACGTTATGGATATGAAAAGTGATACACTGCTCCAACAAAAACGCTGTTGGTAGCCTCGTTTTTTTAAACGGAGTCCTCAACTTCAAACTATGGCAGTTGCCATCCAACTCTTCAAAGATGTAATTGTGAATAATTTTTTTGAAGATTTGAAGACTAGAATGCATGCAAATAATTCCTCTTGTAAGCGTATTAAAATGTCTCTGGTTTTACGTTCACGCTGAAAACTGAGTGTATTATTATTATTGCGGACCTGTTTCAAAAGTATGCTTATTCATTTTTGTTTTCAAATGATTCCGTTTTCATAGCAGAGCAATGTGAACGCAAAGCAAAACGGGAACGCAAACCAGTGTGAATGGTGCCTTGTTGACACCTATGTGATTTCGTCACAAGAACAAAAGAACTGCCGTTAAAAGTGTGGCAGGACAATGCTTGTACCTCTGTCATGCTCCTGAATAGTCAAGCCACTTTTTTTTTTTAATCCATGAACGTACACAAAACTTTCTTCCCTTGGAAGGTTATTTTATTCTGATTACGAACAGTTGGATGATCAGGATTTCTAATTCTGTCAGTCTTGTTTTCAACTCACCTCAGTATAATGTTACCGTTAAAACAACATTCACTGCGTTGAATAAGACCAGCATTTTCTGGAATATTTTGTGAAAATCGTGTAAGTCTGTTGAAACAAAAAATCTTTTACATAAACAAATATCTCAGGTATCGCCGATAAAAGTCTACAGTGTGCGCTGGGTTTAATGTCTTTGAGAATGTTGACTGAAATCTCCATTCTTACCCCCCAGGAATATTTATTACTTTTGCTCTGTTTACCCAGTAGAAATTCATTCAAATTTATTCATTTTCTCGATGTTTCGAACACTTTTGTTGCGCGATTTGCTTTGTGATATCTTAATTTCCTATTGGACTTAGTTTGTTTAAAATGAGCTTGCATGCGCTATTTTCGACTAAACTTTGAAATCCAACTGTCAACATTTTCGTATGGGAAAAATCTAAATACCCGAAAGCTTCATTTGCGGAAATGACAGCGTAATTAGGAAATTGGTAATCTTAATTCCAAAATAACTTTATGTGAATTCCAGTCGGATTTCACGGCCCTCGGGCGTTGAAAATAACGTCAACTGTTGCCGCTTAGCCGCTTCAACTTCTAGTTTACTTTCAGCAGCAATTATGTGACTGTTTACTGTTCCTTTCCTATTTCCATATTGTTTCATGTGCTTGCAGCCACAGTTTGACAGAATGTTATCATGTTCCTTCTTTGTTAAAGTTTTTGAATTGGTTTCTGGAAGACGTGCGTATAACCATGAAAATAACCGAAGATTCACAGCTAGATCTTATTAACTTTTTCATTATTAAATTACTATGTTCGTCAATTAAATTACTAAGTGTGAAAAGCTTTTTCATTGGGTTTCGCAACATTACTTTTATCCTGGTAGCAAAATATATGTGATTTTGGCTACTGAAGCATCCAGTAAATTGACTCTCCAAGTGCAAATTTGAAATCAAACAAAGCTGCTAGCAAAATTTTACAGTTTCTACCCAATAGCAGGACAATCTGTTTTGAGAATCGAGTGAGGATGATTTTAGCTGCGAGTATAGATCAGAGCTGTCTAGTTTCCATGCTGCTCGACCGTAATTAGTTCACCCTAAACCTAACCCTAAACCTAACCCAACCCTAACCCTAAACCTAACCCTAACCCTAACCCTAACCCTAACCCTAACCCTAACCCTAACCCTAACCCTTTGCTTGAAATAATTAATCATGCTAATTTATGACTATCAGGACGAAGAGTATTGAAACTAGACAATTTCATATAGATTTGAGTGTTACTCAAAATGGATGCAAGTTTCGAACTTGGCTTGCCCTTGATGAGTTGGGGTCTGTAGGGGAAGTTTTATTTACCTGTATTAACGGTTTTTGAGTATTGGTTGACGAACCTCATCGTCAAAGTTCTTTTGCTTACAATTATAATTGGTTATTACTGTAACAGATATTTGGTCGATTCGAAGCATTGGCCATCAGATAATTACAGACTTTTCATTTATATTCATCTTCGAATGAGACCGGAAATATCTCTCATTGATCATAATGTCTGTCTTGGTGGACTGAATGAAGCTGAGTTATTCTACTGGACTAGAACATAGATAGAAAGCCCGTATCCAGGATATTTATAGTTTAGCTGCGATTGTATTGTTTGTTTACATAAACACGATTGCAAGGCATTAACACATGTCCGGAAATAAACATTGGTGACCAACTCACAAAGCTATCCCCATCCATCAATTTACAGGGACATGAGCCCCTTACCCCAATTATTCAAGGCTCGCCGGTCAACCAACTAAATGCTATGGTATAAGACAATTACTAATTTTCCGCAAAAATATCATAATAAGAGACACATTTGCTTTTAATAACCTCTCATAAAAAGTCATTGCATTTAAAATGTATATAAAATAGAATAAAAAACATTGCGATGTAAAAGGTTTACGAAAAGAAAGTGTTGTATACTTTCGTAGTTTTTTGCATGATTTGAGCAAGAAACAATATTTTCTTCTTAAAAAAATATTTTCAAATTTTTAAATATTTTCACATTGCATATAAAATTTTTATATTTACATATCAAAGTAAAGATTCCTGAAAACAGAAATTTGACTTTGGATACAACTGAAAATATATGCAGCATAAAAACTTCGAACTGCTGATTATGTCACACCTGGATTTGTAACTGGAATGTCTCACTGAATTCGTAAACCATATAAAAAGATGTTGAAATATAATTTAAAAATTTGTCTCTCCTTGTCACCGCACTGGTTATCCTCTTTTTTATCAAGCTGCGTTTTCAAAAATCAAAATAGAATTTAAAGACAAATGATGAAGTAAATGAAGAAAACAAGCTTTTAAACAAAATTTCTTTGTGACAGGGGCCAATATACCGGGGTGAGCTTTATATACCGAGGGGCCAATATCAAGTATATGTGGTGATTTCGTGGGCCACATTAGATTGTATTATGGCCTAACTTACCTAGAGTTTGACACCACGGCACCAGCTTATAAAGCGTCATATGGTATTATATTGTCCAGTCTTCCAGGAATAACGAAACGTCAATTCATACATTAATATGATAATCTAGATGGGAAACAGAGAAACACTGAAAGCTTTAGTTCTCATTTTATTTACGTTAAAACGAACAATATCACAAAATAACATCTATTTCTAAACTTACAATCTTTGTTATGCCCTTACAATGATAAAATCTGTTGGGAATATATTTGTACACTACATTCGATACAACGCAGCTTAAACCTTTTTCTCTGAACCTGTCATCGAACTGCTGTGAGCGATGTAGTGGGAAAACAAAGAGGGGTTGGGGTGAAAGATAGAGCAATTGGAAAATATAGAGGGGGACGAGGAACTTAAAGACTGACTGAAAATGTAAACTACTCATTGATAAAAAGGTTTGGATTCATTCTCTAAGCAAGTATCATATTATTTTGGGACATGCAGATGACAGCCTCAATTGAGCCGTCAGATATTTATGAAACCATTGCATTACCGTGCACCCTTTCTAAAACGAAAGGACTTAATAACGGAGTAAGCTGTAAACGCCAGACAAATTTATCAAGATCTTCCAGGTTAATTCACCCATGAATTGCTGATTCCAGGTATGATGAATGCAAGATTACTACTGTGAGTTAAGAATGTTCCATTAACTTCGTTTTACTAGAACATTTATTCACTGCAAGGATTGTTTTCCAACATATTATTTTCTATAAAATCTACAGAATACGAGTTTTTCTGTTATTGCATATTATATTTCAATACACTTCATATGGAAGTTATCTAGACGAGACATATCAACATCACATCTACCTTTTCTTTGCATTTAAAAGTAGATTTTTGCCCTGTCAGATATAATTCCTTGCAAGTCTAAATCTATCTGCATTCTTCAAGGTTTTGATATTCACAGATTTCAAGACTATGGACCCATATACGATAATTAATATTCGTCCTCGCTTTTCGTGGAAGCGATGACCATCGCACAACTGTACCTAAATTCACAGTTAAACTGCTGATAAAAAACTTTATGTTTTTGTTATTCTGCCTTTAACGTATCACTATTAACTGAAACACGAACCATATTTACTAAATTTACATCTTTATTTTCTGTCCGTGCAAAGATATAATTTCCTTTTTTATCTAATATATATATTAATATATATATATATACGTCGTCTCCCTTTCTTCGTCTTTGACCATTCTTACTTTTCTCCACCGGCTTCTGTCTTGCCACTTACCTTACCAATGAGATATGATATTGGTGCGTAGTCATTTAAAATATCTCTTTCGCTGCAACTACAAAGCGATTGCTTTTCGTCACAATTATTAGTTAAATTTACGGATGGTGATGACATCCTTAAGGTTTAAGAGGGTTGGCTCTTTGTCTCCTCATCATTTCTCTTTCTTGCCTGTTTCTCCATTTCATCCTTCGGTTTTGAAACCAAATTCGAACTTGGGACTCAGAAAGTTCTAAACGCTTCGCCAGCAACCTCCTTTCCTGCTTACTTATGTATTTATGAGCCAAGAACTCTACTTCCAGCTGCCTTCTCTGGTAATCTGAAAACACTGCTCTTTTTGGAGGCATTACCTTCGAGTGTTTGGTGTATTTAGGCTGCATAACATCATGTTGCAGTTTGGTCGTTGAGGATTCTAGAAGAAAGATTCATTACAATGGCTTCACCGAGAGTCTGAGCGAAAGACGTTGAATGTTTGAGAGTGAACAAGCATTCAAGAAAAAACTTTATTGCTTGATAGCAAAGCTTATTGCCTGTTTCCAGACATGCAATCACCTGTGCCAAAATCTACTTACTGACTTTTTACATGCAATGCAAAGCTCTTATTTTTATTCAAGTGATATTTTGCTCCATTTCGTTTTCATCTTACTAGTGCTAATTCAGCAGTCCTTCTCTTTACTGACTGCAGCATACAAAATGAACAAGCGTTATCTTTTCCGATAGCGTAACCGGGACAGGAAGCGAACCACCTATCTATTTAATCGCAATTTAATTAGCAGAGTTCTTATTAGAAAATGTTCACTAAATTTCTAGAAATTTCAATTCTGTTTCTTAGTTTACTATCAAACCAGAGATATTGTGCAAGAAGGAACATTGATATAGTTACTGTTGTTTTCTTTAGATATCTGCATTTTTAGAGCATAGAAAGTGCCTTTGAATAGTCAAGTGAAATTAGAAGGTCGGCAAGTTGCGCTTTGAATTCTGACTAATCCTAATTTGTCTTTTAATGTCTGGTGGATCGAGATTATTAAACCGAGTTTTTATCAGATGGATTTTATCAAATTCAAATATTTCTTATTATTGAAACAAAGTTCATGCTATATTTTCATAAACTGTGTACATGTTTAAACCAATTGGAATATCACCCCACCCTTACATTTGCTTGTTAAACAGCCAGTCTGAAATTTGTTAAAACGTAGATTATCCCATTAAAAACTGCTACCCATTTCGTTATGAAGTCATAAGCAGGCCGAAAATGTCAAAATCTCAAAATCATAAATGAATAATCCCTTCGTTTTAGCCGTTCTAATAACAGCCTTTTATTAAAACTCATGTTGATAAAGAGCTCTAAAGAATAGGTCCCTTTACCAGGAACAACATTAGTAAGAGTTGGCATAAACAATTTGAAGACGCGTCTTCGTATAAACTGTGGAGCCTCGCTAATCCCAATTTTTAGGTACCCATAAAAATATTGCGTATTAACGGGAATTGCAAGTGACCATACTTTCAGTTCTTAATATCGAGAGGCTGGTAATAAGCAGGGCTCAGTGTCGTAATCGGCAGTTTCTACCATCAGTTGCCATTACCTTGCTAAAATAGTTGTCTAAATTACATTGCTGCAAAGCTTTAGCCAGTCTTTCATGCATTGAAACGCGCCATCAGACTGCCCCCCTTTTCCCGTCGTATGCAATGCGCTACTGCAATTTTCTTGGTAAGATCGCTTTCCTTAAGTATTTACTGCTGCTTGCTACTTGACGGTTATATGAAAACCTTTTTCTATGGAAAACAGGAACAACAATGCTTGTCATTGAAAAATTGTAAACGAGCTTGCTATTTAATTCCAGAAAAAAGATAAAGGAGAAAGACGAAGTTTTGGGGCGGAACGAAATAAAAAGGCATATTCGCCCAAATCCTTATCTGTCTCTTTGATAAGTAACCAACGTAAGCTCGAAATCTTTTTACATTTTTTTCGACGAAGAAGCTTTTCCCAAAAACAATAGAATCACGGTGGTAAGGGCTTTTAATCCAAGAATAGCAAAGGAACAATTACTTTGGTGGGCCATCATTTTACCTTGACGGGAGAGCTGTTTTTTAAGAAAAGAGTATACCAACTCAAAATTCTGTTCGCTCAATTTTTGTTTCATTCAATAAATATTCCTCGTCATGCGCTACAGTAGCTTCACTGCACTCATCATGTTTTTGCGCAGCAGTGCAGTACCTTTGAAGCCAGTCAACAAATTGCAGTTATTTCGTGCAAATCCATTCAAATCAAACCAATCTTGAATTTGTCAGAAAAGGATTGTAAAAAGTTTTTTAGAGCAATGTCATATTTGAATTTGAATAAACAATTTACATCCACGACTGTCTTTCTCAACTGGAATATCCCTACTTACGTTTTACACAAGTTTCTCACTCAAAGTTCTCAATTTTTGCTATTTTTTAGGGAAGTGCAATTTCCTTTGGTTTTCATCATTTTGTTTCGGCTATTTGCTCTGTGTCGTGCATATTTTTTCATTATTTTCAGCTTCTTTGTAATTTCTTTACGCTCTGGTCTGTAATTCAAAATATTGGCGATACCCATCCAGCAAGTTTCACTTCTATAATCCTTGGTTTTATGCATTTCATAAAACATCTTTGTTAACTAGTCATGGCATTACTGAAGCATCGTTACATGACATTTCCAACAATTTCGACCTCATTAAAACTTGAAAGAACACTAATTCAATTAATCATTGCTTATTTTATTCCCCTTTTTAAAAATTGCTTCCCTGGCCTTGATAATTTTTTTTAAACATCATCGAACTCCAGCAGATCTGACGTTGCCGATTTTTATAATCAATAGCGAAGCATAATTTTCAGCTTTGTTACAAGAATGTTGAACATTCTAACAGATCTTGATAGCTCCTTATCCTAGACTGTCATTTGCTGAAAAATAAAGACTACTTCTTACTAAAGCGGACGACTTTTGAAGTGAAAAAGAATGTCATATAAGTTCTAATGGCTATGAAATACAGAATAAATTACTATAGTTAGAATCTTGAAAATTAGAATTTATCATCAATGAAATCAAAAGTCAGAACATTAACCATGATACCTCGTTATTTCGTTTTTTTGAGCATCAAATCAGAGGACGTCTTTGTTCATCCATATTGCTGGTAAAATTCATCGTAGTAAAACTATTCTTTTCTATATAAACCTTATTCCGAACGTTCCCCGAACAATTATCACTTTAACTGGGTACTAAATAAAGAAAGAATCTCATATTCAACCTATTTTCTTATTTTCTTTAATTTTCAAACTCTTTTCTCAAATTAAAGGGAGTTATTCTATATTTTATTTAATTTTGTATATTGTCTCTTTGTTTCAAAATAGTAACACTAAAGTACTCTGATATTGTATAATGTATTATAATATTACTGTTTTATAGTAAAACATTTGCTACTGCAAATGATATTTCTGCTCTCTGTTTTTGATATCCATAGCCAACAACAGCTTCGAGGGATATTTGCATTACATCTTTACTACAGCTGAGAGTTTTCACTAATTTTTTGCCATTTCTCAGCTACGTTTAAAAACGTCTGTTAAAATTACAGAAGAGTGCAGTCATATGATTTTCAATCACCTTAAATACCCCTTTTAGTTTAAATCGATGACTTGTTTTTGAGACCAATATCTTTGAACGCAATCTAGTGGTTGGCGAAAGAAATGCGAGCAGAAGTCGAAATGTCGGGTGTAGCCTACATCATGTGGGATATTTCCTTCATATTTTATCATCTATCGACAAAACGTGCATTTGCTTCTTATTTGTTACATTTGGTTTCAATTCATCTTTTCCACATTTCAAGTCAGACAAAAGCTGGGTAACTAAGGCATTGTTTTCAAATAATAATGGATTACATCATCGATTTTTTGCGTACTAAAAGCAACGTCCGTTGTCACATGTCCTGGCAAATAACTTCTTAGCGCCTGCGATAATAGTGCAACGCAGGTAGTGTTGGTTGAGCAATAACTGAATTTATGTTAATAGGGCTAACAAAGTAATATCTATGTGAATATACCTTTTCTTTTCCTTCCAACCCTTTTTAATGACCAAATACTTCTTTCGTTACTATTATCTGGTATACAATTATTCTTTTTTTCATTCCTGTTTGACATGTCTACGTCCAGAAAGGTTAGATTCCGTCACCTAGTTTATGGACCTTTTAACTGTAAGGTACATTATTCCTTGCATAATACAACACAGTGTTCCAAAAGTCAATTGCTGCACCTTTTTGTATAATTACCTGGTACACGTACGGTACATACTTCTTGCTGTGGCATGTGAGCTTTATGCATTTGCTTATCTATACCCAAAGTAGGTCCTAGAGGCATAATCGCCCATTTCTTTAGAGTGACAACAACCTCTTAACCATTTACAAACGCAATGTTTCGCTGCCTTTTTCCACTGCTCTGATTATCGTTATAGTCCTAAAATGGCTTTTCTAGACAAGTTCCTCCGGGCGTTTTCGGTCCCTGAAATCATTGCTTGCATTGTCAGATAAAAGCATCTTGTTCTCGAGTGTATGATTCTTCATGGTGATCATAAGGTTAATTCAGAGTTATTTTTATTTCAACTAGGCCTTGGCTTATGCCCTCTAGCTACTGGTATAAGTAATCATGGTCTAAACAAAGATAAAAAACTGGAGATACCCACGTATTTCTGTCAATTTTTATTTCCTTAAATTATTTTAAAGTCACCGTCATTGTCTCTTTAAGACGGTGAAGATCTGATGGTCAAACTATGTAAAGCCTTCATTGATTTTTCAAGGTTCTTATTTTCTTGAAGCTTGCAGAAGCGATCAAATTTAGCAAGAATGGGCTAGTTTTTGATACAAAATGCTCGTTTTATCTCTATCTTGCCACGCAGCTTTCAGACCATGGACCAATTCTTCTTTCTGATCTACCTTTCGATAACTATTCCATGTTCTACATATCAATATTCAATGGTTAAAATGACACTTTAGTGATTCTTTTGTGGTTAGATAAAGTTTCTGCTAGCACTTCATTTTGCTATTTTATAAGTTAATAGGTTTTTTCGTTCTTTGTCAAAGAATAGGGACCACTAACTTCTCGAGTAACAGACATGTGTTGCGATTGAAATCTCATTGTCATGCTTGATCGTTAAAGCTGATAATGTAATGACATTCTCCCAGCATTAGCTGGTTTCAGATAGCAGTCATTAAAACACCCTGAAATCGTGGTAAATCACTGCTCTGAGGGTTACCTACCTGTGTGACGACTAAATACAGCTAATGAATTATTAGGACCTGTTGTCAACGAGAAAATGCTACTTATACATCTCTTTATAACCAACCGTTCGCTTGTTAAAATTAGTCTTAATTTAATATAATTTATCTTAAGTGATGACATATGATAACCAAAAAGTGAAAAGTGAAAAAGTCCTGCTAAGCCAATGGTACTCACCTAAATGGTCTTGACGTACGGACTCGCTCGTATCTTTGCCAAGTATGGAGTCAATGCCGAATTTGAGTTTCGTTTGCCCTGCTCGGGGCGTGCTTTGTGGGATACTCCTCTCACTGTTTCGCATCAAAATCGACTGTGGAAGAGCTATTGTGGCCACAGGTGCTTTGTAAAGAACGGGGCGCGTGCGTATAGGGTTAATTACTTGAGGCACTCGAGTATAGTGCACGGTCTCGCAGTGACAGTACGGCAACTCACGGTAACACAAAGATGGCGAGGAATAACACGCTATACATCGACAGCTATTCATCATCGTGCACTTCGTAACCGATGAATATTGTTAAATGCCAATCTGCAATTACCGCGTTACAACAGATTTACCCTATATATATAAGTAAACTGGATTAAACCTCAACACACAAGTCAGAACTCAAAGCCAAACCGCCTGTTTGATTTTGTAATATTTGCTAGAGTGATGGTTTGACATAGTTCTGACATCATAAATTGTCTTTGGTTTGCACCGCCTCGCATTGGGTTGAATCTCTTTTGCATAACAATCCTCAACAAAGCAAAAGCAAACGTAACTGTCCCCGGCAACAACGACAACATTTTTTCAACATTTTGAAAGCAGTTGACAAATGTTTTTTTCTCCAGCCAATGTAATCTATACAAATGACGAATGAATAAGTGCACAGATCGTGGCTTATGTTCACGTGATCTATTTTTTACTTTTCATGTCAATCTGTTTCCATGTAAAATCTAGGTACATCATTCTTGCCTGAATTGCAGATATTCAAATATTTTATCCTTCATTTCCTTGTTTTTATTACCGTTAAAGACATCAGTCATCAGCAAAGAGAATAAGTCTTTATAGTTACCAAAGATTCAAATCGTTATTTTAGTGTGATAGCCGCGCCATTGGTCTTTCTAAGCTTTTCTTAATCTGGAAGGAATACCCTTAAAACCTTACATCCTTTGCTATAACGTGTCATTGTGTGTGCTTATACAATCAGTTCAATGTGAATTGAAACTCAGTGTTTAAACTGGGGTTTCATGTGGTTATATAATGTGCATTGGAAAAGATCATTTTCCTTAATATACATTATTTATATTTTAAAAAAATGCTTGCTATCATCCCGATCATTTTTTCTTATAATTTCGCTCCCATTAAATATTCATTTCTCCAATTTAAACTGTAAATTTGGAAAAGAAGATTAAAGTCTTTCCTCTTTCCACACAGGGGATTATGTTTGCACTCGAAGTGGCGAATTATCTCTTTATGAAGTTTAGTTATGTCATCAATATAATTCACTGAATTTAGCCGCCATTTGTTTTGTTGCCTAATTTTTGGAGCAAAATCGATTGAGAAAGGTGTTCAAATTTATTAGTGATTTAACGGTGTAAGCCAACAAAATAAATCCATCCTTGTCGATTTATGCGCTATAAAAAAGAAAACGACGCATTATTTGTATGTAGAAAACTTTTTCTACACTTTAAGTAATCCTTTAACAGCTATTGGGATTGCAACTCTCCGCACGCTGATCCTGATGCACTCATTCCGAACGTTTTGAAGCCTGAATGTTTTTTTATCTATTTTGAATTTCCACATCCAGTATAATATTTTCCAAATTATAATTGAGAATGGAAAGGAGCCAAGAGTAAAATTTATCTTTAACATATAAATGCCGTTCTTGCGTGGATTTTCTTTGCATCAAAACAATACCGAAAGGAAGATATCGATTAATTTAAGTTTTTCATTAAGGGACCCTAAAGATCCGGCTAAAAGGACTTGCAAGCCGTTTCTCTGCACCATATCCCTAACAACGTTTTTGTGCTGCGAAACTTAGAGGATTTCACAGAGCAGCGTTTGTATACTATTTCTCCACTTCTTAATGCTTCTCGAAGTATTAAGATCAGCAGTTAAATACGTCGACTTTAAATTTTTATTCACACCTGGGTATGAATTTAGGCATTCAAATTTTGAATATTTTTCTGGCATTTTGTACTCTGAAAAATGTCAGTTTTTTCTCTGAAAATTTTTTTCATCTTAAAATTGTTCTATGAGTTACAAATCCTTTTTTCATGAATTGATGGTCTCGGGGTGTTGGTTGAATTTATGTAACCTCTTAGCTGCCGAATTAAACACAATTCAGTTCATTCTGTTGGCCTTTGAAGTTTACCAAACTATATGCAAGCTGAGTCAAGCCTCGTGAGATTTTTCCTCCTAAAATAAATATCCTATAATTCCAAATGAAATGATATTGTTGTGCTTTAATTTAAAAGGACAATTGTGGTATAAATTCTATCGGCATTTTTGGTCCAAACGTATGAAGTTCAACCAAGGTGCTTGCATCGTATGCAGCCAAAACTTTCCAAATTAAATCAATTATTGCTTCATGTCAATGAAACTATTGTTAAACTAACATGAAGATATATTTTATATAGTATAGTCATCGAGTATAAACATATGGTCATTGATGTTTTACCATGTATGGTCATGATGCTAGATAAAGGGAAAATATTCAAACAAAATTCACTCTGAAATTTGAAGGGTAAATGCATAGC
This sequence comes from Rhopilema esculentum, assembly GCF_013076305.1. The sequence goes on along the minus strand of NW_027018682.1, from coordinate 11,320,368 downwards.
ATCAACACTTTTTTACAAGGATTGGTCTTTGAAGGTGTAGAAGAGGATTCCGGCAAAGATAATCTATAAGCATGAACTGTTTTGTGACAAAACCTAGGAAGATTCTTAAAGTTTTTTGCCATTTTTAAACAATTTTTTATTTCAATATTAATCGTTTTCAAACCAATGTTTAAATGACAGCGACCTGGATTAAGATGCGCTTAAATCGTCAATTTATTTCCTTCTTCCTAACGACATGATATGTAGATTAGAATACCAGGCAACTATTGGAAAGTGAAACTTCATTGCTAGCAAGTGTCACCTACGGCTTCAGAAATGCGAAAAGTTTGTTTACGGTGATATGTCTTTTCCTCGCGTTGTTTCGCGCAGCGTGTGGTTTAAAATCAGGGTTATTATATAAGAGGAGTTTGCCAGAACAGATATCCACTTTAAATTCGTGTTAGCGATCCTATTCGCCCGTTAGAGACTTGACTAAAACCCCAACCCGGCTAATCTTTCGCGCTGACCATTATGTGGGTTGAACGTGACACAAAACTCGCACTACTGTGTTGTTGAGCCCCAGCCTTAACCAACCAATCTTTAACCATTCACCATGGTAGGTCTCGGTTTATGTAGGAAATCCCAAATAGGACGTTCACCGTGATCGAATGTTTGCTTTTCTCCGAAATAGCTCACTTTCGAACAACAGCTGGTGTAAAGTCGCTTTTCGCTCAATGAATAAAGTTATGAATATTGGAATATATACTGTACAAACGTGGGATTAAGTGGGCCTAGCTTCTTCCAATTTCAACGGTGCTTTGTTTTTCTTGCTGATCCTAGTTTAAATCAGACATATCCCTTATACATACACTGATTAATTTGCTTTAGAGGCGTGTTATTACATGATTTCTCCTTAGTTTTCTAAGTAAGGTTAAAAAGTTAACTCAAATGAATGATTCCTATATGCGCGATAAATCTTTTTTCACCATTGTTAACCTTCGTGTCAACAGTTGTTTTTCGTTGAACGTAGCAACAGCCAGTTTACAGTCAGACAGTTGGCAGGAGACCAAACTTGGCTTGGCTGTGCGGCCTACGCAAATGCAAATTTGCGCGACCATTTTGCCTTTCCTCTTTTCCCAGACCACAACAAATACAATAACAACAACAACAACAATAACAATATTTGTAATTTTATGTCTTTTCCACACGAAACAAGTACTAATGGCAGAATGACAACAGTAAACTGAGATGTTACTAGAGTGTATTATTAGAGTGTGTAAGAAGGATATTGAGCGAATATTCAACCTACGCAATAATTTCGTCAGCATATCATTTCAGTGCCTGCCTGCCTTTTTAACAACAAAGACTAATGCATTCGCGGGCATCAGCTTTCGATGCCTTTTACCCCACACAAATTGATTTTTCTCATTCATGTTTTGTTTACTGTTAAATTTTCCCTTCATACTGCACCATTGTTACTACAAAAGTAAATTGTATTCAAAATCATATTATGGAAAGCATCTGTTACGCTTATCGCTGAAAGAATTATGAATGTTGGAAGCAAATTATAATTTGGAAGATTTCTTTTGATTAGAATCATATATAAACTCAGCTAAATCTGAGGTCCACTCAAGGACATTATTTGTTTTTGCTGATCGATCTAGCTTTCACTCACTCTGTTAATCGTTCGTCTCAACGAATTGCAGTATTGTAAACTTGTCAATACAATCAAGTGTATAGTGCTTAGAAGCTATGCAGTGAAAGAAACCAACCATTGCAATAAGGCAGACAAGCGATCCTGGGCGTAGTTGGTTCCCAGTCACTTATCATAATACTTTGATATCGCTGGAGAAACGGGTGGGCGGGTTGGTGGATTATCATGTCTTACTTTGGAATCAATATGTGTTTCAATATACGATATGTGTTCCTTCGACCTGTTTTTGAACTTAGGCCCAAATTAGCAGCTTATACTCCCTTAGGTTCCGCTTTTTCAGTACTTCAGTCTACGCAGTTTATGTAGTTATTAACAGAAAGCAGGAACAGCGTAATTAAACGAGCAACAAAACAATATAAATAGAAAATGACTTAGGAAACAAAAATATCTAGACGAAATCACCTGAAATGAAATGAATTTATTGTTTTTTCATCGCAAGATTCGATAAAAACAGCGAGTTTCCTATTTACCATTTGTCCTTCTAGCAAAACTAACGCTTAGCTTTTTTTCGTCTTATCTTTATTTGTACGCGAATCTTTTTCATCGCAAAAATGATAATAAAACAATGAAAAACTATTGCTTCGCTATACCAAGGACTCAGGCTAGGGTTATATATTCACAGGCTCAATAGATACTCTCTAAGATCTATTTAGTTTATTCTTCCTAATGTCGTAATAAATGTCATTCCAGTTTTTAAAGCTTTATAATAAGTTTAAGTCTAAAAATTATTCTTTCGGAGCTGTGCAGTTCTAATTCAAATTAATATTTTAATTGTTAACTCAGAAATATGCTTGATTTGTTTCTATGTTGAATTCCTTTGTTATGCATTGATGCTAAAAACTCGTGTTAGCATAATCTTATTTGTACTTATTTTCTCAGTAAGTCTAAACTTGTCACGGAATATATTCTCTTACATATTACCCGCAATTGATAATATTTATTAAAAGAACTCGATTTACTAATGGACCTCTTTGCTCAATATATCAGTTCAGGTCAAATGAATTTAGTATGGATCGTACAATAAAACCTCCACACAGACGTCAGCTGTGGAACGGAGCTTGTTAACTGTTACTTTTTGGAAGGTGTCTAATTTGTGGAGGCCATTTGCACATAGCTCTTATCATATGAAGCAAATTTTAGGATTCGGAGAAAACTTGTTTGTCTGTTGTTTGATATCTTCACTAAAGCACGGCAGACTTTTTTATGATATTTTTTTCAATCGTAGGTTCAAGAGGAGGTATTCTCTTATATTAACAAGACCAAGATGTTCAAGGAGATTCACGGCTCTCCATTCTTCCAGAAATTCGTTGCTTATCTTGCAGATTCTAATCAATTAAATGACTTGCTGATGGAGGCAGTTAGAAATGGCAGGTGGGGTATATTGTTTTATAATTCAGCTTGTTTACACAAAAAATGAATTCGAAGATGACATAAAGCTGGCATAATGTCCAACAGACATCTTATTTCTCCTATACACAAGTTTAGAAACACCTTTACTTTTCTGGATTTGTACTTTGTTAACTAGAAACAAGAACAGTTATCCACTGCATGCGCTACCATTTTATAATCATCGTAAATGACTCCGCGTAGCGCATGCGTAAGTGTCTCATGATGACATTGTTGTAGACGCTGGCTTCTGCGTTGCGCACAAAAAACTGACATTTTGTTTGAAGTCCAATTCGAAATCGTTTTACTCTCATTGATACCCCCTTATTGATTGCTCTGTTCTAATAGACTATCTCAGTGTTCACGATGCCATGTGGCCTATATCATAGAGTTTTGTAAATTCCTCTGTAGCTCAAACAAGGCCCATTGTTAATCATTGAAATGTAGATTTTAGTTCTTCTCTTTTCTAAAGAAGTTGAGCGGCTGAAAAAAATTAAAGAGCAGCCTCTATCCACCGCGAATTTTTCGCTGGTTTGCCCCACCTGAGGGATTGGAACTAGCTATAGAACGATAAATTTCCATCATGGCGTCGCGAACTCCGAGATGATCTATTCGTTCACGTGCAGTTGTAGCTAGTATTGCATTTTCACACATGCATCTGACTCAAGAAAAGTGTATGCAGCTGTGTCTGGGAATTATTCTTTGTTTAGACAGCATCTTCTTTCATGTCACTTGTCTCCTTTATGTTCTCATGCAAAGCATTCGCTGCTAGCTCGTTCTCAAATACTCAATTCATGGCAAGTTGTTGAATACTCGTATTTGTTCTGTACCGTTCACTAAGAAAACCTGCTGTGAGAAGACGAAGTTTGGTGTCTTGTACGTGGTGCGGTCAAATAACTGTTCTTGCTCTACAAATTCTTTTGATGATCCCTTGCCTCTTTCTAGAATTAAAAATGCAATACAGCTGGTGAATTGGTACGAGAAAATGCACATGGCTGCTGGGCCAACTGAGAAACAGAATGCTCCAGAACTAAGGGGAATTCAACGTTTGATGGTAATTTTTTCGTATTCTGTAACTTTTTCTCCAAAGGCAACTTTAACCTCACTGGCCCAAAAAATCTATCATTACACACCCAAACAATGTGCCTGCCCCAATAACTTGATGATTTTTGATAATCACTCCCATGCTTTTCTTATGGATAGCCATAAGGCACAACAGGGTGGGTTGCTTTCCAGTGCAAGTGCAGAAGCTGATTGTGAGCACATGTGAGTACACTGGGATAGACTATGTAACAACAGTTAATATTTATATGCGATTCGTTTTTGCTTGGAAGTCGATATTTGCAAGCGATTCTTTTTTGCTAGGAAATGCTAGTACTGCTGTTGTCCAATTTTTTCAAAATAGCAAGTTTCGAATCCTTGAGGTCCGTCATGCAGACTTTCGCGTTTACTTTTGTTTTTGCTGTCTGGAAATTTGCCATTTAGAAGTAGTTCTAATTCCATTCGAATTCACACTAAAAAAGCGAGAACCTTTTCTAGAGAAAAGGTTATTGGTACGAGAATTCCACTAAAAGGAGGGACGTTTGCACCAGCAATTTGATACTGGTTTTAATGATTTTCAGGTTCGCGTGCTGATCAGAAAGTTTTCATTTTGCTCAAATCGATTAATTTCAAGAGAATTATTGAAATGCACCAAGATTGCTCTTCTACGAAAAATAATCGCGATACTTTTTATACCAAAGTGTTCCTGTTTATAAAATTGAAAAGGAACCATGCACACACATTAATTTGCTGCAAGTGCCCTGGCAATATCATTGATTTTTTCGCGATGACGATTCTGAAGATGATTCTTGATTTCCTTGAGTGACAATCGTTGCTCTAAGGGCTATTCAAAACCTGTTTTTACATATTGAACAAATAAAACTCTGAATACCAGCCGATTTAGAGACATCATCACAAACCAACCAAAAGTTTTGAACCGATTTTGTTTCTATAATGGGACTGGCAGCAGAAAACTCTTAGTGGTGTTGCTATCATTAGAATCTTACTGGAGACTTTGAAATTTTTGCCAGTATGCAATAAAGAAAACAATTATCATAAAACTAAATAAAATAGTATTGATATTCTCCACAAGAATTCTTGAGGCAAGCTACCAAAGCCCAAAAGATCTTTCTTGGACCCAAAGGAATTTTCCTTCTAAGGCTGGCTTTGTGGGACCACAGATAAGGGTGCATTAGAATTACAAACATGTGGTTGTAGCTGGGGGTAGTTTCGTCTTTATGCAGGCATGTGCACCGTTGCTGCTTTGGAAGATTTTTGCTTCAAACTACGCGAGCACAAGCCTAGCTAGCTTTCTGTATCCACTGTGTTAATCTGTAGTTTGAGACATAACAAAGCTTCTACGTCAAAAATTGATACAATAAAATAACGACTTTGTACACGAGATTAATATTTAGTACGATGTTTTGAGCATAACTCTTTATCAGGTGAAAAGAATAGATAGAGAAACGGTTAAGAAGAGAATAGAAGAGTAGAATTGAAAGATTAACTATATGGAAGGTAGTAGGAATACGACGATGCTAGTACATCTTAGTTGCTTGAATACTCTTACATCTTAAAGTTGGTTATGTCTGCTAAGTTGATTATTGATCATTGTTTTAACTACTCCGTGAATAATTCATTGAAATTTCCAATGAGTCATTCCACAATTGATTGAATCAGCAAATCGCTGATTGTGATTAAGAATCATTTCATTGATGATTGGATCAAAAATCATCTAAACTGATTGTAAGCTGATATTGATATTTCGCAAATAAAGCACCCTGTATTAGCCGATGTTTTTCAATATTACACCAAGTATTATGGAATGCCACTCACTGCTCAGGGTACATTTTTCAGAATTGTTTCGTCCAAAAAGTTCATTTTCAGAATTTTTCTCTTCCAGAGCATATCTTTCTAAAATTACTTTCTCTACCAATTCTTAAGGCGTAAGTTTGGCATTAAGTATTTTCCGTGATTTTCTGCTAAATTATTTGAAATTATAACAGTTCAAAAAATTTTATCCTGGTAACAAAAAAACTAGTTTTATTGTTCTTCCACTTTTTATGCTTCAGCTAGGGAAGCAACGTTTTTCTTGAAAACTGGATAACAGTTTTGATTGCCAAAACTTAAATTTTGCTGATGCATATGATTTTATTGGTCCAAGCACCATTCTACAGACTGGATAGAACATTTTGTATTGCTTACTTAACCTAGGCCTGTACGTTTGGAATTTATTTGTTAGCAGCGCACTTCCAAACCCAGCATAACAAATAACAATTTAATGATAGCCTTAAAGGCAATCGAGTGATGCTAAAGGGGCCTAAGCCATCTTCAATCAAAAATTGACCAATCAGTGAGCGCGATTCCACTGACAGGCTCATTGATAGGCTAATATTGATTGACAGTTGGCTAAAGCAACTTTTATATCTGTCGATTTCCTTTTACATAAACGATAAATTGCCACGAATTTGGTCGCTATCTTCCCTTCTACAGAGACCAAAACTTTGAGATATGAAACCGTTTTGAAGGGGAATAGGAAGATAAAATGTTTGAAATTAAATTTATCATGCTGCAGTCTTCATAGCAGACAACAAGTACTGGACTCTTCCAAAAAGTGACAAATGATTTATAACTTATTTTCTGCAGTTAAAGCTAGAACCTGATATCGGGTTGTAGCTCTTCTCTAAAGAATCCGGCATATAAAGCTTTATGTTCTTAAGTATGTAGAATGAGTATGTACAAGGCTTTATGGAAAGTATGGGAAAATGGAAACATTTCGTGCAGATGTTTATACACCCTTCAAGTTCAGTATTTATCAGCAGCAAATAATTCACTTTCTCTCATTCATTTAAAAAACTTCAATCCAAGCAGATGTACCTTCTTTCTTGTTTCCCAATGTCGATAAACTTTTGCCATTAACAACTGCTTGCAATGAGTTAGAAGGCTAGCTGCATTCTCTTGTGGCTGCCACCTATCCTGAAATTCACTGTTGAGGTCCAGTTGTTTTGCGATCGATACCAGTATTTAACGAGAAATCCCACTGTGTTATTTAGATAATATGTATCTTCTAAGCAATATGAGATTTGTATTCTTTTCAGCATTATGATATATGCCATCCTTATGTTGTTATCGCATTTTATCTTTCAGTGCCCTCGTTGTTTTTTTAGATTTGCCTGTTTTTTCTTGTCGCGACCCAAAAGTTTATAAAGATTTAACTCATCTATCTTGCATTACATTACAGGTTTATTTGCAAGATCACAACCTGTTCGAGGAAGCTTTGCCATACATTTCCCAACTTGACGATGATGAATACTCTGTCCAGATTTAATACCATTTTTGTTACAAGTTCTACATGCTGTGAAGAGTTGAATACCTAAACCAGTATCAATGTAGACGAGTTTTATTGCATATTTTCACGGTATGTAAGGGGCGAATGCAAAACTGTACAGTAAGGTAAGCTTTTCTGCTCTATTTTTGTCAATCTGCGAATAAGGAAGACCGAATCAGAGAAAAACAGGGTATAATATTTAATACTTTATAAAAATGGCAATAATTATCCAATCTAAAAAGTCTAACATGAAAAAGAAAACAAATCGATGAATACGCCATTTTCACATCGAAGAAACCTGTACAACTATTGTCAAGAAGCTTCCCCACAAGGATTACATGAATAGGAATTAAAACTGAAATTGTCTTGCTTCTATAAGCAGTTAAGCATGTATTTAAATATTTGAGATGCCTTGAACCTGAGTCTTTAGTTAGCGGCTCATCTTAATGTGTGATATTTTTCATATATTTACGGATGCTTTCATCATAATTGAAAATTTCACCCAGGAATTCTGTTGCTCAAGTAGGTAGCAAGTAACTGACTGGGCTCTTTTCCTGTGCATCTCTGTTTGGGCTTTCTATCCAAGGAGACAAAAGACAGACTGAGATTTTAGATTCCATCACTGCTCTGATGGCAATCTAGGTAGACGACTGTCTATAATCTTTAGTGTCCAGAACCTGCTTACCACACATGGCACATATACCTAAAAATTTAAATATAGCATTTAGCATACTAGTTAGACTTGACCATATGAATTTGCTACTTAAGTCATAGTTATGCAGCTGTTATGGGCAGTGGTAGAAAAAGTTTACATTCCTGCGAAGCGATTTAATCAAAACTCAAATTCTTCTTTCTAATGTTTTTTGTCTTTTAGCATATTGTTTTTAAAGAGCTGATAAGCTACTTCAGCCTTCTTCGGCCTACAGTTATCAGTTATTAAGAGTTTTTACAATTTGCCAAGTTTCTATTTTTCGATTGTTCAAATATTCAGAAAGCAAAAACATTTGTATTATTAGTTTCTTACTCGGCAGCAAGCTTTTATAACCAATAAAAACTTCTAATTGGTTCTGAATTATTTCTAAACCGTTACGTAAGCAAGCCAGTCCATAAAAGGTAATCAGGATAATTTTAGATTTATAAGAAACAACTACTTTTGATATGCAACAAAAAGAGGCTCCTGCTTTTGGCGTCTTGGGTCAAGCTCCTTTCTTTCTCATCTTCGTTACAGTTACAAAAGAGACGTCCTAAATTAATCTTTCACTTTACCTTTTTGTATTGCAATATACTTAAGCTGCACTGTTCTGATAGTCTCAATAAGATATTTGCATCTAGTGTGACCCACAATTGAAAAAGACAAATAACTGGTCTTGAATATCGTCCTTTCTCTCATTTCGCACTCGTTTCCTATTTCCCGTGACCATTTCTTTCTTGCATTCCTATTCAACTTTGGTCATTTTTCCAAACATGTTTTCTAGTTTCCTTATAGCAATTAATTGTTTGCGCCGAAAATATTTGTAGAATAACTTCTTGTAATAAAGTACCGCAAAAATGGTATAATTTGCGGAAGGGATTTTCAAGAATAAAAGCCTTCCCCCAAACTATGCAGCATTAATTTTTGCGATTGACAGCTTTCCTCTAGACACTGCGGGTTTAAAGTTTGTAATCAAAAGTTTCTGACATTGCACTCTTCCAAAATTCCTGTTCTCAACAGATCAGTCAGAGAAGATACACAGTTTTGGTTGTGATTTTAAGGGGCGGGGAATTTTTAAGCGTTATTTGACTTTGCCCTCCATTTATCTTCCCTTTTCTTCTCTACATTCCTTTTTATTCTTCAAATCATCCCTTCTTTTTCATTTTCCCCTCTCTCTCTCCCTTCACTTTCTGCTTTTTTTCTTTCTTTCCTCTTTTCTTTCCCCTTTTTCTAAGGTTCCCAGCTTCACGCACTTTTTCCACCTCTGATGATCGTGAGTAGTTAAACAGTTATTAAATACCACAAAGGCTTGATATTCATTAATTAAAAATCCTGGATGGAAGACTCTCGTTCGCTGTGTCATATAAAAAGGTCTGACAGAGTATTAACTAGAAGGTTTTCTTTTTGTACTTTTTATACGGCTTTCTATGATTAATTTACTATAAATTTTCAGCGAAAAATTGCAGAAAACCTGATAAAAGAGAAATTTTACTCCTCAAAAATCTAGAAATCGCCAAAGACCTTTTGACCTAAAAAATAGATACCATGGTCATAAGTGAAGGCATAAAGACACTTACCTTTTTTATATGCACATCCTGTGTTTTATTGTACATGAAAGAAAAATAAATAGATAAATTACTATCATCAACGAGGATCCTTGAATAAAAATTAAAATAAATTAGAAAACTGTCACAATGTGGCAAAGATACAGCTTTGTCTTACCACCCGCAAATTCAAATTTGAAATGATTACATTTACTTATCTAATTGCAGCAAAAATGATTGATTCTTCAAAAATGATTGATTTGTATGTAATAATATTGGTGCCATCCAAAGATCCTTCGTTGAAAATCAATCAAGTCATTTTCTAGGCCACTGGGAATTACTTTTAAAAGGGAAAATGGATATCTCCCGCACTCTAGTTTATAAAAACCAGGCCTTAACTTTATTCTTCTAATGGCTGTAGATCACTTCTAGGATCATGAGAAATACGAATCCACATGTTCTTGCTTCTTAGACTGCCAACACTGGCTAATACAGTTGCAAATTGAAACAGTCAAATATTTGAACAGGTGGCAACGAGCTGCACGTATGCTAAACAGGGTAATTGGTGAGCAAATACACCAGGAACTGCAAATATAAAGCTTATTTTGACAATCATCAGCCTTTTTTTGACAATCATCAGCAGATGAAATAAGCCAAATCTACTGTTCCTTTTTCCCATCGTTAGCTAGAGTATTCGACGTTTATTTCTGCATGGAGCTGCTGCTTATAAGAACATGAAAAATTAGATCCTACGTCATTATTGCGAAACTTACAAGTGATTTCGCCCTCTTCCCACTTCCCAGTAACAACAACAAGAAATGCCTGCCTTTACAGTAATCGTACCAAATTTTGGTATATGGTCTGTTTGTACCCATTATAACATTGAATTTCTTACCGATCCTCTTCCAACTTAAAGCAAAGGTGATTTTTATTACTTACATGATATCGCATCTTACATGACATTAGGAGAAATGCAGTTTTAGTGTTCAATGAAGCAACTTTCATGATGGAAGAAGCCAGCCAGATGTGGTATCACGGAATGAAATTTCAACACGGATGTAAAAGAGTGGGCCCTCTTTATATCCTTAGGAACTTTTGCTGGCAACAGCTTCATTCCGAGTCCCATGTACCAGCCCGAATGATTATCCTTTCTAAGAAAATGTATTTCTTGCTTGAAATTTCTTGGCAGCATCTTTCAATCAAGTTTACAATAGGAAGCAAAACTTGACACTGAAAACCTAATATAATCGTATTTTTTTCCCTGCTTTGAACTGCATTTCATAACAGAGCGAAATATTTTGGTGAGTTTGCACTTTAGCGATTAATTTCATATTTTGGAGATAATTTTTGCGATAAACTTTCATATTTAGACCAAGTAGCTTAAATAATAGCCATCGAAATTTGTTATAAGCAACAACTTAACAGTTATTGGTATATTCGGACTAAATAAACGAAACAGGTTTCTTGAGCAACAATTTTTCCATTTGGTTTAAGCGATAACCTTTCCTCTAAAGGAAAAAGCCCACTTATTGGATAAAGACGTTTGAACTTCAAATAGCATTTAAAATTTGATATTGCTCAAAGCCACATATTGGTATCAAACATGTCAGCTACAAGGTGAAGCTATGGGCCTAAACTTTATTTTTTAACTTTAAACTTTAGAAAGATTACAGGCCACTGATTGGACCATAGAAATAAATATGTAAAGAGGACTATAATTAACCTTGGCAATAATGTGATCCAGCTTGATGCACGCTTTGTTTGCATATCTTGCATTTATTAAACTGGCCGTACGGGTTGAATCTAAAATAAAACGAGAAAAATATCAAATATAACCAAAGCCCAAAAGCCTGTAACGTGGGCACCCTACCCCTTGTGAGCAGATTGCTGGGATAAGGGATAAGCCTTGGAATGTCTTGGAATTAACCTCAGAAAAGAGTGATATTAACCTCGATCTCAAAATGAATGTGATGGTACAAAATCCATTAAAAAATAAATGCACTCCTAAGTGAATGATAATAGATAACCATTCGCGGAAATTAGAGGTTGAAGTTTTGCGGAGAATGCCCTATAAAACAAAAACGCGCTTAAAGTGGCGACAGTTGACCTAGGACAACTGGCTTTAACAAGCATACACATTATTTTGATCCACAATTCAGATTAAATTCTTGCATTAATCATTTAAAAATCTACAGGTAGTGTAATTCGTTTAAAGCTAACATTGAATATTCATTTTGCAAAGCTACGCTATTCAACGCAGGAAACAGCTTTTTTTCAAAATGGATCGCTGTTAAACGGCAAACAATAGTTCCGTGGCTTTAGAGGGTGCAAGAAAGAACGCGGAAATAAAAGAACAATAGCACCAGTCAACAAGTGGATGATTTCGTAGAAGGAACGATGGCAGGTAATGATGACTGTACAAAGAGCTTTGCCATAACTTAGAACCGGAGCGGCGATGAGACGATGACCACTCAAAGGGAATCAAGCAAGCAATACGACACGCCGCAGGTAGATTTCAGATATTTCTATGTTGGCAATACGATTTACAAATATCTATAAAATGTTATATAAACTGAAATAATTTTCCTTTCACGTGACAACGACCTGAATTCTTAGCGAAGGCCATGTTATCATATGGGTATACCAGTATGGCCTTCTTTTTGCCTTTGCTTTTCCCGATGAATATTTGGACCTTTGTGGGCAATGTTTGGCTTCTTCTTGGTTAACAGTTAAATATAAAGACCTTACTATTTTACATCATGCCAAAATATTTTCTACTCCTTTGTTTCAAATTTGGTCACTGCGAAAATCAAAACAGAAGCAAACTTGTGCCGAAGACTGCCACGTGCGATTAACGAATTTGGCTTGTTTCTAGCATTGAACAGGAGGGACAAGAGATTGCTGGCATGGATAGAATCTGCTGTACTTTAAGCGTGTTCGACTTTTTCACCAACATCAAGAAGCACGTGGAAATTAAGCCAGAGACCCCGCCCAGTGGAAATGTAAAGGTTAGTTTGAATTCAAGTACGTAGTCGCACCTTGTTAATGGTAGTTCTATGTAGCATTTAATGAACATTTTGTGCACAGTGACAAAGGAGTTACAGTTCAGCTCGATCAACAATGCTCAGCTAAAATATTGATGGGTTTTTCTTCGTATCCTTTAAATGATTAGAGGAAGAACTCACTTAATATGTTAGCTCTGATCCCAACATCAAGTTAAATTGTTGTGTAAACAAAATTTAAAAAAAAAACCAGCAAAAATTGAAAAATGAAAGAATAGCAACAGAATAACAGAAAGCGATTAACAAAGTAGCATCGAAACAACAGTTAAACAAACTTACTATAATGAAGCCAGTTCAACACAATCGATATCAGTTTAAATTAAGAACAAAATAAGAAACATTTGAGAATGAAATTATACGAAGAATTAAGAAACGCCAGGCTGAAATTGGAGCCAAGTGTGCTTAAATAAAAGCATGCAGCAGAAAAAGTCAAACATTACACTGAGCAAGCATGTGGGAGAGGGCTGCTGTATCAAAAACTTATTTGTTTGATCAATGCTTTAGTATTATATAGCTTCCAGCATAAATAACCAAGCTTCTCTTTTCACTGCAAATTGGGTCATGGCGATTTGAACCAATCCAAAAACACTAATGCACTCTCCATTGGCCTCTCAAATCAACAGTGCGGTCAACATGACCTTGTTTTGTAAGATATAATTCAAGACCATTATTCAGGTGAACGACAGAGCTGTGTAATCATTAATCAAAAGATTGGCTAGAAATTTTCGAAAGCTGCCCAACAGCAGAACCTTCATAGCATGGTACTATGTAATTTTCATGCCCCAAGAAAGGTGAAAAGATCATCTTTCCTATGAAACGCTTTTTCTATAAAAATTGGTTATGTCAGATTCTGCTTAAAAACAGATTATCTCTTATTCACTAAAATTACTTGGTGAGAATGATGGTGAGAGTCGGTCGTGAGAATTTACCATCCCCCCTCTCCCCTCTCCTTATCTCCGCTCTGATGATCTCTGCTATAAAATACACCTGTACACTTCGAACTGGGGTAGGGGATAGATATTGGATTTTATATGCATGCTACCCGGCACGTAGATGGTAGTTTTTCTCCAACAATCTTCTCGCAAATTCACCCCTATGAAGCCCCTACCAAGCTCTTCCAAGCTAAAAAGTGCAACGCTTTATTATTCGTTTAATATCAGGTTTTATAGGGTTAAACCATAGAAATATTAACAGCTTTGCCGACTGTATTGTGGGTTTTAGCCACTAGTAAGAGGGGCGAGTCACACTAGCGAAGGAGGTTATTCAATGATCGAGAGATCCATATCACATGGTGTACCTCAAGGGAGTGTTTTAGGCCCCTTGCTTTTTTTCTTTACATTAATGACTTGCCAAATGCAACAAAAGTTTCAAGTCCACATCTTTTTGCTGACGACACAAGTCTCTTTTATTCTCACGGTAACATATCCATACTTGAAGAAAATATAAACACTGAGCTAGAGAAGATATCTCAGTGGTTTATTGCAAATTAGCTGTCGCTTAACACATGTAAATCAAACTAGCTAATATTTTCCCCAAAAAATAAGAAATCAAATTGAAAATATAAAATAAAAATTGAAAATACTGAAATAGACGAAGCTCAAGTTGTGAAATACCTCGGGGTGCTAATAGACAACAAATTTTCTTGGAAGGCAAAGGTACAACAAATTAATTTGCAAATCTCTAAAGGTATTGGCATCATTGCTCGACTTAGGCATTATGTTCCTAGAAAAAGACTCGCCAATATTTACAATTTATTTGTAAAACCACACATTAATTATGCTCTTATAAATTGGGGAGGTACCTTTGAAAGTACCCAAGACCCTCTTAAAAAAAAGCCTTAAGCGTGCTGTGAGGTTAATTGTTTTGAAACAAAAGACTGCCCACGGCGATTCTTTGTTTCGTCAACTAAATCTCCATAATTTAGAAGAATACTAAAAAATAGAATCAGCAAAATTCATGTTTGATATCATTTAGAAAATAGCCAGCACAACTCTTTCAGATCTTTTCACATCAGTTGCATCTGTGCATAATATCCGCACTAGACAAGCAACATCTGGCAATCTATCACAGCCAGCAGTAAGAACAAATCCTAAAGCAATGCCCATAATAAATCAAAGAGTTACACTCTGGAATAATATTCCCTTGGAAATAAAACAATCCAAAAAAACATAACTTTGTGAAAGCCTTGAAAAAAGGATTCCGGACTAATTTTGTCACCTTGAAACTAATTTTATAAGTGATTTCTGCGAGAAAACTGTCGGTTCTCAATTTATAAGCATTTATATTTGATATTAGGTCTTGGCATCTTTTCTTTTATTTATTTTTGTTTTTTATTTCGCTTAGTTTAGTTCTTCATTGTTTTTTTTATTAATTTGTATTTGTTTACCTTAACCTTTATCCAAAAATGTTTGTCTTAATGTTGAAATTTTTTTCTTACTCAATGTAACTTTATGCATGCAATATAATAGGACAAATAACTCGATAGCTCATCTGAGTTCTTCTTTTTTGCCCTAAGTTTTATCAATTTTAAGTATGTTCAATCATGTAGCCTGTAATTAAAAGCTAGAATTTATTATAATTGAATTGAATTGAATTGAATTGAATTGAAAAGAGTTTGGTTTATCAACTTTGTTGGCATGAGTAGGGCGCCAGCTTAAGTCGGTACCAAAGTCACCGTTCTGTCATGTTTTTATCCTATTTCAATTTTGCTGGCTCCTCTTCGGCTGTGATTTCCAGTGAAATCCATGATTTGGCTTGGGCTCAGCCATCATTGGGATATGCCAGTTATTTCCCAAATCTCGTCACCATTTCATAAATAATTTATATAACACAATTCTGTCATACCACATCTTCATGAGTTTGAATAAGGAATACAAAAATCAATTACACTACCATTCCACATACATAAAGACTGTTCTAATTGGCATAATTTAAACCTTGGGAAAACATCTCCCACTCAGGTTTCAATATTTTAACCAGCCTATCATAAGGACGAGCGAAAACACAACATTAAAAGCTCATTCAACTAAATTAAAATACAGTGGTTTTTCTCAGAAGGGAAATCAACCTTACAGTCAATTGGCATGCCACACTAGACACTTCTGGTAGGTTTACTTCGTTCCCAGTTTCAAAACATGAACGCAAACCATTTTGTGAGTCTATTGTGTGGAAACTATTGACACTAGCCTTAGAATAGCATCAGCCTTCAATAGCTATGGAGGTGAATGAAAATCTTTATCTTGCAAGATTATTTACTATTCATTTGCCACATTTCAGCCAGTTACCTTTATGATCAGATGTAGCGATGCCAGTTCTACATTTTGAAAACTAATGAATGCATTTAAATTCATCAGTTACATTGTTTTTTAATTTTCATATGAAACAAAGTGCGCCAGTGTATGTCTTTGGTGCTTTTGAGAGTTCTCCAAGCAAAACTGGTTAGTCTTCTCTTATAGCAGCTTCGTATAGAGCCACAGCAAGTTTAACCTAGATATCCTCATTCTGGTGCCGCCATTATCCACGTTGGAGAGACGTCGAGATTCACCTCCTACCCCAGATCAATGTTTGTACCTCTGTTATTAAGGACGTACAGCCAAAAGTTGAATGATTTAGGGGGGTACTGGCCGAATTTTAGATGCCTGGTAGATGCCTGATAGATGCCTGGTAGATGCCTGGTAGATGCCTGGTAGATGCCTACTGCCGGGCACGTGTTTAGGGGTTTGTCACAACAGTTCTATCTTAGATTGTTGATGGACATATTTAGTGTTCATCGGAACATCGATCGATGATTGACTAAAATGTCCATTAAACGACAAACATGCTATCTTCAACCAGTGCGATCTTATTTTACGTGCAGAGGACACGGAGCCAGAGAGATGCAAACTGTTTGTGCAGTGTGTAACGTGTTTTCTACTGACTGATTATAATTTACAAAAGTGCGTATTGATATAGAAAACTGGCAAACTTAATTAAGAGTTATACAAAGGAAAGGATATGCTCGATGGTTAACAATGGTGTGATGGATTAGGTTAAAATGACGTGTAATTAACATAGAGAATGATGAATATAGAATTACGTAGGTATGCAGAAGAAGCAATGATGGATTGTATAAAATGGCCTAAATTGAATCACTACACATATACTCATATTACATAAACAATGAGTAATACCTCCCGAGTCATGCCAAAAGCAGCTTGCTGCTTCACAACAAATTTCTGTTACATTTCCAAAACTCCGATCACTTAATGTGAGAATTATAATAACTGACTTATAAGGACAATCAGTCAGAATTCCTTGTGACCAGACAGACCTTGAAACAATCTGTCGAATGAAGACTCAGTAGAACTGATAATGTATTTATTGAGCTGCCTCCATTTCAGCTGCTCATAGCAACAATCAAAGCGCATTATAAATAACCTCTTACTGATGCTCTAAAGAGAGCATTCAAAATTCATTTAAACAAACATTTTGCTTGAGAAATAAGAATTGCGCAGCCACCTACCTTCCTTTCTTTGAAAGAAGCTTGTTGGAGCCGAGCTTTGTGCCACCTGATGCTACAAAGAATAGAAAAGCTGATAAGCGTTCAGATATTGACGCTAAAATTATCAGAACCTGGAAAACAGGTTCGTAAGAATTATTCATACGGCACACTTAATCTCTTGCATTGAATTGCGCTTGGTTACAGGTCCATATGCAAAGATATAGATTTGAGACAGCGTCTAGCATTAGAAAAACTTCAAACATTACGAAATATGCTGCAGGATAATGTCACTGAATCAACATATGTTGATCAAAAATGAAAATTTTATTTGATAGTTGATCCTGATTGTAATGAAGGAAAACTTGAATCTGGACGTTGTCAAAAGTAATTAATTTTAGGTCCACAACGATGGTACGCTCCAGTGTTTGGTAAGAACATTGCCAATATACCTATAAGTGAATACTACGAGTGGCTATCTGAACCCAATAAATTTGAAAATAGACAAAACTACTAAATTTACAAGAATAAATTATTATCGTTTTTCAACTTTGTACAAGTTGGTTTGAAAAAACAGATGGCTGCATGTCACTGGGTTCATTATGAATATTTCGATTTATTCCATTTTGACCAGATACATATCATAGAAAACCAAGCATTTGCAGCGGATGCTTTTTCACGTCCTATGAAATACTTTCGTTTCAGAAAAAGATACAATTTAGAAGCATCAATTAATTCAAAGTTTTCAACTGATATCAATTTTTCTAACAACTTCGATTTGATATGATTGATTTTATTCGAATGCACGTCCTTTGAAAAATGACGTCACGAAAACGTGTATGGAGAGAGGCAACTTTTTATCATTCTTCAAACATTGAGAATCAGCATTTCTCTTATACCATGGTGAGATGTATTGTCCACACCACAGCTCAAGAACAAACGTATTCACTCTTTTTTGGCGTTTAAAATAAACAACATATTCGAAGCGGCAGCAATCCATTCACAAGCCAAGCCCTATATGCAGTGCTTTCTAATGGCAATTCACTTCTCGCAGTTGGGAATTCAAAACGTACTATTGATGAATTGGGAACAGGGATACCAGTCGTGTAATGTAATGACGAAAGCGCGTGGGAGAAAGGAAAAAGGGGAAAAACACATCTCTGCTGTCTGCCTCGATATTTCCGTAAAACAACAAGCTGATAAGCAAGATCCCCTGGTCCTAAGCAAGATAGCCTGGAAGCAAACAAACTTCTTTGAAATCTTAATAAGGAGTGGGTCATTGAATAAACATTTCAACTTATCAGGAAGTAATTTACAAAAAACTGCATGCCCCTATCACAATTGCTTTGATTGTGTCTGTGAAGGATTATTGCCTTGAAATTATAATGCAGTAATCACTAAAGCGCAGTCACTTTTAAAACTTTTGAAAAAACGTCATGCTTGCGCTGTAAGCATTTTAATTATTATAAGTATTTGGTTTGCCAAAATCAGCACATACGGGGATTCTTGCCGATACATAGCTGTTCTAAATCAGTACAAAGCATTGATCATGTGGCTCTGTCACCAAGACAAAGCGTTTTTTTCATTTCTAGTCGGACCTGTTGTGTCATCAACAATATTATCATGCATGCCATAATGAATTATTACACTGAGATTAGATTCAATGTAGTTGAGATTGAATCGACATCGTGGTCGTTGTGCTAGCACAAAACAAAGCTGTAGTGATCTATGCTCGCCCTGACTGAAAATGAAAGCAGGTTGTATTTCAAGAAAGCTATGCATTGGATATCGTCCATTCTTTTTATTAAAATGATCATTAATTTCGGTTCATGTATATCAGTAATACATAAAAGACAAAGTCGGGTTTTTGTTGACGTGGAAAAGTGGCGAAAATCTGCTGAAGCAAGCAAACTGCGTCAAAATAAAGCCAAACAGGTAAAATACAATTTCTTGTTCATTAAAAAGTTACTTCCCCACAGTTCATAAAGTAATTCTTAAAACCTCTTTAAGGCATATTTGTATCCCTTCTGTGGTCCTAGGGAAAAGCTTCCTTCAATAAAAATATGAAGCTTTGTTTTTTTTCATCTCTGTTGTTCGTTTCTTGTAGTTATATCACTGTGGAAATTTTCCGTTTAATATTTTTTTGCACAATTTTGGTACCTTTAATCTGATAACAATTCTCATCAAAATTTTATAAACCCATTTCATCATACTGTATATTCACCAATTACAATTACATGTCTGTTTACAATACACAATACATCAAGGGAATTATATTGTAACTAAGCTTTGAAATCATGCACTTCTAAAAGACTTGATCTGTAACAACACTCTCTGGCAAGTCAAAATAGTCTACAGAACTGACAGAATGTATTGCTAGGATAAAATTGTCTAAGAAAGACCAGACCCAGCTGCTTGTTATGCCAGACATTGAGGTCTCATCAAAGTCTGGAAGGAGCATTTCTACTGTATAGTATATTATATTAAAGAAAGGTTTTAGGACTTGTAGACATGCTTAGAGCATACCATCTTTGTATGATACCTTTAGCTATTACATTAGGAGAATGGGACTTTATTTTTACAAAAATAAATACTTTTGAAAAATGTTTTCTCTGGAAATAGATGGTCATGCCCGGCATGACAAGCATGACCGCTAGCTACGCCACTGACCAATGCTTCACTGGTTTTAAAGGAAGGTCTTCAAATGGACAAGGGGAATAACAAAAAGCTAATATTTAAAGCATTATCAAAGACATCAGTAGAAAAAACCAGTTGCTTTCCCTAACCCTGTTAAAAATTAAAAATAGACCATATCTGCTTGTTAATTCTCTCGATATATTTGACAAGAGAATTTGGAAAATAGCTTATAAGAAAATTAACATAAATCAATGAGCCAAAATTTCAACGTGCATTTAATCTGGCTCTGTATTACATGTGTCTTTTTTATTGTCAAATTAGAAAAAATGACAAACAGTTTAAAAAAATCATTGATCTCAATGCTGATCTTAAGAAACCAAAATGACTTTGAATTCTGTTTTTTGCTTTTTTAACAAAATAGTGCATAAACCCAGCTATTTCTTTCAAAACAGTAGAAAATCACAAATTACCCTTTTTGTATCAAGTCGGAATTGTTTTTGTTTTAAGTTTTTCGCATATGTTCTAATGCGCTGGTGTAAAGCTGGATAATGCGTAGGTAACTTTATAGAGCCATTTTAACAGTTAATCATACTTTTATATTAGAACCAAACTTGGCAAATTGTCCATTTAGTAGCCTTCTGGAATTGGCAACTCCGAGTTTATCCTCCAGAAAACCCATGTATGCCAGAGAAAACATCAAACCAAATTTGATTTGTTTTTAAATATTTTTGTTCCATTAGTCAACTCCTTTTTATACTGTTTCATTTTCATAAAAAGGAGTTACAATGCTGAAAATTTCTAGAACTTTTACCTTGAGCATTTAAATGAAATTTGACAAGGGGGCAATTTTCTGTCGGGTTCTTATCCTATCTTTTTCAGCATATCAAACTGTCCTGTTTTGCAAAATTTAGTGCTGTAGTACTAAAGTACGATTGAGATGCAATCAAACCGTCTTTTTTGGTCTGGAGCAAAGAACCCCAGTCTAAAAAAAGAAAAGTGGGAAATTTTCAGTTATATTCTATATCCTATCTTTTGTACCATTTCAAACTGCCCCATGTTGTAAAGTTTCGTTCTATTATACCTACTTTCAGGAGAGATATTGTAATAACGCCATTAGGGGCTTGGGGCAAAGAACCTCTGTCTAAAAATAGCTGGCAATTTTCAGTTGGATTGGGTTGGGTTCCATATCCTATCTTTTTCAGCGTATCAAACTACCCCTTTTTGCAAAATTTCATGCTGGTATCACAATTTGCAGAATTGTTTGACTAACAGCCCTGACTAAGTGGTATGGTGTGTTTACTGTGAAGACAGAACCAACTGCAAACCTGTCACTGATTCTTATGCTTTGTCACTCGCACTCATTGTTTTTAAAACCCCAAAAACGAACTTTCCCGTGCAAATTTTCGAGTTAATTTTCGTTTTATATTGCAACAACATGTAGAAGTTTCAATTTCATACAAAAAAAACTATATGTGAAATTTCATTTCATAGGCACTTTAAGTAAAAATAAACAATTTGGAGTGAAATGTTGCTTATTCTAATTGAATATACAAGCAATTCATTTATATATTGGGAAATAAACATTGATATCTTATAATAACACAAAAAGATAATTGAAAGGCTACATGAGTATTTCAGAGATTGTGTGAAAATCCACTTCAGCTTAACAGGAAGTTGTACAAAATCCACAGCACAAAATTGTAGCAAAAGGTTATTCATGAAAATGCAACAGAACTTGAGAGACTTCAAGTAGCCATGAGTAAAATTAAATTAACCAAGAATAAATTATATGATTTATTAATACCTGCAGTATTCCTAGCACCAGATTTCCAAGGGTCTGGAGTGGCAATTTTTCCCAGCTTTTTCTGACCTAGAAAATGCATTTAGCTGTGATATTAAATAGTACACTGTTAACAACCTCTTGGCAGACAGACACAATTAAATTTTCTTATGTTCATGGTTTATGATTGTTTCTTGACTTGGTATGTTGATTTTTGATAGAAAAATACTTTTATTATCAGAAAAAAGATTAATTCTTGAAAAAGTCTGATCATGATAACATGTGTTAATCAAGGCAAAGTGAAGGGTCCTTAAGACATTTCCATGCGGGACACCACATATGATTTTTCAGGACTCTTGGTGGATCGATTTATTTAGACTTGGTGGGTTCTGTTTGAAAGATAGGATTTGAAACATTAGATAGGAAAGTTCCACTTATGCAGGCCTTGCACTAAGCAAAATGAAGGTGCTTCATAAAATGAGCTTCCATGAAATTCAAGGTGCTCTATTTCACACTTACATGTAAAATTGCAGTTTGCTAAAATTTGTGTTTTTTCTTCATGAAAATGTGTCCAAAGTTTTGCATCCAAACGGAAAAGATGCATTTTCAGATACCATTGTTTTTTAAATGATTTAACTCTCAAATTATGTTTATACATTTTGTATTTTCTATGCATGGAAAATAGCATTTTCATTCAAAAAGGTATTCTTGTAGATGTGGCCTTAAAGTGAACAGTATACAGAATCTAGTCAGCAAAAGATTAGTGGTATAAACTCTTGTATAAATCTTATAAACCAAAACATTTTGGTCAATTGAGAAGCTTGTCTATAGGGGCAATATCCTCTTACGTTTTCAGGCACTCATTAAATCGCTCTCCAAAACCAATTTTCAGGTGTGCTTTACAGTGGCGTGGTGGCAGGGGGGGCCAGGGGGGCCATGGCCCCCCCCCCTGAATAGGGGCGCAAATGGAAATAAGGGGGCGCCAAAATTGTTTGCTTGGAATATTTGGCTAGGAACATCAAAAGTGATCGTACACGGGTAGAACACTTCGCTATAACTTGCTGTGAACAATCTAAAATAACGTGAGATTCTACAATCGAAGCACGTTGGGCTGCCATGACCCAATCAACATTTGTTTCATATATTTTCGTGTTAACTATGTACGTGACTTCATGTTTAGCACGCCAACTAACGAAGATTTTGCGTATGCCAAAAATGTTTTCTATTAGTTTGTACTCAGAACGTCAAAAAGCCTGAGTGTACGTTAAAGATCTTTGGACCCAAATACATGGAATGCACCCTGGCAATCAATATAGCAGCTTCATGTTATTAACATCGATGTGACCATCACCCTTTCTTTCTTTATCCAACGCATGAATCCTCCCCTCCCAAATTTTTTCTAAAAATCAAAAATTCAATGTTTTTCTGAGCATCGTCGAACTGTCTATTCTGAGCGGTGTAGTAATTTGCTAAATTTTAGTCTGGGAGATGCATTTTTAGCCATTCTAGAAGGCTTGATTTCAAAAATTTTCTTCCGCGTCGGACCCAACCATGGTGGGTCCTCCTTTATCACTAAACTTGATCCTTAGCCCAACCCCAGATTTAATTTTGTGCCCGCCGCCTCTGTCCGATTTAATAGTGCGATTCAATGCTTCAAACTTCAAGTTGTTGAAAACTACTATTTAATAACTACTAAAGAATAACAAACTTGAACCATGTTTGTATATCATACATCATATATGCGATGAAACAAGGCTGATAAAATCGACCATAAGCAGTGTCGAAATGGACAAAGGTTACCTTTAGTTAAAAAAACTAAGGAGCCCGAAACAATAATTTGCTCTACGTAATTTTACTCTGAAGCTGGTATTCTGGATATAATAAACGAGGAGCCTGTATGAAACATCAGTGTAATTGGATAAAATGTCTTTTGATTAGTATTTTATGTTTTGCCTACCGTATTTCCTTGAAAATAGGCCGACTCTCGAAAATAAGCCAATTCAAAATAGCTTGATATTTTACTGAATCACGAGTAGGTCAAATGTTAGGATTACATAACTTTTCCATTTATATTCGCATTTTTAGTCAAACCTTATTTATGAAATTTTGGATTCAAATTGCAAAAATCGATTTCCCTTCTAGCAACACATGCTTTATATAACCACGATATTCTGTGACGATATATAGATAGGGCGCAAAAATTGACTTGGCCACCCCAGGGAAAACATAGCCACCCCGCCACTGGTGCTTTAGGCGCATGTGCTCAATAGAGCTCTTTTTTGGGCAAGTCCTGCTTATGCTATAATTTTTCTAGTAAAAATCCATGATTTACAGAATCAAAGGCCTTTGCTAGATTTTTTAGCTAATTGAAAACATTGAGAATACCTTACGAGGAAGATCATTTCTTTGGAAACCAAATTGGTCCAGAAATTTATTTATGTTTTGAGCAGAAATTTTACAAAACTATTATCTGTCAATTTTTTAAATTATATTCAAGTTTGATAATGGTGGTATTTGACTGTAGTTAGAAATGTCTAGCTTAAATTTGGCTTTATGAATTTAGGCACATCTTGGCAAAATTAAGACAACATAAGTAATGGCCTGGACTGAGAGTGAAGATTTGTGAATGTATGGATTCATTAACTTGTCAGTAAGTGTGTTTGATCTAGAATAGTTTTTGGAAACCTGTTCAATCAGATAAAATTTTCTGCTGGATAACTACTACATTGAACAGTTCTGCAACAAACACAAAGTTCTTGTACTAAGTACCTATCTAGAATCCTCAGTCTTGTTTGGATTTGTAATTGAAATCTTCAAGGACACTTTAACAAGTACGGTAATAACACTAGAGAGGGTGTATGTCTAGCTTACTTTGTGGGGTTTAACTTGAATCATCTTTTGGTTTTTCAATGTTTTTATGAATGTGTGATGGTTAAGTAGCTTCTTTGCTTAGTAGCTTCTTTGAAAGAAAGTAAAAAGTATTCATCGTCAAAGATATTGCAAAGCTATGATCATAAACCTCCTTGCTTGAGCTCCATAGATAAATAATGCGTGCATGATTCTGCTTTTCGGTGGAAAAATTTCTGAACCTCTGAAAATGTTTGCCAATTCGGGTAGGTTCCAATACTTTTCACAGCTCGGTACTGGAATCTGGAGATAACTAAATTAATCGGGATTTTTTATATATAATATAAGCTCCTGCTGATTTTGAATCATAAATCATAAGTTCGGTTTTTATATCGCCAGGCTCCGCGGGAAGGATTAAAACTAATAAGTCTAAATCGCTGTTCATCTCGTGTGTTTTTATACTTCTTCCACGAAATTACTGGCATTGTGTTCTTATTCATTCCAAAAAACGGCGAAAAACGAGCCTAGCTAGAGGCAACTTTTAACACGAAGCAATCAATTCTTAAAACAACGAATAGTTTCAATAACACAGCTCAGTTGGGCTATTTGTAGCATAACTGTAAGCTTACTCACATTTATCGCAAACCATTCTATAACAGGAGAGCTTTCTTATCCTGTATTCTTGTTTTTTTCTGTTTGTGTTTTTCTGTTATCCTTTTTCGACGAAGAACTTCCTGAGAACCTCAAGTACTTCATGTGTGCTTCCCTAATCGTTGTTGTTGTTCGCAGCACAGGTCACAGACCAGGTCTTCTGGATGTTCTTGGATCACCTTTCAAAATGTGCCAATTTTTCTCCTTGTTTCTAGCTGCCCTTAATCAAAACATTATCAATAGAATAGAATATGATCACAAAGATACTTTTTCAGTTAATTTTAAAGATCTTGAATAGTCATGATAAAGAGTTTTATTTGGATATGAGGCTTAAACCTGTCAAAGAATGCGATTAATTAGCGGCAACGTGGCTCAATTTTTCCACTCAGGTATAGATGTTTCTGAGCACGGTGACGCAAGGAGTAAGCTTTCGTCAAAACAAAAATATTTTGGACAAAGGTTTGGGCCTAATCTTTAATCATTCTCTCACTTTATGTTCCTCTCGGGGTTTAAGATGTGCATTTAAATGTGTGAACCTTTTCTGAGGACTACAAACGTGTTAAGTATCTTTCATCTTCATGCAGCCAATACTCTCCTTATCCAAATCAAATGAATACTTTTCCAAACTGTAATACTCTCTAGGATGAGATGAAGGAGCGAAGAAAACATAGAACCTCGAGGTTTTTTCAGTGCCAGGTTAGTACCTGATTCTGTTTTCTGTCAAAGGCAAGGTTGAAATTGAGGTTAAGCCAAATGTACAGTTATATTTGAAAGATACTGCAAATATAAACAAATTGATTTGTTGATAATTTGCCAAGATTTGACCGATTTGATAATTTGACCAATTTAGATCCCGGAATTTTATCATGCGCGGTTTGGCACACTCGCAGGGGAGTAAATTTGAATATTTGAGCTATAATTAGGGTGAAACTATCCATCAAAACAGGTTTTAGCATTGACATTCGTAAAAAGTGCTTTCGACTCAATCAGAAACGGGAAAATCGATCTTGGGGTCCATTACACTTTAATGTTTACCTTTACCTGAAGTTTACGTGTAGTTTACGTGTGAGCATGCAATTTCTTTGATTTTGCTAATAGTTCAAATTATTTCCTTTCTAAATACCGTACATTAAAGCAAACTTTTACCAATCTGTCAAATCATACTTTTGTATCTATCTTCGCTTATATTTGCGAAAGACACAGAATCGAACAATTCAAATGCGGGTTCGAATTGCACTACACAAACTCTAGTTGTTATATCAATTGGTACTTTTGATCAACTATTATTGTTGCCCGTCATTAAAGCCAAACAACACTGCTATTCCACAAGGAACTGCTTTCCTGATATTTGGAATAACTTCAATAGTTAGTCTTCCCCTATCAAATGCATGTACCATGCTTCAGAATTCAATTTCTCAAAATTTATGGCTTCACATCCTGTCCTGGAAACCAGCAATATAATAGTAAACTCTCTACCTGATAAATTTACTTGTTTCTTCTTCTACCGGTGGCGTGGCGTACACTTCATCAGTAGTCGGTTATTTTTACCGCCTTTCTTTGCGTCTCAGCAACCTACTTTTCATTTGAAAGCTACTTTTATTTGAAATTCTTTACAAATGGATAAAACGGTGAGACCGATCCATACAAAAGGTACATTGGCACTAACACCTGTCTACGGAACACCAACAGGTGCTTGTAGTCAGTGGCGGTTTTAAGGGGGTCCAGGGGGGGCCATGCACTTATGGTAGGCAAAAGGGGTCCCACACCTAAGAAAAAAGATGTTTTTGCTTTTATGTTTTTGTTTTTGCCCCGCAGATGTTTTTGGCCCCGGGCCCCGCAGTCCCTAAAACCGCTGCTGCTTGTAGTATTAAACCAGGGATTGTTTAATATAGGATTGGAAAATAGGGGAATTGTCGCCCAAGAGCGAAATATATGGGTCCAAGTGCTTTTGGTCAACTCGAGGGTGCTGATTTTGAAAATCGATGTTATCCGGGGATTTTTGAGGGCCATCAGCTTCTTTTTCATGTTTGAAGTCTCGCTTTTGCGTATATGAAGATATTTAATGAAAAAAGAGTTTAAATTGGAAGTCTTAAAGTTACCTAAACATATTTCTTGCGCATAAATGCGCAAAATTGAATTATGGTCTGTTAAGGGGAGGGGGGGCCAAAAGCCTCGTTTTTGCTATAAAATTGCGTAATCTTAATCATTTTATCCTTAAATCAGGGGCGGATCCAGCAAAAAACTTGACTGAGTTCCAGGCCAAGGCTAGGGTCTTTCAGATAATGCATTGATAATTGTTCCTAAGACAACATTATTATTCATATTTATGAATCGTGGTACCAGGGGGAGGGGTAGGTGCTATCCACTCACTAAATCTAGATTCTAGATTTCTTTCTGACAGAAAACAGTGCCTCTGTGAAAATTTTTGCAACCTCCTCCTTTTCACAATACCCTTTTGTTTGTCTTGGATGTCACAGCAAAGTTTGTCCCTTTTGTTTTGCTCGCAATTTGTTGTTTTGCCTCCGTAGACACCAGCATATTCATCAAAATATGGTGTTCCGTCTGAGCATAGGTCACCCGTGCCATTTAAGACTGCAATTTAAAACAAAGCTAGTTAATGATCCTGAAAATTAACGATATTTCCTTGTTTTATTTCAAACGCTTAATAATCTGCTAGAATGCTGCGATGGTCGTGAGTATAAGACATTTGCAGTCGCCATTTCGAATTCAATGTTTTGCAGTTCCACAATAGAATAGAAACAATAGGTAGCCAATCAACTACGGGCCACTGTACAGCTCTCTTACAAATATGGTATCATTTCCGAGTTCCAGATGCTGTTTTGACTGAGTTCCATCCGTGTTCCAAACAAAAATTTCATTCTTTCAATTCATTCACTTCCGAGGCACAAAACGTTTTTTTCCGAGCTCTAGGATTGACTGCTGTTGTCCTCCACAGCAGCTGAAAAATAGTTTCAAAATCACGAAAGAGAAGAAGGAAGGAAAAGGGCGAACGAATTACATCAAACTGGCAATTTCAAGATTTTGAAGATACCGCGATAAAACTCAAATTTTTATGTTTCACCTCTTTAGTTTAAGTATTACTTATTTCAGGCAGCACTTTTTTTAGCTATATGTTGGAAAACTGACTGAGTTCTGTGCACCAAGGAACTCACTCTGGATCCGCCTCTGTAAATAGACATCTAAATGGCTTAATACATCTTCAGTTGGGACTAGCTCTTGAATTGTCGTCCAAAGTAACCACGCAGCCCTTTTAATTAATAACTGATAAAAAGCACTAATGAACAAACAACCGGATCATCTAAACATCATTTCTAAGTTCCTTAAGATCGTCTTCTGAGTCAATGCACAAGACACACTGACGAACGAATCCTCATTCATCCCAACTATGATCTATCTACTAGGAAGCCCAACTGGAGCATCAAACCGCCAGCTTGTCTTTAAATCATAGCGATGTAGTTTGCACGTAGAATATTAAGCCTTATTTTTTCTTCACATGGCGGCAGAAGACTGAGATTTATGATCTCTTAATATCTTTCAAACTTCTTCACAAGCAATATATGTCGGAGAAGATTTACTCAAGACCTTCTTTGATTTCTATAAAATACAAGACCCAAGTATAGCTGGAAACATAGTTATAGCAGGAAAAAGCGTGCATGCAAAGTAATGCTTTCTTTTTCTAGAACTCATGATACCATGTCTATGAGAATCTATGAGAATCTTCGTTCCACCCAATTCATGGGACAAGAACATTGTTAGAATAGTTACTTGCCCAGTTTTTAAGAACTTCAACATGATCCTCTGTAACTTTTGTACACTGAAAATTGTGTGAAATGATCACTGTCTTGCTAAAAAGTTGACTACGATCTTTAATCATTGCAAGCTGCAAAGGATTAATTAATATTTCTTTGCTTTCTTTGTACAAAGTTCATTATCAATTAGTATTATATCTCAGTAAAAAGGGTATAAAAAGTTCACATAGAAGTCAGAGGACTTTGAAACGATTAAACTATCCATTTCGTATGATTTAAGGCATCTATATTTAAATAAATGACAAGACTTTGTCTCTGGTCTTATTTCAGTTCTGATGTCGTTATGCTATGTTCAAATATGGGAAAAAGTTAAATGCGTATTAAGTTTTTGTTGAAAAATCTAAATTTCTCGCCCGTTACATTTATGAGGCAAATACCTGACAATTATAGAGGAGTTCTGACCAAAGTTTTCAATTCTGAAGGGGTTACATTTTTCTTTGCAAATGATGCAATAAACGATAATTTTAGATAAAAATTGATATTATTGGTTCGGGGTTCCAAATCAAGCAAGACAGATATCATCAAGTGCAGTCATCGTCGAAATCATGAAGTGCAATCTGTCGTTAGACATATGGATGCAATTACGTATAGGATTGTTTACAAAATGGAGATGGAAAGATCTGACCCACTGCCCAGGGATCGTCAGCCTTCGAATTATCATTCTTGGGGAGGGGGCATCAAGCGTACATTTTACGTATGGGATTATAATACTGTTATCCATTTTGCAATATTTCAAGAATAATTTAAGGTGCAAATATCTCATTTCCCGTAGAATCATAGATATATGCGGTCAGCACACTGCTTCGCACTGTTTAGGGTTTCCATGGTAATATAATTAAATATCAACCTCTCTTCCCTCAATGACCTTGCCGTTCTGTTGTTGAAGTTGCAGGTTATTGAATTTTCCAATGAAACGTATTTATAAATGATTTTTCGGGGGTTATGCACAGTTCCTTCATTTGTTCAACTTTGCTCGAAAACATGAAGTTGGATTTCCTCCACTCTTCGTGTAGACACATGTTGAAAATATGGGAAGGAGGATATGAGTATAATTTGCAAATTCATCAAAATGTTTCTTAAAAGCAGTTTTTTATAAGATTGGATGAGCCCTATTCCGTAAAGATGCTCAAACTCTGTGTTTTAAAAGATTGGACAGGGCTCACACTACCAGGGGGCTGGGGTGGCCATGCTCTTCCTACTTCTTTGCGAAACAAGTAGCTTTGATGCTGCGTTAAAAGTGGAAAGAAGCCTTGGCCCACTACTTTTGCTAGCCTTGGCCCTCTTTTAAATTCGTGGCGTAGGCCCTATTGGACTACCCCATTCCGCAAAGAATCTCAAACCTGACTCCCTAATGCAACGCAGCATTTATCTGCAGCGTTATTTTCAATTTGAACATTTTGCCACATTCTCAGAAAGAAGTGATGCAGTCACCGGTTATTTTTTCTGAAAGTACTCTTGCACTTCAGAAGGAAATTTATTTTGTCAAGTTCATATCATCATGTGTTTTATGAAAAGTTACACAAACAGGTCCTCTGACGTGGGGGTGTTATTTTTGTCCTTGGCCCCCCCCCATTTTTCCATTTGCGTCAAAGCCCAAAATTCCTCCAAGCTTCTAAGCTAAGTATTAAATAATCTTTCTCAACTTTCATGATTCCAAAAATATTTTATTTTCGAAGGGTTTAATAAGAATTCGCATTCCATTCACAATAATGTTAGAACTGATTGAGGACCATTTAGGTGGTCCAACATTTTTGGCAAGGACCTAACCTATTCATATTTCAAAGGGCGGTAAATGTAACCGCACAAGCCACTCAAGGTTCAATACCCCTAAACAACAGTTCTTATTGTGCTTGTTATGGAAATCTTTGACAATAGTGACATTCCTTCTTACAAACGAAAATCTAGCAATTTACTCTGATTTTTAATTTGAAACTGCGAATGACAATACCCCCGTTCCCGAACTTCCTCTTTCAAGTACCAAATATCGGCGTTGGAAACAGCAGCATGGTTACTAGCTTACAAGTGATTAAGTTTATTTCTACAGAAAGCTTGTTAAACGGCTGTCAAAAATTACCCAATATTAACAGGAATCATTATATATTATATCAAACTGGACTTACTAAAGATATAGCCAAATATATCCATGATTACAATGCGAAATGACTTTGCTGGCCTATCCAAACCCTATGATGGAAACAGGATTCAGTAAAGGCGAGGAAATTGCACTAATAAGGGTAAGGAGAATCAAGATATTTGAACTCTCCCAAATGTGTTCGTGTCTTGTGATTTTCGTTTGGTCCTTTAGCTTTGTAAATGACACAATATCAAGCACACCGCAAGGATGACTTTTGCAGATTTGCGGTCGCAGCACCTATCTCGATTAACTAATGTTATGTTGCTAGACCGTCTTCAGTATCGATTTAATTTATCTCCCTGTTATCACCTTTCGTAACAATCTGCTGTGAATATTTTGGTTCCTAGCCCTTAAAAGCCAGAATTTGTGTTTTAGAAAAGATTCTAGTTGCCACTGTCCATAATCAATTTTTAGTTGTTGCCACACAAATTGTGACGGGTCACACAAATTACGATAAAACCTGATCTCTATCGTCCTTGAAATTGAAGCGAATATAGTTATTAAGCGAGAAACGATTTAAATGTTGACGATTTTTTTGCTACCCTGTTCATATTTCATTTTTGATAAAATCGTTAATTTTGAATATTTGATAGTTGAAGTTGAACTTATCAATATTTACCATGACACCTTGTCCTTATCATGCGATATAATAGAGAGCCTTCGGCATGTTTTTACAATTAAATGATTTTTGGTCGATGGCTCAACTGACCAAAGACAAAAATGGTTATCTGAAGGTAAATCAGAATTGCTATCTGTACTTTCATGCATTTTGCTCAAAAATGGGGGTTAGTAAAACTTTTGAATTCTGCCTGAAAATCCAACTTTTCAGCCTATAAGTCAAGTTATTTAAGTCAAGTCAATGCAACAAAAAAATTTCCTTTTTACCTTCAACATCACACAGCTTGAAAACGTTGCACAAGTTACAAAAAATATTGTATAGCCTGAGATTTGACTTTATATTCAGTTATTAACTATATGTTGTTGATTTATACGTCTGCCAGTGAGAGTTTTTTATGATTTTCTCAAATATATATATTATATGTATGCCCAGCTGCAAGTTTAGCATGTCTAGCAGTTTTTCAATCTAGCAGTTTTTCAATCTAGCAGTTTTTCAATCTAGCAGTTTTTCAATCTAGCAGTTTTTCAATCTAGCAGTTTTTCAATCTAGCAGTTTTTCAATCTAGCAGTTCTGATGTTTAATAATTTATATCTGCCAAATTTATGTAAATAAAAAGCTATATTATAGCCTGGCGTTTTCTTTTAAAAATGAGTTTTGACAAATCCCTAAGTTTTTTCCTTTGGGTACTGTTTGGTAGTAAACTGCTATTTCTTAAAAAAGGATAGATAAATTGACTGTTGCTGTAACACTTACCAGTTTTTAAGAATCTAGCAATTTGGTTTAGTTTGTAGTCTCTGGTCCCTGTGTTTTTGTTTTGTTGAGGATGGATATCAGATTCTGTATTAGTATTTGAATGTGTTCTTGAATTGGAGCCTTCAAATCACATTCTTCAAATTACCCTCAGTGACAGTTTTAAGGAGACCAGGGGCCATGGCCCATGCCTCATGCTTTGATAGACAGAAGGGCCCCACCTAAGAAAACAGTTAAAAAGAACAAGAACCCAATATATGTTTTTGACACCTTTAACCCTTCTGCTCAAATGCATTTTCATGAATACACACATTGATTTTGATAATGAGAATGCTAGTACCAATTGCTTTATAATCTTCAAATTTCTTAAAAGATCTGGCTTCTTTACCACTGGGGCTCGTTTTCCTGAGGGTCCAACCCTCTGCAAAATGAGCAGTTGGTTTCATTTTATAACAATTTTAAAGCACTTGATGTTTGCACCACAATTGATTTCATCTTACACTTATCATATTTCAAAATATTTCCATTGATAAAGTGATGTTTGACTAGCAAATTTATGCTTAAACAACCAGATAACCACTGTGTAAGACCTTCAGGTCTTTATATCATTTTCTTTGTTGGAATGTTTGTGTGTTTCTTTCCTGTTTGATAATCTACTATATTTTGGGTGGTTTTCGACTGGGAAATATTTTAAAAAGAATAAGCTTAGGTTCAATGATTGTGTCAATAGGCGACAGACAGTCAGTGACATTTTGAAAAGGATTTTCAATGGCTTGTTTGCAAATTCTTTTTAGCTACATATTTTTCTTTTACATTATTATCCTTTCACTTGTAACAAAGAGATGCCGTTTATCTCCTTGATAATCCTTAACATCAATTCCAAAAAAACTGAATAGGCGTTGGACTAAAGATATCCTTTTCTCAAATTTCAAAGGTTGTTTTTTAAGGATCACCAGTGGATTTGAATCTTCAGCTGACTTTTAAAGAACTTTGATCTCTTACCCAATGGTGGAAATTCAGGTATCATTTGAGAGGCTCACATCCTTAATTTTCTGACAAGACAACATCGTGAATGGGGATTTGACACCTAAAACATTTTATAAGTTTCTCACAATAGCTGATATTCCACACATGAATGCACATGTCCACCATGTCCTCTATAATTCCCACCAAGCTCTTATCATCGGGAACATAAACACTATTGATAAAAACTTAAACATTAATGATTTAGTTTTTCATTTCAGATTAGTCATTCTGAGAAATTCATTCAGAATATTTGAACTTTATTTTGCACAATATTTTCAGATTTTGAATAAGTGCAGGTCATGTTATTATTGCACAATAAAATTTGTTTCTTTCAGATATTCACATTTTGGGATGCATTCCAGGCACCGCAGAGCGTTGAGAAAAATGGGGGGTCTAAAAAAAGTGAGGGGGCTAAACCGTATAAAAAGAGGCTTTACTGGTTGTTTATCACTTAATATTTGGCATTTTTTGCAAAAAGTGGGGGGGTGGGGCTAAAGCCAGAGCTCATTTATAGTGTTTTGTGCCTGCAAGTGCAAAGCCGAGTAAAAATGTGCCTGCAAGTAAAATAGAATGCAATTTATAGTCAGATATTGATGATTAGAGAACCTCCCTGTTATGCTCAGTACTGTTAAATCAACTTACGTTTGTCAAAAGCAGATGCCATATCACTATCATCATTAACTACATGTAATTACATGTAAAACTGAACAAATGCTACTAGCGTTACATTATGTACATAAAGAAGGGAATGATCCAGTTTTTATCAAAGGGTCGTTTTGGGTTGTCAAATAGCCCTATCGCTGTTATCGATTTTATCAAATGAAGACATCTTCAGTAAAAACGCTTTCTGATATCTTGAACTCTTTACTTTAATTGGAGCAGTTTTATTTACAACAACTTCTTTCAAAGTTTCTGAATTTAGGATTTCGCTTTTGTTGCCAAAAGTTGCAAGAATTTCGACATTACGCTGGGTTTTTCTCATTTCAAAGATATAAAAAATAGCCATGAAAGATCCAATTTCCAATTACTTTCGTTGAAATGTCTCATTATAAAAAGTCTTATAAGAATACTTTTTATAATAAGACGTTTACATGCTTAAGATTTGATTATTTTAATATGAAAATGCTTTCACTCCAAAAATCAAAGAAATAGAGGCTTGTCTGTGTTGTCACAAATTGTCGAAAAATTTTTTTATGAATTATTTGGAGGTGTACTAAGAAATTTTGCTCGTCAGAAATCAATAGCCACCAGATTCAAAAGCTTGAAGATTTTAACTTTAAAGAATGTGCTTTTTTCAGCCAACTATGCACAAATGAGTTTTACAAGTCATAGCATAATACTCTGAGAAAAAAGCGATACAATGCGAGTGATCTCTTCCACCAAGAGATAAAAGGTGAAAAGAGACAAACAGAAGACGTGATTTTGAGAGTCAAATGGCGCCTTTAGAGTAAGAACCTTCTGTCATTTTGGTAATGAAGACTTTCTACTACTACATTTTATATTTTATTTGACTGTTCAATTTCAATGCAAAAAAAATTGCTTAAAGAAAGCATGACTGTAACACAATAAAGGTAAATAAAATCAATTCAGAAATTTGCTGCGGAAAGTCCTGAGAATGAACTCCTGTGCCTGCGAGCGCCGCTGGCTAAAGCCTCCCAGCCCCCCCCCCCTGCTCCGCGGTGCCTGCACTCAAGTACTGTGCCCTTCCTTAGGCTAATAAAATTATACTTTCAATGTTAATTTTAAGTATTTGGCTGCTATGCTTGAGAAGTGGGCTCTTTATGAGTTTGGTTGCGAGATATAACTACTCCTTGTAGACATAATGTAATGTCATTATATATTTATCTTTTCTTTTATTTCTTTGTGCCTATAAATTTGCCTTTTGATCCGTTTATCTATTATATTTTCCTTATTGCGTGATCAAAGGATCTTAGGCTCTTGGCATAAAATATTAATGCTAAGTATAATCATTTTTTGTCCTTTTTATTTGAGATTCAAGTACCTCTCTTTATTCCTTTTGTTTTCAGGTGGTTTATTCTTCCTCTTGTTCATGTTTGAAAGATTTATGTCGCTTTTCAAGTGTAATCAAAACAAGTCAATAACACAAGCTTTTAGAATTCAGATGTCCAAACATTTGCTAGTTTTATTTAAATGCGAGTATTTGCTTGAGAATAGCTGCAAATGGAGTAATCCAGGGGGTTATTAGACAAACGATGTTTATTTTTGCTTCTACGTAAACAACATCTGTTGCTACTGCTGATGCCTCTTTCTCAGGAGTGGCTTGAAGATGCCTAATGTAAGGTAGCTTTTGTAATTCACGGAACTTCGAATTGGCTGGGTTGACTGAGGTTCGGTATACCTTGGACCAGCCAAAAGAAAGGCCAGGGGCCAGAGGGTTTCTAGCCAATTGTTCTTTGATCAACCAAAAGACTCAGGTCCTGGACACTGTTAGCTCAGCACCGTCGAAAAGGTCTGCGTAGCTGCAGATGTGGCCTTAGATCAAAACTAAATTAGATCTTAGATCTCAATTGAATTGCCGACGGCTGCAGCGCCTATTTCTCTGTGCGGGCGTGATCCTCCTCTCGCCCCCTTTCCATTACAACGGCCCTGGGTACAACGCCTGCAGCACCGCGTAACATTGGATTTATATTTATTCCACATTTCGACTTGGTAAGTCGGTGTAACAAAGCCAAGTCAGATTTAAAATACAACCCATTTGAATCATATTAGTTCTCCACCACATACTTTTAACTTTGAATTGTAGTAGGTATTCTATATTCTCCTCAAAACCAAACACCTGTTTATTAATTCTGCATGTAAAAAATTATCAAAATTTCCAACCGTTTTTGGCGAATTACTTTGCATTAACCAATTATCAAAGCCACTATTGCTCACCTGGGCAGCGCTATGTGCCCGTATAGGCCCTTCTTGTTCTTTTCAAAGACTATTCAAAGGATCCTTGTCAAGCTTCTTGCAATCTAAAAACTATGGCCCGCCTACTTGCTGCTCTAACGTGGTCGTATTTGTGTTTGAGGAAGACCCGAATGCAGCATCATTGTTCAACGTCATCTTTTTTACATTTATCATCTACTTGACATGAGAGGAATTCCTCTTCCTGAGAAACAAAATGCCATTTTGATTTTTTCTTTGGGCACTGCTTTCACTGTCAGTGCCGTAGCGAAATTATATCGAAGGGGTTTGGGTGTTTCACGAGCCTGTCAGTTAATTTGTTTTTGTTGTTGTTACCATCTAGATTCACACGAAAAAATTCCTTGTTTAGTTTTCTGACTTAATCTTGCTTTAATTCTTCTTTGGTGGGAACACGATAAAGAACATCCCTCCCCCAGTGGCTCGATCCTTCGAAGGCTACCTTAAGCCGAGAACCCACTCTGGAAACCTAAATTTGAAGTGCTCAGGCTACCGGAAATCTCTAAGAAGAGTAGCCCCCCCCCTCCCCCCAAAAAAAGAAAGAAAGGAAACACAATTGCACCTTACGTATATTTTTGTGTGTGAATTTTTTGCACATAAAAAAGGTAAACTTAAAAAAACAAAGTTGTACAGGATTGAATTAACAAGGCCTTTTCTGTAGATCTCTGTTAACAAGGCTTTTTCCCCGGTTTTTTCTGTAGACACTCTGAAAAAAGGGTCTTTTGAACAAAGTCCATTAAAGTATCTTTTGAACAAAGTCCATAACCTTTCTCCGGTCAAAATTTCCCTTGTTAAAATCTTCCTTCAATTTTTCAGGCAATCACCGTGGATGGGGGCTAAAGCATAAGGGGTGACCAGATTCCAGAAAAGTTGTTAACCTTCCTCCAGACAAAAACATCCCAGAAGGCAAACCTTCCTCACAAACAATAGAAAATGGGCGTGGCTTGGGTGTGTCATAGGAGCTTCTATTGTTTTTCGTGGACCTTCCTCCGGTCAGTGGCCGTGCGACCGTAATGTTTTCCTGACTCTGGGGGTGACAGACACTACAATTCGATACTAAATTATGTGTTAGGGCCGATGGTAAAACTTAGCTAGAACTACATTCAAAACATTACAGCTAAAGAATAATATTTCGTTTTGAATGTCGAATAAACAAATCGAAACAGACATGCTATAATATAAATTGAGAATTTCAATACCATGGAACACGAACAGTATTATCTTTTCAGACGTATTTTCTGGCCTGGTGGTAAACAAGAGAGTGGCTCCCACCATCAATCGACTCTGCAACAGATTCAATGTTTTGAAAGCGCAACAAAGATACAAGTGCAAAATAGGTTGTCTCGATTGTTGTTCGAAATTCTTTTTTACCAAAACCTTCCACCAAATTTTATTGTTACTCAAACCTTCCTCCGGTCAATGACCGTGCGACCGTAATTTTTTCTGGACCCTGCTTTAAAATGTTCTGGATAACCTATGACGCTTTCTGTGATGGAAGCTGCGAAAAGTAAATGATAGGGTTTTTGGCACACAGCTAATTATCTTGGCTCCTACAGCATAGATTCGAGTTTCTTTTCACGTCTTTTAGAACCACCAATTGTTATTGTTTTTGCTTTGTCTTGATCTTTTAAGTAGTTAGTATTGGTTATATCTCTGCGTAATTACCATTCACTTCAAATATAGATAACCTGACCTCGCTCAAGGATCATAATATTTGTGTAATTTGTGATTTGTACTGTTTCGTCTCATTTTCAACAAATTTAGATATATCAAGGATGATCTGGTAAGGTAAATGGTGACTAAAGTTTGCATACGACTGGTGGCTAGGCAAATCCAGGTTTTATTTCCTGTAGCATTATCACAATTCATGTCTCTTCAATATTGCGTAGGCAGCATTCCAACCTTTAAATTATACCTGTGTTTATGTCTATAGTTTCGTCTGTGTTTATATTCTCAGACTATTTGAAAATTATTCAGTATGTCATCTCACAATGCTTTCTCTTCTGAATTTCATAGACTGCAGAATATTCCAGCTCTTCTGATGAGGAGGATCCAGAAATGAGTCCATACAGAGAATCGGCCAGTCAAAGTGACTCAACAAAGGTAATTTTTTCGTTTCCTTTTATTGTAAAATTAACTAGCATGTTATTTGAATCTTTTTCAAGTAAGCATATTCATACTTGTATGAAGTTTGGTACTTTTTTTAAAAAGTTAATAGCATGTTTCCAGCTGTCTCAGTAAAAAACCAACATTCGGTTGTGTCGTTTCATTTCTATCCGTTTGCCGTCATTAGACCCGTAGCTGAACTTCTTAGACGCTCTAGAATAAGAGATGTCGTATAATTCAATTTTCTGGACATTAAATTTGAAGGCAGAGGTGAAATGTTGGGTTAGGCAGAGGTAAAGGAAATGTTGGATCAGGGAAGTTAAAGACTTATTGCTAACAATGAGTCATTGCGTTACGCAATCACGGAAGTATCCGGGGGGGGGGGGGTACTCGTTTCAGCATTTACCTTACTGGGTTATTAGTCCACACACACACACACTAACGTTAAACACACACACTGGCGTGGATTTTTCAAATCCAAAGGAAAATTTTATTGGGATTTTCATCTTTCTTTTTTTCTCATTTTCTTCACGTTTCTAAAGTAAGCTTTGCTTTATGAAAAATTTCTTGTTTCTTTTTCAGATAATTGCCGAGGCTCAGCGAATTCTCTACTCGAGAGAAAGTGTAACAGATGAAGGAAAGGGCAAAAAGGCAAACTGCATAGCCAGAACAACAATAGAGATGAATGGCATTTTAGTGAAGAAAGTCAATAATAACAATAGCTATGTATGCTGGTTTATTTCTCATTATTCTTGAAATTTCCTGTTGTTTAGGTAAATGATAAATCCTAACGTGTTTGTAATATGGTTTTTGCAGAAAAGGACACCTTGACTTAATTTTTCTGTCTCTATTATTAAATATATATTTTTAGACATATATTTCAAGTGTGACAACATAAAATATATATTTTTAGAATTTTATACTTTAGTCCACATAACCTATAAGAATACCATAAAATATATCTGGAAAATGAAAAGGCAGTCAAATATGTAAGTAATTTGGTGAGATAACAACAATGAAAGTTATTTTGGTTTGGTTAATGAAGTTTAGAATCAAAACCAAACTACAGTGATTTGATGGAGAAAGAGCCTGTACTCATTTGTCCGTCAAAAGATAAGCCAATTTGTAGCACATCCAATTAATTTGGCACATTTAGAGGAATTTAATGAATTTTTTTTTGTAAGATCACCAATTAAGAACTCACTTGCTCATTAATAAAAACTGAAATAACTAAAGCTGCAAATTCAGTATTAAGCAGAATCAAGGACTTAAAGTTTGTTGTTATATTTTGAAAAAGAAGTTTAAAAAGTAGCTTTTGTTTTATAGGATATGTTATATATTTGTATAATTTCGTAAATCTACTTCCCATGTAGATGCATCAAAATTATTTGTAAATACTAAATAGCAAATTTTGTAAATATCATGTTTGTGAAATCAGGTAGAAATGGCTTTTTTAATATGCCAGATCTAATTGCATTTCAAATTATCTTTTTGAATATACCTACCTGAATAGACATTGAGCACCCCCACTTCATGTACACCTTCTTTCTACATAAGAATGAACGAGATAAAAATATCCGCTGATGTTCTTGGCATTTTTGGAACAAGATTTTCAATGTGTGGTAGGATCTTCTTTCTATTAATGCATGTCTAATTTCGTTTCGTTGCAGGAGAAAAACAAAAAGTCAGTCCGATTCAACATGGACAAAATCCAGCTACACGAATACACTCTCGACACAGCCGACAGTATCTCTTCGATATCATTTGACGATGGGGCATTCATTGCGAATGTTCTTGATGCCAGTGATCTTCTGGCGAGTGACAGCGAACTTAGCGAAGACGACGCGACAGACTCACCAGCAGCAAGAGAGGATGTCAAATTTGCGTTCTCGGACACTGAAAAACGCGATAATGACGATTTTGACCCGACTTCAAGTATCGACTCATTTAATTCAGAGGTAATTTTTAGCCTATTTCTAACCTATCTTTTTATTAAAAATCCCCCAGCCTATCTGCTAGAGAAAAACCAGTATTTTTACTGCAGATTCTGCATCGTCAATTTTCAAAAACAAATGCAACTATCCTCTTCTCTGCAAATACAATTTAACTTATTCCAATTATAGTCCCCCGAATAACGTTCCCTCCAGTTATCAGCCCCCTAAAACCGCCTTTGAAATGTTTTAAGTGCTGGGCTTATATATTCGGCATTTTACGGTATCTCGCCTTGCACCGTTAAAAGAGAGACTTTGTTTCGATGTGATTTGATTTCATTATCCAGTTTTATTGATTTGCTTCAGCCTGTTAATGTATTTGGTTGGGAACCTCTAAGTGCAGATAAATAAGTTCATTAATTATTCTGATTTCTGTAGGGAAATTGTGTTCGTAGTATGCGGGACACCAGTAATTTTGGAGGTTGTATTTTCATGCCTGTACCCGTTTTCTTGCTAATAGGACCTTGGCCTTCCATCGCTTCCAGCCAAACCCACGGATGATCCAACCATCGAAAATTTGTCACAAGAAAAGGAGAAACTACAGAACGACATCGTATCTCTGAGGGCAGAGTACGATAAAGAGGTTAGATGATAATTAACTTTCATACACCACATTGCTTTGGCTGCTGTATGCCATTTTGACCCTTGGCCTCGCTTTCAAGCTTAATTTTGCTGGTTTTGAATGGGCCTTTGCTGTTTGGGAAGTTCTAGCTGCTAGCGTGAAAGCAACCAAAACTTCGGTAGAAATCGTCAGCTGCGCGAAATTGATTGTTTGATCAGCTTTTTGAAGTACAGTGGAATCCCTATATGACGAACCCCGGATATAACGAACTTCCCGGTATAACAAACTGAATGTCTTGACTCTTTAGATTCTGCCTAAAGAACTCCTTACAAATTCAATTTTTAGGTCCCTTCATCAAAATTACCCTCGAAATAACGAACTTTTCATAAATTTTTCATCTGTTATTTTTGTTTATTTATTTTCGGTGTATTTATCACTTTTTCTTGGGGGGAAATCACTTTTGCAATCGGCAAATCGAGCCGATGATACATTTCAAGCACCAGCTGATAGGATCAGTGCACGAGATGAAAGTTTGATTGGGTCAGAAATTACTGCGAATGAGTACATTGACACTAACGAATACCTCTTTACATATTCAGGAACCAACTTAGATTGAAGGGATACCAGCTTTGCCTATGTTTTGGTTCAAAATTATAATAGGAACATTAAGATTTTCATTTTCAATGACCAACCAGTTGTATTATTTGAATTTAGATTGGTTTCTTTGGAGTTAATTATGCACAGAGGCTGGAGATAGCCTTAACAAGCCCACCGCAGGTTTTTAAGCGTGAACTGCGAATGGACCCCAAAAACGTTATCTCTCGGTTTAACGAACTCCCGATATAACGAACTATTTTCTGGTTCCCTTCAGAGTTCGTCATATCGGGATTCCACTGTATCATATTGTGAGGTGTATGGCTCTGGGTCATTTCCAAAATTTTACTCAATGTCAGTTTAAATCCTGAAAAGAAGTGCTTATGTTAAGAGCCATGGCTCTGATGAAGCCCCGTTTGCCGGGGCAAAATATTAGCCTTCACTGATTTACGTGTATTTATTGTTTTTAATTCTCGGCGTATTGCGGCGTTTCTTATTTGCTACATTTTTATCGACTTTTCGCCGCAAGAACTCTTTGGAGCCCGTCGAGCAGCCTGTTACAGTGATCTTTTCTTCATTCACACATACCTTTTTTTGCTGAGCCTCAACATTCTTTAATCATTTTTAAGCGACATAAGGTATAACCGGGTTACATTATAGTTTTAATGACTCAAAGGCCAGATACGTCTACTTCAAGACATACAGTAGAAACCCACATAAAAGAACCTAGGTTTTTTTCTGGCAGCCTGAATAGGTTCTTAATTAACAGGCTACTATTTTAAATTCTAGTCTAAAAGGTTCTTAACAAGGTTCTTATATACGTACAGGCCTTGCATACATTAACAATGTTTTCCACCGCAAGAATTCCATTATAATGTTAAATTTCAACCAATCAAATGAATTTGTGTTGATAGATTGTCCAATTAGAATGCAACATACCATAGCCTCATTAACTCTAAGCTGGTACAGTATAATTTGCCAGTGTGAATAAACTTTTCTTATATATATATAAGAACCTTTCCAAATTTCAGCCTTTTGGGGGTTCTTAATTATGGGGTTTAAAGGATTAAATTTCAGCCTCAAGGTTCTTATAAAAACAGGTTCTTTTATGCAGGTTTCTACTCATAGCATGAAACTCGCGTTTGTTTTGCTTTCCAAAAAGATTCAAATAAGCAAAAAATTAATTGTTTGCGCAGTTTGAGCACCTGAATGTCAGTGATTCTGAGCCTCAATCTTCTTATAGACTTTATTCTTATGATAAAAAGTGTTTATTGTTAAAAACTTTTTCTTAAGGTAAACTGCCTTCTTGTAAACGAAAAGTGTTTTCTGCATTACTTAAAGTGATATTCGGAAGCTAATTTTTTTTACAATGTAAAACCTAGGCTAACGATTTCTTAAAATGTTCCAACGTGCAGGTAGAATCAACGGTATCTGTTGCAAAAACAAATGACAGCAATAGAGCAAAAAAGCCAGCTTGTGAAATGTGATTAGTTTGTAGCAGAGGGGCAGATCCAGAGCAAATTTGAATGGGGGGGGCGCTGAAAAATTTTCAGAAAATGATGGCGAGTGTACGCTGTATTCACTTTGTAAGGGAATTTTTCACAATGATTGTTGTAAACTTTGAGAAGATCCTTGACGTAAATGAACCTAGAAGTCTCAGAAACTTTTTCGCCTGATTCTCATTCTTCAAAAGAGGCGCACAATTTCCAAAAAAGGGGCGCCATACTTTCTTCAGCACGGCGAGGAAGGGGCAACTGGCCCCTGCCCCCCCCCCCCCCTTGAATCCGCCAGTGGATAAGCAAGCTTAGACTATATTTAGGCCTAGGTGCAATTTGCAAAAAACGCGTTGATTCATGGAGGAGTAGGCAAAGCATTTGATTATCTGGTTGAGTGTTTATTGGAACCTGCACATTTTTTGCCTTTCGGAGTCCTATCTTCCTTATAAAGTACATTCTAATTATAAATAACTTGCAGACAAATTATTTCTGTAGTAACTCAACTTGTGATGGAGAAGGATCAGAATGTTTGTTTGGAAATATCTTATCTCATGTTTAACTGGCCGTTACATCGGTTTAATCAAGGTGATTATAAAAATCACGTAATTATCAAGAAAAACTGTCCCTTGCGGGAGCACCGCTATGTTTAGTTGCCAAGCCTCTGTTCAGTTGCCAAGCTACAGGAAGTTGCTATGCAGATGATCCCCGCACAATTCTCACTGTTTTGCAAATAATAGAACATGACCATCAGTTTCCTCTGGTTGTTGTCACAAATCTGACATTACGTCAAACATTTGTTGTTCTGGTCTGCTGTCTTCTAATCCCTTTTTTGTCCGCGGCTCTTGGCCTTGCTGATACCCGCTAGCCCTAAACCTAATTTTTTATGGAACCTCAGCCTCTTTTGAATTTTGACCAACTTTAGGCTCGTGTTACAGTATCAAATACTTCTCGATGATCACTTGTTACGAACTGTCTCCTATGTTCCCTTCAGGGGTGTACCATCAAGGGGCTCTTGGGGCTGTTCCTCCCTTTTTATTCTGAAATGCTTACTATTGAATTTTTTGAGAAATTGTTTCGAGAGCCCCCTTGTCTTCTCGTATTTCAATAGCACTGTACTTGTAATCGAGGGGCAAAT
The DNA here is from genome assembly GCF_013076305.1 of Rhopilema esculentum. Next base: position 11,276,060 of record NW_027018682.1, on the reverse strand, counting down.
CACTCCATGAAAATCTTGTACACCTTTATTGGAAATCCTATAGTGAATTGTCACTCACCGGTAATCCTATGAAAGGAATATTGAGACTCTTTTTTTTTCATTTCATTTTTTTTTCATTTTAAAATTATTTATGCACGGTAGCCCCGTCAGTCATGACTGATTTTCAGGGGGCCGTGCCAAAAACTTTACAAATTAAAAAATCTACTAAAATTAATAACAAAAAAAGGAAACTAATTACAATCATAAATAATTTATTTACAACTATTTGCAATAAATTTACAAAAAACCCTTTATCCTGTTCTTAAAAGAAGATAAAGAGGGAGCTTGCTTGGCCTCGCGGCTGAGATCATTCCAGATTTTTGCTCCACGAAATGCGAACGCTTTCTGTCCTTTACTAGTTTTCATGAATGGCACTAGCAAGTCAGTTTCGGCATTTCTAAGGTTGATACAATTGCGTTCAGAATTTCTAACAAATAAATTCGAGAGATAATCAGGCGCGAGACCATTAACAGATTTATATACAGTTGTTGCAGTCTCACTTCTGATCATATCCCTTACAGTTGGCCATCTTAACTCTGTAATCAAAGCTTCAGCAGGAGCATCGTAGCTGCTATTTGTAATAATTCTAGCGGCTCGATTCTGCAATTTTTGAAGCTTAATTCAATAAACTCTAACAAAAAAGTTTGAAAATAATATTTCCAAAGAAGTTTGAAAAGGTTTTTCATTTGACATTTAAGAAAGGTTGTTCAAGCACTTTCCTTGTGCCCCCATGGCACAGCACTGCTACACCCTTTTGGGGCAAAGTCTCGGTCCACTACGTCCTCTCATGGCGGTCCTTGTGTTCACGCCGTGGCGGGTTGCGAACCGTTGTATCTATTTACACAAAATTTGACAGCTAGTGAGAAGCAGTCTGGTTTGTTTATTGTAATTAGTGTGCGGAGAGATTCGAATAGGATGTAGTTTTTCGTCGATTTCAAAACCTGTGAGTATTGAAGCAAAGTTTTTTCACTTTGAAGATATACTTTTCAATTGACATCTTCTTTATCTTGCCCAGTTTTCTTGATTTGCTTAAAATTATTTTCTATGTTTCTCTTTAAGTTTCGAAACTTGCTTGCTTGTGATACATTGAAAGGAATGTTTCTTATTTCTGATGGCACAAACTGATTTCTAATGATTTGACTTATCTGATTTGGATTTAGTTGTGCTGAATATGTAGTTTAGCGGTTCCGGGGTTCAGTCATTGATCTCCCCTTTCTTTTGCATCGTCTTGGAAGAGACAGATTTTTGCAAGCCTGTGTGTGCAAATCGAAACCATGTTAAACTTGCCTGTGTAGTCACTCTTTTTGTATCATATCCATGTACTAAATGTAAAGAAAGATAACAAAATATTCATTTTGAAGTCCTTAATGCGACTTCTTTTAAAATAATTAATTATCGAATAGATGAATTGTTAATTAATTTGATGCAATAGCTGTCGTTGAAAACTGGTTTTGCTGTAAACTTCATCTAACTGATCATAACCTCGCGACATTCCCAAGGTCAAAAGATCACGATTTGCTGAAACTTGCAGATGCTCGCAGCTACACGTTGACAGAATCGTACATGTTTTCCAACCTGCAGGTTTACAGAGGGGGCGTTCTTAATTTGAATTTCAAAGAATCAAATCTCCCAGGGCATAAAACGAAGAACTTTAATACTTAGGTACATGATTTGCAAATAACCATTCCTACTTCCCACTTCTCTCAAAATGATAATTGCAAAATTCAACATGGGTCTTCTTTCCTGCGTGTGCCCACAGTGTGTGCCCACAGTGATGACGCCGAGGTGGTATCAGGGGTAACTAGAACCACCCCCACTTTTGTACTACCACGGAAAATAAGGCTGCCAGAAATTATAGCAGTAAAGTGCTGCAAATAGGGTGGTCTCTAAATTTCCAGTAGATTTTCCCCCAAACTTCACACCAGCTTGCACCTCTACTTTCTGTTCATACCCACTCTACAGTGCCATTGCATGTTGTATGGGCTATACATATGTATGAGGAGTTGAGATTCAATAAATATACTAGATTGCATGCGGTACAATATAATGCTATAATAACGATCAATGTAAGTTAATTGTACCAGGAAAAGTTTTTTAAATAAATAACGGCGTTTCGAGCATAGCCCATTATCAAGTCTATATGAGGAGTTGAATTACCAACCAAAGCTACATATCTTTTGTCTGACAATGTATGATTTTTGTGTGATTGGTGTCAAGTTTTAACTTGTTCTTTTTTGTCATACTTGAGCAAGGACTGAAATACAGGGGAGAGGGCTGTGGGGGCCTTGGCCCCCCAAAAACTTACGTAATTATAAGTAAAATACTTTTATTTTGTAAAATATAGCTGTTTTTCACTTATTTATCAGAGCTGGCCTCTCCCCCCCCCCCCCCTCCCTCAAACGAAAAGTTGTATCTCTGTGTTTGTATTTGAGGTGAAGCTGATTTCTTACCAGCATATCTTGAAAGTCAGGGTTCACCTACCATTTGAATTGTTTATCCCGTTTCGTTTTTGTATCTTGCTAAAAATGTCATATTGTATTCTTTAGATGAAGAAGCTAAGAGAGGAATATCAGACAAGAAGAGAAAGTTATATGACAGAATTAGATGAGCTGAGGCAAAGCATTGATGAACGGTAATTTGACATGTTTGTATACTTAGAAATGCCTAAGATTCAGCCAATCCTAAAGACTTTTTGATATGAAAATAGCATTGTGCACACCACAGCATGATTTTGCTGTCATATGAATAGAACATATGTGAGGGTCATCAGGGTTCACAGAACAGAATAATTTGAAGAAAATTTGTCACAGATTACAGAAATCTAGCAATTTGGCTGTGGCAAGGAATTCTGCACATTTGCAGAAAAGGTATTTTTCAAAAATGATATGAGGATTACAATTTTTTTAAGTTTAAGGGCTTGTGAAATGCTTCACCTGTTATCTTGTAAAAAGGGTCTGGTCACAAAATGGTCTGGTCACACCTATCAACAGTTTTAAGGAGGGTATTTTGGCTAAAAACGATTGGAATGGCAGACTTCAGCTTAAAATTGAATGGAACGGCAGATTTATACCCCCTCTGCCTTGATGATCCCCACACATATCATGAAAAGTTTTCTTGCTTTGGCTACAAAGCTAACCTAATGTTTTTCCCTTTTGTGTTTGTGATATTTTGCTATATGTTTCATTTAGGGACCTAAGAAATAGTTTGCATATAAAAGTGACTATCATCATAACATTGAAGAAAACTATGCAGTTACTATTATTATTCCTTTTTTAGATTAAATTCAAGTTATTATGCAGAGAAAATGAAATCTTATGAACAGGAAAAGGTGAGGAGCTGACACACTGTTTTGTTTTGAACAAATTTTTTTAAAGATTCTCCACTTTCCTTTCGCTGATGTCAATTCCAGCTCATGCCCTAGGGCTGTAAACTGTGACAGCTGTAAAGGAAGCCGGGGATATGATTCTTACAGGCTCTCTCAGTACATCCACCCAAGAGTCTATTCCCTTTAGATTTATAGCCAGAGACTGATTGGCTGCAGAAGCAATGACAGACACCTGGGGGAGCGAGAGGGTGACCAGGGCTTGAAAAAAGAATTTTCTTCCTGGCAGCAAAATAAAAAATTCAAGATTTCCTGCGAAGCTTTGAAAAAGTTTCCAGGCACTGAAAGTGATATTTTAAGTTGCTTGATATGTTTTTGAACAGCAATCATTTCATTTCTACTGCATTAGATGATCAAGTAAAATGTGATTGAGCATACTCATAGTTTGTTTTCAAGGTTAAAGTTAGTAGATCTGAAAATCAAAATTAACTTTGATTTAATTTCATACTAGCAAACTAGATGCTTTTGAAATATTGATATTTCCCATATCTTGCTCTGGGTTTCATGTTTGCTGCTCATTTTTATCATCAAAGCTAGTATTTCATACAACATGTAAGAATGCTATTTTATTTTTCAATGGTTAAAATTAATGTTTTAAGTCAGGGGTGGTGCTAGAGGCAAAGATGTAATCCCAAAACGCTTACATTCTATTAAGCTAGCGATGAAAAATGAATGGGCACATCTACACAGGTTTTGAGGCATGTTCATCTTCAATACAATTGATGTAACAAGGCTGGCTGTCTTTAAGTGTTTTTACTTATCTAGAATGGCTTATTTTAAAAAGAGAAATGAACTTTGTTTTACCTTGCTTGAATTAAATTAGTAGCTGAAAATCATGCCCGAATAGCTGGAAATTTGGTATAACAAAAGCTGATGATACCAGATGATTGTATTTTGAAAGCTAATCTTTGTTTTTTGTTAGTAGTGCAGAGCAAAAATTATACAGCGTGTATGTATATGACAAGAAAACTGCGTTTTGTAGAATGAGAGTAACATAAATTTGATGTTCATATCAAAATCAAGCAATGGAGATTTCACTCTTAAAAATTTCTTGGCGAACATCAACAATTTCCGGCAATGAATTTCCGCCAAACATTTCCTGGCAGCGCTGCTAATGGGCTGCCTGACATTTTCCAGCCCTGGGGGTGACCGCCCCCCCCCCCAATACTTAAGAGGACAATGGTCTTTGTTTCTAAAACAATGGGAGATGTGACTGAATGAGTTTAGTTTTAAAGTAATGTAACTTTCTCTGCTCATGCTCCCTGCTGATGGCCCTAGAAATAGGATTTTGCAGAAGTTTGTTGAAATCCTGTCCCGTGATTCAGTTGGTGCCAATAGGTCTTGCAGTTTTTATTTCATGTCAGCATCTATGTCTTATGTTTCTATGTCTTCTCAGTTACCATAGTTTTGCCTAGTTAAATGCAAAGAGTCTCTAACGATTCCTTTTCATTTTATAGCAATCAATGGAAAATCTAGAAGAGGACCTTCTAAAGAGGAAAAAGCAATGTCTCGAAAGGGAAGAGGAGGTGTGTTTGTTGATAACTAGTAGCCAATGTAGCCAACAGTTAGCCACCTTTCTGGGATGAACTTAACCCTAGAACAAATTCGCCTCATAAAGAAAAGTAGCAGTTCCAATAAAAACGTAGCTAAAGATTAAACTCGTGGCGGTTTTTCATTTTGAACTTCTATCATGTCCAAGAAATTGTATTGATTTTATTTAAATACAATTGAAATAGTTTGGTTATTTACATATCTGTTAACAGGTGATTACATCCTGAGACCATTTTTAGTTTGATTTCAATAGGCTCTAAAGATACATCTAAATCATCATGTTGAGGGTTTTTGGCTAAAGGTCTCTGAGATGAAAAGTTTTCAAAACCGTTTTGAAAAAGGCCTTCTGAGAAAAGGTGCTTTTGGCTAGTATATAGTCCTGATGATTGCAGAGAAAATCAACTAGAGAAAAAAATTTCTTTGAAGTCAAATCTTAAAATCAGTGATTTTTAGAATTATGCAAAAGTAGATTATAAAAAATCATCTACAGAGTAAAGTTTAATTAATTTACATCTTATCACATCTTTGATCTGACTTTTAAGAACTTCAGCACTGTGCTTTTGAAAAATTTACAACTTCATATTATTTTTTAGATTGAAGAATACGAACAGTACCTAGATAAAAGGCATGCTTCCTTAAATGACAAAGAAAACGATTTGAATACTCTACAGGATGTAAGTGTCGAATCACAGTCCAGTATTCTTACTTTATTAATCGTATTTAAATCAATTATAAAAGTCACCTTTACGTCTCTGTATTGTTATTAATTTGGTGCTTTTTATGGTAAGAAAGTGGTACTAAATTGTATCTCTATTTCTTAAAATGATGATAATTATAACACAGATTTGATATAAAAGGGCCTTAGTCACTATAAAATTTTCCTCTCTATCATGCTTAGTTCAAAGCTTTGAATAAATCAAACTATAGAAAAAGTGAAAATATGAATCTCACAACACACTTCGAACCAAAGCGTTTTTTTAAATATTCAAACCCTTTTGCTGATTCTGTAATGGCTCTTATATTTTTTGCTAACATGCAAGACAGTATCCAGATCATTGTAAATTTAATCAGTAGCTTACTTTGTACAACTTTGAAATGTTTGTCTTGAAAAGAAACTTGATTGTATTCTTTCGTACAAACACCGTTGTTTAAACAGCTATGCTTTGACTTAACCTCGCTATGATGCTTGCCTCACCAATGTCAGTGCCACAACATTAGATCGTCTTTCTTTTTTTGTTCTCATAGGAGCTGGAGGAATTTTCTCGTCTACTTCGAAAAAGAGAAAAGGAATTGAAAGCGAAATCTGAGCGAATAGAAAATGAATATAACAAAGAAATTAGTATAAAGTATGTTTTATCTTTTGCTAGGATATCTTCTTAGAAATGTTAGTAGTGTCAATTTGACACCTTGTAAGAAATTTTATCATTTTTCTGCTCTTCTTGCGTGTTAATTTGTAAACGTTTTCACCTTGTCATCACTTGTTAAATTATATTTTTTTAAGTTATGCGACGTTTTCTGAATATTTTGTATAGATGGACTGAGAAATAGATCTATAAATTGTATGATATGGTACAGATGCGATAAATTTTGACTTTCATTGAAAAGATTTCTTATGAAGTAGTTGTCCCACCATCAAGTAAAATTATTCCAAATATTTTCAGAGCATGCACACACGACGAGAAAGAGATACAAGGACTTAGAGAAAAAGTTAGAGAGCTGCAAAATAGTTTAGTTAAAACGAAAATAACCGTTGAGAAAAAAGAGGAGAATTGCAGAGATCTTGAAAACGAGGTAAGATGATTTTCTGCCAGGTTTTTTTATCTATATAGTTTTCTTACAGTTTTATTATGTTAATCTACACTTACTGGCTTTGCGATGTTTTATGAAAATTGCATCATGTTTGTCATCTTTCACACTATGTTGTTTTCGATTCGTTGCCTTAATTATTGTCATATCTTTCCTCTTCTTGAAAACTTTCACTCTTCAGAGTTACATGATGTCATCCATTGAAAATTTAGTCTGTTTTTTGACAAACTCTTATACCTACTGTTTAATTTTTAGCTAAACAAGTTAAAAACGGATCACAAAAAGTTACAAGGAAAGGTCAAGAGCTTAGAGTCGCAGCTGCTAGTTGACAAGAAAATAAACGAAGCGAAGGAAGATTGCAATAATGTGAGAAGGACGAGTGTTATGCAGATGGGTAGTCTGGCCTCGCAGAGGTTCAATAGCGAAATCAGGTCACCGCCTGCTAATCATAAACCCTTATCTGCACGGAACTCTCAGCTTAGACCGCCTATGCAAGGTTCTGCGCTAGGGTCGGACTTGTTTCTGAATTCAAGCTTTAAGCGCAAGATTAGTGAAGCGACTGAAACAAGCTCCGATAGCGATCGCATATCAAACACGACAACACGAGTGGATTCGCGTACCGTGAAGAGCAGAACTTGTGTTGTAATGTAGTCCAAAGTTCAGTCTTATCATGAATGGTTCTAATCGTGCAAAACGGACGATCGAATTACAAATCAAAGTGCCGTTATGTTTAAAAAGCTAAGCCCGGTCGAAGAGTTAAGTCAATTTTAAACACCAAGTACTTTGAAAAATGACTTTGGAAAATGACCAAGTACTTTGGCAGGGTTGACTGGTTAGGCCACAGTCCACCCATTTTTCAAACATTGAAAAATACCTTTTTGTCATATCGACAATTTATCCCTTATCACTTCAAATATAGGTATTGGTTTTGGTATCTCTCACGAAAGCTGCTACACCTGGATCAATGATCTCTAAAATTCCCAAAAATTGCCAGCAAACGATATGAAGTAATTTCATTATTCACAGTCACCATTATAACAGATATGATGGTTCACATTTTGATTTCAAAAAAGGATACGGTGTTTTCATCTTTGTAGTGCAAAGTTGTTCTATTTAATTTGAGGCATTCTTCTAACTGACCGGTATGCTTGGAAATTCGTAAACGTCACTGCGTAGAGTTTCTGGAAATATTTACACTACTGTGTTTCCAAATTTTATGTGGTATTTATTGCCAGTATATATTGTAAATTTAATATTGTTCTGACACTCAGTTTGTAGTGTTTTGTACATTTGATATGCAGAAGCAATTTGAAGCATTGTAATTATCGACATGCTGTAAATTATTACATTATTTACTTTCTGTCTTACCCAGATTCCTGATGTTTGCTGCGCATTATTCTTCTTAGAAAGGCTTTGTATCTTACATAAAATGTCTACCAAAGTTCCATGGAAAGCCCTGTAGCAGAAGATCATCTCAAGCCGCTTCACCATGAAAACAGAGCTTCACCTTTTATGAGATTTCAACATTTCCACATTATTTACTGTGGATGAAAACTTTCTCGATCATAAGGTGCTCAAAAAGCGAATAAAATATTTGTTAATTTCAGATCTATCAAAAATTAGAATCCCCGAACCCGATATCTATTCCCTACAGTTTTTGATTCTTACATTTCGGTGATCTAATTTGAGGCTTGAGTGCTCTGGAAACAACGTAGAGAGGCTCTGGTGACATGTGAATTTAAAGCAAAGATAAACTCCCCTTACTTCAGTGACAGGGATAGCATTAAAAGGTTAAGCTGACCTTGTTTCCATGATTGTCCCCCTTCGACAGGGCCCACGCCACCGGGGGGCCGGGGTGGCCATGCCCCCCCCACTTTTTGTGAAGCAGGTAATTTCAAACCTACAATCTAAGGTGAAAGTAGCGGAAATTCAGGCTTTCATTTGGGGGGGGCCAGGCCTACGATTTTCCGACAAGATGACATCACGGATGTATAATTTCAAAGAAACTGCACATTTTGATAAAAATAGTTGACTTTTTGACGGGACTCTTTAGAAATCTTTGCTGACCACGCCATAATTAAGTAGCAAGAAGAACAATCCATTTATGCTTTTTGATATCAAGATTGATATCTCATCTCATCAAGACAATTGATGATACAAGAGGTAGACCTATAACACTTTTGACAAGTCGTACGTTCATTCTATGCATTTTATCTTGTTTTCGTCAGTGAGAAATACGTTTGAAAATAACTTTTTATTTGTTCAGATCAATCCTATAAAAATTTTGGCTGATCTTCACGGAACTGAAATTAAATACACAATTCACAAGCAGTTTTGATTTTGGTCATATATTGTTTGATTGATTATTTTGTACTGGCTAATATTTTATCAGCTATGCTATGTTCAAATTTTGCACAGAAAGGGCATAGAGAGGTTATAAAGGCCCCTGGGGCAAAAAAGGAAACGTGGATCACCTGCGAGCGGAAGCGAGCAGAAAATTTGGCAATTACGCCCCTTGGATTAGATTAGGGCCCGAGCCCCCCCCCCCCAAACCCACATAATTTCCGTCACTGACTGTTTATATACTGCTTGATTTTATTTGTTCTATTTACTAACTTATTGGGGTATAGTTTATCTAATTGTCTATTATTTGCACCATTTCAGAAGATAACGTTTGCATCCTTGCAATGTCTGCATTGTAGATGTGTTAACATGGCCTACTGAAAATAATCGAGACAAAGTAGATGCACATTTCTGTTCAGGAATTAAAATTTTCTCAATCAATTTTATTTTATTTATTTATTTAAAATACAGGTATCTAGGCCGGGATGGCCCTTAACTGCTTATAATTTTACAGCGATATAAGTGAGTTTTTTTAAAGCTACGAACAATAACGAAACTAATAATTTAACTACAAAGTTATGCAGGCTCTATAATGAACGAAATTCAATAATTAAGGTATAATAATTGTATAAAAATATTAAACGCTTAAATGCTGGGGTCGCTTAGGAATTTCGACCTTTTCTCAAAGGACTTCTTGAAGAATTTTGCTAGAAGTTTTGTTATGTAGTTATCCTCTTGGCTCATTAGCCAAATGAACATATTTAATTCGTCCAATGAAGCAGTATTTGGAAAACTTGTATATATCTCTTCTGAAAATTTGTGTCGTTCCTCATTAAAAAGGGAGCAAGATAAAAGGAAATAGACTTCATTTTCAACTGCGTCAATATTTAGACTTTTACAATACGGACAAAACCTTTCGTCTCTTGGAGTTTTGAGTTTTGTTCTTACTAAAACGTCCAGTTTCAATTTGGAGATTATGAGCACTGACCCTTGGTTTTGCTAATACGCTTCTAATGGTATAATCTTGTATGTAGTCAAGGTAGGGCTCAAATTTGTAAACTGTTTTAAAAGAGGCGTATAAATTGAATTTTTTGTTTTCAGTTATATGTTCATTTAGCCTTTCTAATACTTTTGACCTAAAATGGCTTATCACTTTAGTTTTAATAGCTGTACGAGTTTCCGATGGCTGTATTTCGTATCGTACTTGTAGGTCGCGGGCAAGGGATACCCAGTTAAAGTGGCCATAGTCTGTATCATCTATAAGCATAGCAAACGCTTTGCTAGCGTAGCGTTTTGAATCCAGAGATGATAATCGAGCGAAAAAATTTATAATACAACAGCTTCTTGTTATTCACATCGATGTGCGCTTTGAACCAAAGGTCATCCTCCCTTTCTTACCTCAACGTCTGTCACTAACGTTTTAGCATGACTCCGCCCCTCCCAATTTTGTCCTAAAAGTCAAGAAGCGGTTTTTTGTTGAAGGGTATACAGGAACAAAGCAATACGACGACGAGAATCCAATGTCACGAAATAAATTTTCAAAATAAATTAAATTTAAGAGTATACTAATATTTCGCCCCGGCATACAGGGCGTCATTTACTCTGATGAAGCCCTGTATGCCGGGGCGAAATATTAGTATACTCTTAAATTTAATTTATTTTGAAAATTTATTTCGTGACATTGGATTCTCGTCGTCGTATTGCTTTGTTCCTGTATACCTTTCATTTTAAAATCTCAATGCAAGATTCACAGAATCCGGCGGACAGCCTATCCTGCGGTTCTTCCTTCTCACACTTTTTGTTGAAGATCGTCGAATTCTCTGTTCTGAGGGTTACAGTAATTTGTTAAATTTTAGTCTGGGAGATGAATCTTTAGCCATTCCAGAAGGCTGAATTTTAAAAATTTTCTTTCGCGTCGGACCCAACCATGGTGGGTCCTCCTATATCACTAAACTTTATTCTCAGCTCCCCTCCCAAGTTCATTTTCAGCTTCCCCCCGTCCGTCTCTAAGAAGAGGATCAAATGGACCGAGTAAATTGTGGCAAGTTAGATAAAGTGTGGGCAAATTATTAAAATTTTACTAACCTCAATAGCAACCTTTGTCAATATTTATGGACCAACAACACAGAACCGTAACCAGTGGCGTTAGCGTGAGTGCAGAACTAAGGACCGCATGCTATTCAGACAGAGAATGAGAATGAGATTCAGAATGAGATTCGACATCAGAATGATATACAGAATGAGATTCAATCCGAACCACGAAAGACTAAAACTGTCTAAAATGTATTTCTGATGTTTAATTTAATCATTTCTAAGCCATCTTGTCTAAATGATTCTTTTAGCACCTTTTTACATAAAAAACTGAGAATTGCGGGCGAAATTTTCGCGTTGTTTCCTGTCTACATATGGGGTCCCTATGGTCGAAAAAAGGGTATTTTGCCGGGCACGAAACAATCAACGATATCTTCCAAAAACAAGAAGCAATTCTCAAAATCTTTTCTGCGTAAAAAAGTACAATAAGTAAATTATCCGAAATGATTTTATTTGACAACGAAAGCTCTTTTTATCTGGCAGAACTCACTCGATTTTCCTCAGAATGAGATTCAATCCTTTAGGCCCTCTAGACGTAAACAACACCACTGCATATCAACGAATTGATGCTCAAAACCAGGAGTTTTTCATAAAATCCTCACAATTACAACAAAATATGCCAAATGTAATGACAAATTGTAAATTTTTGCGACAACGGGCTGGAAATGTTTCTTTTCAAAAACGCATATTCACCAACGGTATCCCTGCGATCGATGACCAGAATGAGGCCAGAATGAGATTCGAAAAAGCCGTCGATATCTCCAGAACGAATGAAGTGATTTCCTAAATTCCTTCGGTGTAAAAAACTTTAGCACACTGTTTGTCGAGAATTATTTCACCCAATAACAAACTTTCGCTTTAAATGGTAGAAATCGCTCGATATTTCTCAGAATGACATTCAGAATGAGATTCAATCCTTCCGCCCGCAATTTCATCCGTGGTGTGATCTTGCTGGCAATAGGGTTTCCGACCTGATGCACCACGGGACCAGTCAACAAATCACTTTTGATCGTACGCATTGAATGATTTTGTCGATTCTGTCATCAGGGACTTTCCTCTGGCTAGCAACCCGTTCCGCAAACTCCAAATATCAAAATTGTGCTTTGCTAACACAATCGTGCTTTGCCAGGAATAAAGAGTTGGGTTGAAATTTTCCAAATGATAATTAACGGGTTGAAGTGCTTTTATGCAAATAGGTAGAAAATATTTGGGAAGTTTTACGACGAGAGATTGAATAAATAAGGACGTGATGCTTGCTACATTTTGCAGTTACAGTATTGAATTTACATATATGTTTTTTGGAGTCTAATTAAAGCCTCCAATCTTATTGTTTTGTCAAAATTGGGGAAACCACTATTATAGAGGGTCTCCCATCGGCCATCCCAGGGACTTTCGGGAACAAGGGAACATGACAACAAATGGTAAAAATACACGGGAACAAACGTAAATTTACGGAACATGACGCTCGCAAGGGGCAAAGTGACCCTCATTACAACATAGAGTTTTGTGTTTGCAAAGCACAATTTTGATATTTGGAGTTTGCGGAACGGGTTGCTAGCCAGAGGAAAGTCCCTGATGACAGAATCGACAAAATCATTCAATGCGTACGATCAAAAGTGATTTGTTGACTGGTCCCGTGGTGCATCAGGTCGGAAACCCTATTGCCAGCAAGATCACACCACGGATGAAATTGCGGGCGGAAGGATTGAATCTCATTCTGAATGTCATTCTGAGAAATATCGAGCGATTTCTACCATTTAAAGCGAGAGTTTGTTACTGGGTGAAATAATTCTCGACAAACAGTGTGCTAAAGTTTTTTACACCGAAGGAATTTAGGAAATCACTTCATTCGTTCTGGAGATATCGACGGCTTTTTCGAATCTCATTCTGGCCTCATTCTGGTCATCGATCACAGGGCTACCGTTGGTGAATATGCGTTTTTAAAAAGAAACATTTCCAGCCCGTTGTCGCAAAAATTTACAATTTTTCATTACATTTGGCATATTTTGTTGTAATTGTGAGGATTTAATGAAAAACTCCTGGTTTTGAGCATCAATTCGTTGATATGCAGTGGTGTTGTTTACGTCTAGAGGGCCTAAAGGATTGAATCTCATTCTGAGGAAAATCGAGTGAGTTCTGCCAGATAAAAAGAGCTTTCGTTGTCAAATAAAATCATTTCGGATAATTTACTTATTGTACTTTTTTACGCAGAAAAGATTTTGAGAATTGCTTCTTGTTTTTGGAAGATATCGTTGATTGTTTCGTGCCCGGCAAAATACCCTTTTTTCGACCATAGGGACCCCATATGTAGACAGGAAACAACGCGAAAATTTCGCCCGCAATTCTCAGTTTTTTTGTGTAAAAAGGTGCTAAAAGAATCATTTAGACAAGATGGCTTAGAAATGATTAAATCAAACATCAGAAATACATTTTAGACAGTTTTAGTCTTTCGTGGTTCGGATTGAATCTCATTCTGTATGTCATTCTGATGTCGAATCTCATTCTGAATCTCATTCTCATTCTCTGTCTGAATAGCATGCGGTGAACTAAGGCATGCGGTAAAATAAAATATACGGCCATGTTGAATGAATGTAATCGTAATTTCAGCTACTTAAAGTCACAAGCGGTAATTAATGATAATTGTGATAATAAATTTTGATTTTGAAAGTAACAAATCGTTTGTACTCTAATTCTAATCAATCAAGGGGTCTATTCTTTGCATCACAGGCTCAGACACAGGTTGGAAAGTGAAGGGGGGCCAAGGGAAAAATTATCACCCATGCGAAAAGTTTTTGAAAAAAGCTCAATTGTTTTACAAAAGTTTTTAGAATAACTCCTAGTGCTAAAACCGTTTCGCAAATGATCTCATTCTTATTCACACTCCTCGAAAAAGGCTATAATGCAGCTGGGGATTCCCGCAAAAGGAGCTCTCCATGCAGAGCCTAGGCGAACACGAGCAAAAGTTTCTGCTCATTTTCAACTCTCATAGTTAACAAAGATGACATTAGCTGTAAGAGTTGTTAGAATTGAAGATGCTTACATGTGTAATGGTTTCAGAAAGTTGTTCCTTGTAAATCATCAACTATTTGGCAAGGCTTGCGCTCAGGTCTACCGCATACCCTGGTCCATAAATTCTGACTATACTGGCAAGCCTTTTGACTTGAAATACGGAATGCGGATCATGACAAATAGACTTTGATCCCACTTTGACAAAACTTTTTCTCTTTTTAACAGTCACAAAGTAGAGAACGGAAAATAAATAGATTTGAAATGATGTATCACGTAAAGAATATTCGCAAAAAGCAGCTTATAGGCAGAAAAATGTTGTGGATTATCAAATATTTGGGAATGCTTGCGCTAAGGCTGAACGCAAGCTCCAGTCCGGAAAATTCTCACTGCTCTCAGAAGCTTCTCTCGAGCTGCACTGAAGCTGCACTGGAGCATCACATGTTTCTCTTATTTTGGATAGGCAAAAAGAGTGATGTCGAAGGGCTTCAGTTTTTTTTAGATTTTTCGAATTTCACAATTTTTGGCGATCAGTTTACTTGGAAAAATAGCCAATTGGCATGTTGGCGTTGGAGTTCACTGCATGCTGCTCATGACCAGTAAAAAGAGCCGTTTATTGCGGAAAATCATTTAGCCTTTGTGCAGTCTCAAACACTTCTCTCCCGAAGGAGGCTTCTCTCTTCTCTAGATTAAAACGAAAGCGATGCAGATACACTGATCAGTGTGCAGATAGCAACATATCTAAACATTTGCACTCCTCCAATCATTCTACTGCCGACTGGTCCACCCTTGGCTTATATTGCATGCACTGCAAGACAACCAAACGGAAGACTTTGGAGAAACGTTTAATTTTTAGCCTAAAAATTCTTTATCCCAATGGTCTTAATAAACATTTTGATTTTTATCATTAACTTAAAAATACGTAAACAATAGGTTGGTATGATATAACAAAGCAAAAACACGACGCATAACAAAGCAATAGAAAGCGTAACAAATCTCGGGTGAAACCCCCTGCTTGCATCCATCGTTGAAGCCTTGCGGCGACGATGGTGCGGACGATGTATCTGGTGGTGCAAGTCTGTCACGGAATTTGAAATCGCCAACATGTTGCTGCTCATCAGAACTTTAAGATACAGCAATGTGCACAAACTGAGTGGCGTGGTTTCTAGAAATTTAGTTCCCAGTTTTCTCAATGGATATGAAGATATACCAAGACTATGTGCGAAGAGCTCGATTGCTTGGCGAAATTCGCGAACCTTCCCACAGGCAACGGTCCAGAGGCATTTTTCAACAACCTCGAATCTAACTAAAGGTCATGGAGCTGTCTCAATGCATGTCGTATCATTTGAAGGAAGGCCTGCTCTGAAAATTGAATGGGATGACAGCAGGGCAAGTCATTTTCCGTTTGTATACATAAGGGACAACTGCTTATGTCACCTGTGTTATGATGGCTCTGCGAAGCAAAGAACGTATAATTCTGTAAAGGAAGTTTTTGGGGACCCCGAAGAGTTGACAAATATAGCAGCACAATCGGTAACTTATGATCCAGACCATAAAAATGTTACTATTTCTTGGCCTGATGGACATCAGTCCATTTTTGATTTAACATGGTTCGAAGAAAGGAAGTTCCCAGAATCACTGGAGGATCAACAACAAAACAGCACAAGCTTTGTACCTCGAAAGATTCCTTGGCCAGATAATTTTCGGTGCCCAGAGGCAGATTTCCAGGCCATTATTAATAATGATTTGGATTGTCACGATTGGATTTCGAACCTCGCTACCCATGGCCTCACTCTCATAAAAAATGCGCCTGCTGAGCCAAATACGTTGTCAATTATTGCCAGGAAAGTAGGTGGGTTTATCAGAAAGACTCATTATGGGTAAGATACATTTTCTCTTCACTTTAACTTCGCTTTCCTTAGAGTGACTCTGCGCCAGAGATTTTTGTAGACTAAGATCTGGTGCGCGATCTGTGCCGCCCGAGAAGCACGCCGGGTCCACAGGGGCAGCCCCAATGCTTATGTGTGTCCCTTTCCTCCTACCCAAAGCCATAAACATAAAATGCGTTTAATATGGATTAAGGAGGCCTCGTTTTTTTGTAAAGCATTGTTCAACTTTTCCATTGCAAAAATGATTTTATTTTCTAAAAGGCAGAGGGGCAGTTGCCCCCTTGCAGGGCCCACAACACAAATTTGAAAGTAGGGGGCCAAGGCTAGAAATGTAGGGGGCCAAGGCTTCTTACCCTTTTACTGCAACTTTAAAACTACTTGCTTTGCAAAAAAGTGGGGGCTTGGCCACCCTGGCCCCCCTGGGGTGTGGGCCCTGGCTTGATCCCTCTCATTCAACCAGTGCGCCTTCCCATATTTGTCCTGTGACATTACAGATATATAGTAATTTTCCTTCAATCTTTTCAGTTCAATTTTTTCCTTTACTTTTTTTTGAAATTTTGATACAGGGTGAGCCCCAGATGTAATGTCTGTTAGAGAGAGCCCTGTTGAAACACATTTTGACATAAATGTTAATTATTTACCATAAAACGAAAATTGAATACAAAAATAATAATGATTAGTGTGAAAATTTTTAAGAGGAGTGAATAAAACAAAGTTCAACTTTTTCGTAAACATCAAGGCGTCCCGAGGCAAGCCTTGTTAGGGGGGGGGGGAGGTGTGAATTACAAATTTACCTAATTAAAAAATTTTTGCCTGAAATTCTTTAGTTGCTGTCACAAACCTCTGCAATACATTTTGTCAATCTAACTCTGTATATAATTCACAATTTTCATTTTTATATGATAATAACAGACTATCTTTATAGTTTTGTCAAATCTCTATATCAGGACAGGCAAAGGGACATAGCTACTACCCGAGGTGGTGCATGGTTGCCACCAAAGGAGCAGGGAATTTTCGAATTTTGATGCTTCTAATCCCCAGAAAAACGCACTCTTTTAAGCAAACTTCACTAAAGCAATCCTCCCAATCCTATTGAAAATTATTTTTTTTGCAAACACATTGAACAGCAGATAAAAACAACTGGTACAATTTTGCTGTGGTCTTAAAAAATACCATGTTGTCAGTTACTTCTAAAGCTTGGTAACAAGCAGCAATGGTTGTCAATTTAGATCTCTTTTTCCATCTTAGCATGCCTTTTGAATATCAAAAAAAATCTGGAGTTTGTAGTGAATTGCAGTTGACACTTCTACCGAGAAGCTTTAGGAGAAATGGACACAAGACATAATTTTACCTAACGAGGGCCTGGATTTTTAGATATAGTGCCAACAAGAAATCTTCAAGCCATTAGTTTGTTCACCTTCATTCATACCAAAGAATATCATATCCCACGGAGCAACTATCTTTGCTTGATCCTTAATTGCTTTTATGACATGAAGGTCTCTGAAATACCGAAAGTGTTTCTTCCACGGAGCGGATTTTACCTGTTGAAATGGGGGTGTGAAAGCCCACCACAACCCCCCAGTCACGATGCCCCTGGTAAACATCCATTGAATTTTGTTTTAAATGAGTCAAACATCCTCAAAAATTTCATTTCTTTATGCTAAGAGTTCCAAATTGTTGTTTCTCAGTAATCAGTTTTAGGAGGTCTTAAGTTCATATCAGTGTTGAATAAAATTCTATTCAGTATAAAGAGACCATTGAACTGCTCTGTAAGTTATATTAGGTGAACAGACAATGGCTACACTGTACACCATGATTGCATTGTAGATTCTTGTTTGAACATAAACAGAAATACTAGGCAGTTCTTTTAGCAAGACTCAGCTGGCTCATCCTATACACAGTGGAAGTTTTAGACGGGTCCACAGGTGCCACAAAGAAGGGGGTTGGGGAGGGCTTTAGCCACCAGTAATGTCTCTACCAGTAGGGCCTCCACTGGTAAAGCCTCTTTTGCCCTCCCCCACTTTTTAGACCCCCAATTTTTTTCAACGCTTGACACTGCCTGGTACAGGGTGCCATGGCCCCAGATCCCACACTTATGATAGAAAGAATTGTTTTGCACCTAAGAAGAAAAGTAAAACATTGAAAAGCAGAAGGGCCCTGCAAATGTTTTTGGCCCTGGGCCCGGCAGTCTCTAAAACCATTGCTGGCTATAAACTATTTTTTATAATCCATGTGGCTCAATCTTTCAAGACTTTGTCATGCAATGATGCTCCATGAGTCCCAAGCAGATCTATATCTAACAATAAAGAGAGTGTACAAAAGTGATGACCTAGCAAAAATCTGTTTTTAGAATTGGTTACTTTTGATCCCATTACTTAACCATTTTGATCCCAGACCATTACGAAATACCACTAAATATGCCAAATCAGAAGAATGTGTTACAATTTGGAGGAGATATAGCCACATGAGCACAGGCTCTTGTCCCATCAATCCTTTTGTGATTTTGTCTTGGTTCATAACTTTATGTATCAGGCTAGAATAACAGTAGTCCGCTAGCAAACTTGAAGTCTTTCATTGGCAATTTCTCATCCAATTTTGACTATATCTAACTGATTTTTTATGCTATTTTTCAGATTAAATTCTAAAAATAGGTTTTTGATGACCTCACACTTCAGTACTCTATTGAGAATGATTACCTAATAATGACAGTATATTGACCTGGGAATTTATCAGAGCTAGTGTCGTAGATGGCTTTAATATAGTCTTTATAATTGATGTGGCCCTTCATAAAAAGAAATATTTCAACAGGCTGGATTTCAAAGAAATCAATCAAGGAAGTTTATAAGATCTTGTTTTCTTGGTACAAAATACTTTTTGGGTGTATGAAAGCTATTTTGAATGAAAGCTGAAATATAAAGTGAAAATTTTATTTTTTATTTTTATTTTTCATCATTCTTTTTTAAATAGAACTTTAATATTAGTTACAATACATTGAATAACAATGACAATGACGCAAAAAATTACCTTCATTAAATACTACTGTACGAGAATGTAAATGAATTAAATTGATTAAGGAGGAGCTCTCTAACTATGTGAACTAATTGAGAGAGGGCGAGTGCCCCCCAAAAACAAGAAAGAAGCAATAACTACCTCCTGGTTACAGGGGAGTAATTGCTTGAGTAGGACAGAAAAACATATGACGGTTTAGCAAGAAATTCGTCAACCATAAATCCCTTATTTCTCATAGGGGTCTCATACCGCGTTTACTATAACAGGAAACAACAAGAAACAACAAGAAACGAATACAAACAAGAAGAAATGATAAGGAAACAACATGAAACGATTTGTGACTTTGCAGAAACGACTAGATCTCCAAAACAAGGCAAGTTTATCCATCCATGTGGGCATTGTCATCTTCATTGCAGTGGCCTAAGTGTTTGGTCATGTCGTTCTTCACCGCAAAAGCTGTTGTCTTAGATGAGGTTATGGAAACCCAGTGATAATGCTTACTTATGTTTCTACAATGCTAATTTTAGCAAAAGAAAAAGAAACTAAAAGAACAAACTCCAATATACTAGAGGAACAAGCTGTATAGGTTGACAATCTACTTCTTGAACAATGTTTTGTTTGGGAGCCTAACCCTAAAGCCTCTATAAAGTTTCAGTAAGTTCCTAAAGCAGTTGAATTCAGGGGGGAGGCTTGATTATTAGCCGAGAATTTAAATTGCTTTATTTTGACCTTCCCGGTAGTTGGTCCATGTTAATCCCAATGCCAGTGAGATTTGCTCTTACAATGCTGGCACTTCATATCAGGCTCTCATAGTTTAATTCCTCTTACAAAAATAACATATCAACATCTACTATTATAGCTATTAATGCAGGATTTCCACTAAATAAAGAAAATTGTGCCGCAGTTAAAATTTTTCCAAGTCGTTTCTACTTGTTTCCTAGTTGTTTGTTACTTGTTTCCCGGCGGCTCAGTCAGTTTGTCAAATTTATATCATGTGAGTTCTGAAAAACACTGAGAAAGGGTGGTCTGAAAGCTAGAATCCTAGGACATAGAATCAAAAATAGGGTTGTTTTTTACTCAGTCAGAGGAACCACAAAAAGGGTAGGAATTTACTGATATGATGTTATGGAGAGGTTTTTTGGTAAATCAATAGTTATAAAGTACAACAAATTCTGCAGTGGCATCTAGTTATTTATGTCTATTGCTCAAATCCCAGATAAGAAATTCAAGTCTTTGTTTAGGGATTTTACACTCAAACAGGTCATGAAATCAGCTGTGCATGAAATCAGCTGTTCCACTTTTCTGTTGCTAAAACCTTGCACTGCACTAATCAAATAATTGTTTACCTATGATGAAAAACAATGCCTAGCAAAATATGTCAGTCACTTGACAGATTTGTTGACAATTTATAGTTTCTAGAAATCGTCAACTTGTTACTTTCAATCCCTTTTGCACTTTCAGATTAACACTGCCAATTAACCAGTTTCAGTTTCATTTATTGGTAAAATCAATCCTTTATACAATTTAACACAATTACTACACAACTACTAAAGGAAAGTACGCTACAGATACTGGAAAAAACAACATGATTGTATTCACGTTTGATTATGGAAGAGCTCTCTAAATAGAGTAACTATGGGCCCATTAAAACAAAGAAACTTAAAAAAGAATAAAACAAAACAAAAACCAGATGTTTATTAAAAAATAACGATCCTCTTGGTATGCATAATTTTTCTCATTTCAGCTATTTTACTACAGTTAAATACCATGCAAACTTATGACTAGCTAGCTGGGTGTGCTTTTAAATGTCCCAATGTGAACAACCCAACCCATTTACTCAAAATTGTTCCAGTGACCATCTGGCAGAGAACTGAAAACAACTGTCTACTTTTTTATATGCAAACAACTTAAAATGTCGTTATCAGACAAAGAAAAGCCCCTGCTCATTGGACCTGAATTATACTAAGTCTAGTGAGAAAAGTTTGACAATACGAACGAGCCTCTGTTGTTGCTTAAATTCATCGGACATTGACTGCATTCTTCTTTGAACGTCAGAACATCTGCTATAAAGATTTCCTGCAAAGTTCATTCTTTAAATTTCGTCTCAGTGCATACCATAACACCATAAAAGATATCAAATCAAATCGTAGGCCTTTCCACCATTCTAACAAAATTTAATTTATTCCTGTACCCTCGAAGCGATGTGGCAATCGATAATGAGGCTGTACGACACAATATTTATTTTCTGTGTAGATAATAGGGATATTTTTTGGACGCAAAGAGGTAAATGTAATATCTGCGTAGGCTATTATTAAGCAGTGACACAATAAATTTTCAGTGATACTTCTTTTTATTTATCGAAACAAAATTCTCTGACTTGACTAAAGTAATGTTGATAGCTCTGTTTAAATTAGATTCAGCCAAACTCAAATTCTTAGGTTTATCCTTTCTTTAATCAACTAGACAATGGGTGGAAACTAGCTGGATGATACATTGTATATATTTATGTTATGTATAAACTATATTTTCAACATATTTTGTCAGTTAATTGCACATTGACATGAATGGTTTAACATAAAAATAATTCCCTTTTCTTATATAACACAAATAGGCTATGGGCTAATTCTGTGATTTTCCATGTGTTTCTCCTGTAGTTATTACTCCTTTCAATAGAACTCTCTGTCAAATTAATTATCTATCAGATAAATTATCTATCAACAAAAGGTACTAATTGCATTATTGTATTTGAAGCACCTTATACTATAGAAGTTATAGAACGAATTGGTTGGATTATTGAGAATTCGAGAATTGATCTGATT
Organism: Rhopilema esculentum; assembly: GCF_013076305.1. Next base: position 11,254,125 of record NW_027018682.1, on the reverse strand, counting down.
TTACAAGACAGGCCCATAAGAACCGGGGGCTGGGGGGCTGGAAACCCCCCTCCCCAATAATTGTTTAACTTTATAGCAGTTTTATGAATAAAATGAAATACAATAGGCAGCCCCCCTCCCCAATATGAATTTCATTCCTACGGCACTGCAAAAAAGTACCTCCAATTTTGTAAAGCTTCTTAGCCTTTTTTATGCTTATGTTTTATAGTTAAATCATGTTCAATTTTACTACTCATTATTTCCCATTTATTTCCCATTTATTTCCCATTCCGAATTTTTTCAATTTTCTAGAGAGATTTTCAAAGTTAAGAGCAAACCAGACCCAAGTAATATTGCTTACTCAGGCCGGGAAACACCACTCCATGTAGATTTAGCCTATTACCAGTATCAACCTTCTGTAAGTAGCAAGAATATTTCATTTGCAGTTTGACTTGTCTTCTATCTTGTTGAAAATTCAATAGATGATATTTAATTCAAATTTCACTCATCCCTAGCCAAGAAAACAAGTGATTGGATAACATTTTTCTTTTAAGAATTGAATATTGATGTTTTTATACCATTACATAGTGATTATATTTTCTTAAAAGGTCATTGTAGCTTGTTTGTTTAGGTTTTGTTCAGTTCTTTATGTTGTTAAACTTAGAACCATTTTAGTGTTGCACTGTGCTGGTCAGAGTGGCACAATAGCAGTTTTGCCAATTTTTCAAAATATACCAAATAGACGGAAGTTTGCAACAATATACAAACTCTCTGCGCTTCAATCGCATTTTTTTCAATTTATAATTTATCGGTGACTACTCCGTTATGATTTCTGTCATTTGATTGTATATGTCAGCAGGAGGGTACGTTTTAGAACCTCTTTAGCAAAATTACAGTGTGAACATAAATATTTTGAATTAATCTCAAGATAGATAGCCTTGAGAAAAACAATGTTTTGGTACATTTGTGAAGTTTCTTTCATGACCACGATGTTTAATAATAAAATGGGCGTAAAACAAAAGCCCGTCCATACTTTCAAGCGTCGACATGGACACCAATTAGATTCGTTTTCACTGTGCATTGCAATTTCTAGGAGTCATTGGATACCGCTAAAATTTCAATGGAATTCCAGTCACGTTTTACGTTCTCTTTTTTCTACAGATTCAATTCCTGCACTGCATTAAACAGACAGGTGATACAAATGGTGGGGCGAATTCCTTCGTTGATGGTTTCAGCGTTGCAGAGTTCTTTCGGAAAGAGCACCCGGAAGTGTTTCGTACACTCTCAACACTGAAATTTACGTTCAGGGATATTGGCACAGACGAATATGGTGAATTCGAGAAGAAGCTGGAGCGACCAGTTATTGGGTAAGTCGTTTTTGTGCGTTGTTGTTCATGATGTCTAAAGCTTAAAGGCAATCTGTTACGACGTTGAGTGATTATAAGAACAAAGATATTTTTTATTGTTTCCAGTCCCCCTTTAATTTATCGCATTGTAAAAAATATGGCGGAGCGCTGGAATTGTGTTTAGGCTATTGTTCCAGCTATTGTTCTCGTTAACCAATCCACAACGAGACAGATTGCCTTTAATATAGCCATATGTTACTGTCGACAGATGCTAAAGCCTGGAGTCAATGAAAGCGTTTTCAGCAAATTAAAATGAATCAATTGACTGATTGGCTGAGCTCAGTATGACAGATTACTGTAACTCACGCCAGAATGTGAGCCATTAAAATTTAAAAGCCTTCTCGCCCAAAAGCATTAGAATTTTTTAAAAATTAATGGTGGTAAATAACATATAGCCACTAGATCTGGATGTTTGGCTTAAGAAACTTTTTAGCGTGTTGTTTTTTGATTGAGTGATGTTTTTTTTACGTTCGAATGGGCTTAAAATGCTTCGTATAACATGGCTCTACTTTTTCGTGTTATGACTTCGACTGCTTGACGTATCCCTTGTCACAATGAAATCATGCGATGAATGAATTTCGACATGAAATATTTCAGAGTACCGCAAGGATCATTTCCTTGTCCATTGATGTTACTAGAGATTTTATTTCATTCCCCTTGCACCGGTCGTAATATTTGATCTACCCGGCACATTCCCAAAACCAAACTCAGAACCCAAAGCTATTGGTCATCTGTGATTTTTTCGCTCTGAAATGACACGCAGATGTGATTTTATTTACCTAATTTTTTGCCTAGTATTGACGACAGTGGACGCTACACAAATATCGCCTATAACAATTTCACGAGAAGCTCGTTTTTGAATGTTCAGTTGGCTGATGTATACAAACTGTACGAAGCTTACTTCATGTGGACAAAGAAGATCAATGAAAAAAGCGAAGAGATGGTACATAAATTGAAGCCTGGGGAAATATGGGCGTTTGACAATATTAGAATCCTGCATTCAAGGACAACCTTTGATGTTTCGAAGGAAGAAAGATATGTAGAGGGGATGTACTTAGATTGGGACGAGGCTTACTCTTCGCTACGTACCCTGAGAAGGAGGCTTGGAAAAAATACCGGTGACAGCAATTCCTTTTAGTACTGTTCCATCTACCAAGTGTTTTTATTGAAGCTACAATAATCCGAGAACTGACCGAGGGTAGTATAATTCATTAGTTAAAATCGAGTTTTGAACTCCATAGATTTAATTTGCTTATTTGGTATATTGGAGTATATTTAAATTGTTTGATCTACTTTTTGGTTCTGTGTGAAGCAAATTGCCGCGCTTTCTTATCGGAAACATCAAAGCAGGGATGTCCCGTACTTGCTAACTAACTTGCTCCAGTCACCACACGGCCTCTACCTTAATTGCTTTTTAACAGGTCTCGAGTAATGCCTCGACGTTCATAAAGTTTGGTGGCACATTAATTTCAATTGTCTCTGTTTACAAACCTTAAAGAATTTGAGTCCATGTTGACATGAATTTCTTTCGGCTTTGCACTAATCATTTCTCCATTTCTTATATTTGCCCCTTCAATCTTATCGCTTTATTTTCTTTTGTGACACTCTCCTTGAGTTCAAAATACTTGAGGCGGAATTTATCTGAAGAAGTTGGGGCTTTTTAGGGTCCTGGTAGTCGCTTTTAGTATGCTCTTCTTCGTAGTCTTTGGTGCCGATTCGGTAGGCATTAATTTTATAGGGAACATTTCTTGTCAATATGGCAGAATTCGTAGAAGACGTGCATTTTGGGTATGCCAAACCTTTCAAAGCTAAATTTGTTAGCATGTGACTTTATCCGAATATGGTCTAGAAAGCCACCTTCGCTAAATCAATACATATAAAATGATGACGGTGTAAATTCGCCTGTATATTCTGTTTCTTGATTGGTCACACTTTGTTCAATATCCCGTCTCTGCACGCTATTGAGTGTTGCTTTCGTCTTTGCCCTGATATTTTTTCCATTGTTTCTAAGTTGTTCGTAAGATTTTAAAGTATTTTCTACGATTCTTGACAGACTGTATTCAAATTTTACACGCCATTCCCCCAGTTCATTTTTTTATGTCGCTGCTGGCATAATATCATACGCCTTTACTATGAATAGAGAGGGGGACAGATATGAGTTCTGACTTTATATACAGTTTATCTGCATTCTTTAGGACGTTTGTCTCAGCAGCTGTGTCTCAGAACTATAACTTTTACATTCGCTAAGCATTTGGTTTATAGTTTCTATATCAATGCTAAGCTGACGGTTTTCGCACCGTCCAAATAATACAGTTAGTATGATGGAATCAAATTTGAAATTCTTTGGGTAGTCTACAAATCACAAGGAGAAGACTACTCCTCAATCAAGTGAAATTGGAAACAGCCGAAAACCAGTATCCAAGTAAATATTTTTTCATCAGATATGCACTTACAGACGGATACACTGACTGAAGCCAGTCGGTATTTGATTTCAAGATGTATTTTTATGTCGATTCGATCAAAAGCAAAACATCATTTCAAATTAGCTAAAATTCAAATAAATCAAAGATACCCTAGGCTGAAAAGTCCTTTTTTGGAAGGAGCACAGATTCATGCGTTTTACCAGCCTCGAAAAATTAAGCTGACTTTGGACTCCCTTATTTTCAGAATGGCAATCTGAAAGTGTCCAGGAAATGCTGCTTATCCTCGTTAAATTTTCATGTCGACTTGATTAGACAGATTGTTTACAAGTTCCACCTGCTAGCCGATTTTGATAATGAAACCTCCGTGACAATGACTTGATGACACACCCAGATTGAAAGGAAGCTCTACGTTATATCTTTGTCAATTTGATAGCACGATTCGTTTTCCTAATGCAAAAGAATGGCAAATTGTGACTTCCATAGGCCAGATTAGAAGTACTGAATCGCAGATTCTGGGACATTGCAATAGTGCAAGTTAAGGGATGATTCAAGTGGCTGATTTTGTTCTAATAGATTATCTTTGTTTAATGTGGCATCGTCATTTTTACTGAAGGAAGTTGTCTTCAAACAATCTTTTGATGGTACAAACTTGAAAATGGCTTTGAAAAAAAGCGAACATTTTAGTAAATTAAAGCTTTTCGTCTGACACTCTTCAGAGTTTAGAACGTCAGAACAAAGATCGAAAACTCTACGCTAGGAAATATATATACCCAGTTGTGAATCGAAATAGGCCAATCAGAAACGCGAGCACATGACAGTCATCTAAATTGTCTTCATCTAAGTTTACATTTTTCTACTATCAAGCCCGAGTACTACACTGGAATCGAGAGGGCGTCCGCCATTTTAATTTACATTTGCCATAAACAAAAGAAGCAAATATTAGAGAAAAGAAATTCGGCGAACAGCGTACGCAGATGCCCAACTGCTCCACGTATGGATTACAATCATAGAAAAATAACTCAATTTATACCACTTTGACGCCAATCTTGTCAATTTGCTTACCATTTCCTGTAGCCTAGCTTGACCTTCCAGAGAGAGGGGAAGGTTTCAGGGTCATAAAAAGTAAAATTTACCGTCGAAAACATTGATGAAGGACAATGAAGTTGCTAGTTCACCAACCGTCAGACTATTTTACCCATCAACTAATGAATTTTTGCACCAATAGTGGATTTACAAAATGTCTTACAAACTAAGGAGTATCACCCCTCCTAAGCCCTTCGCTAGCTATACTCCTGACGATTTCTATTCAAAGTTGAAATTGAGGTAATCAGCATGTTAACTATGCAGAGTTAGAACACTGTTATCCGTTCATCAATTATTGATTTGCGTCTATTTGTCTACTTTGAATATTCATGAGATAAATGCTGGTTATAGCAAGAAATGAAACGTGTTTTCAAAGCAAGACACAAGTTGTATATATATATCAAAGAGATACCAAGCAGAAACAAAATCATATTATGATACTATGATATACGCAATGTGATGCCTTTAAGCGATGGTTTTAAAATGCAAACTCGTGAATTTTCAAACACAAGCAAGAAGCAAAGAACTTCAATACAGCTAAAATAATGATATGAATTAATTTCATATTAAAGCAATAAAATAACGAGCTATAGGATGTTCCAGTGTTGCTTTATCAATACTACTTAGTAGCGCTGTAAAAGATGGGCTAGTTCATTAAGGTGTCCCTTATAGAAGCATCGAAACATATTTGCGTCTCTTTCTGTGATGCAATTCGGTGATGAGTGAGAAAACGTTATGCTGCATATCAGTGGCTGCTCCATTCTTTGACTATAGGTATAATGTTACAAACTAAGCATTGCCATTAAGTCCAAATATTATGATTCTAAAAATTGTCAGTTCCATACAGTATTGATTGGTTTAAACACACAACCTCATGCTGTAAGCATATTCATTGTATAGCTCATGATCAAGCTGCCGAGTGCTATTCCGATGCAGTTTTGAAGGGCCGTTGCTCCACTTGGGTCTTTGGTTGTTGACGGAGCAGAAGTCCCGTTAGTGGGCCCAGTGGGTGTTGTTGCTTGTGTGTTGTTTGTTCCGTTTGTATGATTGTTTCCAGAACATTCTGCTATTAGGTAAAGCGCGATAAGAACGGTGGCCACAAAGAGCTTGTGTTTAGCAGCCATTGTAGGTATTTCGAATCTTGTTCTTGCTTTAGAAATCTGTCGGTTTCACAAGGGTGCTCCTGAAGATACGACAGCAAGCAAGCCTAAAATGATGACCACTCCTTGATGTTTGGCCCACATTCTACTATACGATACACCTGCTAACCATGTCTAGTGGAAAACGACCAATCAAATTGCAAATTGAACAATGCCAATCCGGGAATTCCTACACAACAGGTGGACTGATAATGTAAAGCGGTATGCAAGACAGGTCTGTCTATTGATCACTAAATAGCAGGTATCTTAATATTTTCAGGTTCCTCATTTGTAGAAAATAAATCATCGTTTTAAAATAAAGCATAGGTGCTTGAGGACTGAACACGAATTTCCTAACTTCGCTAAAAAAGCGAACAAGAGAAATCTCACTTTCTTCAGTTCAAGTCATTCGCATTGCTTAAGATTGTTATTGATGCAGCTGGTCAGATTAAAACATGCTTAATTTTTGATTTTGTCTTTGCAGACAATCGGGATAGGTGTGGTATAGAGCCCTGGTCGTCATGGAATTCCCCTCGATCCAAAATCGCTGTTTACCAAATTACAACACAGATTCTTTATGAAATCCACTCGAGATCACTGTGAGCTTCGGAATAATCTAGCTTGATGGTTTTAAATATCATAAACCATCCTCCAACAATGAATTTGAATACTGACAGCACCGCATATGTTATTAAAGTATCGGACGATGGCTACCTGTTCACAGAAATGTACATGAATGCATGATTAAAGACTCATTGCTAACAATGAGCCTTTGCGAAGGTGGCAAATCATCCAGGCGACAATCCAGACAATGGCAGTAAACTTCTACTGATAAACCAAAATTGATTTCAGACTGTCTGAAGACATTATGGGATGCTTGCGTAGCGCAATGGCTCATTGTTAGCAATGAGTCTTTAATTCTTTGAGAAACCTCGTCCATGATAAATATGATTTCTTAACAACGAATCTCATTAGCACGATTGATTGTACTCAAATCAATGCACCATCTACTGCAGGCAATACTGATGATGCGAATTATGCATGCAGAAAATGATGTGATTTACTTTGAATAAAGTAACTCCTGCACTTTATATTGGTATAATGCTAAAAATTAGCATTTCTGTAGAGATCTCAATGCTCAAGGAAAGCATTCAGGGTTCAGGGACATCTCATTGTCCCGATATAACTTCTGCAAGCTAGTCAAATTACTTTAATATTAGTAGCAGTATGTATAAACATACATGTGTTGAGACTTTTTTAAAAAAGCCTCTTCAAAGATTTACTTAAGATGTGAAAATTTTTAAAAGCTCTTACCATCAACTTGTAGTATAGCTAGCAAAAACTATGATTTGTGCAACAACATCATCTTAGTAAGTTGCCTTTCGAAAGAAACTTGTTGAGAGAGTCTTTTTTTACGATGGGATGGAGTCTTTCCTTATGTTTAAGGAGTGTCTTTCCTTGCATCATATTGCTATTTGCAACTTTCGCTAAACAAATGAAATCACCTTATCTTCTTTACAGAATTTATGTATCGTACTCGTATGACCCCAACTTAATCATTTTCTAGGGATCTCATGGACCTATCAGTGTACCCGTCGCCCGTCGTATTCTTTTGAATAGTACTTTGGCCTTTTGAATATACACGTGACAAAAGTGTTTGGACGATGAAGAACAAAATGGCTGCTCCAAAACTAGCATTCTAACATTGATTGAATAAATCTTGCTGTTTTGGCGGGATTCTAGAAATGGCATCAGCGAAAACGCAATTCCTAACAAATTCAATTTATTTCCTACCTTTCTATGATAGAAAAGTAACAAAATATCAGAGAGAAGTGGAAAATATCAATGTTTTAGTTTCAATGCCGAAAACACAAAAGCGACCAGAAAGAGAACGAGAAGCAATAAAATATTTGGGTCTAGCGAGTCATTTGTTTGCTAAAACTACAAGAAAGTTTGGTTGCTGCCGACTATTGGTTGGGCCTAATGGCATCTGCAAGCTGGTGTTGTGTGCGAAGTCAATCAATGCTGAATATTTTGTCTAATTATTTGTGAAAAATCCTCAGGCAAGTTCAGAAACAAGTAATGATTCTTTGCAAAGATCATTTATTTTTAAGAAAGACAATAAACCTAGCTATGTTGCAATTGTGACAAAAATTTCAAAAATAATTATCATGGTCTTTCAATAACCCCGTCAAAGTCAAAGCCTTGATACAATTGAAAGCAACTAGTTTTCAGAAAAAAATCCAAGAAATAAAATCTTCTAAGACCAAAAATAAACTTTTTTAGAATTTTCTTGAGATTTCCTTCTGTATCCAAAGATATTTCGTTGCAAAATTAATTCAGTGAGTTCCAGTGCAAATGGCGGCTGCCAGATTTCTGAAGGTCATCTGACAAAATATAAAGCAAATTGTACTTGTCTAAAAAAAGTCTATTTTTTACAATTTATCAAATATTGGGTAAAGTTGCAATTGGAAATCTCAATCAGCAATCTCGTTATGTTCCACCGATTTTCTATGTTGTTTTTTGAGCAAAGGGTTAACCACATTTGCTTTGAGGCGATCGTCCTAATACTTTTGTCACGTAAGTGTAGACCCAGTATTTCCAAGCACGTAGCTGATGCTATTTCAGTAGAAGTTCTAGCCACAATGTATTATGTTCTGTAAAGCAGGGTCTGATCTAGGCATTGGTAGCTTAGAAACTATTATTGGCAAATCAATAAGTGGTATAATGTGACCAGTGCAACCCGCCTCGAAAAGAAATAACTCCCTTGTCACCTGATCAATGTTTGTACTTCGCCCTCCTTACTACGCATATATGAACAAGAAAGTTGCGAGACCTTCAGCTCTCGTATCCTCCTTGTATCTGTCTATTGCTTTTGAGTTAACTTTTAATTGGCCTCTTTTGGGACAATTTGACTGACCTAAATTTTTACGCTAACGTTTTGAAAAAGGCAGTGGCACAAAAAGTTGTTTTTATCTAAGGAATTTGGTTTTCAAAGAAACAACAGGTAACCACTTGCTGATCAGAAGACCAATCATTAACCGTACAAATTTGCCCGATGCACTTTGCAGGTAACAAGAACATTTTAGTATTTTGGGACAAAGTTTTTATTACAAGTAAAACTAATACAGTTTGACTGAGCACAACTGTTGGGATGATGTTGTGATACACTTTATGTCATTGTGTGATATTTCAATGATTATCAAGCAGCATATGGCTTTACAGACAATCATTTGCTTTCATGCAAATTTTCTGTTACAAAACAGGACAAGAAATGCTTTGAATATTATTGATTTATGAAATGAAGACAAGGCCTTGAGAGAATAACTGAGAGGTTACACATCATTTATTAATGAAAGTGAGGACTTAATTGAATTAAATCGTACGTGATGGGTAGCGACACAGCACATGGAGATCTTCGTTTCGTTATTTTGGCGTCAACATATTTGATTTATTTGGCTTTTGGTGGCATTGTTTTGAGTGATTTAGAATGGGAACATGAACTCAAGGCTATTGAAAGGTTTCATACTGTGAAACAGGCTTTCCTCAAGAAGCACCCGACGTTGACAAGCCATGATTTGGACTCTTTCTTGAATGAAATCAAGGCTGCAGTGGAGAAAGGAGTGAAGATCAACGGCAACAGAACATATAACCCTGACTGGAATTTTGGTGGTGGCGTTCTTTATGCAGCTTCGTTACTCACAACGATTGGTATGATTTTGATTGTCTTTCATATCATTATATTTGCAATTAATTGTATCCATAACAGCTGCGTTAATGCAAGAAAATGAACAATTCAAAGTACCAAATCTATTCCGTGAGAGACAACAGTCTTAGAACTCCAACCAAGAAGCTAAGTCTATGTTATAAGTGTTTTTGGTTCTTTAGATATTTTATTTTATTATTATTCCAATGTTCAGCTTCTGTTTGAGAAAATTTAAAGCCAGAAATACTTTACTAGACTGTTTCCATTTTCCCCATTTTCAATTAAATGTTCGATCGCTTAAGTGGTTTGTAATAAATTGCAGCATAACAACACTTGTATACTTTTATCATGCATGGAACTAACGTTAGAAGGCGACTAAATCATTCGATAATAGTTCCATAATAAGCTTTGAACAGTTCTTCATGAAAAAGATTAAAATTATAGAATTTTTGTAAGAAACTAGGCCTATATTTTCAATACTTCAAAGCTAGATACAATATCTTGTTTGGGTCAAAAAGTTAGGAAGCGTTTGGTGTTGTGATATCAAACGTTTATGTTAAATTTGCAACTTGCATGGTTTTTTAGCCAGGATAAGTAAAGTGCCTTCCTACCTTACCAATGTCACTTGTGACCGTTTCCACTTGAAGCAGAAAAAAAAGTTTGACAGTTCTGTTTTTTTAATTCAAAAGATGTTTTGAACTTCTTTGACAAATTATGTGATGTTATGTCAACTCAAGAAGTTCCAAGTAAAGCTTTACATAGCGACTGGTGGCGATGAATTGAATAGAATCAGGCTATCATGTTAAAAAACATATTAAGAAAGCTTTTGTTTGGTAAAAATGAAAGAAATTAATGTACCAGGTTAATGCAAAGTGTGTTTTAAATAACTGGTTTATTTGATAAGCAGCAAACCCATTTTCCAGGATTTTAAGTTGTTCAATTTACTATAGAAATTGTCTAAAAACGTCTTTTGAAAAGACGTTCAGGTTTAAACAATTGTAAATACAAAATCCAAAATTCTTATTTTAAGGCATGAATTTCCAACTACAATTTTCAATATTGTGATAAAAAACCAAAATTTTAACTACAAAATTCAAAGTTGTAATTGCAAAATAAAAAATTCTTCCATTAACTTTAAAAAGCATGTGGATCTAGCATTCCACGTGATTTGATGTGAACGAAGCGAACTAAACGTATTCATGACGGATGACGAAGGTGAGCAGAATAAGGCTCCGAAAGAACAAGATGGAAAATGTATACCCAGTTCCAGATCGAAATATAGGCCAATCAGAAAAACGCGAGCATCTGACCGGTATTTTATCCAACCAGTACCGCTTAGCAATAGGAAAATCACCATTGGATAACTATACTTATCAGCAAGAAGCCACCAAAAAGTGCTCGACTATTCGTTTCAAGACTTTGCAAGGAAGTCAACTGCAAGCTGACAAATGTTAGGCTAATTGATACTGCCAAAGCCAGCTATGGGTATTGTTCTAAAGCAGGCAGCAAGCATCACGTATTAGTTTGATTGAAAATGGTAATGGACTATTTTCACATGAGAATGAACACGCTTACATTAAGTTCAAAAATGCTCAGCGGATAAAATTTCGGACAAAAAAATTTGGGCGAAATTATTTTCGCACATAATTTTTGAATTTGGTACAGATAAATTTTCGGACAAAGATTTGTTTGATTCGTGAAACTGAAATCGTCTTCCTCTCAAGAATTGTGAAACTGCTCTTTGCAGTGCTCTTTTACTTCATCTTCAGATGAGCTAGCTTTGTTTGCAAACCCTGTTTCTTTGATCTACAGTATAAATACAATACAGGATTCATGTGACCAATGTAATCAAAAACCCAAAAGTAGATACACTAACGAGATGAGATGCCCCGTACTTGCACCACTTACTGGAAACATGTGTCTAGAATTAAATTTGAAGTAAAAATCAACGTCGTACACATATTTTGCGAAGTTCTATTCTTTCACTAATCAGAAAGACAATACTCTTACTCTTCATTCATGACATACTGGTGTAATGCAAGCGGTTCGTGTAGTGTCCCTAATTTCTTAACTTGGCTACCCACCAGTGTTCTAAGGATGTAGAGCTGCTAATGCGGAAATGTAGCTTTTTTTGTTTTATTCAATGCAGTAACTGGACACAATTGATGATGCATTTTATCAGAAAGATGCGTTGAAATTGCATGAAAGAAATAACAGAAAAGACCGTTCAACACGTACCTTGAAATCTTTGTCTCTGCTTCATTAGAAACATAGGGGGATCCCTCAATCGGAAGAAGAATGTCATCAGAAAGATGCGTTGAAATTGCATGAAAGAAATAACAGAAAAGACCGTTCAACACGTACCTTGAAATCTTTGTCTCTGCTTCATTAGAAACATAGGGGGATCCCTCAATCGGAAGAAGAATGTCATCAGAAAGATGCGTTGAAATTGCATGAAAGAAATAACAGAAAAGACCGTTCAACACGTACCTTGAAATCTTTGTCTCTGCTTCATTAGAAACATAGGGGGATCCCTCAATCGGAAGAAGAATGTCATCAGAAAGATGCGTTGAAATTGCATGAAAGAAATAACAGAAAAGACCGTTCAACACGTACCTTGAAATCTTTGTCTCTGCTTCATTAGAAACATAGGGGGATCCCTCAATCGGAAGAAGAATGTCATCAGAAAGATGCGTTGAAATTGCATGAAAGAAATAACAGAAAAGACCGTTCAACACGTACCTTGAAATCTTTGTCTCTGCTTCATTAGAAACATAGGGGGATCCCTCAATCGGAAGAAGAATGTCATCAGAAAGATGCGTTGAAATTGCATGAAAGAAATAACAGAAAAGACCGTTCAACACGTACCTTGAAATCTTTGTCTCTGCTTCATTAGAAACATAGGGGGATCCCTCAATCGGAAGAAGAATGTCATCAGAAAGATGCGTTGAAATTGCATGAAAGAAATAACAGAAAAGACCGTTCAACACGTACCTTGAAATCTTTGTCTCTGCTTCATTAGAAACATAGGGGGATCCCTCAATCGGAAGAAGAATGTCATCAGAAAGATGCGTTGAAATTGCACGAAAGCAATAGCAGAATGACAGTTCAACACGTACCTTGAAATCTTCGTCTTTGCTTCAATAGAAACATAGGGGGATACCTCAATTGCAAGAAGAATGTCATCAGAAAGATGCGTTGAAATTGCAAGAAAGCAATAACAGAATGACAGTTCAACACGTACCTTGAAATCTTCGTCTTTGCTTCAAAGGGGGTCCCTCACTCGCAAGAAAAATGATTTTACATTGACTTCTGACTCCATTTGCTAGAAGCTTTATCGAGGAGAGATCTTGACATGATCTACCTGGCCTAATTTTGTTAGCATTTTGTCGCAGAAACCATGCAGCAAGTTAGATATTTATTTGTAGATTTTTGCATAAATTTGCAATAATGATTAACTGTTAGAATTTTGGATTTTGTAATTAGAACTTTGATTTTTATTATTAGAACTTCTGGCCTTGTGATTTTAATTTGTAATTTTCTAAAATGAATTTTGGACTTTGTAAAAAGAATTTTTGAACCTGTACCTACTTTTTGTCGATAAGGTTTCTCGAGAAAACATTTACACTTCTAAAAGCATATTGAAGAACTCCAAGTTTACGTTGAGCGATTCTGCTGCCTATTCTGCAATCCTTTTTTACATAAAAGGCATGCCTTCAATACGTTTACGAAAATGCTGATAGCAATTTGAAAGTAAATATCTATTTGGAATTTCATATTTGATTAATTAATGATTGGAGTGAAAATTAAAGGCACACCCATGCTGCATGGAAATTTGCTTGTGTTCAATATTTGAATCATTTTTCCTTTCTTGTAGGCTATGGTGATATTTCGCCGTACACTAACCGTGGCAGACTCTTTAGCATGGTGTATGCTGTTATTGGAATTCCTATGACAGCCACCCTTTTGTCAGCAATGGTCAGCAAATGGTTGCTTTGCATCGGTTTCGCCAATGCGAGAATAAAGCAAAGTGTCTGGTATACGAGGCTGGACCCGCACACAGCTCAAATGCTAGGCACCTTGACAGTGATAACAGTATCCGCGTTAATAGCATTCATTCTACCTGCATTCATATTTGCTCATATTGAATCTTGGACGTATTTTGAATCTTTGTACTTTAGTTTCATAACAATGACGACAGTTGGAATTGGGGATTTCGTTCCTGGATGCGCAGATAAGTGGTTTGACAGCACCACAAGACTGGTTTACAAAGTTCTTTTGACTTTTTACTTCATAATTGGGCTGTCTTTTATGTTACTAATTCTGGAACTGTCTGTGCGTGTCTCGGAAACGACACCGTCTATGATTTTCTCGTGTGAAGCGAGGGTCTCACATTGGAAAGAAGAGGGCAGCAGCCGTGAAGGCCTTAGCCAAGATGAAAGCTCTGCTAGCAAATGAAAGCGTTTTTAACCGATTTTTTAGTCATTTTGAGTCAAACACGAGAAATCTAAAAAGCATTTTTTGCTACACTGCAGCTATTTTCGTAAAGTAACCAACGTTTTCTGAATTCCTGCAAGATGGAGTCTCAAGCCCTCAACATTTGTCATTGTGTACTTTTTATAAATCCAGTCCTCGCTACTCTACGTTTCTTTGGAATAATAACGTTTTTATGTAAAAGCTTGACATAGCTGCACTGCATTCAATGTATCTCCGTCGGTATTCATATTTTAAAGTAAATTTATATGTTGTGCTATGCCTGGTTATTTTATCTGCTGTACACGATGCTTTGAAATTTGTTTACTGTACAAAGACTATCAGTGTAATTTTAGTGCACTTTTGTGTCTTTTTTCACGCCATGTTTCCGGATATGTCTTACTACTAGGGATCATGTTGACCATCATAACATATCGTTACTATTTGGTTGTGTACCATTTAGAAATTGATTGGACAACACAAGCAGGAATGTGACACACAGACACTGGAAACAGACAGTTTTTTTACTTTCTTTTGACTGATGACACTGGAAACACTGAAAATGCAACATAAAATTAATATTTCCCTTATGATTTTACTGGAATTTTGATAGAAAGGGATCTTACACCCGAAAATCTTCCATGGTTGTATGACCCTCAGAATGATTCTTTGCTTCTGTGGAGGCTTGTGATAAACATTCTTGGCTCGTCTTCTAGTTGCATTCTGAGGGAGCCTGAACACGAGTGAATAGGTTATGAGTGAAATTCAATTCTGGCTAAATTTTTGGAAACGGGTTTAAAATAATGTTGATTTGTCTTGATTATGCAGAAGTTACGTTTACTTGGTTTCAAAAAGCTGTCATCAGGATTGGTCCTACAGGTCTAAAAACATTTGTACATAAATTGTATCCAAAAGATACATTTGCATCATACAATTGCATCAATTTTGCTTCAGTTCTACTTATCATCACGTTTTGAATAAACCCAGGAAAATATAAAGAACATCACAATGATAATACGAAAGCTCAAAAATATTTTTTTTAAAACGGGTATTTCTTTTCAATTTAACTTTATGATTTTATTTTCATTGTGTTATTACAAAAGAATTTCGTATTCTATATCAAAGCATCTCATTCACATACTAAAGAATTCGTACAACCAAAATTTATTGAATAAATGTACAATAGATACAGTAATTGAAAAAAGTCAGAAACAGTCCGTATTTTTTTGCTTCCGATTAGACTTTACACTTTCTAAGGTATTAAGAGCTGTCTGGATATCTTCCCATTCAATAAAGTCAAGGTCAGGCCTCATTTCGCCTTCAAATTCCTGGATACCAGTTCTGCACCATGAGCAGCTTAGCAAGCTATGATTTTCAATGGATACCTTTAATAAGCTCCAATTGCACTCCTTGCATAACACAACATGGCCACAAGGAATATTTTTTATCAAAGGTGCTCTTTCGTAGCAAGCTACACACAGCTTTTCCTCATCTCCATCTGGCTTGAGCTTCTGCGAGGAAGAGTTTGACATTTCGCGGTCTCTAGATTTTTGTATCAACTGTATCATAACATACGGGATATCTTCACTGGTCACGGTGCGCAATTCCTTTAGTATTCTCCTCTTCTCGTCTCTTCTTACAAATGCACGGAATACTACATTTGAAAGTAGCAACGACGTGGTCATGAGAAAAACGATGTACGCAACAGAGTATCTGACCAGGCAATACCCACAAAGGTGAAAGAGCATCACGCTAAAGCCATGATTAATGGCACATAACAATCCGAAAAGTATGGAATATTGCACTGCTCTTTCAAATTGTAGCAGATTTGAAAACATTTCTTTCACGAAGACTACCATAATGACAAATACACGTCTTGTTTCAACACTGTTTCGCTAAGCAAGAAAGCTTGCACGATATGACCAGATCTTAATGACAATTGAAATTGAAGATACTCTTTAATATTTTCTTTGCAGAATATCCAAAATGGTACTTTTGATTACCTCACACTGAGTAACTTATTCCTCGTGTTCCACTCAATGATTTGTAAACTACGAAAAATGTAAACAAGTTAAGTTGCAAAGTAAAATTATAAATCCAAAGGAGAATAAGCAAGGAAGATATTTGATAAGTTCATAATGTCTATGTTTTCATAGATTCGTCGTGTAATCAAGGGTGCACTTATGAATTGATTGACTTGAAACTGGGAAAGCTAAAAGAAAAGACGCATTGCCTTGATGAACATATGATAAACATATTCAAAGCCTTGATAAACATCATCATTCATGATAAATAATAGCGCCATATAATTTATCTTATTCAAAAGCCAATGCAAAAAGCATAATTAATAAATATTCTCTTTTACTAAAAAAATTTTAGCATGAAATTTCACGTGTTGATAATGCATAGAAATAGAAAATGAGGACTACAACTATTTTTTATTTCGATGACAAAATTGTCTGAAAAATTTTTACCGTAAGCTAGAAATGTTGTTATTGAAACTGATATATGAGCAAAACTTTTGAAAAAATTTACAAACAGCTGCAGATATGCCAGAATACAATATGAAAATAGTCTTAAGGGTTAATTGTTGTGAAAACTTCATTATGTAACAAGACAAATATTGATTTTGATGTAGTGATTAAATACCTTAGAAATACTTTTTAGAAGAATATTGTGAATGGGAAGTAGAATAACGCTCTATAGAGCAATATAATGGAAAACGTCTAGTGTAAATTCTTGCATAAAATTTTGTGTCTTTTGATTCATCTAATTTCATACAAAGCGTTCAAGTCAAATTCATGTTAGCGATCTTCGTGTTCAACGTTTACAGAAATTGTCAACAACAAAGGACAGACGTTTAATGATTAATTTGAACAACCCGCACAAGATGTTTTTCACATATTTCTATAGCTCAGGTGGATATTTTGATAGAACCTTTCAGTAAACATTTACTACTAAAATAAACGGCACTAGAGTTTGTTGCTTTGTTATACAAGAAGGGAAACGGTCAATTAAAGGTTTCATAATGCAAGCAGAATTATGAATTGAAATATTTAAAGTTTACCCCACTAAAGGAAGCTCTGTTACTTGACTTGTTTATGGTTCACCTCTCAAGAAGGAATTTACTTTGAAAAAATAAATAGCTAAATAAACTTACCGTGTATTGATCTTTTGCTCCTTTTGGACGTTTCTTGTTACATAGGCTCAAACAGCTTCCATATAATCGTTTCTAACAAAAGATTTGAAAAATCACAGAATAATAGGCTCTATTTTCCACGCAACACTCTTCGATGCTTCTGTTCGTTAGATGTGAGTTCTTCGTAAAAGAGATTTCCCATAACGATCCGGTACTATCCCCTCGTACATGCAGCTTTCATGTGTTCATATTGTAACTTTAATTTTTAACCAAAGCCACAGTCAAGTTCTATGTGATGATCTCTTGCTTTCCGTTGTCACGTGGCCAGGTGTTTGCCAATTGAATCGCTTGGCGATAGTCTGCGAAACAAAACAGGTGTTTCCTTTTCAATGATGCATGCGTAGCGCCTGCATCACCTGTTATAATCAAAGGGATACTAAAAGATATCTGGAGGTATCATTGTTTACTGCAGTGTGTAGCTTCGTGACTATAAAAAATTCTAGGCGTTATTTGACAAAAAAATGAACAACGTAAGAAAAAGACAATTCCCAGATAAAAAATTTGAACAGAAAAGCATTGTCTTTTCTTATAACATAGCAGATTTGATCTGCTATGCTTCCAACAACGGCAAACCCATGCTTCTAAAAATGTCATGAAAATTTTTTTATTTGTCAGCGGCAACTGGTAATGGTGTTTGATAGTAGAATAGTAATAATGAAACAATTTCACTACAGCATCAAATTCCATTGAAATTTAAAGGAAAAGCTAAATTTTGAAAATGAGGTAATTCGCTGCCTGACGGCCCAAACAACATGACATTTTGGGCACAGACTAATTACAGCATGAAGAGTCCATTTTTGGCAAATATATAGATAAAATATTGCCCGGGCAAAAAATTAGAAAAAAATTAGAGCATCGAACCTCGGCACAAATAAACTGACTCTATTATAAAAGTGTATCATAATAACTTGGAAAGGCAAGATAAACATGATTTCTTGCACTTTTGGTTTCAAACTAAAAACGCTTTTTCTTAGCTGTTCAAAACTTTTGTAAAAATTGGCAATGATAAGAAAATGCTGTCTGACCAGTCCATGTCTTTTCTTCAAAATTCTTAATTAGAGGGCTGCAAAAAGAACCATCCATCGCTGCATCCATTCTCTGAAGTCTTTCTCTGAAGTTACAATCAGTGCTATCTTTTCATCTTATATTGTGTTATCTGTTTTTTTTAAATCGGCTATGCCTTTTCCTTTAACTTTTATGCCTTTTAGAGTATCATTCCTTTCTTCCTTAACCATTTATATTCTTGCTTAATAATCTTAACCATTTACATGCTTAATAATTATTCTATTCATCACCATTCATGGCACAAGTATGATTACATAAAACAACAACCGAAAAACAACGAAAAACAACAAAATCAACTAGCTAAAGCGCTAAGACAGTGTTTTTAACCGACAATATAGCAGAACCTGAAACAAACCAATTATCTCTAAGGCTTGCTCTTGTCAATGGTTGGTTTTGTTTCAGATAACAGAGCTCGTTCCACCGAAAATTGGGATGCAAAAAGGGAGGTAAATCGAGGGGTTTTAGTTCGACTATCTTAGTTCCCTTATTTTATCTTGGTTGAATATAGAGCATGACTTCGGTAAAATGCCTTCCCCCTTTTCAATTTTCAACTAGCTCTAGCCGTTGTTGTTGTTGCCTCTTCCTTCTGGAGATAATTACCTTATCATTTTCGCATTCCATTGGTTGAGCTCATCCACGTGACCGACTTCGTGTTGAAAATTTTCGCCCAATCGGGAACTGTTGGGAAGAAGACCTGCTAGCACTTCGTTATTGAAATTAAGATTTGCGTAAAGGAAGATAGATGTTTACTGACTAGTTGTTTCACTAACGATTCAACAAAACGCAATATTTGGTTTCAAGCAACGGAGAAGGGCTTTTCTTCAATCGATTTATCTTTGGTTTTCGTTAATGGAAGACAACTCTTTGCTGTTCTGGCCTTGCCCAAAAACAAACTGGTACTCCAGTTAGCAGATCCTGGCCTATATCTTTACAAAAGTTACAGTTTAGCTGATCGAGCTCTTAGTGGACGTGCATGTCAGTAAAACATGGAGGGAAGTCGGAAAGTGGGTCAGGATGAAATTATTTCAAGCACTAAAAGTGTATTACGGGGATTGGAAACACTGAAGAATGAGCATTCGAGTTTGTTGTCAAAGATGCAACAGACGCAAATTTCTGTCAGTGAGACTGAGAAAGAAGCCAGCGAACAGAAAAGAGACATGATAAAGAAGTCACTAGAGAAGATCGAGTTAGGTCTTGGTGAAGCCCAGGTAAGCTTCAACTAATATGCCCAGCCCTTCCTTTATCGATCTGGTTGAAGGTCACCGGTGGTAACTTCATCTCGCTTCGTTCATCCAATGACTTTGGCTTGAAATTATGCTTTTATTCTCCTTTTTTGGTCTACTTCGCCGGTTTTGTGCAGCATCTACCTTCCAGTGCTTTAATTCTCAGGCTACTGTTATTTTTTGATAACTAACCTGGCGACCCGCTTTCCTTCACCTTCCAAAATCTTCAATTCAATGCTACTTTGTTGTTGCACGTTCAACATTCTGACACATTATTAATTTGAGAAAATTGCTTACTTTTGCTGGTGATCGTTAGCAAATACAAAGGCTTCGCAGTAAACAGCACATAGCAGTTATGCTTTCTGAAACTTAATTATTGATATTGAAAGCCGAGGTGTCAGTGTTTTTATGAGTTTGAATGAAACAATTTTTTGCACTTTTTTTATCTTGAAGGTTTGGGGTTATAGATAGCAGATTTACTTCACTGAATTAGTTGTGAACAAAAAATTAACTCTTTTGTATTAATTGTTAAATTGTTTTCCCATATCCCATCGCTCGTTTGTTTTTATACCATCTTCAATTTATACTTACTTATCTACTCATATTTAATTGGTTAATTCAATGGCGGTTGTTACGGCAATGAAAGAAGATAATTTTATTCAAAGCCGTAAAAAGGGTTTGGTTTCCTGTCCAAAAATTGTTGTTATTTTCACGAAATGACTCAAAGAGATTTTAATTGCTTTTTGCTAGGCTTATGTAAGTCCGTTTGTCTGTGATGTTTTAGATTCTTTCCTCGTATATAGAACCTAGGAAAAGACCCTGGAATACCCTCTTGGTTAAAGATTGCTTTGAAAAATTTACAGTTTCCAGCAGAAAGTGGGACACCACACCCCCTCAATCCCAAAATAATGTTAGTTGTGGATTAACAGTATTAGGGGATCCAGGCAGCTGTGGCCCTGGCCCCCGGATCACCAATGGTGGCCCCCGGATAAGGGGTCCTTAGAAAAAAGTTGTAAAGGGCAAAGGGTTCCACAGATTGTTTTTAGCTCTGGGCCCCGAAGTCCCTAAAATGGCTGCTGGTACCAAGACTTTTACCTGGGATTACTTGGTCCATCCTGTATAGACATGCCAAAAGTAATCCCAGTAATGATGTGATTTTCAAAGGAAATAGTTCGAATTTTCAGAAAATAATTCCATTTCTTTCACACCACTCTGGAGATCTATGATTCAATGTGAATTGAATGTATCCCAGTATAGGAAAAAAATTACAAATCAAGTTAGCATCTTTGTTGATAAAAAATTTGTTTTGGCAGTACTTTATGTGTAGCTAATTCAAATTTTTGAAGCAAGCCTAAGAAGCTTTATTTTCTGAGAAATTTTTGCAAAATATATACTGTATATAATTAATTAATTCTTAGCAAATGGATTCTTAGCTCATGGAATTGGTTATTATCTGAAGGAAAACTTTGACATTTTTTCTTCTAGTTTTGTTAGTAAATGAAAACATCCACAATAAGTTTATGTAAAGAACTATTTCTTTCAATGAAGCATGTTTGCTCTTAATAGAAATCACATGTATTCAAACTTGGCTATAGTTAAAAAGCAAAGGATAACCTTGTCATACTTTGTGAGGAAGTATTTAAAAGTACAGCAGGAAATCCAAAAACAAAGATCACAGTGAAAAGTTTTATGTCTTTAAGATGTCTCCTGAGTTTGTGATTGTGCTCTCAAATGGTTATTTGTATTCTATCTCCTTGGTAGCTTTATCTTTCATGCTGTTTATTTCAATACAGTTGTAATATTCTCACTAAACATTTATATGACTCCCTTTGTCCTTGCTTTCCTTTGATATATCTCCTGATGATAAAAATCATTGTTTTTATGAGCCTTTTGTTTTCTCTTTTTATCTTTGTTTTCTTAATCTAAGCTTGTCCATGGCTTAACAATAGGCTATGGTTCCCTATGGACATGTTTAAATCAATCTGTTGTTTTTTTGATAGTCTCTACAAACATAATGGCTGGTTATGTAGACTTTTGACTGCTTGAGAGCACCTCTTGATCTGTTCTGATGTACCATTCTCTTGTTTTTCTGGATAACTTCAGCCAGTTCATAAGTTGTCTGTGAAATTGAAAAAACCTTCTAAAATGCCGCCAATTTCAATGGATGGCATGTGCCAGACATTAAAGCACTGAAAAAATTGCAGAGTCAAAAGGATGGAAGAAGAAGCCCTTTGTAGCTTGAATTTGCATTCCAATGAGCCTTTAATAGTAACACCCCCAGCAAGATATTGTATTTTCAGTTAGCTGAGGCAGGATTTTTATACATCAAATGCCAGATAAAGTCTTGCAATGCCATGGCAATGCATCTGAGGTATGGTTAGCCTGCAAGGTTTAAGGGTCGTTTTCTTAAAGAGAACTTTCAATTGCAGGTCATGATGGCACTGTGCGGTCACTTGAGTCATGTCGAGGCTGAAAAGCAAAAGCTAAGAGCTCAAGTTAGGCGGTTATGTCAAGAGAATGCTTGGTTAAGGGAAGAACTGTCATCAACACAACAAAAACTCCAGGGGAGTGAGCAAAATGTAGCTCGTTTAGAGGAGGAAAAGCAACACCTGGAATTCATGAATTCATTGAAAAAGTATGATGACAAGACTATGGTAAGAGAAAGTAAACTTTCAAGCATATATTTATACATCCAGTAAACAATTCCTTTTGTTCTAATTGCTTTCTAACAATGATGCTTCTTAATAATTATGTCATTGCTATGGTACTTTGCTAGTTCAGCTAAATGTATCTAAAAAGAAATAATTTATTGTATATATTTGACTTAAACCTAAAGGTTAACTGTCATCTGCCTCATGTCAGACTTGGTTTTTAGTGAAGGGATGGTCATGAAAATTTTGGAAATTATTGAAATAAGTCATATCGAAGGACACCTGCCAAAAAAGAATATTTGCTTGCTCCAAAGCGATTTCAAACAAATTATGCCAACTGTGAGAAGTTTTTAGAAACTTCTAGAGACTTTATATTCATAGGCTGAAGCCTGCAAAGATATATGTTTGCAGTGGCTGTTAACAGGTCTCACCACCCAAAGAATTATATTTAATACCATTGAATTTAAAATAGTTTGTTGAAATGCAGGACAATAAACTGTTTACATTACAAAATTTCCATTAATTGTCAAGTTTTATAAATCAAAAGTTGACCTCTTCTGAGAACAAAACTAAACAAAAATCAAACAATCTGATATAGTCTAGTACTTGACTCACTGCACTTTGAGTTCCTAGCTTGAAAATTGCTATGCACTTGAAGTGCCTTGAATTAACTTGTTGACCTAGAAAACTTGTTGACCTATTGAAGAAACTTTTTAAGTTGAAAATGATTCAAACAAATACCATTATTCTACAACAGTGTGTCAATGATTGAATTTGTGACCTGTTGAGCTATACACTCAATTGATTCCCATATAGGACAGTGTCACCTTCAAGCATTTTCTCTCAGCTGAACAAAAGTTTTGTTTGCTAGAGACATTCAAGAGTTAGAGACATAACAACATGATGATAAGCTTCTGCTCAAACACCAGGACTAAAACTGCTACTACTGGATGTGTCTATTTGCATCTGGCATTATCAAAAGGTTAAATTCCATTATTCAAGCTAATGAAAGGGGGTTACTGGCAGGAGAAAAGGTAAGATAGTGTGATATCAGAGCAACTGGAGAAGCTACTCCTATGATCAATTTCGTTTCCGTTCATTTAACAACTTTTTAAACTTTTAGGATGAAGGAATTGACAGTGATTTTCAAGATGATGTTCAGGATGAAGATTCAGATAGGGAGACTGACGGTAAATCTTATTTACAGATTGTAGAAAATTACAAATGCAGATGAACTTTTCACTGTTTTAATTAATGTTTTTTGTTGTTGGATAATATGTTATAATTTCAGAAATTGATAGTTATCCTGGTGGAAATAAAATTGCTGTTACGAAAAAGGGGATTAAAGTGACCAAAGAAAATGTTTGATGTATTCCAATGCTTTTTGATCAAATTTCCAGGAGGATGCTCACGAGTGATAATTGAGAGATGTTTTGCTCACCCTCCTGAAACATATATCTTAATTATCACAAGGGCCTCAGGGACAAAAAAGGGAATAAGTTTGGGCCCAGTCTCCACAATTTTTAGATTTCAAGATGAGATAATTATTTTGCTTTGTGGGGCTTGTCTTTTTTTTGGTTTGAACGATTGTGGAATTTTAAATAATTGTGACTCTCTTAGCAACTTGTCCTTGCTATAGACCTTGGATTTCAAATTTCACTCCTTTCATTTTGATTTGGAATGACTGAGTATAGGTCCTAGTGAAAGATTTTGATTAATACAAGAGCTCAGCTTACAGAAAGACTGTCATATTTGCTTACATTACAATCCATTGCTTTATAACAAACAGTCAATCAAGTAGCCTAATAAAACATTTAACTAAACATCTTTCTTTGTGTACATATTTAGAGGTTTGAAATAGCAGGTTCCCAATTTATTTTTTAGAGAATTTGGAAGAGACTCCTATACCTTTTATCAACACCCCTGTTTCAAAGCATGTTGGCTAAGATTCCAAAATAAAATGGCCTTGCAAAAACTTTCAACATTGTTTTCTCTTCAGAAAAGTTTGACACCCTCTGTTTATTTAAACTCTCTGTTTATTTAATTTTGGCATTGGCCATGACCCCACTATTTACTTCAATTTCCCTGTTCATTTGTCTCCTCAGAGTAAGCAATCGAAAAAAACTATTGTAAACCCTTCAGAAAATGATCATATTTTGTCTGCTCAGTTTGTTCATCTGAGACAATGTTTTTATGCTTTAAATGTATACGAAGGATTGCAGATTTTTTAAGTTGGGAAAAAATGTTAACTCAAATTATTGGTTTGCCAATGTCAGTGTATTAAAGCTCCATGACAGAATAATTTTCAAATGTTTTCCATATCATTCTGTTTTAGAGGATGCCTTAAGTCAGACGTCATCTGTGACTAGCTCTGTTAATAATGCAGGTGTTTATGAAATCCCTGCCAGATTGAAGACTCTGCATAATTTGGTCATTCAGTATGCCTCACAGGTCAGGTTATAACCTTGTCTGCTTTTTCTCGGTATTTGAAATTATGAACACAGTTTGTGTATGAATGTTTGAAATAAGCTTTGCTACAGAAATCATACATACAACTCATTTTGATAAAATGCTTGATTTTCACATAAAAGTGTTATGCTGCCGTGAGTGACAAGAAACAAAAAAGCCTAATATTAACCTAAGTAGGGAAACAATCAGTGAAATTTCTATGATGTTTGTTTTTCCTTGTCCTAGCTACTGTAATTCTGAAATTTTACCTTTTCTTCTTAATGATATTTGGATTGTTTATTCATACTTTAGGGTCGTTATGAAGTTGCTGTACCTTTGTGTAAGCAAGCATTAGAAGATCTAGAAAAAAGTTCTGGACATGACCATCCTGATGTAGCAACAATGCTGAATATATTGGCCTTGGTTTATAGGTAGGCATAAGATTAAACTCATAAATTACACTGTAAGCAAACCTTGTCTTTAATATAAGCATGTACTTTGTTCTCTGATTCCAAACCAACTTTTTCCTCTTACAGATATTATGGGCCACATTTTAGAGTCATGTCACCCCTTTGGGACAATTTGATTTTTTCATGAATTCTGACTGTGCAATGTTATATATTAATAAGAAGATTTTGGGTCAGTTTATTTTTAGAAAGCGCACACAGTTATTGCGTTACAATATTTTTCATACTTTTGCTGATTATTGTTGTTTCATTTTGTTCATAAAAGCTAGAGAATCTTTTAGGTAAGAGTAAGCAGAATTTAAGTAAAAAGGTTGGTAGACCTTCAACTCTTCCTTTTTTCCTGCACCCCAACTTTCTTGGTCATTCCCTTGGTTGGTTTTTTAGCCAAAATAAAACAAAACCCCACAACATGTTTCTTTGTCTCTCAAAAGCAACTATTCGTTGAAACCCAAACAATAGCTGGAACAATTTTCATTTGTGGCGTCACATTCAAGTAAGAAAACCAAAATGGGGGATAACTTTATTCTTTCTCTACTCTGAATTTGGTAACAAATGGCTCAATAAAGGTTTGATTTGATATTGACAAATGTTAAAAATAGAAGAAAAGAGAGCAGATGATAATTTACGGTTTTTCTCTATTGTGCACTTTTCTGGATGCCTAAATTTGAATAGTTCCATAAGGGGTGATGTCACAAGTTTTTCACACAAAAAGTCATCTGTAGTAATATTGCTCATGTAGAATAGCTGATAAGACTGGCTTTACACAAGCATGTGGAATGTGTTTGTAGTACATACATTGATTTTATTAGGAAGTACTAAAAGACTGGGTAAAACAGCTCTTACTGAACCATTCCATAAGGGGTGATAAGACTCTAGTCCAATTGAGGAGCTACCCCTCTAACAGGAAGAAGGCATGTTTAGATGTTAAAAAACATGACAATTTCAAAGCCATTATGGCATTACATGTTTTGGTGATTTGTCCAAAAAATGTCGCTCAAATGACCTTTGTTTGATTCCCACTTTGAAACACCTATTTGTTGAATTTAGTTTAAGTTTGATCAATAAACCAAGGTTTTCCACTTGTCTGGAATAAGAACTATCCAGGACTCTTTTACATGATGCATGTCTAAACCAAAGAGATGGAAAGAGCCATTGGTTGGAAGCTTGACTTTAATGGAAGTTGAGGTTCAACTATATTTTATAAGTCTCCTTCAAGAAAAAATCTTTTGCAGAATACATGGAAAGTTTTTTGCGTCTCATTCATTACCATGCAAGTGCCACTTTCTTATAATTATTTGGAACAAAAATAACAGATAAGTAGCGATTCATGCATTTATATTAACAAGTCCAGGAAGCTAGTTTCAGGGATACATTTTCAGGAAATAAAGTTTTATGTTTTTTGAGAATTAAGGCAAATGCAATCCCAAATATATCTTTGAAAGCTTAGATTGGGTCAAAGCAAATTTTTGACAAATCTGCAAATGGAGCTGCTTTTGTGACACCCCATTTTTTGCCCAAGAAAAATTATCATCTTCCTGGCTGTCACTTAAAATCAAATTGAAGGAATTTAAGAATTTATCCTTGTGTTATTTAGATATCTTTATGTGTGGTTAAGTATTTTCTTTTGAGCAGTGTATATTGAAGGTGTCAAAAGTAACTTCATATGTTCAGAACACCATTTATTTTCATTTACCAGATTCACAATAGTTCACAAAGTTGTCCACATTCCAAAGTCTGTTTTGTGGCACCTGCTTGCCTTCCTTTTGTCTCCAGTACATGGACGACTGAAATTGTGCCCTTTAAATGAAACATCATTTTCAAAGCTGGAGTATCTGGATGTAGAATGTCCAAAGTTTGATATTTCCTCTGTCAAAAATATTTGGAGTTTAATTAACAAAGATGGGAATGTTAAAAGGATTGGTACGGTAATGAATGCACAAAGACAGACTAGAATGCATTGCAGAAAGTCTACAACCAAAAAGACATAAACACTTTATATATATATAGTTAAGAAAACTTTTTATGTTAGTCCATTTAGAATATTTATTCCCAAGACAATGCTTACATAATCAACACTCCAAGCCTATATCCAATATTACAATGCAGTTACACCTTTAATTAGAAATCCAACATCTGACAATTAATATCTCCTTTTTTGATACTTGTAAGATAGTAATTTGTATCCAGTCAATTTGCTCTTTCTGACTTTTGGTAACTAGTTCCTCTCTTACCACACACAGGTCTTTCCATTTACACCTGACTCTATGGCAGGAAAGGTATGCAAATAATGTAAAAAGGTGTGCTGTTGTAAGGGGCTAGATTCAGCATTTTCATTTAACAGCTTTGAATAACTTGTTTCACAATTACATATATTTTGCTCAGAAAGAACCAAAACAGTTCACCTCTAAAGTTTATATTTCTAGCCCCTTACTGATTTCTACTGAATAGACTGATTTTAGTTTCAAGACAGCATTTATAACAATGTACATCCATTCCAAAAAGGGTTTTTAGAACCATGGGTGCATGAGAGTTTTCAGTTTTAAAGCTCATTTTCACCTGAAAAATCTCTACAGAGCAGCAAAATTTCCAAAATTTTCTGTCAAATTTCTGTGCTTTGGGAGGCTGTAGCCCCCTGCCCCCAGCCACTGCACCCCCAGCTTGAACAATGCTTTACATTTTGTTTACCCGAAAAGTTAGACTTTCTCAAAGTCTGTCTATTTTTGTTGGATCTGTAAGCATTTGTATTACTGCAAGGGCAAATGTTACCTGCAATTTCTCCTTTGGGAAAGTCTATCCAAAAGCCATTTTGATTTAGAAAATGCTTTAAATGCTGTCTTGAAACAAGAGAGATATGGCACAGCAGAGCACTTCCATGGCATGATCAAAAGAGTGTTTCTTGTTAGTCTTTTTCATACCCCTTGATACCTAGAGTTTCATCATTAATTAAGAACACCATAAATGATTTCAAACATAGAACTTGTCAGTAAAAAGTGTTGTAATATTCTCTTTGTGTCGTTTTTAATGGTGACTGTGAAATGTTGTTGTCTTGTTTTATTTTCTTATTTTATACTGGAAATCGTAATGATTTTTTATAAATAGACTTGAAGTTTGCTTCAACAGTTTTCTTTTGAATTTTTATTCACATTGACGATGTTTCAGTGTGTTTTATTGGAGCTTTGAGATGTCAGATTATATGAGTACTGATAGCATAGCACAGTTTTAGCTCTGTTTTATTCAAGTATAGCTTTATAGTATAAGCTTTTATCTAAACAAATTTGTTCTGTGATGTGCCTATTTTTTGTAAGGCTGGCTCACTGTGGGTTGGGTCTATCTATCTTATCAATTTCAAAATGGGAGATTTTCCACTTACTTTATTTATGAAACTTATGGTAGCCCTAGGTCCTAATGCATGCTATATCATGAAAATCCAGTATCCATGGCACTGTTTAACTGCTGCTAGGAAGTGCTTCGTTGTGTCACCATAGCACAAGTTGTTTTTTGAATTACTTCTGAAAGTTAGAAACAAAATTTAGAAATGATTTCTAAGCCAGAAAAGGAAGCATGGTTTGGTGATTATGGTGGTTAAAATTATTAAAATAAAATAATTGTTTTAAATGAAGGTACAATTACAGACAACCAAAATAAACATTATCTATCAAAAAAGAAATTTCTTTAATCCTATGTTGATGATATTAAAGCTCAAAAAGATATTTTTATCCATTTCAACTTTTATTCAGTATTTTGAGTAAATAAAAGAACCAAAAAAGCTGCATAATAAAAATTTAAATTGGCTAACGCTTTAAACCGTTCAGGTCACCAAATGACTAATTTTTTTAGAACTGTGCTAGAATGCTTTTTTCTTGAACATGAAGATTGGAGAAATAGGTGGTTTTTAATGGGTTCGAATCCCACTTTAAAAGCAAAGGCCTAAAACTGTAATATACCAGTTTTAAAAAATTCACACAGAAAGAAAATTTCCCATTCATTCTCAAATGTGAGCTGTTCTGCTAACTTCTATAATTTTCTTTATAAACTTGTACCTTTGTATGCAGGTTAGATAAAGTTACTGTCAAAAATGTTTTGTCAGTCTGTGCGAATATGCAAATTCTATTTTAAACCATTTTATTTAATATCAATAAATCTATTATCTGTGCAGTTGAATTGATGGCACAGTCAATAACTGACAGTTTTTGGGGTTTTGTTTGTGATGCCTAGTTACATATATTATATAAAAATAATTCATCCTGTTTTCAATTTGTATGATTTTTTTTCATTTCAATTTAATGTAGCCCCGGAATCTTGAGAATTGAAGCCTTTTCAAGATATTAAAATCCCATCAATAAATATCACAAACAGACTTTGTGTTAAATTTGTAAAGTAAATCTTGGCAGCCAACCAATAAAGACTGGAATAAACCTTTCTTTAGATATTATTAGAATAAAAGAATATGCTCAATTTTTATAACCATGCCATGGATGTTCTGCTTTTGCCATATTTAACAGTCATTTAGTAGAATCCAAAGCAAGCACACTTATGTTCAAACAGACTTCAATTTTTTCCAATGTTGATTCATTTTATATCTGCAGAGATCAGTCAAAATATAAAGAGGCTGCGAATCTACTAAATGATGCATTAGCAATCAGAGAGAAAACTCTTGGTCCAGACCATCCAGCGGTAACATTTTCAATATTTTTCAAGTTTTTCTTCTTGATGATAAAGAGGTTCTCAATAATTAAGATGCGATAAAGTCTGGACTCTGCACAAGCACCCACAAGTTGTCAGTTGAATCTCTTTTTTGCCCAAAACTTTTAAGGTTTACTGTTACATCTTGTTTGAAATATGACATGTGGTTAGCATATGACAATTTGCTGTGGTAATACCTACAGATGTTTTGGGGTATAATGATACGATATCAGTTAATATTGCACTTTTTATTCTTAAGAACTTAAAAAACATTTATTTTGAGACAGAAAGTAATAAATTATTTTACCAACTGCTACTATGTGTGACAAAATAATATACAGAAGCCATAAGAAATATATTTAAAATGTTCTTATGTTTGTTTTTCCCCTTATCTGCTTCATCTAAGTCCACAAACTCTTATCAACATGCATTTGCTTCTTTTAAATCTAACTGTGCGTCAGCTGCTCAATAATTGTTCTCTTTAGGAACCAGACTATTTATTGTTATTCACTGTTTTTTATCTTTGCAAAGTTTGTCTTAAATTTCCTTGATACACCATCTTTAACTAAAAGCTACAAAAGTCCTGGAGCTTTAGTTACATCAACATGAAAAAGCTCAAGTTACTTCTATATGCCACAAGACAAAGTGCGCCCCCTCAAATAATTACTTTTGGTAGACGAAGCATTCTAATGGAGACTAGGTTTCTGGTAAAAATAGGTGTTTCTATTTCCAAAATTTGGAAATTGCTTCAGAGCTTCAGGTTGCATGCTTAATATTACCAGGCCTGTTACTATGTTCTCAAGGAAGCTTGTCAGTTAAATTTCAATTGTATCACAACTACATGTCACTTTTAAGATTGGAATGATGCATTAAGATAATTTTGTTTCATCTATTGTTGACAGGTTGCTGCAACACTGAACAACCTTGCTGTTTTGTATGGAAAGCGTGGCAAGTACAAGGAGGCAGAACCTTTGTGCAAACGTGCATTGGAAATAAGAGAAAAGGTACAATTTTAACTCCCTTTATTATTTTTCCCTGCCCTTTTACCATATCTCGTAATCTGAAAGAATTAATTTTAACCTTTAGTTAGACATTATTTTTTGCATTAGATTAATTTTTCTACAGGCATGTTAAGTCATTTTAACTTAATCAATCTTTGAGAAAAAACTTTGACATAAATAATGGGAGTTTTATTTTTCAGGTTCTTGGAAGAAACCACCCAGATGTTGCCAAGCAACTAAACAACCTTGCTTTGTTATGCCAAAACCAGGGCAAATATGATGAGGTAAGCTTTGACTGGCAGAAACTATATATACTTTTGTCTGTCTAAGTACAATAAGATAACAAATATTATTTCTAAAGAGATGTCTAGTGACTCATGATAAGCCATCTTCATCTAATTTTTTATGGTTGCTAGGTTTTAGTCGTCTGTAGGGTAATCTCTTAGCAGGCCTTTCCAGGCGACGCAGGCTTTAGCCCACACGCACGCAAAGCCCATGCAAAATAAATTTATGAGGGCTTTTTTCCGCCCACTCAGTTTTTCAAACCAACATTCTCATTTAATCCGCGCAGTTTAGCTTCCAAATGTTTGTACTACTTACCTCTAAATACCAAGGTGTTTTTAAATAAGGAGAAAGAGGTCTTACACATCTATGTGTTTATCACATGTCAACAAACTATTGCATTATCTGCTAAAACTTGCAATGAAATAGGAAATGTGTTCGCACGAAAGGAATAACATATAGTGTGATTAAGGCTGCAAATAATTGAAGTGAGAAATATTACACCATGCTGTCAAATACAAAACAATTTCTTTCTTAAGTCCCGACATATAAACTAGCCATTCCCAAAAAAGCCACTTTTAACTGGCAAAAACTAACAAAACTTTGCTATATTCCAAAAAGTTATGTTCCTCTTTTGTCTAGTTTTAAGGAGTGATATTACAAAATTTAAAGGTGTGTGAATAATGTTTAAAAGAAAAGGCAACGTAATGAATTATTGCCTTTGTAAATACTCAAATATAAAAAAATTAACAACGGTTCTGCAAGAGTCTGCTAGGGCTAAATAGCCCATGCAACCAAACTGGCAAGGGCTTTTTACAGCCTGCGTTGTTTTTTTTCCTGGAGAGGCCTGCTCTTAGGCACAGTTCATGGTCGTATCATTTTTAAGAGCAGTCTGATCTATATTGCAATATTTCAGGAAGAAAACTTCTTCAGTCAAAATTAAGTGATTGATGGCAATGTTACTTTACAAGAGTGTGTAATTATGCTTATCTAGAATAACAATCATAAAGTAATGATAAAACCTAATGATTGATCCATGTACAAATTAATTGCTTAATTTTTATTATGAATGTAGGGTCATTAAGCCCTTCTTATTTTTTAAACAGATTGACCATTTAAGCTTCTAAAGTGACCTCTTTCAAACTTCAATGCATTTAAACCATTCCTTAAATATGTTTCTCATGATCATCAATATTTTCCTCTAGGTGGAGATGTATTATCAGCGAGCATTGGAAATATATGAAGCACAACTTGGTCCAGATGATCCGAATGTGGCAAAAACAAAGAACAACCTTGTATGTTTCTATGGTTCATTGTTATACTTTACTATCATATTTCTCCATTAAATGCTCCTATCACAACCATATCCATAGATAAAAAGCATTTGGCATTTTTTAAAAGGACACTCTATAATGTTGCTCAGTTATGATATCATGATGAATCCGATTTACATACGTTTTTTTAGCTCTTCATAATTTTTTGTTTTTGCCTTAATGCATTCAAAGAGGACATTCAAAGTTTTAAGGGGTCTGTGCAACATAGAGCCATGGAGTGCTTGTAGTTGACTTTCTGTTAATGAGAATTAATATGGCCGTTTCTGTTTTGAGAAATACGTCTCACCATAACACCTGCTTCAAGTTCACTGTAAGTAAAAATTACTTACAATTGCCTTTTTTAATCTGGCTTATTAATCTATATTAATAGCCATGTTGTTCAGGCCCCTTTAAGAAAAATAGATCATTTCTCACCCCAATTCTTCTTTAATTTCCAAATTTTGAAACTCAAGGTGACAATTTTCATCTCATTCAAACAATTTTTCCTAGGCATCTGCTTATTTGAAGCAAGGGAAATATAAAGCTGCAGAGCAGTTGTATAAAGAGGTAATTCCATTATTGAATTAATTTACATATAAAAAGGAGTAATTGTATTTTTCCATCTTTGGTGCAGGCTCTGTTGCTAGATGCACAAAGCTTCAGATTTGTTGTTTAGAATAGAAAAAATGTAACTCACAGTGAAACACCCAATGTGTTTTTTGTCAGCAGTACAAATCATGCATGTATCTTATTGAACTTGTTTGCTACCAAAATTTTTCTTCTTTAAAACGGTGTTTCTTTTTTTAGGTGCTGACCAGAGCTCATGAAAGAGAATTTGGTATGTTTTTTGACATCTTTTTATATGCCATAATTTTCTCTATAGTTTACTATATATACTATAATTTACTTTAATTCACTTTAATTTTATTTACTATAGTTTTATAATTGAATTTTTTGTCTTTTTCATTTGCAGTCTTGTTTTGGTTGCGAAGATATATTTTATCAATTCACTTTGTTGTTTTCTTGACAAATAGTCATAAAAACCTGAATTTTTTAATCTTTTCTAGAAAGGCTAATCCTGTGAATCGTTAACATTATTTGTACAGGATGTTTTATATCGTATCGTATTATAATATAAGTTTGCTTTCCTTTTCAGGCAAAGATGATGAGAACAAGGTGAAATTTCTTTTATACTTTATTTTTACGGTAAATCAAAACCCATTTTCTTGGTGCTATTTTAGGTGATAACAAGGACTTGTCTATGATGGTATAATCTTAAGAAGCCCAGTGAATTTTGCATCATTTGTCATGTACTTTTCAACTAGGTATTCTCATTCAAAGTTTGTAGGTTTTGCATTTTCGGAGTAAGTTTAGGTGCAAAACTCAATTAGTGAATACAGAATTACCAGTACATGATAAAGTTTCTTGATCTTATGAAAAAATTACAGTAAAAGATTAACATTTCAAAGCCAAAGTGCTTGTAAGGTGAAAACATGATTGTTGGTCTTACACAAGGACTTACACAAGTTATACTTTTCATACTACTTTTCACAGAGTAGTAGGGTTTTTTCTCAATTTGGGGTTGATCTTATTTCATAGCGTGGAAAAGATAATGCACCTTATGGCGAGTATGGAGGATGGCATAAAGCAGCTAAAGTTGACAGGTAAGACAGTGTTTTTTACTTGTTGACTCCCCTAGAGGGTTGAACTGAGAGCTGCAATGTCAGGAGAAAGTTAAAATTTCTGCTATTGTAAAAAAGTTTTTCGAAAGCACTCATGTTTAGCTTTCTATTAATCATTCATATTTAGGATCAATCAAGTATTTGCTCTGTTTGTGAACAATCTTTTTGTGGTACAAAATTTAAAAATGGCTTTGAAAAAAGGAAACATTTGAGTATACTGAAGCTTTCTGACACTCTTCAGAGTATAAAACACCAGAACAGAACATAGGCCAAAAACTCTTTGGTAGGAAATATAAATACCCTGTTGTGGATCAAAATAGGCCAATCAGAAACACAAGCACATGACTGTTGAGGTTGCCCAATCAGTCCTGCTTTAGTTTTAGGTTTGCACATTCGTTTTAACATTTAGTTGTACTTTCAGCCCAACAGTGACAACAACTTTAAGGAATCTTAGTGCACTGTACAGGAGGCAAGGAAAGTTTGAGGCTGCAGAGACACTTGAAGAATGCGCAAATCGATCACGAAAAAATGCAGGGGTATATATTTTCTTTTTAAGGTCTTCCTATTAGAATATGGAGTTGAACCAATTGAGTTCATTTGTTAATTTTGATGTGCTTTTATGCCGTATAGCCAGTCTTCGTCATAAGGTAAACCACACGCATTATTTCTTTCATGCTTGCGATTCACATTTACATATCTGGCTATTTCAGACCCCATTTAAACTGTCCTGCTCAAAAACGGAACTGTGAGACTACAAAATTCATTTGCTATTGTAGCAGGGTCAAAACTATTCCAGATAGCAGAGCAAAATTGTCTCATTTCCAGAGTGCTAGCATAAAATAACTGTGACCAAGGGGTGAACTGCGACCATTTTGTCTTGGTTCCAAACTTGCACAAATCAGTGTAAATAGGGTATCAAGTTCAGGAGCATCTTGGCAAATGAATTCTAGAAAGAGCTAGAAATAAAATTTTCCAGAAAAATTTATTTTATTTATTTTAATCAAATAGAAGAATTTTATGTTAAGTATAACGGAGGAGGCAGAAAAATTTATAACACTTGCCTTTACTGAAAAGATATTTCAAATGCTCTTTTATCTTGTTTCTTCTTGTTCGCAACCTTATAGATCAGGTGATTAGGACAAGGGTAGAAAAAGTTACTACTCGAGGGCACCATGGTTGCCGCCGAATGGGGAAATTTCTTATAATCTTAATGCCTCAAGTTTGCCAGAATTTGCATTTGGAGCAAATTTTAATAAAAAAAATCTTATTCTTAAAATGAATATCCACCAGCAGTATTGATCAACTTCCCTGTACCCGTTTTCAAATGTTTAACCTTATGCAACATAACTGCATAAATTTTTAAATCTCTGACAACATTTTCAAATTTGGTAAAAAGCACAAAATTTGCACTATACGGTCTTTAACATCAAATTAAGATGTAATTTATCACCAATATTGACCGATTTCCATAACCAATATTGACCGATTGGCCCTTGAAGATTATTTTAACAGACAAAATCAGAGCAGCAAATCATTCTTTGGTAAAAATCGGTAAATCCTGAGAAATAATTTTTTGTGGATTTACGAATTTGTGGATTGCAGGGATTTATGACAAAGACTGTATATAGCACAAGTAGTTTAATGCTAACCCTTTATCTTGAATGAATGATAACCCATTTTTATCGAATTTCAAGAGTAAGCCTAATTAATGCCCCCATTTCACAACATTTTGCTGTGCAGACAAGGGGTTTCTTATCCTTATGTGGCTCCTGAACTATTCAGTCCTTCCCTGCATGGTTCATAGCAGAATAGCCTCCTTGTGTAATTTTAAATTTGAGGCATGCCAAATCTTATATATTTTTACATAAGTAATCTCACTCAAAGTAGTTTCTTTATATTATTTCTGAGGATCATTTCTAAAAAAACTGACCCATTCTCCCATGGTTTTGTGATGATGGCCATTACCTAAAAGCAATGATTATGCAGGGGGTATCCATTGTAACATAGTTATCCATTTCTAATGTCTTTACACATTCCAAAAGTCAATTAAACAGCTTTGTGTTGATTTTCTTCCTTTTTAATCACTGTTGCCAATAATAATTCAACCATCACCACAAAACCATCTAAAAGTGTAAAGTGACTGTAGTTAAGCTGTTATGCATAGGAATGAAGAAAATTTAAGTGTTATTGTGGTGAATCTAATTTTTTGTTTGCCTTGTAGCCTTTAGATACAGCACAGCAATCACAGCTGGCTGCCATTCTTGGATCAGATTTCCCAAACAACAGTGCACCATCGTTGTCTGGAGTTTCAGTCAGTAGCTCAAGTTCAAGCGGTATTGGAACCTCCAGAGCATCTTCATCTTCAAGTAAACATGAGGACGACCATCAGAAAGATGATGAGGTATTGAAATATAATTTCTTTTTTCAAAATTTTACTTTATATGTAAACTGTTTATTAGCATTTTTCTTCTTTCTGAACCATAACAATCTTTGTGGTGACCTTTTTGCTAAATTTTAATCTCTTTATGACTAAAAGAAATCTAACCAACTAACAATATGTAGAAAAAAGTAGTTCATAAATGTAGAAAAAAGACCTTATCATGGGCAGATTTAACCATTAATCATCAGTGCAGTTAATAGGTGCGATCTCAAAAACATGCTTTACCCTGAAGAAGGGGAATGTAAAAAGGCAGAAAAAGTACTTTGGATGAAATGGTAGTTTTCCTAGCTGAAAGGTTTTTTTCCTTAAAAAACCACAATTGCTTAACCTTTGACTGGCCCTAGCATTCTGTCATTAGTTTTTCACCTTAATCTCAAGTATTTTTCACAAACTGGGGAGATATAGTTGTGCTCATTTGGAATGAATTAGCTTGCCTAAAGATTTGCACATGGCCTTCATGAAAAACTAATGTCAAGCAGAATACTGTTCTTTTGAAAAAAAAGAAGCCAGTATGTTAATCAATTGTAGGTCATAGAAAAGTATTTGTAAGAGCTAAATAAGTATACATTTTGTATTGTTGTCTATAGCACAAAAATTGAAGTCCTTATTTGTGTCTAAAAACTAGGTAGAAACAAAACGCAAGAATTTAACTCTGGCCAAGTTTTGGTCCCATTTCAAGGGTCAGGTAAGGCAGTGCCTTGACTCTTTCTGATTTTCAGTCAGAATTTTGTTCTAAAGCCAAGTCTAGGCTATGTCCAAGTTAAGCTTTGGGTTGTAGCAGTGTGCAATGCAATGGCAGAAATGACAAAACCGTGACCCTTAAGTTTCATTGGATAAGTAACATCATAGGCCAATTCTCTGCTCTACCAGGATAAGAAAGGAAAGAAGGACAAGACTACGTTATCCAGGTTGAAAAGAACTTTCAGCAACCGAGGCCAAAAACTAATGGAGAAAATTGGTGGCGGTAGACTTCAGAGATCTACTTCCCGTGAGAACCTTGTTGCCCAATCTAAACTGCAGCCATCAGAGAGGATTTCCCGGAGCACCCCAATGCTTGCACAGCTTGTACCACCAGATAAGGTATTAGAATGCACTTTAAACTATTACATTTGAACATAAAGCATCATTTTAAATATCTTTAAATAAATAAATAAATTTCACTGACAATAAATGAACACCAATGGCACTTTATCATTATGGTATCTGATCACAAACAAATGCATTATGTGGTAACTAAAAAGCTAGTGGTATATAAGATAATATGTCTAAAACAGTCTGTTTTCAATTAAATTGCTTTTATAAAAATGTAGCCAGGTTTCAGTTCATAAACAATAGATAACTTGTGATAAAGAACAGATCATTCAGATTTTTAAAAATTGATAATTCAGCCCTTATAATATGATTTATTTTAAAGATTAAATTTTGTGCACCATTAAAATGGAGCCTTTTATAAAATGGCAGATGTCTTGTTTAAAGAAAACAGGGAATATTATACATGTTTTCTTGTTTAGCTTCCAAACTGTAAAAATTGTTTCAATTACGTTTTTACTTTTATTTGAGTAGATATCCAAGAAAACCTTTTCAAATATTTTCTTGTTGTATTTTGATTTAGTTTTTGTTACAGTTTCATGTAACAACAAATGACTTTTTCTATAATTAATTTCTCAAAAATTTATGGTGGGAAATATAAATCACTGTATGACTAGATAATATCATATAATTTAATGTTAAAAGCACATATCTTAAGGTAGCTTTTCTAGGGAAAGTTAGTTGCTTAAGAAAAAGGCTATTGCTGCACCCAAAGAATAAATGAATAAAGTTGTTCATAAAAACATTCTTATATTTCTTAACATATGATACATTCTGTGCATTGCAACATCCTGTTCTTATGGTCTTCTAAAACTTCACCAAGAATCTGGATTTTTATTAGTTTCTCTTGTTAGTCCATGTTGGCAGACATTAGTCCTTGTGTAGATTAGAGCTCCAAGAAGGAAACACCTTAATTTTTGATTGGTTTAACTTTGTTTCGCAAAGGTTTTCATGGGAAATATTGCATTGCACACATTATAGCTTTATTATTTATTTAAAAAATGAGCTTCTTTTTGTGATGTTATCATAGCTTTTACTATTCTAGCATGTTGAAATTAACTGCGCTAGATTATCCTTCTAATACTTATGAGAGGTTATACATCAAGTTAAAGTGTATTTATAGTTCCTGTTTATTCTTTTTATAGTCCTATCAATATTATACTGTCTTTTACTAGCTTAGTATTTCAATGAGTATATTAAAAAGTTAATAGAGTTGATATTATAATAAAATAATATTTTATTGCACTTACTGCATAAATAGTGCTTTCAATTTTAATTTATTTTATTTGCAGGGTTCCTCAAAGACTCGTGGTCCAAAAACCACAAAAGATAACTCCGAGTTTGATATGCTATGATCAGTCTTAAAGCAGATGGAGCAAACTCTGGGCTGATATATATGGTTAACAGACACATTGATAACATCATTGTGAAGAGATAGTTTCAAGTTATTAAAAGATAAGAACATAATTTAAAGTAGATTTCTCGACAGTGACACTTCATTCAAGAGAGGGTAATAGTCATTGATTTTCTGAAAACACATCATCTTTTAATATATTGACACATTTACAAATAATTATTAGATTTTATCATATCCCATCCCAACTATCAAAAATAACAACTTTGACCATTCTGACCTTTCAGATTCAACAGGCTTTGTCTGTATATATTTATATGTTCTTGCCTCATCTAGATACAGATGAATTACTAGCATGAAACCTCCATTTTTTTAAAATTTTCATTAAAACACAAATTGACTTATTACCTCTCAAAACAAACTTCAAAACAGATGCAAATTTAGCCTTTGGTGTTGTTTTTTCTCATCTTATACCACCAAAACTCATCAATACATTGTGCAGTGTCAAACAAAAAAAGTTCTGTAGGGTTGCTAATATATATTAGAATAAAAGAAACAAGATAATAAACATTTATTTGTCTGTCATATTGTATTTAGTAGGGTGATAATAGTTATAAATACAAAATAGAGACATTCCTGTGTTTTTCTTTCCCAGCCTGTATCTCAAGTCTTGTTTGTTTAGGAGCTAGTAATGGAATTCTGAATTCCTGACCTTATTCTGATAGATTTTTGAGATATCACTAGGATGGTCCAGCTTTTGTATCCCATCGCACTGTGCAATTCGCAACTTGTCTGTGATCAGGTACCCTGATATGCCAACTGGACTGCACCATTTTAGCAAGGCGATAATGCACCTTTGCCAGGTTTTCTATGAACCAAACTGTTTTTATATGGCTGTCAATTGTGACTTTCAAATGTGTTACCAGGACAGCTGCCATTAAGATCATCTTCATCTAAAAACAATCAATAAAAAGTAAGTGTTCTTGCCATGTCAGGCATTAGAAAAACATTTCACAGTAAATGAAGTTAGTAAAAGGCTGCTAGTTGCATCTCATACCATTGTAGGTAATGCCACACCAAACACAGTACAAGTGAACCCCACGCAGATATTGTGTTATTTTCTCCAGCATTTCCCATTCCTGGAAAGAAGTGTTAGTTTTGAAAAGGTTCATAATTTTTGAGAATATTGCAAAGCACGACTGAACAAGAATTCAACATAACCATTTGAAAACCAAAAGACTACTATGTTTTCATGTTATTATTACAATGTGGTCCTCTGAAGCACTAATCAGGCCTGGCCATTTGAGGTAAGCAATAGCTCGTACTCGCCTCCGCTCCCCTTGCAACTTAAGATAAGCTGTGAATTGCTCTCATTTGCCCTTTTTGCATTTACAGAATCCTAAAAAACCTACACTGGGTAATTGGTTAATTTTTGTGGGGCAGTTTTTTAATGATAGTCATAAACTTAATCTATTTGGAGAAGGATAGTGAAGCGAAAGGTACCTTGTGAAGAGCTTAGAACTTTTCAATCTTATAAAAACAGGCATATTTTTTAACAGGCGTAGGAAAGTCGAAGAAAATGGCAAGAGTTATCCATTATAAAACAGCACGTTCCTTCCAGCATTAGAAACAAAACTCCCCCCAAAGAGAACAGGCCTCTTGGTCTTGCACTATCAATAAACATCTGAAACATGCGATTCCACTATTGGGCAGCATTTATTGGAAAACCCATATTGCGCAAAAACTATAATAACAACATGTTTCCGCTTATTGTTAAAGCCCTATCGTCATTCCACCCAGCAGTTTTGGAATCCATCTACATACGCATGAAAATTCGCTATTGTTTAGAAAGAAGAAGTTCATTTTCACCTTAGGACTCCATTGGTGACATCTTCAATAGGCAAGCAGCACTGATTGGGCAACCTCAACAGTGGTGCTCGCATTTTCTGATTTATCTATTTCGATCCACAACAGGGTATGTATATTTCATACCAGAGAGTTTTCGGTCTGTGTTCTGATGTTTTATACTCTGAAGAGTGTCAGATGAAAAGCGTAAGTACTTTTGCAAAATGTTTGCTCTTTTCAAAGCCCTTTTTAAATTCTGTTCCATAAAAAGATTCTTTGGTAAGGAAATTGTTATTTTGATGTTTTGTAAGCTTTACTCGAAACAAAAAGAGCCCTTTCTTTTAAATCCTTTGTGCAAAAGGGATGCTTGAGCCACACTAAAAGCAAGAGTGCCTGACCACATTTAAAAGCAATCGATATATACTCAAGGGGCTTAAACCATCTTCTAATCGAGAACTGACCAATCAGTGAGTGTGATTCCTCTCCCACTCACATTAATTGGCTAACATTGGTTGACAGATGGCTTAAGCCACTGCCAATTGTTTTATATCTGTCAATTGCCTTTAAAGTACATTCTACATGTTCTTGATTTAGCTCGCCTCAGCAAATGAGTGGAATGATTCACAGCTCACCTGCAAAAATACAAACAGCCAGGCCTGACTAATCGTTTGTAATGCAATGCAGAAGATCTAAGCTTTTCATATTAGTTGGAAGAAACACATTGCAAGAAGCAAAAGCAGCAACACACCTCAGGGCACTCAATTTTATCTGTCTCTTCGCTATCATCAGAATCATCATCACCACTTTCATTGTCATCTGGTATTTGCCAAAACCACTTTTCCATTGCTTCTAAGTTCTACAATACCAATTGAAATTCCAATTGATTCTCCTCAAACTAACAGACAAGCATGATTACAATAATGGAGGCTGTTTATTAAAACTTGTATGGAAAGTAATGCCATTAAATATGATGATGACATTCTGTTAATTACTGTTAAGCTGCTTCAATAACGTCCTGGGGAGTAGTAAACAGCTCCCCTAGTAATTTCCAGGTGAGTTGTTCATAGATATATAAAAATAGAATTATGGAATTGGAATCACTATAGAATTTTGAAATCACTATGGAATTTTGCTAATGACAGCACATTATTTGTCACTGAAACTAACGCTGATGAACTGTTAAAACTAATAAAGATAAACACCAACAAATCCCTGAAATGGTTTAAATTGACTGAAATGACTACGAATCGTTCTAATTGAAAATAGGGGTAGTCATATAAAACACTTGGAAATTAACATGACTTTGCGATGATAGTAGATCGCCATGTAACTTTACTTGGTGTTGAAATTGACGAAAGACTTAAATCTGACGTTCAAGAAAAGCAGCCGAAAAGTTAAATTGGTATGTGTGAATAGCAAAGCATATAGGGCATAAAGAAAACAGATAATTATCGATTCTTTCACACTATTTCAATTTAATAACTGCCCATTGATATAGAAATTGCCCATGTTATGTAGAAAATGAAGTCAGGATAAACTAGAGAAAATAGATAATAGAGCATTACGACTACCGTTATCTGACTATTCATCCTACTAAAATAATCTATT
The DNA here is from genome assembly GCF_013076305.1 of Rhopilema esculentum. Next base: position 11,211,566 of record NW_027018682.1, on the reverse strand, counting down.
TGCCAACCCAAAGGAAACTACAATTTATATTCAATCAATAAGAATCCTAGAGCTTGAAGTATCTAACATTCTCAACAATCAAAATCTTCAGAACACCACGAAATTACACGATGAAACATCAGCTACATTAACAAGAACGATCAACTTTGCGCCTGCTTTGCGTGGTAACAGGCCGAAGCATGTGGTACATTGACTCATTATCAGTAACCTTGGTGCAGTAGTTTTTTTCTCAAAAGAAAATTGTTATCCTTCTAAGTCGTTTTGATGCTTTCAATCTTCAATAACTACTTTCAAAAATTTGAAAATCGCATGGAACCTCCATATCTGGGCTATTTCATATTTCATATCTGGGCTCTTGATGTTGATATTAGGGTAAATGAACATCTTGAAATAACCACCAGTAAAAACTATCATTTATATACAACGACACTGTTAGGTATAGGTGCTAGAAACAATAATTACCAAATGATCTGAAAAAACGCTGTAACACTGATAGTATAAAAGGAGTATAAAAAGTAAAACAAGGTGAGATTGTGACTGTAGGGTTTGCAATATCTTCATTCAACATGTAGGGTATTTGTAGCAGCTTCAAATCAGTATGTTGTTGCAGAATTATTTTATTATTTTTTGTATACTCGACTATTTGTATTAAAGTTAAGTATTAAAGCAATTTAAATTTGTGAATTGTTGGGCTTGAATAGCTTTTGGCTATGTAATCTTAATTTAAAGAATCATAACTATATTTGAAATCTTCATACGTATCACAGACAATGAAAATAATTGTGAATTCTGCTAGTATGGTTGATACGATATATTTCCAGTGGACTGTATTTCTGTACTCTGCCCTACTTCCCATATAGCTCGATGTTATTTTTCATAGTATTTCTCGTGTTTCTTAAATTCTTTGGAATTAAATCGGTAGTGGCAAAAGCAAAATTTATATTTGTCTCATTACTTGCAACGGCAGCTGCAGCATTTTTTAGTGTTTTCTCAGCCTTCGCTGTCACAATCTTTGTCAATTGTTGCTTCTTACAATTTACGTTTCTTAACGTTTCTGGAAATCATATGTATCTACATGTATATCAGGGAAGGGCCTCTCGGATATATCTTCTCTGAGCCAAGTTTTCTTGTCGTTGGTTGGTTAACCTGAGCGCTGGGATCTTTTAATTTATCTTTCTCTAGCTTTCTTTTCTTTAAATATCGGGCTAATTTCTGTCCTTAGTGACAACGCGTTTATTGTTGTGTAGAAAAAGTTAGGAATTTCGTTCTACAAGTCTCTTAATTGAATGAAATAGAGGTTGGGAAAAATATAATTACTATTGCAAAGGCTATTTTGATGTGTTTTTGCATTCCTAGACACGGTTTTCAACATGTTTGTTTTATTCAAATAGCAATTAATATGTTTTAACACTATCTATATGCAGAAATATCTATTTTGTCGAAAACGAGACTTTCAACATAGAAATGAGGCTTATAGCCCCAGAATTTACCCGTATAACATAGATATTCGAAATCAGCGCCCTGACAATGACCAAACATACCCTATATCATAAATTTCGCTTTCGGGGACGATACCCCCATTCTCCGCCTGGCTCATCATAAATTGAAATAAAATTCATAGAAGACATCTAGTATATAAGGCAGGATCTTTACCTTGGCACTATCCAGTTGCTCACATGCTTTTTGAGCTTTCCTGAGGTCAAATGTTACTTGTTTATCCAGAAATTTTCCTTTCATTCTCTTTTTAAAGTCTCCTTGTAAATTTTCCACCATTTGTCGCTTTCTGCTGGCCATTTGCTGTAAAAATGATACTTGCATCTCCTTTCGTTTTTGCAGCATTGTGTCTCTGCCTAAACCTCCTCTATCTAAAAGTGAATAAGAAAGGTTATAAACCCATAACTGTTCCAGTACCATTCAGTCCAGTTCAGTTTGATGTCCAAATGTGTGGTTATACCAGTTTTTATGGTCTCAATTAAAAGGACATCTGTTGAGGATTTATGTCCATTAAAGATTTTATGGAAGAGGCTTAGAATACAGAGAGTTTTCTGATAAATATTGAGGGTTAAAAGCCTTGAAAAATTCTAATTATTACACTGACACACTAAGGCCTGTGCACCAGTCTTAAATGAGAGCTCGGGGCAAATTTGTTGAGGTCACGCCCATTAAAACACCTGAAAACCTCCCTTTCAAAAGAGCTTTTTCCATGCAATTCACAAATTTTTACGATTCAGAGATTTAAGTTGCTATGAAAAAAGGATTAAATCAGCATTGAGACAATTTAACAAATTTAACCAATTTAGAAAATACAACTTCGTCATTACACAAGATAAAACACCATAAAAATGAGCAAAAAAGGTCCCATTCACACTGCAATGATTGTGCACCATTCCATATCGTTGAGTTCCAAAAAGTAGCCATGTCCCCACCAAATTTTTTGAAAAAAATATAGAACTTTTCACAAAATCTTTTGTTATGGGTGTTAAGCTTTTCCTTAACGTTACTTAAAAAGTCTTTCCTTAAAAAGGAAATCGTCTGCTTTTGTACATTCACACAGCTCACAGAGAGAAAATAAAAACGTTTTTGAGGTTACTACTCTTCACGCTGCATTCTTTTTTGTAAATTTTTTTGAGAGTTTACAAAACCTCTGTTTTTGTAGGTACACATTGATCCAGTGTTTTCAAAAAGCTTTGTTTTAGAGGATATCCACATTTGATAGCATTTCAAAAACCATCTGTTATTGTATAATTTTTGTGCTTCTGTTAAAACTTTTATATTCCATTTACAAAATCGCTTTGAAAAAATAAAATGTATACCCTTGTGTAAAAATTTTTAAATTTTGTACTTTCAATAAATGTTCATTATTACCGTATTTGATCTATTTAATGCCCGGGGCGTTAATTTACTCTTTTACTTTTTAGGGTGGGCCTTAATTAGGAAGGGGGGTTAATTAGGAAGTGGGCATTAATTTTTAAAATTCCTGAAAGCAAATTTGTGTACCTTATCCTCTGAATTTCTTCCAAGAATCTAGAACAATTTCAAAACAACCAAACAACAATTTATCAAATATTTTATAACAAAACAAATGAATAACAAATAAGTCTCACGATGGTAGTACTAATCTTTACAAAGTTCTTCATCACTTTCATGGTCAGAGTTGATCAACTTCTGTGGATCATTGGCAACTTTAATTAACGCCCCCTTTGGTGCATACAGGGGTGTTAAACAGAAAGGGGGCATTAAAAAGGAAGCAGGTGTTAATAAACTTTTTTCACTTTTAGGGTTGGTGTTGATTAGGAAGGGGCATTAAAAAGGAAGAGGGTCTTAAATAGATCAAAAACGGTACTTCATTATGACAAAATTGAAATAGCACCCCATTGCACTTCTTGATTTGCCAAGGAGTCTGATTGACTCCATGCCTGCAAATTCATTGCTGGTATGGCCTGTAATATATTTGTTTTAACCTCCAATATACATTGCTCAGCGACAAAGAATTTTCATTTAAAAAATATATAAGGAAATTGGTCCAAAAAAATCTACCTGTCTTTATTTCCAGTGGAATAGGCTCTGACCGTCCAGTACCTACAAAAATGAAAAAATTGCTTTATGTGAATCTGTAAAGTATAATTAGATGCAAAAATTCCCCTTTCCACTTTGACATGTTGTTTTGCTGAAGATAAAGTCCACATCCACTTTTTATTGTGTTCTGAAAAACCATGGGTTGTGAAGCCTAAGTCGTCCTAAGTCACACTTCATTTGTCACAGGTCTAGAAACAAAATCACTGTTGAGGTCATAATCCCACTAATCTCTACACCATAGTCCCATTAATCTCCACACCACTACATAGTTTTCAGCCAGGTTTTCCATGTGCAGAAGAGCTCCTTTTATTAATCAGATGACATGCAAAAATATTTTTTTTCTTTAAAGGGCATTATTGAATTTTGTATGAAAGCCAGAACTTTGTCATGTACCAGCAATATATTGCCCATGCACTCAAATTTTCCATCCACACACTTTTGCATATTGGCCATGCATAGTCCCAGACTGGAAACTTTGTTGCGTGCCTGCGATATATTGCCCATGCACTCAAATTTTCCACCCATGCACTTTTGAATTTTGGCCCACAAAGTCCCTATTTGAATACATTTCACATTATTAACAATACAAATTTCTTAAAAGTGCATGATTTCTGCCATGCAGTTGTGCAGTCAGGCACGTGAACTTGCCTGTGCAAGAAACAGTCTGGTGTTTTCAGTCTTCAGTCTGGTGTGAAAGTTCAAATTTTCAGCCATATTGGTAACATTTCCCCAAGTTTAGGGCGCCCCAGTATATGATCAAACCCCAGTATAGGGATTGTCAATCAAAATTTTGTTCTAAAGTGCTGCCAAAGCTGTTTCGGTGCATTGTTGTTGTGACAAGACACAGTGGCTTCACTGCCAGTAGACATTCAGCCATACATTCAGCAAGTGGCCAATTTGTAGCAGCAAAACAGATTCAATCAAGATTTTTTTCAAAACAGCGTCCTAGAGAGAATTTGACCCCCATAGTTGTCATCTGAATGAGCGAGCCCTATATTCTTGCTCAAGGCCCCCATGTTACTTGGCTCGATAGCAACACCAAACTAGGTACAAACAAAATAAAACGAAACGTAAACCACCAAACTTATATTTTGTATAATCGATCATATAAAAGGCAAAATTTAGGCTAAAATGTACAGAGATGTTACTCTGAGAATCCTCTATGTCTGACCTGGGGGTGCTATACTTTCTTATTGTTAGGGGTGAGCTATGCAAATGTCTTTCACATATGGCTGTTACACCATGGCTGCTTGCGGAATTTCTACTGGCAGAGAAGCCGCTGTGTCTTAAATAACTTGGCCGCTGTGGCAGATAAGTATACTCTGGTTATAACATACTTTAAGGGACCAGCGTATTAAGTATGTTATATTCGAAGTAGGCAGGGGCGGCTGGCACCAAAAATAAACTGTTATTAGTCAGCCAAGCAGTGCCATTAATTACGGGGGCATGGAGGGCATTTTTCTTTGGGAATTTGGGCTTTCAAACCCCTAATATGTTGAGTCTGTTTTCTTGTTGAAAAAGGAAAATAATGTAGACTTGTGGCATATAATTCAAAACTCCAATCCCCAATTTATTTTAAGCCGACACCAAAAACAGCGTCTTGATTACATGGGAATGGGCTGCTACAGCAATGCGTTCTAAGGGCACGGCTGACTTTTGATGCCTCATGCCTTTTATCAATGCGGCCCCAGCAACATTCTGGCTACTGCGTTATTAGAAATGGCTTTCTAATAACGGGGCTTTGAAGACAAGTAAACTATGGAAAAAACAGACCATCCTGGATATAATAGAGCCCTAAACAATACTTTTAAAAAGACTTGATGATATTTCCTTCTGAAAATCTCCCAGCACAAGACCCGGGCAACGAAAATAAATATTTTTTTATTTCTTCCCCTCAAATCCATGGGATGTCTCGTTGATATCTTTATTAGAAAAGAGAAGTCTTTGGGTAGGCCATCGTTATAAGCGAAATTGTTCATGCATTAGACTTTTACCAGTTGAAAATGCGGAAAAAACTTGAGAACAACCCAGTGTACAGAGCCCGTTTGAATTATGGAAGTTATTTTGTTTGCGATTTTGTTTCATGAAGTAAGCAGCCGATATCCCGGAATGTGTTATTAGAACGAGGAGGCTAATAACGTGCGAGTCAAATACAATGGCTTTATGCCCTGTTTTCTATGACAATACGTCACATTCACAGAGTAAAAACAAAGGAAATGGCGATTCACGTTATTAGAAACGCAATCCTAATAACGGAGATGTTAGCAAGGGCTATTGTTGACATTTTCAAAGGGAGACTGAAGGTGAAAGAATTTCAATAAAAGTCTATTGACATGCGGAGCCTTGAGCACAAATCATTGTGTATTAAAATGGACAATGACGGCAACAACAAGCCTATAGCTTTGGAAAAAAACTGTTATTAGACTAATAACACTAATAACGATGTAAGCCACCCCTGGAAGTAGGTTGTAACCAGGGAAAGTAAAAATTGACTAAAACAAAACACATTTTTTGCCGGGACAAAGCACACCAGTACATTATATCTGAAAGTATGTTATAACCGAGTACGTTATAACAGGATTATACTGTATCTATCATCACGACATCAACCCACCGAAACATCTTTTGTGGCACTTTAGAACTTAATTTTGATTGACAATTCCTATACTGGGGCTTGACCGTATACTGGGGTGCCCTATACTGGGGAAAACGTTACCAAGTTGCTCCAAATTTTGGCAGGCAGCACTACTTTGGCTCTGCACATGCATCTGCCATACTCTGCTGAGTGGCCAGACATTACAAATTCATAAATGTTGGGTGAGTCCTTAACATAGAGGATGCTTATGAGAGTGCGAGCTTATAAGAGGGGGCACTTATTTCAAAGTTTAAATGATGTCCTAGAATGTGTAATAAAAATAATTTCTACTTCATACCGTGCTTCCCCAAACCATCGCCTTCCTTAAAGCCCATCTTTGCAAGCATGGCAAATCCTTTGTTTGAACTGTCTATAGCTTTATTCAGCTTCTCGTCCCTCTTTTCCTGTTCTACCTGTTTTACTGGTCTGTTATTCAATCTATGTCTCTCATTGATCTCCTTTATTCGTTTCTCTTTATCTAACTTTCTAACATGAACAGGCGCCATTTTTCTAGCAAGTAATCCAGGCTTTGTGACCTCAGAATCAACCAAAAATGCATCCGACATGTAGTCTTCTTCTTCTTCTTCCTCCTTGCTATCCATTCTGATAAGTTCTTCCAAGCTTTTATCGTTTTATGTTAAAATAATAAGTAAGTTCATCAACCAGACCTCCAGCAAACTGCAAACAAAAGTTGAAAATTGTTTAGCCTCCTTTGGAAACAAATCTATCTCGATTTCAGTTTATTAACTAAAAACGCGGGGTTAATTCGAAAAACGAAAATATATTCTTTCAACCAGGGCCGGTCAGATGTAGAGGAGGAGCCAAAATTAGTGGTGTAATGCAATAAGAAAACAAACATGAAGAAAAAAATAAAGAAGGCTGATCCCTGCATACACTCCTAAAAAAAATTTTCAGGTTGTGAAAGGGGGTTGTAAAGGGAAATCTTAGAAATATGGTATTCTAGGGATGGCCTTGATTTGAATTTATTTGATTTTTCAAACTTGATTTGAACTCGCATTTTGAAATATCGTACAAGAAAGTTGCCGGACGACTGAGGCTTCTGGCAAAGCCAAGAAAATATATTGACTTACAGTAAGCCAGAGATGCCCACTGCTCTATGATCAAATATCTTGACTTACAGTCATCCAGAGATGCCTACTGATTTTCACCTAGTGCAGATTCAGTTTCAGTTTATATTTTTAAATTCCATTACATACTATTCAAGAATATTAACAATACATACAGAAAAAGATATAAGCAGACAACAAGGATACAATACATGTTACAGAATACAAATACCAAAAGAGGAACAAATCAATTGCGAGCAGGGAAATACTTAAAGGATGAGCCCGCTCAATAGGTAAATTACTCGAGGAAGGACCCCCCCCCCTATCCTAAAAGGTTATTGAATGAGTTTGGATGAATTGAATAATCTGAGAGATTTTGCATTTCCTACGAGAAACTGTGCATGATATCAAAATAGCTCAGGATATTAGTCGACTTTGTTCAATAAGAAAGTTTGCTTTGAAAGATATTTTTGAAGGAGAATTTCTAAGTTCAGCAGAGCAGGTAGTGCATTTCAGAGTTTGGCACCAAGATGACGTAATTATTTTAGACCATATTGAAAGCTGCTTTGTCGAGTCAAGTATAAGTCAACTTGACTGGCCTGTCTAGTGCAATATTGATGAACAGATGAATTGAATGCAAAGAAGTTATGAAAGCTTTTTGCAACTGCAATTGTCAGAAACCAAGAAGAAATAGCTGAAATTGTTGCATCATCGATGCGTTAGGGTTGTCTTGTTTATGAGGGTGAAAAATGTAACGAAGGACTCCCAAGCAATGCAAACAATATTCGTACCTGCAAACTTGTTCGAAAATGCATTAATAACGACATATGCGAAGTTCTCACAGATCATTTCATCATAAAAAATCATGGTAATGGGACAAGAAACGAAACAAAAGTCTGCAAGTGCCAAGAATCGGGACCGAATGTGCCCTCAAATATTTTTACCAATCAGTAGCAAAGTTATATACCTCTAAAATTTACAAAAATTTAAAGTCCTTTTGAGTATGACTTTTAAGAGCCTCGAAGAATTTTTACATATGCTTTACCTTCTTTTAGCTCAATTTCAACTACAAAAGGGCCTATTCTTAGGAAATATTTTAACTTTTCAAACTTCTGTCATTGAAAATTGTAAATAAGAAATTTTCAACTTTTATTTGTTTCACTTTTACAGGACACACTGATAACAGTGTTTATTCGTTGAAGTGTTTCCATTCCTGTATAAATTATCGAATTATTATTATTATTCTTATGCCAGAAGCAGTGTCAAAGACAGATTTTGACTATTGAAGAATCCCAGGCAATATTTTCAAGCTTTCTTTAACCACAGATTAACAATAAACCATGCACATAAAAAATATCAGCAAAGGAACTTCCAACTGAAAAATAAAGATTAACAATTTTGTAAGGTTGGGAATTTTTGCAAAATCTGATCTAAAATTTTTCGAGAATAAAACGCTTTTAATTTAAAACCACTGTATGCTTTAAAAATTGGGCTGTTTAAAATTATTTTTAATAGAATTTATAATTACCTCCAAATTTGCAAAGTAGAGAGCTCAAAAGTTTTCTAGTGGCAGGGAGAGATCCTTTTAACGGAACCTAAGCTAAGGGCCTATTTGACAAAACATTAAGTACGATAACTAACAAAATGGTACAGTTAATTTTCTTTTAAATTCGCTTGAAAAATATTATTTTGCTCTCAAGAAATTTAGTGGTCCGTGGGCCCCCGTCGACCGGTTTCTCTGACCCTGTCAATTGAATAGAAACATCACAAGACAATTTTTAAATTAAAGTCGTGATATTTTTTGAGACATTGGACATCATCCTAATGCCTTTTTTAAGTATGCAGATTTTTGATAGATTCCATTTTTCAATGAAAATTTGGGGCTTTTTTAAAAAAACAATACCTTGACCAAACAAGCTGGTGAAAAAACCGCCAAAATTTTTTCAAATTAATCAAGAAAAGTGTCAGATAGCTCTCTAATGCTGTTGAACAAATCTTTGAAGGCCGCTTCTATTTTTTGCTGAAAAAATAAGTCTATAGCCTTGAAAATATCAGAAACCTTTCCAGAATAGGCTCGAACAAAACTACCAAATGCCTTTAAAAAAATGAGAAAATAAAATGTCATATACATTTTTAATGCCTTTTTTTCAAATCTGAGAGGCTGGTGGTTTATAATTTTTGATAAAAAAATGCCGTAATAGGCTTTCAAAAATTCAGAAATTATATCAAAAAAATTTCAATAAAATTAAAAAAATAAAAAAGAGAGTAAAGTATGAGATACATTACTTTCTTGTAGATGCCTTCCTCGTCAAATCTGAGAGGTTTGATGGTTTATATCTTTTGGTGAAAAAGTAAAGTTACAGGCTTTGAAAGGTTCACAAATTTTACAAGAAATGGCTCAGAAACTGTCAAATGTTTCTAAGAAAAATAAAGTTAACAGTCAGTTACATTTATAATGTCTTTCTCTTCGAATCTGAGAGGTTTGTTGGTTTGTAATTTCTGATGACAAAGTAATCTACAGGCTTTGCAAAAAGAGGTCAAATTTTACTTGTTTCTTGTTTATAGTGTATAAAAAATTTTTCATGTGTTTTCTAATTGCACTTGGACTTGAAATTAGGTCAGCTTATGAATATTTCATGAGTCTGTTAGAAAGACACCCTTACCAGACTTAATGTTTTATGAATTTCACGTTTGAACTTTCTCGATTAATCCAATAATTACATTAGGCCTATTTCTTCTCGTTACACAATAATAACACAGCCATGCCCGCGACGGCTAAGCATAAAGTATGTCTAAAGCGGCACTTAATATAAATTTTTTGACCACTTGACTGTGATAAAAACTCGTTCATCAAACCAAATGTTAATATATAGAATTATATTCAACGCGGCATGGCCATGCGATTCATTAAAGAAATGGTATGTAAATACTAATGAAATAATATTTAAATAAAAATAATTAAATGACAGCCACCTTTGAAAAAGAGCTTTTACTAACACTTATGCACACAAAAATTTGTTTTTGTCCTTCAGTGTAATTTTCATATTATTATGTTCCCACGGGTACTGCAATTGCAGTGCAAAGATAAGCATTGTTACCAATATTTTATAAAATAAAGCAAGAAGTGTGTTATCTAGGACATAACTGCAATATTAAATGCAAAAATGTCGTTGAAAACTATCTTTACTTGGATGTGTTTTTATTTCATTGCATTATGTGCGAGTAAAGAAGGCTTTGTCAAAAGAGTTTTCAATGAAATGAAGTCATCGTGTCCAGGCTCGGAAACGAAATATTTCCAAGTGCCCAGTCAAATCCAATGCATTCATAGATGCGTGCGGTATGAAGGATGCAGCAAAATAAACTACAATGTGGATGATGACGTCAAATATAACTGTGAAGTACTGATTGGTGGGGCCTGGTCACCCAAAGAGAGGTCTAAAAGCTGGAGAACGATGACTGTTAAGGTATGTATCAGAAGCTGACACAACATTCCATGTATTTTACTGCAGATCAACCTTACACTTCTTATCAAAATTATCATTCTGATAGGCTGAATTCTTAGCAATTGAGCACTGTAGAATTATTGCGATCTGTATTAAAGCGAATATTTTTTAGAATTTCCGCCTCAGATCTAATATAAATGAGAAGGCTAGATAGGGACTACATTGCTCTTTGAAATTACGTTGTCACTCTAAAAAATGATTTCAATTTCTTTGAATTTTAGAGTGAACTGTTTCTGAAGCCAAAAGGTAAGCTTGCAGATGTTCACTATAAATGTGAATAACAACAAACTGAAATTTTCATTGTGTTTTTACTTTATTTTGTTATCAAGAAAATTTACTACTATAAAATGTTCCCACTTTAAAAAGCAAGAACTTCTGTGAAATTTGCGATAACATCACCTTAATTTTGCATTTAGTTTATGGGAGCTGCAAGGAACTCCTCTCAAACAGTAAAGATGTGGCATCAGGAGTATACCAACTTAAATCGGGACTACATTTCTGTAACATGCATGAAACTCCCGGTTGTGGAGGAGGAGGGTGGACGCTTGCAATGAAAGTCAATGGTTCAAAAGTAGGTACCCGAATTTATAACTTTAGAAATTCAACTCGATTTCTTAAAGGCCCATGCGAAGTCAGCCATTCTTCAAAGATTGCACGTGCTATCAATAACCGAAAAGCCACTGTGGGCCTAACCAATGTAAAAACAAGGTAGCCTATTACTCCGCCTAAAAGCACACGCTCTTATAAACGGAAATTCCCGATTTTGCCATCTTCAGGGTACAGGAAAACGATTCAGATAAGACGTATGCGTCCATAAATAAAAGAAAGTTTTTAAAAATGAAACTGCATGAGTAACGTTTTAACAATAGAAACTGCATAATTTAACAGTTGTCCAATCAATGTTAACTTCCACAGGATCCGAATCATTTTCAATGATAATTAATTCTTCATTCACCTGTTCTTCTTCAAGGTTGTCTTCATCATCATGTCAGTTTATACTTAAAGTACAATTTAAAGAAATTGAAAATGCAAGAAGCATAAAAACGTTGTCAAAGAGAAATTAGAAAGTCATATCATTTTTTTCATCTTTCTCGCAAAAACCGTAAGATTAAGATCCACTTATAAACACACTGCGCCTACATCCGGATATAACCGCACGCGCCTTTAAATGAGGTACGCCTACAAGCGGGGTAAAATAGGGTATATGATTTTGAAGATCAGAGTTGACATTGTGACAAAATCAGGTTTTTGTTAGATAAGGGTTCTATTACACAAATATCATAGTTTGATTTCACACCGATATCATTGATGATATCTACTTGAGACTGCATGGGCTTGCAAAATCAACTTGTTTAGAGTTCTTAAAGCTTGTTACACGATGATGATTTTCATCAGACATATGTATTGTTGAGTATAACAAAATTTTGCGAGTAGCCGGAGACCCCGTTGCAATAAATTACGCAGAAGATATTTTCCTCTTTTTCAAAATATTTGCATCTGGTAAACATCTGATAAAAAAATTGACTATGTAACATAATTCACTTTTCTTTCTAGAAAAATGTTTTTTACATTAAGGCAAGAACATTCGAGAACTGCCAAATAAATTATCGGTAATCGATATTTTCTGTCTTGTCTTGCAACTGTTATTCAAACTTCATTTAGACCCAGATGAAAATTAAAATCTTTAATTGAGAATTGCTATCAATACTTTGAATTCTGGATGATATCTACTAATCTTGATTCATACCCATTTTAATAAAAAAAATAACTGTTTAACGGTCTGTCGTATAGTGCAAGTTGCTGTAAAGACAGAGCAAGGCACACTTGTTTAACAAAAACGGCGCAACATTTGTCGGCTTATTTGAAGACGAACTAAACTTGGTCTTCTAACACTTTAAATATAATTGTGTTCTAAGCTTCTTTGAAATTTAGCACTAATTGTACTGCTCTGATAAATGGATGGGAGAATAAAACAGACAAAGCTAACACTTAAGCAAAAATTATTGACATAAGGGTGGTATATTGCGCATGCGTAGGTACAAAAAATGTTGCACGACCCGATTGCTAGTGCATCATTTGTTGATTGAAGCAGCAATTTTAACCGCTTTTAAACCCGGTGCCGGTGAGTAATTTCATTCATTCATTCAAGAATAAAACCAACCTGTGTGCAGTTGACAATTTTTAATTCATTCTACTCTTGATTTTTCCACTCCAACTCATTCCACTCCAAAAACATCGCTTACTGTGATTGGTTGATAATTTGCTAATGAAAGATTGGTTTGTGCCAATGGGTAAGCCTCTTTAGGTAAGAAGTTAGACTGGCTGCGATCTAAAGCTCAAGATTCTACGCATACAGTACTTATGCAGGCATTATCTCTAGGATCCAACATACCTCTTCAATTGGTCTTCTTTTTTTCACATGTTTTCTTTATGTCTTAAAATAAACAGAGTAATCAGTTGCACAATACAGGAAATGGCATCACATCCTCTTGACAGTTGCAGTCGCCACCAAAAATACGTGTTACTTAATTTCTAGGGGACATTCCTCTCAGCTTCGGATTTCTGGACCAGCAGCACAAATTTCAACACTGCAAATGGCATCAAATCTTTCTACGAAAATGAAGCAAAGTTTCCTGCCTTCAGTAAAGTTGCATTTGATGAAATCTGCATTGGCATGAAAGTATCATCGGACATAAAATGGCTTCGTTTACCTAAAAAAAGCTCATCATTGCTTGACATTTTCAAATCCGGCGGTTATGTGCCGACGACACTTGGACGAGCTGCATGGATGGGAATAATTGCTAGCTCGTCGTTGCAAGATTACTGTAATCGAGAGGGATTTAATGCTCAGAAAGATGATGGCACGATGGTTATAAGATTGGGTATATTTGCAAACGACAAAGAAAACTGCAAATCAACAGAGTCTCATTTGGGCTTGGGAAGTTCTTCAAGTTCTTGCTGCAACATTGCTTCTTCAAGTTCAGATTCCAAAAAAGGGATGGGCTACATACTTGTCAAGTGACTTGTCCACGCAAAATGATTGAACTCCATCAATTTCTCTATGAAAAATCTTTCTGATCATATGAGAATATTAATGCTTATAGTAAGCTTATTTCTACAATGAAGGTTGTCATTACACAACCGACTCTCTCTAGCTTCATGTTCTCTACACGTTGAATAAAACAAAGATTGTCCATAGAAGAGAAGAAACGCCTTATATTTTAAGAAAACACTCGTTCAGAGATACTCATGCCAGCACGGTAGGATGATGAAGAATTGGAAGCCAATTTTAGTTTTTTTACTAAGTGCCAAAAATAGGTATTTGTCATAGGTCCTAAAATGTTACCTGCAAAAAAGGATGGGCACACTTCTGTATTTGCTAAATGTGAGTTGACTATAATGACAACATGATATTTTGCCATAGCTAGTGATGCTTTTTGACAAAGTTGAAATAGTTTTTTGCATGATGTATCAAAGCCAATACAAATGCAAAATAAATATTTGTAGGGAAAAATGCAAAACGTGTATAAAGTGTCGTTTTCGAAATTGTACTACCTAGACCATATAAACAGCCCTGGCCGTAATGTAACTTTTGTTATGCAAAGAAGACTTTGTGCGTAATCACAAATGCTGAATTACCATTAAATGATTCGTAATAAGTACCAGATATATAAGCTGTGCGCATTCAAAACTGATTTACTGTTTGAATCCTTTAATCAACTCATTCTTGTAGAATTCAAAATGATTTTCAGTTACAACAACAATATATAGTATTTTCAAAATTTTCTAAAAAATCAATTATTGCTTTCTAAAAGGTGTTATTCGTACAATGAAGATCTTCTATGTCTGTAACACTATTCTGCTCAAACACCAGTTCCATCTACAAAATAAAAAATGCCATCTTTCAATAACAAGTAAACTTGAGTGAACAATAAGGGAGAATGGCATAAAACTTAATCTAAAAAAATCAAAGCTTAGCAAGTCTGTTTACATTCTAAACGTTTTACAAACACAAAGCTTATAGAAAAACTAAAAAAGAATTAGCCTTTGAAATTTGATGTCCCTGTGCCAAGAATGGCCTAGGTTTGCCTGAATATGGACCTTGTATATTGCCCCTCTGATATCATATCATTGTTGATAAAGCCTCTTCAAATGAATTTTAAGCTTGAAAAAATCGAAACATGGGTAGTCTTTGCAACAACTTTTAAAAGAAATATGAGAAGGTTGAGCCCTATGGTACATAGATTATCTGTGAATTTATGTATTATCAAAATTTGAATTTTGCTGCATTGCATTGTACTGCATTCTATTGATGTGCATATTGCAGCCACTTACCTCCGTACATTAGTACGCTGGCTCTCGTAGGTTGGACCATTTTCATTTCAAACGAAACATGGTCGGTTCGCTTTTGGCCCTTTCGTGTGTCTTTCTTTAATGTTGATTTCAACATACTTGAAGAGTTTGGAGAATGATGCTCTTTGTTTTTTGAAATAATCTCACCATGAGGTTCATCTGAAAGGAAATCAGAGTCCTTTTAATATATGAGATTACTTGAGCTTATCGTGCATCGGAATATGATATTACTTTTTCATTTTCCAGCTTCTGAATTTTCCAAAAACTAGACTAACGGAGATTTTAACTATTAAAGATCCTTGAGCAGCAATCAGCATTTAAAAGCACACGCCCCATATAGTAAACTGCCCTGAGACACATAGATAATACTAGATTTGGCTCTGATTTTTGTCTCGTTGAAAATAGGATGAATGAATGCATAAATATACTAGATTGCGTGCGGTACAATATAATGGTGTGATAACGATGAATGTAAGTAAATTGTACCAGGAAAAAAAAAATTTGAATGGATATCTATAAAGCATACTTAATAGCTCAATCGCAAGCATTAAGCAAAATATCATATCATATCATATCATATCATATCATATCATATCATATCATATCATATCATATCATATCATATCATATCATATCATATCATATCATATCATATCATATCATATCTTATCATATAATATCATATCATATCATATTCATTTCAATATCCATTATCACTATAATAGTTAGTTAAAAACAAAATCCCTTCAGCTGAATTAAATACAAATCAAAGTTATAATACAGTATTTACAGTATAATATTTACAAAAAGAAAAGAAAGTTCAAAACTTTTCTAGGGCCTATCTGCTGCTCTTCCAGGGAGTCGTGTTTCAAGTTTGCTTTAGCTCTTAAGGTGAGTTTTTAGATTTTATTTTGACTGTGGCAAGGTTGGCAGCTCCCTGATGGTAATAGGGATGCTGTTTCATGCAGTAAGAGCTGAATAAAGAAAGCCTTTAACAAATTAACCTTCAATAAAACCAAGGTTGATGTTATCATATTCAGTCGAAGCATCGAGGGCCTGGTTGGATATTAGCTCCATCATCGAGCCACAGCCAGTGTCGCCAAGCTCGTTCATTGTAACTGTCCTTCGCTTAGAGTCACCATTTCGGTTGTCTTTCGTTGAGGTGCAATCACTGCGAGATCTCATTCGACGCTCTGCAATAGTTAGTATTAACGCAATAATACAGGGGGATCGCTCAAAAAGAGGTTGATCTAATCTTCTTTGAAACTTTGTCGAGAAATTGTCACATGGTATGAAATTCAGTGCTATTGCTCCAGTATGTTTGAAACGAATATTGTTCTATTTTTCAGATATATCCTTTGCCTGCACGCTCATAATTTTGTCGAGGAAAGGAGCAAATGAAATAATGTGTAACCCACCGTCCTTGAAGATAAAATACAAGTGCAGTACTGAAATTTCCAATGTGCATGCTTTTCGAAATCAAAGACAGGGGAGAAATACTGAGGTCTCGTGAAAGCTATAGAGTCCCACTGTTATTTATAGCATTACCAGATAAACTAAAGCAAAAACATCTGATATGTAATACTCAACCTTTAAAGCTTTTATCCTGTTTCTTCTCTTCATCAATACTTTCTAATAAGTCCACAATTTTCTCTTCAACGCTTTTCCCCCTTCCCATTAGTAGCCGGACGTCTCCAAAGGTACTCTTAAACGAAACAAATTATTTTAAAGCCTGCAATGTAATGAAATAACAATATCTCTACATCAAGGAATCATTTCCTTTTCGCAAGGTATAAAGGAAGATATTAAAGGAAACAGATAGCACAATAGACGGTGGCCTTTTAAATCAAAATCCATTTCATGGAAATAATAAAATGATTGACAAAACAGATAGTGTAAATAGGACGAGAAGTCATGAAATTTTGATTTATACTGGAAACATTATTAAAAGCTAAATGATGAGTTGACTCACTATGAAGAAGCACATAAGAGAAATAACAAGATACACCAATATGCTAAAAGAATCAAATTGCTTAATATCTGAGGTTCTGTCGTTTGTATCTTCTGCTTTACAACCTATTTAGAAATGCAGTTATGTTTGCGTCACATTGAACTATGCTGGTCCTAATGTCAGCGTTCAATTACTGAATATATGCGACGTCAGCGGATCATAGAATTTCTGGGTTCAGAATACATATGCTTCGTTCTTTCGTCGTTTCACAAAAATATCTTACTTATGTGGCATGATGGTTATATCTTCCTTGAAAGTTAAATAATAGCTTAAAAAACCTTCAGAATATTTAACGCATCCATTTGATTGACAGCTCTCATGTCTTTACCGTTGCACTGTAATATTCGATCTCCCTGCTCAAAAAGTCCACAGGCCTCAGCGATACTTCCAGGTGCCTGAAAAAGATATTATAAACAATAAATTAAAAGATAAGATATGAAAAGTTGGAGCAGAGCTGTCGCTATAGCAGGGCGTGGGATGTGAAACCCTCTTGGAGAAAATTCATTGCAGATATGAGGAGTGTTTTGCCATGTAGGGATGCTACGTCAGCAAATTTTCAGACTTGTCAGCAAAGAAAGGATGGCCCATCCACTTGGAACCTGGGTATTCCCCCTTGTCCACAATAGCTAGCAACATAGAAGAGAATTTCATTCATGTTGTAAGCACCTTTATTATTATATTTTATCAAAGCCTAACTAACGGACAAACATTTTGTTCCATGAAAATTTGTGGTTCCCATCCTAAAAGTATAAATATATTCTCCAAGATGCCAAAAGTGAGTTGATCTCAAGCATCAGAAATCATTTTACGGTAATAATAAATATTTACCCTAGAAGACATTGATGAATAAAAATCTATGAAAGTTTAAGCATAATAAAAACAATTCACCATCATGTTAACATTAAACTGGAATAAATTCTAATAAAAATTTTGGAATTTAATAAAGTAAAGTAAATATTTACGCAAGAAAATTTAATGAAAGAAGATACGAAGCTAATTTCAGAGAAATAGACTCGTTGCATGGTATACAGCATAAGATGTATTAAAATATTCACAATATTGAAGTAATAAAGCTATTACCTCGTCATATATCGTCATATAGCTATTACCTCTTCTGGTTCGTAGTAGGATGGAATGTTATTGATGAAACTATTCTAGAAAAATACTAGAAAGAATAGAAGACCAAAAACTACTTACTATGTATGTCACAAAAACTCCATTCCCATCTCTGCAACAAACGAAAAAAAATCAATATTTCAGAGAGAACAAAAATTTAGTCAAGTAAGATAACGAAACAAGATATAGCGTTGTGGAGATAACTTATACATAAATAATGCTATTGAAGCTCTTCACTATATAATGCTCAGTGCTCTATGGACATAGCTGAAAATGCTTTAGCGTCTAGAACTGGACAGTTCTGAAATAAAATCCTTTGCATTTTGTTAAAATAGACACAAATATCTTAGAGCTTACTTTCTGGCGTAAATTCCAATTCCTAAATTGTCATTAATTCCTTTTTTCAATACAACTTGAAACTCTTTTTCAGGATCTAAAAGAAACACATAAGAAATTATTAAAAATCTAAATAGCTGTTAATATTTACTTAAAAAAGGTACAGCTATTTGATTTTTCAAAATGATATCGAAGAAAAACGCATATCATGCTCGATGCATCTTTTCACATGGATTGCTGTAAGGAAGCTATGCATTTTCAGCAATTTGAACATTTTCAATCAATTAGACGAATCAATTAGATTGATCAACAACCACTATCAAGTATTAAGCCAATGCGCATCAACTGGCTATAAAAGAAAGACTACGCCTTGTAGAATATGTTTAATCAATATTTTTTTTTAAAAAGCTCCCAATGCTGTACGGTTAAAGGCATTTAGAATATGAAACAAGATTATGAAATTTAATCATTCATTAAAAATCTGAGAGTTTTAAAAACTACGGTCTTCGTGCACTATAGTCTACCCAAAGTCCAGAAAACTGTCCCTACCCAAAGTCTAGAAAACTGCCTCTACCCAAAGTCCAGAAAACTGTCCCTACCCAAAGTCCAGAAAACTGCCTCTACCCAGAGTCCAGAAAACTGCCTCTACCCAAAGTCCAGAAAACTGCCTCTACCCAAGGTCCAGAAAACTGCCTCTACCCAAAGTCCAGAAAACTGCCTCTACTAAAAGTCCAGAAAACTGTCCCTACCCAAAGTCCAGAAAACTGCCTCTACCCAGAGTCCAGAAAACTGTCCCTACCCAAAGTCCAGAAAACTGCCTCTACCCAAAGTCCAGAAAACTGCCTCTACCCAAAGTCCAGAAAACTGCCTCTACCCAAAGTCTAGAAAACTGTCCCTACCCAAAGTCCAGAAAACTGCCTCTACTAAAAGTCCAGAAAACTGTCCCTACCCAAAGTCCAGAAAACTGCCTCTACTAAAAGTCCAGAAAACTGTCCCTACCCAAAGTCCAGAAAACTGCCTCTACCCAAAGTCCAGAAAACTGCCTCTACCCAAAGTCCAGAAAACTGCCTCTACCCAAAGTCCAGAAAACTGCCTCTACCCAAAGTCCAGAAAACTGCCTCTACTAAAAGTCCAGAAAACTGTCCAGTGCCTAATTGTTCTGAGCACTTCCCTTTTAAAAGCAATGAAAAAGGCGGGGTTGGGGTGTGGAACTTCAGTTTCTTTTCTTGAAGCTAGTCTTCTTTGCTTTCATTGGACGTGTGACCACCATGTTTTCTGGGATCTGGGCATACCTTATTACGAAACGTGATGATTCACTTCTGCATAAATCGTCAGAAAATCAGGAGCCATTTTTTCAGCCATTTACCTTGACAAGATGTAAACAAGCTTTCGATGTTTTCCCGGTATATTGTAAGCCGAACTGGGTTCTTTGCCATTCGCAACAGCTGCACAGCCTTGTCATGACTGGCACCTTGCAGATCATTGTCATTAACCTGAAATGAAAAAGGATAAAAGTATGAAAATCAGTTAACATTACATGTGATGTCGATAGAAAAGATCGCCTGATATGTCTGTGCAAATTTTGTAAGATAACAAAAAGGCCGCGTCGAAATAATTTGCGTTCAGATCTGTTAATGAGCCAAAATTGGGAGCTGAGTCTATGATGTATTATCTGGTTGCCCCAGGTGTTAGGTTAGGATTGAGGAACTTCCATATGTGATGATTACCCCATTTTCGTTTTACAAAGATATTGGTGTTTGATTTGCTCATCAATCGTTTTCTTCTTCCCTTTCAATTTCCTTGTCATGCACTTGCCATTTGCCTTAAAGAGCTGCTAAATATTCGTTCAAAGATTTGAAATTGTCATTCTAAGTTTTTGAGTAGGGTAGACATGTAAAAAAAATTGCCAAACTTTTTTGAGACCCTACTAGGGCTATGTCCCTTGGACAATTTGTCTCCTGTCCCTCTTTGCTGCAATAACATCTTGGGAAGTCCTTAATAAACTGAAAGTCAAAGACCGAAAATATTTCTGTTTTTTGGTAAGATGTTTCCTTTGTATATAGTTTTGACAGCAGTCTCTGCTTCTATATAGAAAAGGCAGTGAAACATGAAAAAGAAAAATTAAATTCTGTATGTTTTCGTGAGAAAACTATGTATTTCCTAACAAAAAATTGGCTTTAAAGCTGCTGTTAAAATTCTTTATGCTGAAAATAACACCGCTCTCTTTTTCCATTCGCCTTAGAGGTGGCAAAAGGTATCTAGCAAGCATTTCAATGTGAAACTAAATTCAAAAAATTTTTATCCCAAACTTGAAAAAATCGACACTTTTGAACGTGTAACATGGATTTCAAATATTTTTTTCTCGATTCTGACTCCAACCTATTTGACCACAACATCGAGCGCACTTTTGTCCGAGTTGAACAATAATAAAGCGTATATTTATAAATAAGCACTAAAGTTCTCTGTTAGTTACAAAAGTAAAAAGGTTCCTCGGAGAAGTTTCCACCGTTTCTGACTTACCGACAAAATTTCATCTCCGCACTTTAGCCTCCCATCTTTCCCAGCAGCTCCAATGGGGCTTATTCCTGATATAAGTACCCTGTCCTAAAATGCAAAGAACAAAGATTGTATGAAGTCATCTGAGACATTATCGCTGAGATCTGAAACGTTTGTAACATTGAAAATTTGGTAAAATAAAGTGAACCTTTTAATACCTTATAAGTACCAGGGCCGGGTTAAGGTGGAAGCTTTTGATGCTTCAGTGCAGCACTAGACCTATTCCTGAAAAAGGCCCAGATGAAAACAACGGAGAGTTTCCTGAAGCGAAATAGGCCCAATATCCAATTAAAAGGCCCTTACATCAGGCCCAATTTGGGCGTAATCGGGCACTGATCAGTACTGTTGAAAGGCGAGTATTATTGGGGGGGAAACATTGTTTAAAAGCAACAAGAAAAAAGGGGATTAGATATGGTAAAAAATGACTCTTATTACTTTGAAGTGCACGTAGCCTCTAAAAACAAAAATAATTCCAGACTTTCCTCTTCATTTGTGTGACTCACAGAAGGAATCTTTAAAAAGTATTTAGGCATAGGCCACAAACTTTTCCGTTTCCATTTCCATACATAAAAATTTGACATGTATTTCCAATATTGGTGATTATTGCAGTCAACTGCCAGCAGAAAGTTTCTCTTATCGACTGAACCATACAAAACTTGATGAGAGCATTTGTTTTTTAATATAGTTTTGCTTAAAACAAAAAAAATAACCACTCACAAAATGTGTGTCACTACCACCAACAATGCATACGCCCAGGCCAGTCTTTTCTTTCCTCAAAGTGATCGTAGCTTCGATGAAATCTTCAATTTCAACTGCAAGAGCGAATTTTCTATTTAGATTAAACTTGAAACAACGTACAATCTATGAGGAGAGAAAAATCGGTTCACAGGTACACTGGTCTTCATAACCTTTCTTGAAGTCGGCAATATTTCTTGTCAACGTTGGCGGTCCAGCAAAACGGTCCTGTCCAAAATCTCGCAAAAAGGTTCCCCCTTTCGCTGAAAATTGGCACCTGTTGGGAATGAAAAATAATTAGGCCCTCCGTAGCTTCCCTTGGCCGAGGGAAATTTGAGAACAGTCCCTAATGGAAAGTAAGGCCGTTTTTGCCTAGATCCGGGTCACTTCAAGTTTTTCCCTTGTTGTTTTAAGTGAATACTTAACGTTTTCTTAAATTCTTTGTGGGCAAGTGCCATACTTTCAATACTTGTTACTGGTGCATTAAATCGAAACAAAGTCATATCATATAGCAAAAGTAGGCCTCCCAATACCAGTATGTCAAATGGGATTGTGATATCAAGATTAAAAATCTCAACTTGCAGAAAGATTTGCTAGCTGAAAGGTAATGTTTCCTAATTTTATGATCAAACTTTTTTAATCGTACCTCCTTCAACATCAGTACTCGAGTCAACTATTTGCTTGAAAAAACCATCCGACTTCCGCTTTGGTGGAGCCCCTTTAGAATTCTGCGCATATGGCAAACTGTTCGTTCGATCCATTTTTTAGATCGCACAGATCTCTAGAAATCCTATTCTCGCCAGTTTTCGCCAAGGTAGGCCAATTGGTTGCCTCAAAACTAAGTTAAGATGTTGAAAACACCTTGGCAGTACCTGCCCAATTGATATTGAGATACGCTAAGACAGTCAATATGACAAAACACGATGTCTTATGATATTAACCAGAAAATCAATCCTGCAGTATCGTCAAATGGCTTTTTTCTTCCTTGGAATAAAACCAACTTTCATAAACAGAAGTTTAATTTCTTTTGTTTAAAGCCCTTGTCATTTTCAACAAGTCCAACCCTCACAAAAATTACTGGACTCTATTTCCAATAAATCTCGTCATGCTGAATCAGCAATTTTTTATCTTGTGTATAATTAACTGAATAGAGCTTAAAGTTCTATCCCCTCACATAAACATCAAAATTTTCTCAAAATAAAACATTTATCAAAAGTACTCTTCTTAAATAGCTTAAAACACTAAAAATAAGACATCGAGAAGGCTTTTTAGACCAGTGTTAGTTTAAACAGGTAAGTGGTAGGTGCACCTTTTTTATTTCAAGCCTCGTTTGCCAACAAAATGAGCAAAATCACATTAACAGTAGCTCAGCCTCAGCAGGAGGGGGGGGGGTCAAGGGAAGATGTTACACTCATAAAAAAAGCCGCGGAGGCCATGGACCCCCACCCCCTTTCGTCGGAGAAAAAATTGCACCCTTTTTTATAAACAATCCATTTGCTGAGCCTCAAATTCTTAAAAACTCGTGCTGACTCTGACTTGTTGGTATATATTTCATAAACATTTCATCCTCAATATTCTTATAAAATTTGTTTATAAAAATTCCTGTTAACAAACCAGCGATAATTCATGCTAAAAGATTTTGCAGAGGCAAAAATTTTCCTGCAGTAACCATGGAAGCCTTCTACAAGGGCGAGACTTTTTCAAAGGTCATTTGCTTTAGTGCTGCACCTTACAATGGGAAGTATCATCCACAACAACAAGTTTTTTGCAGCACATTTCCGGAGTTTGTAAAACGCAGATGTCCACTCGCACTTCCGCGTTCACTGGATTTGGCATATCGAACGTAATCAAATGATAACGATCAATGTAAGTAAATTGTACCAGGAAAATTCATTTAAAAACGTCGTTAATTATTTTAAATAAATTTTCCTGTTACAATTTACTTACATTGATCGTTATTTAAATTCATCATATTGTACCGCACGCATTTAGTATATTTATGTAATCAAATGATGTGCATAAACAGCTTTTTCGCAGCTTTTGCAAAACTCTCGTGTATCTTAAGTTCTTACTACTAAAGTGGAACCCTCTTGCAGCTGACAACGAACTATACTAAGAAAATTCTCGACCCCATATTGGCCTAGTATTTTTAACATATCACAGACAATTTAGTTGCTGTTTACAAAGGTACCTGTTCGTTCGTACGTCGTGTCTGGTCTGTTTTTCTCCTTTGTTTGATTGGCGTTTGGTTTAAACGTGCTGAAACCTTCATACGACTTTATCATATTGGAAGATATCTGTTGCCAGAGTATCTGTGAGTATCTGTAGTGAAGTCACACTTTCTCGCCACACGTCTTCCCTTGGTATTCGTTTATGCTGCAGATCTTCGGATACCGTATCTGTCCCTTGGTGCCCCTGTGAAAAGTCCTGAGATCGCGACGATTCAGGTTCGGAAGTCTATTTGCAAAAGATGAGAAAATCTAAAGCTATTGGAGAGTAATAGTGTGTCTCTGTTTACAGTTGCTATGTGCTTTGTGAGATGGCTTAATAAGCAACATGTAAGGCTCAGATTATCTGAAAGCGAGGGGCTTCTCGCTTCTGAAAGTGTGATTTTTTATGCAAGAAATCTTTCTGAGAGAGTTTTCGATTCTTGCTAACATTTCCAAGGCTTGAAAAATTTCATTATTGATCGATCAAAAACAGTTTTGAAAAAGTGGCTTGGCCAGAAAAACATTATATATTTACAACCCCCCTGGACTGTATTGCGGCAACAATTAATACCACGTTGCACTTGACCAATCACGTTTGAACATTTCGAGCACATAAATCCTAGGTGTAGTCCCACATGTTCCACATCTCCAAGTAAAATGGGGCTTTCAATTTTTGCTTTCTCGATTATAATGTTGAAGAGAACGCGAAATGGTATACCCTTGACAACCTAGTGAAAATTTTGAGGGTAAATTGAAATATTTAGGGAGAATTATATCATGGGTTCCAGAGGGTGGAGAGTGCGGAGGAGGAATGATACGCAAGCTCCTTCTCCAAGGGCCTCTACTCGACACCCTGGAACCCAGGGCACGAGAATTAATGCTCTATCAGGGGTAATTCTAACGTGGTTTTGCTGCTGTTTTGTGAAATTGTAAATCTGCTTTGTGGTGTTGTGATTTCAATTTTGTTGTACTGTAAAAAAATCAACTATCTTGAATTTTTCGAGCATGTAGAAATCGTTTGGAGAAATAAAAAAAGGCAAATTCATGCAGCAAACCAAAAAAAAGCTAAACATTAAAGAAGAACTATAGTAAATAGTCAGTCAGCCCTTAACCTGAAAACACCTTAGGTTTTGATCTTGGTTGTTTATTTCTTCGTTTGCATCCTAATCAGATAAAACCACATCAACCTCTATACCCCGTAAATATTTTCTGTCACCAGTTCCAACAATGAAGACAAACGAAAGACTTGTTTTTTGAGGTCAGTGGTTCTTGTTCTACCGTTTTTTCGGTTCATTTTTTCAGTAAATCATAACACTTTACAGAAACATTACCAGTACTTGAATCTGTGGTGTTGTAAATTTTCTTAGAATAAACCCTGTGCCCTATCCTAAAAATTTAGGGACAATTTATTTGGATATTTTTTAATGTGTAAAAACTTGTTGCTCTATGAATCTGTGTTCTCCTAGGTTCACGTTACAATCCAATAACATCCAGAACAGCAGCCCTGAAATAAACGCTCTTTTCTCTTAACGCTACCTGCAATAAACCTGCAATAAATCTTCTAGCTTTAATAAACGCAGCGGCGTTTATGAAGAAGCACGTTGCCTTTAAATGTATAGTAACGTATACGTATAAAAGGCAGGCAAAAAATATATGCCAATCCGCGTATACAAAAACATTTTGACCAGTTAATGAGCCTTATCAACTCTATGGCTACAATAGATTTACTCCACGAGCCTCTGTTTCGCTAATGCCTCACTTGACGGAAGGTCTATGGCTACAACATTTCTGTCTGACAATTCTGGGGAAACCAGAAACTCGAACAGGGTCTTCTTTAACATACCAGCTGGGGGGGGGGGGCAATTGCACCTCTAAACCTTGTGATTTTTCGTTGTTTTAGACAATAGGTGATTGTCATGTTCCTTATATGATCAAAGGCTTGTTTAGCTAATTTCTCTTCAAATAGGGTATGAAGTCGATTCAGCACCTTTTCAGAAACTAAAAACAAATCGTTTCAATTGGAGCAACCAATTCATAAAACAATCTAATTAATAAAAACATATCATCTATAAATTTTGTAAACTATCATTCAATATGAACAATTTTAATTGAAACTTCAAGCTGTTTACTCTATCCAAAAAGTTTTATAAAAATTATAAACAATCAGCAATTAAAATAAACTATTTAATTATAAAAACCTATCTTCAGTTTATGTAAGATAAAAACCATAGTTGTGATGAAAAAATTGGAAAATTCCTACGTGAATAGTATTTTAGGGAAGTTTTTTATCAAGTGCTTTTAAGAAAATGGAAATTTTTAGATTTCTACTGCTTGTGACAAATTATGGCTACATAGATGGGAAATATGAACAATAATCCATATGACCTACCCGGATGGGATAACTCTTATGTGTAGCTGAAAGGGCTCATGCCGCCCATATGGGTGGGCTGGAAGTGTTTCAGTCTCTTCCGTGCTACTAACAAATGACTTCGTAAACCTTAAAACGGGGTATTTTTTCTACAATTTCTGAGTGATTTTGCTATATTTTTGGGTGTTTTTGTTATATTTTTGGGTGATTTTGCTATATTTTTGGCGACATGTCCTCGGCATTTTTTGGTTCAAATTACCCAATCCCCCACCCCCGAGAGATCTAGTGAATCAAAGATATCGCCCTCCTAACCAGCATAGTTATTCTTAATAGATCCTTTGATTGTAAAATTCCAGTCAATCCCAGCAGCAATCATGTTAGCCATTACAAGCTTACTGTCTCATTGAGACTACTATTGAAAAAAAAATTTAACCTAATATCACCTATTTATTATATATCCAAATATCCAAAGTTTAATAAATTCGATTGTGAAAAGCCCTAAAAATGAAAAAATAATCTACTCTTTGAAACTAAAGCAATGGTTCAAATATCATCCTGGGAGAAAGTACGTGCTGAAGCGCCACATTTGAACTCTGAAATGTTCTTGGCATACCATCAGCATCACACCTTCTGTGTTTTCCTTGACTTTCGTCGCAGTCATGCAAAGGCCTGACTGGAAATGTCTTATTCGATCACGAACCATGGTTTCCCATCGCTAAAATAACGTAAATGTGGTCACGCTCCTGAATTGCAGAACCATATACTTTTTGGGATATTACATTCAACAATTCTTGGCAAAATCTTATGTTTTCAGGGTATTAATTTCATGCACCAAACAATAGTCTGGCATTGACATAATTCGATTGTGATGGAAAATGACAGTAAATCTTTATTTTTCAAATCAGAATAAAATGCAACAAGAAAGAACCGTCTAATTTTGGGCTTTATTGTTTTTGGAGAAAGGTCTCTGCAACTAATATGATTTTGTGAGACTTGCTTGCGAGAGCCTACATTTTTATACCAAAAAAGATTCACATTATTGTAAGTAGGAAAACAAACAAACATTTGCATAAAATAATTTCAAGTGATACCTGCGATTGATCACTGATGCTACAGTTGACAAGAATGACAGTTTTATCATCTGATCTTGTTGATAGGCACAAACCAACACTTGATTTGATTTGACCATTTCTTTTCATTATCCATTCCTTCATTGTGACAGAAAATAAGGCTTTGCGTAGAAAAACGTTTTTATTTCAATACTGTTTATGATTTTATTAAGTAAGGCAAAAATGTAAGGTATTTTTATGTAAGCTTAAAAAAAGCAAATAAAGATGACAGTAAATGAAACAGTTGCTTCGATTTGAATATAAACAAAAAAACGTTGCTCTACAGCCAGGTTTCCTAAAGGTTCTTCATGATGTATAAGCTCTTGTTATTTTTGAGAAGAAAGTCCTGAAACATGGTTTCAAATAAAGAATTTTTCTTAAAATCTGATTCCAGTATAAATATTTGCTTGGCAAATTCTGTAACTCGTATGAATTGTGTAACAAAGATAGGCTAGCCAGTGACAGTTTTCCTTGTAGTTCATTAAATCTTGGTTGTCTTTCAGTAACAATTAAAACTAGAAAAAGACTCTTACAACAGATATGTAACCCACCTGATCTCCTCTTCTAGAATGGCATGTCAACAGCATGGGTCCTCCTATATTTGAGACAGAGGCACTACTCGTACCTAAACAGTGCATCGATGTTAACCTACGAAGCTCCCCAAAGGCGACGTCATCTGGATCAGGAATCCTGCCGAAAAAGAAATGTAAACAAAATGCAGAAAAAAACAAACTACATTAAAAATATTGTCGTTAACAATATTTCAGTCACTAAATAGTTTTGAAAGGATCTTGGGAACAATGCCTAATGACTGAAAGTATTGACAAATACATTAGGCAAGGCTACTCTATAAATTCAGAGTTTCTCCTACAAGGAGGCAGAATGATTGAAGCCAGTCAGTTTATCGACAATGTCATAATAAATAGGAAAATTATCTACAAGCCAATAGACGCGGGAAAATGAGAGTATGTATTCAACTCCTACCTCAGCTCTGGGTATACATTATCCAAATACCATTTGAAGTTTTTACATTTCAGCTTTCTACGTAGCTCTCTCCTTTCTTCAACACTAAAATTTTAAAAAACAAAACTTACGGCCCTGCTCATTTAAAAACCGCCAGTCAATAAGCAGTACTCTTTTTGTGGCACAAAACAAGGCTTTCAAAAGAAATGAGACAAATGCCAAAATTTCCTTTCAAAATATAAGCAGAATACGGGTGGGAATTAATGCCTTCATTTGGAAGGCTGTGTCAGGTTTGAACTGCAAAGCAAAGCAAAAACAGCAGGGCAAATAATAAGAAAATGGACAAATTTTTGGGTATGTTGATGGTCGATCGACAAACGATTATCTTAAATCTTCAGGCAACTACGCAATCACACAACCACAAATTATTCTGATGATAACGTTTGAAGATCGGAGGTCTTGGTCATTTGAATCATTTACTAATTAGGTAGATACCATATTTAGCAATGGCGGCGCCAGCTACAGCAGAGTGGGAGGGTAATGTCACCTCACTGGTCACGCCCTTTTTGCGTGCTTCGTTGCAATGCTTTGTACTAAGGAAGGCAAAATCCCTAGCTAACGCTTTTCAATAAATTTCTAGAAACAATAAAAGGACCCTGTTTTGGCAAAATTTGGGGGTTATTCCCCCATACCTCCTTGGTGCCACCATTGTATTTAGGAGTAGTTTTTTAACTTGAAATCTGGCTCGAGGTCTGCGGCATCCTGTTTGATATTGCTCAAGGTGGAAATTCGTTGTTGCAAATGATAGAAAGGACTGGTGCATAGAATTTCCTTTCCATCGCTGCTAATTTTGTTGCATTTTCACGCAGATACAAAGTCTGTGACAAGGCCCTCCAATACCGTATATTTTTCAAGTGCCCTTAATCTATATACTGGACTCACTTTCCATAAGGCCTTCCCCTTACGCCTGGCCTTGCTGCGTAGAAATACCTCTTGTAACTGTCCATCCATACTTCAGCTATTCTTCGAGTGTTCCTATCAAAGCAAAGGAGGAGTAAATTCGAAAACATTAGCTGAGATAATTAACAGTTTATTAAAAAGCTTTTGCTTTGACGAAAATCCGTTTAGAAATATTGAAACAGCATGTAAGTTAAATTTCGCGGTTTCAGTAGATCTTCAACATGAGTCCATAGCACTTAACAGCAAACAAACATGCTCTTAATTTACGAAAAGTAACAATAATTTTGTTTCGTATAGCAACATCTTCTTTGTCAATAACTTTTGCAAAGTAAAAGGGCAATATAATTTTCTAGAAGAGAAATATTTCGATAGAAGGAAAAATCAGAATAGCATAAATTCACCTTGCGTATGTAATACTGTTCCCATCTGGAAATGAATATGGATGGTGTGAGCGGAACACGTGACCAACTCTGGAGCACGGAACAATTTCTAGACTGCCATCACACATCCAAGATCGAAAAGATATTTCTGAAAGAGAATGCTAAAATTGAAACTATAAAAGACAAACAATTTGAGGTTTTTAAACATGAAATCGCTTTTTCAAAGATAGAGACATGAAAGACAAAGGTTTTCTTAAAAAAATGAGAAAATAAACTAGCAGGCAATGGAATACAGAAGGAATATTCTGTCGGGTAGCGATAGGGTGGCCATAGACATTCTACTTCACGCGTGAGTAAAAGATTCCAGTGGAAAAGATAACACTGTCACCTTTGAAGATGTTTTGGTGTGTAGAACTGGATGGTTTTTATGTTGCCACCCCCAGTATCACGTTTGCATTGAAGTACCGCTATCTAGATCTAGACTTTGTTAAAGGAAATCCCCCCAGGGGGTGGGTACCCCCATTAAGGCCTGGCAGGGGGGGGGTCCAATCGGTTTGAGGGTCTTACCAAAAAACTACCAAATGGTCCCATTTAGAAAACAACACTACCGCTTGGGGATATTTTAAGTAGTTGCTACCTCTTAGTTTAGATTGCAATTTATTATAGAAAATGAACAAGATTTTGTCAAGATGAACGTCCTATGCGAGCTATGCAAACACAAAGAAAAAGATGCTACCAAGGACAAAATTTTGGTTCCTATGCTACCATTTGGGGGTTACTGTCAAAAAAGACTACCACTTGAGGGAAATTTTAACATCATAGCTTTGGCCCTTTTTGATCCTGACTGGACACCTTGTCAGGCCATAATAGGAGTACCCCCCCCCCAGGGGCAATCCTTATTCGTTATCTTTGTACAGGTCAAAGTAGATTCCAATGCCGTTAGAGTAGCTAAACAACAAATACAAAGTATATGGAGGAAGTTGAGCAATAAATCAAAATTGCACTACGTGTTTCAAATCAAACAGTCGAACTGAAGTTAATATCCTTACCCAAATTTTCACCACCCCATATATCCATCTTCGTATCATATTTGCCAATCTTTTCAAACCACGATTTTTGAATGATGAATAAACCCCCGGCAATCACCGGTGTTCTAAAAAATGATGAAAAATATTCAGTCTTCTAAGCATTCTAACATTGACTAAATCTTTCAAAAATACAATGTATCGAATAAAGCGTACTTGATAGGAAGCGTTGGAGCTTTCTCGTGCTGAATCTGCTCCTTCAGTGACATCATGTCCCATTTAAAATGCATGCTCCAATCAAACCCTAGAAAAAACAATTGTCCTTAATCAACGCCTTATACTTTATCTAAAACATTTAACAGTCTCTATAACATTTGTGCCAAACATTTCCCTTAATTCCCCTTATAGATGCAAGGGCAAAGTTTGAGATACGACGGCCCTGACTAATCCATCTTCATGTTTTGGGAGCTAACATAACGGTGGTTGGGTGCGTTTATGAACTAAGTTTAACGAATTAGGGACCAAGCTCTTGTCCAAACGTTTCTTGTTGCAGGAGCTTAAATAACAGTGTGCGATAGCATTTATGAACTACTCTTAAAGAGATGTAAATGGTCCAGACAAGACTTAGGAAACGGTTTTAGAAATAGTGTAAGGCTGCACAAGTTGGCAGTTTTTTATGCTTTTGACGTCATTGTTGGGTTCTGCTGGATTCAACAGGATTGAAAAACCTCACATATGCAGAGTCTAGTAAACCTCCAACATAAAAATCGTAAAACTTCCTTGCATTTTTATGTAAGAAAAGCAAAGGCGATCGTTTTGTAAGAGCTTAAGGTCGGACAAATTACAACGCTAAATTCTTATAGGCTTGGAGGAAAAGACGCAAAAGAACTACTCTTCGTAATTGGGAAAACTACTGCGGGAGAATATCGCGTGAGCTTTAAAAGGTTAGACATTGATTAGCGGAAAGAGTAAAGAAACAGCGAGCAAACCTCCTTTGATAGATGACATGGCTTCTTTGTAGCTGAAATCATCCATGCTGATGATGTCAATGACAGGACATGCAATCAATTTAGGGTCCTGGCGAAATTAATAACAGTAATTGTTCTGAAATAACATTTTCAAGAAAGAAGAATGGTTAAGAAAGAAGACGGCTACGATTTGAAAACTTAAACGAGATTTATGCAAATGCAGATATTTATGCAGTGCAGTCGTTCACTTTCTTATGTAAGCAACTTCCTGTTATCTTTTAGGAGGCAGTCCAATTAAATAAAGGAAGGTTTTTGTAGACTAAGAGAGGTTTGAAAAAAATGGCAAAATAATATGCTTCATCTGTTATCGAAAGCGCTGGCAAAACCAAAATAGCATCTGTTCCATCAAGTCCTAGCACGGTTGAATGTCTTATTTGGGAGTATTGGAATTTTTATGTAGGGCTGGCCAAACTAGTGCAAATTTCATCAAACCCTCCTCGATTTACCAACAACAACAAACTCGGGGCCTAGCTTCATTCTCTCAAGCAGCTAGTAACTGATCATTGCGGGTCCGTTTCAAATAAAACGAAAATTGGCAGCAGTAATTTTATGTCTGCTCCATATTATGAATAACAGGAAAGGTTGAATTCGACCCTAAAATTGATGTTAGTGTTTCAAGTCGTTGGCAGTAATTGCTTTACAACAATCCGATAAATCTAGATAAATAACCTCAACGACTCTTTCCAGAAGAGGCTCTATCCATTGTATGTTAACTTCACAGTGGCTATCCAAAAAGACTAGCACAGAAGTTGTGGAAAAGTCCGCACCACGAACACGAGACCGAATTAGCCCTGAAAGAAGAGAAAAAGCTACAGAAAATGAAATAGTAACATTCATACATCACACTTGAAGCTGGTCCAATAAGAACCATATGAAAGAGAAAGCATCAAAAATTGAGAAAAAACCCAACAAAGAGGTGTAAAAAGACACTGGCAGTGTGCTCATATCAAGAGTGTTACACACTTCTCAACAGTGTTCTGTCACAGATTAATCTAAATATAGAGGTTGGGCTATTATATAACAATTATTTACCTTCTCGTTTTTCATTTCTAAGAAGTCGTATTTTAGGAATAACCAACAAAAGACGACCATCATCAGCTGAAAAATGAAACCTTTTTAGAAAAATATTACTAACTGGGTAGGCCTATGTCTGTTTAACTGAATAGATGCAAAAAAAATTTCAGCGTTGTTTGAAAAAATGAATTTGTTATCCGAACAAATAAAATACTACTGGTACTAATACTGAAACTATATATATAATTACCAATTAAACGTCATTATCAGCGGATTTGTCAACTAACAAAGACCCCATACTTGGCCATAACAAAAAGACAATAAAATAAAAAAGTTATTGCAACAGTCTGCCTTCTCTCCAAACCACTGCAATGAAAATTTTTTATCTCGCATTGGATGCCAAGGATAAAAGAATCGTTTTTTTCAATTAAAAATACACGCAAAATGAAAATCAAGATTACAAAAAGTACTACCGTTATCACTGAAGTCGTCTACCAGAATGATCTCTTGAAGTAGATAAACGGGAGTTCTGTTCAAGACACTGCGAGAAAACAACCAAGAAAAAGATAACCTCAAACAGAACTTTGCCTCAAGTCAAACGAGTTTTAGACAGCTACTCATTTTAAAGATTATATTTAAAGAGTTCAAGATTTTAAAGGCTAAACATCTTAAAGAGGTAACGAGAAACTTTAACAAAAAAAAGTTTTTACCCCTTTAAAATTTCACTCCTGTTCGCAATTCGCTACAATCTAAGGTAACAAATAGCACTGGATTCTCGACTTGATTGAAGTATTTCCTGTTACTGTTACGTATTCTTTTTGTCTCTAGGAATGGTAATTCTTCAATGAAATCCTTGATATATGTTAGGTGGGGGAAGAACAAAGTTCAATTGGTTTGAATCTTAGGCAAAGTTTAGCGGGTATAAATAACTTTAGAGAGATTCCTGAGGAGAGTGGTGGTTAATCCCCCGTTTTCAGCTGGTTTTTAGAAAATCCCGCTCCAAATAGACGTTATTTGAACTTTTTTCCTAGTTTGATCACAAAAGTTCAAACACTCAACACAGTGGTCATTCATGCCTTAGAATGATTTCCTAGTCCCAGTCGCCCCGCCCAATTCCAAGTACCAAAATAATTAAACCCCGATTCCTAATTCAACGCTTCAGGACTCTCTTGAGACAACTAAGGTGGCAAAAAAGTGCTCACTAGGTGAAAATGTTTTGTCCGTACTAATATTCATGTTTCCTTGATTAGTCTTAAGAGTCAAAACAGTACGTGCACTGTTGTGTTCATAACCAAAGTCTCGTCCTTTTCATTTTCGTCAACTTGTTCTAGCCGATGTCCTGTTGAAGAGGTTTGGCAGGAATGGTATTACTGGAGCAATTTGCTCTGATAAAGGGACATATTTCTGAACCGTGATATTTAACTTTAGAGAGACACATTTATTGACTTTGAGCAGTTGATACTTTTTACTTATTCACACGCAATGACAAAAAATTAATGACAAAAATTGATTCGGCCAAGAAAGTTGTCAAAAAATTACCTTTCCTTGTATATCATAAAGCTGAAAATTATTCGTTTTAAATTGAAAATTTTTGTCTAAAATTTACTGGTCTTAAATTATTTTGTTGATTTTTTCTGCGAATTTATGTAGACAAATAAGATTGCTGTTTACAAATCTTGTTCTAAAAATTGTTTTATTCCTACCTTTCAACAGTCCTAAGTAATGTCGAACGAGCTTCATTGTGAAAGGTAATAATGACACTAAACTGTGGGAGATTTTCTTGAAACGTCCTGCCTTTGCAACTACAAAAAAGGAAATATACTTCAGTTTAGAAGTTTAGAAGGTTACTAACATAGTTATCTTACTTATGCAACCAGAATAACTCTTAATTAAATTCTACAACAGTGATTTTATTAATTTTTTAAGTTGAAGCCTCACATTTTAAAGTAGGCATCTATAAGTTTATTAAAGTTTGTGTAGTCTTACTTAAGTGAGGGTGAAAGTATGCGGCAGAGGTTTGGTGAGTAAGCAGCAGACTTTTGATGTTTGTCAGCTTCTAATGAGACCCCTGCTACAATCTTTTCTCAAAGAGTTTGTTTCACTGTTTGGTTCAATACGGTAGGAAAGAAAGACCTATTGGGGCGCCATCTTTGGTAACAATAGCATCAACAACAATAGCATGAAAGTAATATTTTTGTATTTTTTGGGGGAGGGACATGAGTCCTGGTATGGTCTACCAGCTTGTCTCAGGTAGCAAGATATCTCTATTATGTGCATCAGATATCACAATTGTAAAGTCTCCAGCATTATGGAGTATAGAAAGAGAAAGGAACAAAGAGAACACGAGGTAGTAATGACAAAGACACAACAATGGATTTATAGAATTTAAGATATCAAGAGCTGGCAATTATAAAAGCTGAATTTCTCTATATTCAGTTTTTCCTTACAGATGACCAAGATTTACATCATAACAGAAAACATAAAAACCCCATACCAAAAATTTACTTACAGTTTATTTCTTGTATCTTGCACTGGTCTATCAGGGGGAATCATGTCACTCTCTAGTTGATTAAATGCATATCTGTCATATGGATTTGAAATATCTGCCTTCTCTGATCCCTCTAGATAATTTTTGCTATCAAATTTTGAGTAATCAATCACATGATCAGCATGATTGTGTGGCTGTAAGGAAAAATACTTTCACATTCAGCTTGCACTAAAAACAGTTTTACTTGCACAATATCAAATCGGATCCAGAGCAAATTTGAAGGAGGGGCCGTTGGTAGTGGGGGCACTGATAAATTTTCGAAAAATTGATGATGAGAGTATGCTGTTCACAATAATTTCAGATACCTTTTCAGAGAATAAACAATATAACTTTGAGGTAATCCTTGAAGCAAATTAACCTATCAGTCCAAGAATCTTTTTCATCTGATTCTCATTCTTCAAAAGGGGCACACAATTTCCAAAAAAAACTAGTTGAGGGAGGGGCAACTGGCCATAGTTGCTCCCCCCCCCCCCCTTAAATCTGCCACTGGACTAGCCATCTTCTTAATCATCCCTTGCAACTGCAAGTATTATCATACCATGTCCCTGGTAAAATCTGTGAACTTTGTAACATATTATAACAAAATTAAATCAGGCCTTAGTACTATTAGGCGATTGCAGCAATGGTCAGCAAATATGATACCTTAGCTTTCAACAGCCTTGTGCCAGTCTTGCAATGTCTAGTCCAAGAATTATCTTATAAGTCTGGTTGCAGGCTAAAGAACTGCTAAGCTTTTGTCCTGAAGCCTTTCATTGTTTGAATCTTGTTGTTCTAATAATCCTTTGCTGTGCCCAATGATTCATTTCTCAAAATGAATCAATTCTTGATGTCACTCATTTGTGTTAGGTTCCTGGCAATATGGCTTTGAAAATGGATAGAGATGAGAAGAAAATACATTCTTCTATGCGTTCAGCAGAAGTCCAGTATAACTCAGTTTGCAAAGTGGTTCTCCTTCCCAAAGAATTGAAATTTTTGATTTATATGCATAAGCCTCTCTTTCTTGTGTCAGGGCACTGAACACACAAGATCTTGTCAAAAGCAGCCATAGTCTGCAAACTGGCACAATTTAAGATAATCTATCAGCTGAATTTACTGTGAAGAAACTGAACTGAACATAGAAGATATGTCCTTTAGAATATATTTTGATGAGTGGTATGAGTGGTAGAATTTTTATTGAACAACAGTCAGTTTTAGGCACAGGTGTAGCAGAAACTAAGGGGGAGGGTAGTATGGATCTTGCCCGAAAATTACTGCTTCATGGAGATAGAATTGCCCGAACAGAGCCTGAAATGCGATAAATTTTGCCTGATTTGGGGAGGGGGCAGCGCTCCAGCCCCTAAGTCTCCTGCCCCCAACGGCTATATGGATTTAGGACCACATCTATCTTTCTGTCCTTCCCTGATTCAAACATTATCTATGGCTATGGGATAAATTTCGGCTAAAAATATCAGTGTTGTCTGCACAAACCTTTTGTAATATTTCCTATTGATTGATAATTGAGTATGCTAGAAAGCAGAGCATAATATATCGGTTTAAATTTCCTGTTGCAGTTCTTATGGCCCACGAGTCCAAATATACCTTCTCGTTGTAACGAGGCAAAAAGTACTTCTAGTATGAAAGCGGTGACAATAAGCTTTCATATGAAAGCGGTGACAAAATGCTATTATATGTTGAATGGTGTTATGTCTTACCAGCTTAAAATTTCTTGAAAACAATGCAGCAATTGTTAGAATAAAGAGGATGACAGCAAGGCAGGCGATAATCCGTCTCCTACTGGCACATCTCATGATTCAAGTGAAAGCTGCCATTCTGTATAAAAACAAAAGACTAACAGCCTTTAAAAAACCCGTTTATTCGGTTTCAACCATTATCATTAACAACGGAAACAAACAAAGGAAGTCTGGGTGCCATCTTATGTTTACTTCCTGCTTGAAAATTCCCAGGTTTTTTTATAGTTCCAGGCCTCTGAAAAATTATTTGCCGCCAAAATCTGACAATGCTCCTGCACAGCATGAGGAAGGCTGGGAAGTTATCTACTGTGTAGCTCAAACTAACTGTGTTTGCATAAGAAAATATATACATGTTGGTTTCCGGATGGCGGTACTAATTTTCTGAGAAAGTGTCTAGGATCCTTTTGAATAATGATTTTTAGGATCAAGAAGTTTTACTAAAAATTGAACGACTATTTCTAAGTGAAAAGATTTTTAAGAAGAAAAAACCTCTTTTTTCTAAGCTAGATAATACATTTACCAAAGTTCCAAAATTTCTTAATGCCTTGGCGTGTGTGTTTACACGAAAATACTCATTAGCCAGATAAAGAACCATATTAATACATCAACTCCAGTTCAACATAAAATAACAACAATAAAAAAAACTGAGCGTAGAGCATCGACAACTTTGAACTTTATTGTTTTCCCTTTTGCATTCTTCGGTTCTCCCATGAAGGACAAGGCAGAAGGCTTTAATTTCTAATAATAAACTTTTACATGCCATTTTAAACGTTAAGACTGCGAAGGCGTCTAATAAACAGCCAATTTACCGAGAGGTGTTTCACTCTTGCAAATAGCGTACGAGATTTTTTCCTAAAAACAAAAGGATTTTTGGAGATTTTCAGATAAAACTATAGGATTTTCACAAGAGGTGTACGAGATTTTCTTAGAGTGATTTGCCCCTCGCAATTTACAGTCTAGAGAATGCAAATCTATCGTGAAACTTGACAAAAATATTCTCTTAAAAGAAATTCTATACAAGTGAAAAATAAATCCTATACAAGTCAAGAGATTCTTTCAAAAATGAAAGAGAGCCAACGTTCAGTGTTATTTGAAAAGAAAGTGCGTGGAGGCTTTGCTTGCAAATAAACTGCTCGGATATTTGCGGGCCTTTACCCTCGGTACTAGAGCTTCAAAAAACCGGGGATAAATTATTGTAGACTGTTGCGGTGGGAAAGAATTCTTGCTAAAATAAATGTTTCTGTGACTATTTTCGCGTTATTTTTCTGAGACTAAATATTAAGACTCTGGCACACAGGCTAGCAAGCCCTGGTATCACTAACAAGCCCTACAAGTCCTTAGTTGAGAAACGGATTCAAATTCACGATATTTGGTTCATAAAAGGCATCGCCTAAAAGTCCAAAAAATGAAGCAGGCATATCAAATTTACATATAAAGACAACTTACCTGTACAGTTAGAAAATTCCTTGTCTTTGACAACTCCGCAAAGTTGTAACTCAGCCGATGTTCACATCTGATCAATAACTTACTATAGTTGTTTCTTTAAAAGAACCTCTTTTGAAGGAGAAACCGCAGTCTGGGACCTTCACGGCTATTAACTTGCTTAAATCGATAATTCTATTTCAGATCAAGATCTGATTGGGAATCGTTATAGTTATTAATTTTCACATTGAACATTATTGTTGCTATCATGGCAGAGTACATAAAATCATGTTGCTATGCAGTTTATCAATAAAAACTACCCTCAGACAGGGCGAGGCAGCCCAAGAAATGGAATACTTTTGTCATCAAATCAACAGCAAAATACATCACTAAATCATTCGGCTGCTTATTACTGTTTCATTTTCACTATTCATATCCAATCGTGTTTATCATTTGATAGTTACTTTAACCGAACTTTGGGCTGCAAAACCACATCAAAATGTCGCAGTCCTCTATTTGCTAACAAGAAATGCCACAATATGGTTAACGACTTTTCTCCAAACCAAGTTAATTGTCATTCCATTTGCAACTTAACAACCACCATCACTGAAGTTGTACATTCAAACCTGATAATCATTTGGAACTTTTTTCAACATGATTCTATAAAAAGGAATATTCGAGATTAGGCTCATTTAGCCTCAAGCTTTATTTGCTTGTTGCAGTTTATCGTCGATGTTAGACAGATGAAACTTTTTTGAGTTGATGCAAGTTTAAAATAGCAGGAAGGTAGAGAACAGTTCACAGAAATCCTTGGGAAAATATAAATTTTTACCAATACACATAAATACAAACTTAACATACTCATTTGAAACTTTTACTGATTGAAGCTAAGAATATCCGAAGTAAAACACAAAAATTCAAGTTACTTCCTAGAGAGATGATTCTCGAGCCCATCTCGTCTGATCTATTTTTCAATCTCG
Organism: Rhopilema esculentum; assembly: GCF_013076305.1. The sequence continues at coordinate 11,171,941 of NW_027018682.1, read as the reverse complement.
GAGTTCTCTGTACGAGTGCCAACTTACTAAAGTATAAACATCGTACTACTAAGGTGGAGAGAATATAGTAGCGAAAATTGTTTGACAAGAACACTACATAAGGTGCTTAGGCAAGGTACAAAAGAGTTGTAAATACGAAGATATACTCAAATATGTAATAGTTGAGTGTTTGCAACATTATTAGGAGCCAAGTGGTGCACACCAGCTAAAATAGAGAAGAGGCCTGGGTCCTGTATACTTTTTTGTGATTCGCAGATATTGGTAGAAGCCGGTACAATCAGTTTTGAAGGAGTGCTTTGATGCAAAAATTAATTTTTCTAAAACTTACACCTTGATATGATATCTGGTAATTAATATCAACTCGACTCAAAGTCAAATTAATGGCAACACCGTCTTTAAATAACAGCAGGCAGACCGACAATTTTGTGCATAATGAGGCTAACTGTTCTTTATTGTGTTGTGATACCGTAACCTCCTTTTCTCGAACAATATACACACCCCATGGGCTTATATATTATAAGTTCTTTCGCTATACACTTAAATAGCTGGTCATGAATAATATTTTCCTTTTAATTTCAATTAGAATGAGTTTTTATAATATTTCAGCAAGAATTACTTTAAATATCCAGCTTTTAGTATCACGTGATGATTGGCCACGTCAACGGAATGACTGGTTATCGAGAAATGACATATAAGAATTCAAGTTCTCGCGAGCTTTCTTTTTAAGATTTCTTGTCAAACTCCTTTTCATTTCTGTGCAAGATGATACTGATACGGCATGAACAAGCTATCAGGCTAAACATACCCTTCGATGCAGTTTTTTTAGAAGTAATCGCAAAGCACCCAATGTGACAAAGACTCTTTCAAAAGATGATGCCATGTCTTCAGCTGATGTAGAAACATTAAACAATTTGTTTTGAACCTGAGTTAGGAATCGCCAAATCGAACCAGTCAACTTTCCACTCGTCAAGCGAATCTTCTTCCAGACGATCAAGATTAAAAACAGTCTCGCCAATAAACTTTTTCATCCCTGTTTTTCCTAACTTCCCATAGACTCTAAAACGGATACTTAACTGGAACAGAATTTGCACCGGAATGTCTTCTACTTTGAAAACTTCTTTAAAAATAGGCGTCGAGGTTGGTTTGAATTTTGTCCTGAATTTGTGCTTTTTATGAGGCAGAAAAGTTACATGCGTTTGCCAGTAGGTTCGACCTTCACCTAGAGAGGTAAAATATTTCCCCTGTTTAACTGCTACTTCAACAGTACACGTTTCCTCGTCATATCTTGCAGCAAGCTGGATTTGTCCACCCTTGGTTTTGATTTCGCTTTTTGTAGATGTACTTAAAATGCTATTCGCACTTGCATAAGAACTAGCGTACGAGTCTTCTCTTGTTAAAGAGCGTATACTGCCATAGAAACTATCATTGGTAACCAGTGGATATTCTTCACAAGTATTATGCTGCTGTGTGTTTGATTGCCTTTTTGGTCTTTTGATTTTCCCTAATACCTTTTTTAATGAGAGAGAACTTCCTGGTTTATTTGAAACAAAAGATGATGTTGTTACTGTATCATCTAAACTTTTTCTTTCTTCAAACGAGTCCGTAACTCCTGTATCTTCTTGCATTAATGCATTTTCCCTCGAAGAGCCCAAATCAGAAACGGACGGTATCTCTTCGTGCCTTTCTTTTAAATCTGTGTTTTCGCTTCTGTCATCTTCTGCTTCTATGTCAGATCTATTGTCCTTCTTTTGACAAATGTTGTTTTCAAATTCAAGATCCCCGACGTAAAAATCACCATCCTTATCTACTTGATAGAAGTCATCAGCAGATGCTTCATTTTGGATATCTTTACAGTTAATCTCCTCGTTCTGCAAAATATTCTCAAGACCCCCCTCCTCTTCGTCTTCTTTATTTCGAGATTCTTGGCATTTGAATAAATCCCGTTTCAGAGCAAGGTATAACAGCACAAGAAGAGCAGTGATCAGGAGAAGAGCCGATAGAAAGGCAATCGGAACTTTAAACTTCGTTGCAAAATCTAGCAAAAAAATGCATGAGCGACATTAACTAAAGAAGCTGAGCTCCATGAGATTTTAGAAAAACGTAAACAAACTGCATTAAGAATTCAGAGTAGATTATTCCCCCATTTGTTATTGACTATAAATATCATGAAAAATTAGAAATGTAAACTGAATAGCTTTCATTCTACACCAATCAGTGCATAAAATGTCAGATAACGTCCAAAGACTCAAATATCCAATTTATCATTATTATCAATGTTATAATACTGATGTATTATTGAGGATAATTAACTCTTCTGGTTGAATTGAGTATACCGCTGTTTCAGCACAATAATGAGTCAAACAAAGTCATGGTCAAAGTCAAACAAAACATGGGATTTTCCTTGAAGTCATACACAAATTCAAGAATTTCTTATCAAAAATGTTTAAACTGACTTCCAGAACCAATGCCACAGGTAGTTCCAGCATATTCACCCCTTTTTCGCAACACAAAATTACCAATGCTGTTGGCATCATGTAGAGAGTTGCACCATATGGTACTAAGTCCCCATTTCCCGACCCTTGCTATGGTGTTAAGATAGGGATGGAGACGGTGGGTAATAACGCCACTTTTGCCCATCTTATTTAAATACCTATGAAAAGCTTATTTTGCAAATTCTAAAATACACCTATACACACATGTTGCAAACAAGGGGCATTCCTGTAATATAAGAAGGGCTTGGTTTTTAAATTCTACAAAAATACTGTTGGCACCGCCATGTCCCAACATATAACATATATACATAAAATATATCATTTTCATTTTTTATGGTTCTTTCCATTTTGCGCTTTCATGGAAGTTTCAAAGATATTATAGAGTTTTAATTGGAAGAATTCTGCATTTTCAGTATCAGATTTCGCTTCAATGACATGATTTCAGCGTTTACAACTTTTTCATAGTCGCAAAACCTATGCCATCTTTACGTCATCATAAACGAACTGTGACCTCTCCGCACATCGAATCTTCTGCGGACCCTCGTATTTTTGAAGGATCAATATTCCAAAATAACTTCTTGCTAGACGAATTCTTGGTACAAGATACCCCCTTGTTTAACGAGATCCAAGCTCATTTAAGGGCCTACTCTGGGTTCCTTGTGTGGAGAGCTCAAGGTGACATTCTCTTTCTAGTATTATCTAGTAAGTATGTATAGTATTATTATATGTAATAGGTGCAGGGTTGGAATGTATTTTCATGCTCCCTGCACTATACTCTTGTAGGTTATTTGTTCTTAGTGTATTGTAACTGTTAATCGAATTTATATAAAAAAATCTGTAGAATTCTGAGCAAACAAAGCTTGAATACACTAATACACATCAAAAGCATCCGTCAAATTCGAAACGCATTGAAGCATTGAAAAAAAGGTAATTCACGCAGCCATAACTTCATTTTCAACGTTAGCTTGATCCTTACTAGCGACAAATTCACAAGCACAAATGCAAGCGATGATCTAAGCGTCAGAGCAATGGCGTTTGTGCTTTGAAAGTCCTCACTGGAAATAATAGCAACAATAACGTAAGACTAACGGAAGTTTTGGTATTCTTATGCTTGTGCTCATGTCTGTGTTCTAACCGTGCTCCTTGGTGCATAAGTCCCTTGTGTTTGTGTTTTTCCTTGTGTCGCTAGTTAGGACCAAGCTGGAATGTGGTCTATTCTTTAAAACAATAAGTGCATTAGATGGTTAATATCTCTTAAAAAGATGGTTAATATATGCCAAATGCGATCAAGAGAAAAACGCAATGTAACCATTTCAGTATTGTGTATGATTTTGAGATCCTGGACACCAAGGCATTTTTTAAGAATTTTCTACTGGTGGGGCATTTGAGAAAAGGGCATATAGATAAAGGCAGAATTTACAGATAAACAGGCTTTCAAAAATATTCTAAAAACATTGCTATAGACCATAGAACAAATCACTGATCGCTAGTTTATAACTAAAAGTATCCATCTTTTATGACAAAATTCTTTACAAATTGACGTCTGCTAAAAGTTTCAAAGTCTGGTTCTCGGTTTCTTCGTTCTTTTGCAGCAAGAAAATGAGCAACAGCAGCTCTTGGGTCATAATGAGCAGTTCCAATGCCATTCAACGCAGTGAATAAGCGAGAATTAATTGTATCATCTGTCATTGATACTCTTGCATCACTGGCCACGATATTGTGATGCGAAACAATGCGTTCTGTTTGCATCGAATGTGGTGATAGACTCATAATGGCAGCAAATATTTTGTGCACAATTCCAGTCGTTATTGCTACTAACTTGCGCAAACGAACTGAGAGATTTGAACCGATATCATTGCCTTCTGGGAGAAATTCTACAACTTTGATTTTACTCCATTTCTCGCAACTGTCATCAGCAAACTTACCCTCATTGCCAGGGAAAAGGCGTTTTACGAAGGAAATACCTGCTTTTATAAAAACAGACAGTGAATTTGTGTTCAAAAGTTGCCTTATATCTTCCAATATTTTTTATCCTGTTCTGTGTGTAGGCGTCTTTCAAGAAATTCTGATGCAGCTTGAACCACTTCAGCAGAATGAATTGAAATTTGAAGCCTGTTCAATGAAGATTTCATCCACAAATATCTCAAATAAAGTAAAAAGTAAAAAAGTCACCAAATCATCAGGGCACTTAAGTGGTGGGGCAAACATGTTCCACTGGTGGGGCAATGAAAGGGGCTGGTGGGGAATTTCCCCACCACTTTATATGTTAAAAAAATGCCCTGCTGGACACGAAATAATATAAAACGTTGGCCTAAAATCTAAAACTTATCTTGTAAAGTTGACATAATCATATTGAACTGATTCGATTTAATTCAAGTAACATAAATAGTACATTAGAAATCGTAAATGGTTTGAAATAATCACAGCTAGTTCATCCAGAGATGCTGGAATGATCCAGAGACAAAAGGCAATTTAAACAAGGTTTGCATTTTTACAAATTCTTTTATAAACGATACTTTTTCGATCTGCTCTAGGCCTCTTGTAACAGGGTGACCTCTGGACTTCTCGTAGTTGTTTACACCTTTTGCGTAACACGTTATGAAGAGAATAGAAGTTACAGTCAGTCAGAATATCATTGAAATGCCCCCTGATAATAAAAAAAGCCAATGTAAAAGTCACTTCTTTAAACCGGGCACTTGGTTCTCTCCCTAGGGCAAGACTGCCAGTCATCCCACCCCAATACCTCCTCGCCAGCTCCACTTAGTTCAACTGTCTTCTCTAATATATTCAAAGTTAAAATTCCCTTTAAAATGTATAAACAAATTATCTGCCCAACATTAAATGCTACACTTATTAATATGGGTTGCAGATTTCGAAGTATAGACATATGCAAATGAACTGGAGACGCTGACATGAACCACGATAGCTGCAACGTTGGAAGGTGATTTTAGGGTCAGAAGTCTTTATGATTAAAATTTTTCGTTTCATTCCCTGTGTCAAAAGCTCTCTTGACACGCAAGATCTTTCCAACGAAATTCTTTACGTTCCTTAAGTAATCTTGTACCTTTGGAGAGCATGAAGTTCTCTTTGTAATTGTTTATCTGTTCGTTCGTTGTACCTTAGCAACCATTTTATCATTTAGCAGTAATTTTAGGTTATCTACACGGGTGTACTTTTAATATCCTTGACTAGGCAAGAATAGCACAGTATCGAGAGGTGGAGGACTGCGTCGATTGGCAAAGTTTTTTGCCTATCTACATCAAAGATTTATATCTCCACGTGGTTGGTGAAATGGCTTTTTATAAACGAGATCAAATAAATACGCTCATAATCAAAACATGGATCGCAAAATGTATAGGTTGAGATCATTTATTCATAATTTTTTACCAGCATTACAAAAGCATTAAATCTGAACAGTTTCAAAGCCACCTGTTGGCCCTTCTATGTAAGAAATTTAATTTTTATGATTTGAATTCGATTTGAAATCACGACTGGAGGACAAGAACATCTTTATCTAGAAGATGCATACAACAAGCTTATTTTTCAGATGCCTCCTGACTGTGGTCGAATAACTTTGCCACCTATCCAAGCCGTGTACAAATAGCTTAATAAACCTGTAATCTCCCTAGATCAGGAATTATTTACAATTTTGTGGTAAAGTTTTTCAAATTAGACGAGATTTTTCCCAACATTAAGGATTACATATAAGACGCAAGTAAAATCAAGAAACTCTTTAGAAACAATACAAACTTTTTATAAGAACATCGTCTACAAGAATATTAAGGCTCAAAATTGCGAAAAATTAAAGAATAATTCAAGAATAATCTAAGGCATCACTAAAACTGACATTTTTGTTTGCTTGTGTTTTTTGGAAAGCAAAACAAATGTAATATATAATGCGACTCAGTTACACTTGGTATCGCTTAAGGACAATTTAAGAAAAATAAAAAAATTAAGAATATTGAGGCTCAGCAAAAGTTAGGTATTCTCACTATACAAAAAGTGTGTAATTACTGAAAATGGTTGCAGAATAAAGGTACAAGAGTACTCAATGTCAACACTTGAACAAGAGGTGTTCTTTCTTGTAATACATGGGCCCACTATGATCGGCCATAGCATCACCCTGTAGGGGCGAGGGAAGGGATGTCTTTTGTTCTATGACAATGGGAAATGTGATGTCATCTTATTGAAACAATAGGCTTGCCCCCCTCCCCCCAATATTTGACCAAGTGTCCGCCCCTGCACGAGCCTCTGTTTCGCTACTGCCTCACTTGAGAGATGCTATAACAGATAACTACTCAAAAACAACCGCAAAACCGCAACATTTTGCAGATTCTAATTAGATTCAAGGAATAATAGTAACTACCATTTTGTTTTGTGGTCAAATCTACGATTTCATTTATGTGGAGAATGTTTTTAATCATCGAGTTATAAAATTACCTCTTAGTTCTATTAAGCTACTATTTTTACCATACTGTTGACAAAGCAGTCAAGTTTATTATAATTTTCATCTTATCTAGTGTTATTTTATTCTTCCCATAAAAAGACATCAAACATTGTTTTCTATGAATTTTCGATGTAATCCAAACCCCCTAAGTGAAATTGCCAAAACGCACATACATTCATGCCAAAAAATTGAGGCAAAATATCTTATATCCAATATAAATACTTTCTCTTTTTGAAAATCGTTTGATTTGACATTCATTTTTCTTTTATTTGTCATTTTGATATCATTGAGCAATATATAATTTCCCCACTCATCTGGCACAACAGATGTCTCATGAGCCCGTTTGGTGCAGGAGCATTCTTTGAAATGTCTTCCAGATGAAAAAGATAAAAGAAAAGGAAGATTTTCTTTCAAACGTGTTAATTCCTTTGGCATGTCTCAAGAAAATCTCATATTACGGGGTTTATAAATGCAACTTGCTTGTACCGCCTTGTTTGTACATGCCTCGCGGGACAAGGACTTTGGTCATCACGGGATGTATGGGCAGCTTGGAAAAATATTGCTAAGCTTGCTTTTGAAATACGTGATTGAAGTTTTAATGCGTGTTTTGAAAGTGATTTATCCTTTTCCATAATCAACACAGTTATTTTTTACCTTTATTACACTATCTTTTGTTAAGTAGACACTCCTAAATTGAATCCAACTGAAAGAACATTCAGCCAGGTTAAGGAAAATCGATATAGATCAATACGAGTGATACGTGCTAGGGTGCATTTACAACTTAGGGATAGGACTGTTGTTATGGTTAGGAGTGGGCTCAGGGCTAGAGTTAGGGAGTAGGGTTGGGGCTAGGGCTAGGGTTAGGGCTAGGGTTAGAGCTAGGGTTAGAGCTAGGGTTAGAGCTAGGATCACAGCTAGGGTAAGGAGTAGGGTTAGGGTTACGAAAACTTCTGCGCACTTTTAAATCATAACAAAAAGGTTCTTTGCTGAAAGAAACTTGAATAAAATGTTATAAAAAGCTAACAGTATTTGCAAGTACAATTAGTTGTCGCAATGAGAAATGGAAATTTATTTACAACACCTACTAAAAGCTCTTACGCTGAATCCTTAAGTAAAACATTCAACAGCTGTCATCATAGATATCAAGGCACAAGCATTTTTTCTTTCCAACGATACCTGCTGTTTTTCAAATAAGCAAAAATTTCGGTGCAAGACTCTGAATAAGCGTTTTAAAAAACAAATAAACGATAAGAAACGCAATTTACCTTCCGCCTTTCCAGCAAAAGACTGGTCATTCATAGATGCATTTCCTTCAAAATACTTCGATACTTCAACTTTCGGCATTGTAACAAGAGAGCCATTCGAAAATAGACAAACTAACCACGCTTTATATGAAATTCGATACGAGGCCCATTGTCTGATGTCGTTAAGCAATAGACGCTGAAAACCACAACAGGCGATGCGCAAATGAATGACACAACCTGTCGATATGAATAGAAATTTCTTATACATTGACGACAATCCACTAACATGTATCATAAGGTATAAAACCCTTCTTAAATTATAATTTCAAACTTAAAATCCACAATTTGGATTTTTTAGCTCTGGATGCAAATATATTTGGCTGAAATCCAAAAAGCAAAATGCCACGTTGGTTTCCAAACTATGAAGTGAGGTTTCGAAAGAAAGGTGAATTAATAAAAACTTGAATAGATAACTAATCTCATTAGGTGGGGAATGACAGCTATTAAAATTGATTAAAGGAAACCAAAGAAAATCTTGATGTCCCTTAACGTTGTAAAAATATTGGGTAACCTTATTCATTCTTCTGACAAATTGTCATTATTATAGTCCTGTGTTTATATTTATTACATGTATCGAAAATACAATTTAAGTGCTTGTTTCTCTTCGTTATCTTAGGTTAGCATTTGGCAGGATTAAAACTTTGTTCTTATCAGTGTCAGATTTCTATTCCAAGATTTGTTTAAAGCTCGAGATATGTTTATACCCAGAGGGTCATTGCTTTTGGTTGGGGTTATCAGGCGGTAGAAATCAGCCGTCCCGCGCGATTCTCAGTGGAAATTTGCTGTTCCGGTCATTGTAAGCCAAAGTTCCGCGTCCCAAAATTGTTGATAGATGCTTCTGACCAGAAAGACGAAGATGTGACCTGGTCCTTTCTAACAAGGCAAAATGTGAAGAACCATACAATTTTGATGGCAGAGTCAGAGACTGAGAAAGCGCTCAACCATTCACAGAAAACAAAAAAAACAACGCGGTGTTTGGACATGACAGATCTTTCCGGTTTTAATGTCGTTCTTTGCGGTCCATCACCGTATGAATGTCTTTTTTCAGGTCTTTATTTTGGGAAATTTGTCTTGAATTACACTCTTTCTTAAAAGCCAATCAATTGTTGCCGAGCCACAGTGTTCTGTTTTTGGATAATTTGAAGCTCGGCTTTTCTTAATATAGTTCTTATTTCAACATTGGTTCTTCCAAATTATTCTTACAAATTCCTTCTTTTTTCTATTTCCTTTTCTCTTCCGAAAGCTCAAATTTCTTTTTAAAAGAAAATTTCCTTCCAATTTCAAGCACTGATTCTATTCACAATTGTTTTGCCTCTTAGCACTTTGATTAGTACCGGTATCGCCGTTTTGAGCAAAAAACGTAGAAACAACCAATTTTCTATAGAGATATATGTATTTTAGGGCAGGCTGACAGAAATTAATAAAATCAACTCTTTGTTTTAAGCATACTACCTGCTCCTATTCTCTATTAGAAAAGCAACTCTTCTGTATTCAGATGTGAGCAAGTGTCAGTCAAGATATGCAATGACAAACGTTGCTCGATGGAAGAAGATGCTATGGCCTAATGGACTTTGGTGTTTTCGCCAACGAAGGTGAGTTTTTCATGATTTGATAAAAATTGCAGTTTACCTTATTAAGGTATAGTATTTGGTGCAAAATATGAAGAATTGTAAAGAACTGATGCCCGATGATCGAATGAATAGTAAAACTAGGAGTTAAACTTGGACCCGCCCTGTTCTATGCACCAAAACATATTAGATAATATAAACATTTTTTTCGTTATACTATAGTCAGACGTACAGATTACCACTTTTGTGTATACATGCAAACATAAAACAACTAACTGATTTTCTTTGCAATCATGGAAAACCATACTTGATTAAAAATTATGAAATCCATTTTTGTCGAAGATAAATACTTTTAATCACCCTCAAGCAAATGGTTTGATATCTTGATGGCATAGAGTCAATTGTAGGCATGTTGACTTGATTTTTTGCTTAAGTAGCAAAGCATTAAGTATTTAACCAATTAAATACGGGCTTTTGGTTGCAAATGAGAGTTAAGATGATGCAAAGCTACCTTAGCCGACATGTAATACCACTACTAAAGAGAATCCTTGGAATTAATTTTACAAATTCATCATAATCAGCATTCTCATAAATTGTTCCCAGCGTAAATCACACAGAAAGTGCAATTCACTCCAGAGAATGTCTCAATATGACTAAAACATGAAGAAAAATTATCTCAAGACCATAAATCAATACATACACCGAATTTTCCTACACCACAGTCTTTAAAGCTTTTGTAAATAAAAACATAAATACTTTTTTAAAATGATTTCAAAATGCTTTCTGAATTGCAATTTTCTCAATTTAATGACATTTTGATGGAAACTTCCTGTTTGGTTGAAATTTGTGTTTAGTTGTTTCAGGTTGCGACAAGCTATCAATTGCGGCTTGCCTAAATTAGCTACGACCATGGAAAATGGATATTGAAATATTAATTTTCCATGGTCGTAGCTAATTTAGGCAAGCCACAATTCATAGCTTGCCGCAACTTAAAACAACTAAACATAAATTTGCATAAAACGGTCACATTAAGCTCCTACACAGTGGTGAGACAAATGAACTGTGCTCCACATTTTTGCGTAGCTTTTAGCTAACAACTCTGCAATATATGCAATTATGTTTATTAATCGAATTTCTATCAATTCAAAAATAACTTTTTTGAATACGTTACGCCATCAACAATGATCCTAGCACTTTAAGAGACACCCTATAAATGTGTCAAACCTTTTACAGTAATCATTGTTTGTTAAGATGTGATTTGTTCGGGAGACGATCCAGCATTTGTTCAAAGGTCCGTTTGCTTTCAAAATTTTGCATTAAGCCTTGGCCAAACGATTCGATTATTCGCTCTATTTTTCTCTCGACATTTGATTTCAAAATTGAGCGAAATCGAGCATGGATGGCCAAACGATTCGATTTCCATTCGACATACCTTTTTAACTAGACTTTTTTATCACGATCAAACTTTGCTCGGCATCACTCGACATCACTCGAGATGACGCGACTTGCTCGATAAGATGGCCAAACGACTCGATTTTCTATTCGACTTCTTGTTGAGTAAAAAAATCGAGTGAAAAATCGAGCTGTTTGGCCGGGGCTTTATTTGGACATGCGCAGTTAAAATCGCTTATCGCTTATCATAGTGGTAGGAACATTAATTGCTCTTTCGGGAACCAAGCAGTTTCGTATAGAAAACGAAGGTGTCATCTGTCATGAAATAAATGAGAATGGAACTCTGGGCCCTGGGTTAGGACGAAAGATAAATAGTAAAGCATGCCTTCGGGTAGACGCTTCTAGGGGTTAGGTGGAATGAATGCCCCCCAGGAATTTTTTAAAATGAGGATTGCTAAAATTGCTCTGGTGGCTTTTCTGGTTGCTAAAGTTGCTACGGTGGCTAAACTGTTCTGGTGGCAGTGGTGAAGATAGAGGGGGGTCATAAGCTTCCGTAGCCCTAACCAACCCTAACCCTCCCCCTGTAGAGCTAAACTGTTATTCTTTTGGAAAATTTTTTGGTCTTGTCGGTACTCTAACACGATTGTCTATATTTATTCAATTGCTTTGTTTTGATAGGAAAGAATTTAAAGCTAAATAAACATGAGAATATCTGAATATATCAAAAGATTTACTTATTTCAGTTCACATGTCATTATGTTATGTTAAAATTTATGAAAGAAGTATAAATGCTTGTTAGATTTGTGTTGGAAAATCTAAGTTTCTCGCCCCTCCTATGAATTTTCCAATCTAGGCCATTGTCTGGTGGCTTTCACTTCTGTTTGCTATTTGATAAAATTTGAGCATAACTGATAACTTAACACAACAAATGCATAAAAATGAAAATTTCCTATTAATTTTAAAAGTTATAGAAAATCAAAAATGTTAATTCGTTAACTAAATTCGATCACAGTCGACACAATTTTGCAAATATTCAGAAGCTTTTCAACTTCTTTAGCCCAAGCCCACAAAGGTGAGAAACTCTTGAAATATCTTGAACACTCAGGCAGTCAAAGACTCAAACTGCTTCTACCTCACTTCATTCATAGACTTTTGTCATTATTGTCTCTGTTAATGACAGTTTGTGGCAATGAAGAGGCTGGATTATCATTTTAAAATTTTTTTTTAATGCGTTGTTATTTATGGGCCCTTATACCCAAGGGCCTCCGGGTCAGTGACCCCTCTGACACCCTCTCCTCAGCACTGATGATGTGATATGGTGCGAAGGCCCATGAGGTGTAAATTTTGTCCACCAGCTCTCGCCCAAATGCGCTTGTGCAAATTTCCTCGGTAGTTCAGGAAAATGGATGAATTAATAGCCCTAAACTTAGACTCGGCTCCACAACAAAGATGTCATTACCTTTATCTACCCTGGGTACCAGACTCACTATATCCTTTATCTTGCCATATTATGACCTTTATCTTGCCATGTCATGACCTTGATCAAGTCAGGCGATGCTTTGACAAGACCTTGATCTCTATTTTCATGCCTTTCATGATTCTGCCATGGGCATGGCATAAGGAAAAGTTATTTCCTTAAGTCAATTTAGCTGCAATGACTGGCGAATGTCTTGAAACACTAAATTTTTGAATGATTTATTCTGCAGCCTCCTCTACCCGTTGAACTAAAACTGTTTTATACAATGGTTCAATGTTTGCTGTGGTTCCGTGGATTCATTTCAGATAGTTATCTTATTTCTCTCTACTACTGGTATTTTTTTGGGGGGGGGGGGGGTGGGCTCGCTGTTGGTCTTTTCTACCGGAACCAGTTGGTTTCTCATAACACCACTTGAGTAAAAGGGCATTCCATAATCTTTGCATGGAATTTTACTTCGGCAAATCAATGCCAACTGGATTGAACTAGCAACCCCCTTTTCCTTGATGTCGCTCGAGAGAAGTAGTGAACAGCCATGCCCAAGCGCAATGCCGAAACAGTGGACGATTTTAGAGGAAATTTTAGCTATTGAAATATTTTTACGATATTTATTCTTAAGTCAAAACATTGCAAAAGTAATTTTACAATAGGTCTCTCGTCTCAGAATAAAAGTTTTACAAGCGGTAAATCAAAACAAATACAGAATTCATTGTTCGGTTATCAGTTACAAAGGAATAGCAACTTTGAGATAAAACATTGGCATTAATAGCATCCAGCGTGACTCTCAGTAGCTGAAAAAACGAAGAATTTCATCGAAAAATATATCAAACAAAAGTGCTTGAACGCTCGCATTCAAGAAAAAAGTACCATGTTTAAATGAAAAGATAATGGTATGGTCGTGTTATGAGTTTCGTCGTATGATCACTGGTAGCATGTGGCATTTTGCTCGATTTTTTCCATCATTTTTTTGCTTCCAAGGTACCTAGGCTTCTTATTTGCTATCATTCCTACCTCACAGTCACAGTGGACAGCCATCATTGAAAGAAAATTCATAAACTTTTTTGAGCTCAAAGTGCTGGCGTGCAAAACGGATGGACCCGATCAAAATGTAAAAGTTTTGCAAAGCTCAACCAATGGGACTTTGAAAACTACAAAAAAATGTAACACTTTTCCTTTTCAAAATTTCAAAAAAATAAAAGTTGAATTTACAAGATTTTATATCAGAACATTCATTTACTACAAAATAAACACCAATCAAAAATAGACAGAATAAATAATCCTAATATCTAATTTCAAATTAAAACTAAAATATTAAAAGAATTGTATTGATCGTCAGTTAGATAAAGCTTCGAAGGATTCACAAAGCGTAAGTGCAAATTTAAACAGTAAAAAGGATACCAACTACGGCAGCTTTAAATATCAGGATAGGATGTCTCATTTTTAGAGCAACTGGTTTAATAACTCACCAAAAAAACTGTGCAATGATAAATCAAAATAAATTTATACATCATGAACAAGGTTTCAATTAGTGGCGGCGCCAACTATTACAGAGTGGGAGGGTAATAGGCGTGGCCAGTGTGACCACACCCATTTTGCCTCGTTCCAGTGATTCGTCCCTTTCCTTGGGAAATTTGATCTACCCCTACCCAGCGCTTTTTAATCCACTTTTAGAAGAAATATATAGACCATATATAGACCCCCATACCACCCCTTGGCGCCGCCACTGGTTTCAATATGCAAGGAAATTCACTTTGCATGGTCGTACAGCAGACATTTCTCGTTACGAAGGATGAAGGATCACTTGAAGTAAAATTTTTGTTTAGAGAATGACTTTAAACTACTTTGGGTTTTATTTTAAAATGCTTCAGCCTGTTAGAATTCTTTTTGACAGGAACAGAGATTCAGGCAACGTTTGGGGAAGAGTTTCACAAAGCGTTCGCTTGCAAGACCATTTGCTTGATTTTCAAAACATAAGCCCAGTTTCGACTTAGATAGAATGACAAATTAATCACCATAACAGGAATTATAAGATTAAGAATGATGTTATCTTTTCTGCTTCAACCGCCAGCTACAATATGTAAATAGGATAAACTTGAAACAACAGCGGCCTAAACTTGATTTAAATACGTCCTCATTTTGTTTACAAAACCAAGAAACGGCTAGTTGTTCACTGCTAATTCTAAAGTAAATACGAATTTTTTAATTTATTGATATTAACAATACAAATCTACAAAATTACGAAAAAATTCCGAAGGACTTCAAACAAGCCTAACACATTGAGGAGTGTTTGTTTCAAATCTATCCAAAAACAAAAATGGAACGGCGCTTACTTTTTACAAGTCAGGCTTGCATTGGAAAATAATACAAATGCATTCACCCCCCTCGATTCCCGAGGTCTCTAGTTCTTACCGAAAATTATTCTTATTCCATGGTTTATTTTATGGTAAACTTAAGATGCTTCAACGTCTCACTGATAGACACAGTTATAAAGAAATTTGAATTCAAAGAAACAAGAAAAGCTAATTTCTTAAAAAATATTGAAGAACATCTCTCTGAGCATATCCGCACATAAACATAATTTGTAATAGTTGTTCTACTTCTTTTCCGGAATGGATTGCAAAACTTGAGTGAAATCTTTTTTTGAGATCGATTGAATAAATAGCCCTTTCACGAAAACCGAATTCCGTATAGACAGATGCGTAACAACAGGTATAAAACAGTTATAAGATCTAGCCTAAATAGAAATCATGTTAGTCAACAACAAATTACTACACCAATTTACCACCTGGTCCTGTTTTCCCTCGTTTCAAGATATGCCATTCAGTCTTCTTACCTTGGGCACCTTGCATTAAGTCTAAATCAACTATGCTTTCACCTGCAAGTTTTTTCTTTCCTGTCTTTCCCAGTCTTCCGTAAACTCTGAACCTAACAGCAAGCTGACTTAGAGCTTGTTCAGCTATTTCATCGACTTCAAATGTTTGATTAAACATGGGCGTTGATGTGGATTTGTACTTGGTTTTGAAGCGATGTTTTTTGAAAGGCAAAAATGTTACATGAACTTGCCAATAAACTTTCTCCTTTCCTGTATGCAATAAGCAATCTGCCTGTTTAACACCAACAATCAATGTCCAGTTTCTTTTGTCATATTCCAAGGAAACTTGCAAACGACCTGGTGACACCTCTGGTCCGAATTCTTCAATATTCTCTGAAACAACTGACACCCCTGATAGAAAACTCTCCATTGAATCGGACCTTTGCATTGCACCATAGCCTTGCTCATCAGCAGAGGTGAGTGGAAAATTTTCAGGGGCAGCTTTTGAAGAAACACCACCAAATCTTACCTTTCCTATAGGCTTCGTGATCTTTTTAAAAACTGACTTGAATGAAGATGCCCTCTTTGGAGGCTTTTCTGCGCGGAATGAAGATTCAGTCACAATAATTTCTGGCACCAACAATTTTTCACTGTCCTCTGTGTTTTGCTCTTCTTTAACATCTACAGTCTTCTCGGGATGTTCATCATTTTTTGGGTCTGCCACTATAACACCATTTATGGGCTCTTTACCTGTCTTTTCACCCTCTGTTTCTTCATCTACAAGCTCTTCCTCTTCATCATTATTTTTTGAACCTCCATGACAATTACATAAGTCTTTCTTAAGGGCAAAGTAGATACCAACCAAAAGTCCAACAATTGCAGCCAGAGCAATGAGAAAGATAACAGCTGCTTTTACCTCAGTTGCAATTGCTATGGGGAAATTGATAAAAAATTATAGTTACAAACAATCTTTTTATGGTACAGAATTCAAAAATAGATTTGAAATAAAACAAACATTTTGAAAGATACGAAAGCTTTTGTCTGCTACTCTTCAGTGTATAGAGCATTTTAACAAAGATAAAAACTCTATGCTGTGACTAAACAAGGGATTCCTCTATCAGGCAGGATTGAAAACCATAATGGCAACATTTTTTGGATTATTTGTAGAGCCTGATTGTTGTTCCTTCTAACAGTTTTGGACTCAATAGGCAAGTGGCATCGAGTCCAAAACTGCTATATGCAAGTCTTGAATAAGTATAAATCCCACATTTATCACGAAAAAGCTTTAGCAAAGCAGCTGTTTATGGGGGTTAATAGTACTTTTGGACCTGTTGTCAGTTAGATGTGCAAAGTAATCACTGAAACATCAATTTGCAAACTACCGAAAGCACTTCTTTGAGATTTTCTGCACTTGTCGAATAAGAGTGATAGAAGAAAGCAGAAACTAATCAACAATTGTTAAAGGATCATTGACTCATGGTTGAAAAAGTGTACAAGGAACATATCCAGCTTCACATGGATTTTTCTTTATGTCAGCCTGGTCCTTTTACCATGGAAATAAATCCTCGAAATGCAAATGAACTTCTTCCATTGAATGTCTCCAACTGACCATGGATTCATTTAAAAACAAAAAATAAATGTGTGCAGGGTTGCCATTTGGGATCATTCAATCCCAGATTTCACAGAACTGGGACTATGGAAAAGTTGTTGGGTTCAGAAATTGTAATCTGGGATTTGAAGTAAAAATCGGAATTTTTCCAAGATTATTGGACAAGAATGGATAATTTGCTATAATTGGTCCATGGATTATCAAATTGACTATTATGTAACCCCTTTAGCACTGCCAAGAACAATGTAGTGAGCCACAAATATAAAGAATGATTGACTTGAATTTGAAATTTTGTGTATTTTATAGTTTGTTTTATGATTTGTTGAAATTTTGAAGTGATTCCTTTTGTCATTATATAAATATAAGTAATTTACTTTTCCTTTTGTTTTAATTTTTCATTAATTTTAAAGGACAAGTGTTGTAAAGATTTTTCAGTTTCTGAAAGCATGTTGAAAAAATTAAATTATGAGTCCATGTACACAAAAGATGATAGAAAGGAAGACTGTGATTTTGCAGTTTTAGATTCTTATTCAAGTTAAAAAATTGTTTTCATGCTTTTATACTGTATACGACTTACATCCTGATTATTTTTTATGCAATTTCATTCCTTTGGCAACTAACTCGGTTATTAATGTCAAATTAAGCAACCATATCATTAAATAATGCATAGTTTGTTGCACAGGAAATATAGAAGGCAAGGCTGTGGAGGAAAATATATACCTTTCTATTACCTCTACAGAGGAATCTACTTTTGAAAAATTTGGGATTGATTTGGGATTGAGTTTTAAACAAGGGTTTTATATGGAATAATCAACTTTTGTTTGTCTACTCTTTGACTTTGCAGCAGGGAATGGCCAGGGATGCAAATTAGAAAGGATTGGTAATGATACTATCACATGCATTGAAAAAGGACCCATGTAAAGATTTAGATGTACGCTTATGTTGATCATGTCGCTAAAAGATTCTCAGAGAACAAAATCAGAATAGAAGATGTTCCAGATTTTATCAATCAATCCTCTTGACCCTTATGAAGACAGGGATTTTATAATTAATAAATTTAAGTTGTCAGAAAAGTCTTTTGGGGACAATTGTATGACATTAACAAAAATATTCACAAGGGCATTTTCACAACTTATTTGCTTTGAATTATTAATAAGCCCCCCTCTTTAATAAGCCTCTAGGACTAAAAAATAAATAAGCCCCCAGGGCTGAGGTTATTAAAGTAATGGAAAGAGTCAGTCCTCAACAATATGGGGAGCTTCCTGTTATTTACCCTATTAATCAATGGAAAACAAAGAGATATCGTTCAGGAAAATTTCCAGTGAAGTTATTGTTATCTTTAGAATTCAAAAAGGCCAATTTTGATGCACCTGTGACATCTTACTTGGGAGAAGCATGTAATTGACCTCATTTTTGTCATTTTTCATTGACAATGTAATTTTTGACATATCTTTGACCTCATTATGACAAAAATAAATTGTGTTACTAAATGACTATATCTTTATAGGTACAACAAAATAATCATTTCATCAAACTTGAATAAAAAAATAACGAAAAACCAAATAAGTGCAATAGTAAAGAGAGTCAGGCCCACTCAAAATGCCCTGTGAAAAAGAGACCTAAAACATCACTTGTTAGAAACATCAAGTAAGTGTGTAAATTTTATAATCAACTATCTCGTTATCTTTCTGAAGAACGTTGTAAGAGTTGGCTCTATTTTGTTGTAGCTTTGGATGCACTTCCTTTTAGCATCATTTCTTATTATCTAATGTGTCAAAGACTGTATGCTCATGAAAGTGAATCGAGATTGCAGTAGGACTAGACTAGGATGAATCATTTAAACAGCCAAATTGTTGTTTATTGGCTTCCTAGGAGGCCAAAAAAACCAATGAAGATGATGTCATGAACTCGCATATCTAATTGACCTATTTCAAACCACAACAGTCAAGGGTCCTGAGTTCAAGCCTTGCTTGGGTTGGTTACTTTCCTGCACTCTCTACTAACAACTGGGTATATACTAAGCATGGGTAAAAAACATTAGTATGTTCTAAAATGTTTGCGTCTTATTTAAACCTGTTCATTTTATGTATCTGCTTAGATTGGTTTGGGGGGGCAAGTTTTTTCCTGACAACCCCCTCCCAAAATGATTTAACTTATGTCCATTGAAATAACTTATCAACAGTTAAACTCTATCAGAGTGTGCTTTGAAATAAGACACTCTGATCTTTTTGTCGAAAAAATCATCGAAAAAAGCAAAAAAGATCTTATTGATTGTTATCGAAATATAACACCAACATTCAGTCCATAGTTTGCCAATTTGCTAGATATTACAGTATTACTGCAATATCATATCATATAAAAACCATATCAAAGTGCCAATATAAGGGTTTCTAAACAAAAAAATGATCCTTTTTGTCAGTTCAGTAGCTTTGAGAAAAGTGGTCAAACCACTGCTCAAGTTCTATAAATTATCTGTTGATCACGGTCGATCTAGATATTGCCAATTCATTAAGGCCATTAGTTTCCAAATTGCGGCAAGGTAAGGGAAATTGAGCAAACAGTTGCATTTAAGCATAGATGTTATGACAAAATTGCTTCCTATTTATCTTTTTACCAACAGCCTCTACCTAATAAACTTATGTGTTATCGGATTTCTTTAAAAAGTCCAAAATATGCAATTTAGGCCTGTTCGTTTTTGTTGATGGCTAGGCCATCCATTACAGTCGCTGTTTTCTTGTGGCTGTTAAGCGAGTTTATAAAGACTGATGTTCTTATGGTAATATTTCCCAAAACCTTATCAATCTTGTAAAACTCACCCATCTTTTCTTAGGCTTTTCTGCAAGACGAACCGATCTTTCTCTTAATTTGCTGCCTCCATCCGCCCTTTTGTTTCTCCCATGCTCGATATCAAACCCACCCTCGTCTGATCACGCTGTTTATAAATTATAGAATAACACAGGCAACTGTTCATGCAAACACATCCAAGTAGTTTTTATACTTCTTTGTTGTGGTGTGTTTTTTTCAAGGCGACTGTTTGGTTAAAAGTCGCAAAATACATTCACACACCACCCGAAGAAGGGGTGGAGCCGGTAGCCTAGTAGCAATAATGAGAAATTGAATTAATGAGACAAATGTTATTGAACAAAAGCTTTGAGTGGTGATCAGTATTGTAAATTTGTGGTATGCGATTAGACTAGCTTGTCTTTACCAACTGGTATTCTGTATCTCGTTATGATTGACACGCAAATTTTAACAGTTGGGGTACCGACGCACAGGTTTGTCATGAAAAGCTACAAAAACGAATCAAATATCCGTAAGACATTATCCACAAATAAATTGTTGTACCAACATTGTTGGACGATGTTTTATGACCCGGCAAAAAGAATCAAACAATTGTCAAAACATCTGTGCTGGTGATCACTGATCAGTGGTGGTGATCAAGCGCTGCCGCACAGCTTCCTAAGGTTACTGCGTTTTATTTGCCGAATTTAAACCTTCTGCGCTCGCGTGAGTAAAACAAATCTTTTGAAGGGGGCCCAAACGAAACGAAAGCAACATTGTTGATGGAAATCAAATTCCGTAAAACATCGTAAAACATCGTAAAACGTCGTAAAATCTCGTCAAGCATTGTAAAACATGGTGGCCAAACGAATGGATGATATTTAAAGGGCCTCTCCAGCCAAATTTTGCACTTGCATTTCGTGGGCTAATCTAAAGGAGTTGAACATGCTGATTACGAATTCGTTATTTGCTTTTCGATATTTTTTACAGTTTGTGAGATATAAGCTCTAGCATTTCGAAAATTGAATTGAATTAACCGACAAAAAGTTTTCGGCTTGGTGACACTGAGACGCAATTTTGACGTCACAGTGTATTTCGTTGGTCTCGCCTCAAACCGAATCGAACGACGGCGATTCGCAAATTGAACACTGCAAGTGATGGAAATCTCAGTTCTGCTCCACCGGCTTTTAGTTTGAGCATTCCAGATATCAATTCTGAAGCCTTCAGCTGTTCATCGTTTCTGGAGAACAACTGAAGTGTCAATTTCGATTAATTATACGCGAGGAAAGAGCTGGAACAGGAAGCCGCAGCTTTGTGGGCCTACACTGGTGATCAAAACAAAGTCGTGACACAGCATGGACACATTCCGACCCGCAAACTTTGAATGATTGTAAACATTTAATATTTTTCGATCCTAAAAAGCTCCTGCTGTAGATTTAGATGCAGTTATCAACTCGTGACCATGACTCCTTCACGATTCGGTGGAAGAAATACGAAATGGCGAACGAGAGCCGCACACTGTGACGTCAGAATGTCACCAAACTGATTCGGCTTTTGTCGTTGTTTTCTCCGAAAGGTGAAACTTTTAAGCCTTATAACTTCTAGGCTAATTTGAATTTTGCAAAAACAAGTTCTTTGCCATAATACATGCACCAGATGCTAACTTTTTAGTCAATAAAAAGAAATATTTTCTTGGCTGGAGAGGCCCTTTAATGCTGATGTATTCTTTTGGCCAGGGCTTTAGTAGATTTTTGCTTTATATTTATGTCAATCTTTCAACTTCTTGTACATTCAAGTTGTATTTAATGAAGACTAGTGTATTTAATTAATTGATGTTGTGAACAATCTTCTACATCTACTGTGTATCAGTTATCACGAAATCTCCGAAAAGCGATGGAAAGATAATAAGCAATAATTGACTCCACCAAAGGAAGATTTTCCAAACTCCCTTCCTCGGGCTATTGTTTTTTACCAACAAGGAAGCATGACTGTCTGCAACAATGTAAGAGAAACTTAAATCGTCAGAAAAATAAGAAAATTCACCGCTTTGCCGCAACGCAATTATCAATTCGCCGAAGAAGCAATTCTGAATGCTTCTTGGCGTTTCCCACCAGAAATTTCCAGGCTAGCCGCAGATAACGCAAAACGCTGTCTCGATATGTAAACACTTTTATGTTCTTTTACATCCTAAATTTGAGAAAGGTTGTTCAGATTGTGCAGCTATCTGTATTCATTTCATCCAGGCTTCGAATTTTCTTGTGCCAGAGAAAAGAGGAATTCATTGCATGATAACCCAAAAACGTATTCCTTACAACAACGCTGGCACTTCTGTCCTAACCTTTCGCTTTTCCCTGCATCCAACAACTTTGACAAACGAGAAAGACTCCAACTGAGCTTCCATATCTTGCTAGTGATACTCTATGTACATCTGTCATCATATCCAGGAAACGAGTACTAGGCATTTTCCTGGCATCCTGGATCAATTTCAGCATTAGCCACCACCCACCCCTTGAATCAATCATATGATCTGTGGTCCCTGAATAGCAGCTTGTGTCACAGTGACAAAATCCGTCTAAAGAGAACTCCATAGAATGCAGTATGAATAATAATGTGACAACCAAAACATATAAGACTACGTATGTGGTTCCCATCCGCTAAAAGCCCATATTCATCAAACTTACTAAAAAAAACAAATAACCCGAATCAGGCTCTTCTTTCAATAAAGCGCAATCGCCCCTCAAGATTGTTTTTACAGTAGGCTATTGATTGTTTTGAATATGTACGTTACGTGTGGTACTTCATCCAAAATAACGAAAATGTAGTTAGCAAATTAATTGAGTACCAGAATGAAAACCTAATAGTTTGATTGTTAAAAACACGACGTTTCAAGCATGTACTCGTTATCAAGTGGCTAGAAAGAAACGAGCCGAGCAAAGAGAAGACGAGACTCGATTAATACAAAATAATGCGGGTTGCGATGCAACCGAAAAAAACAGAATAGGGGAATGGGAGGAAAGTAAGAAAGAGTAGGAAATAGATAGAAAAGTAAATTATTGAAGGAATATAAAATGTTTAACCATTAGGATAAAGAGTTTTTAGGCTAAAAATTAAACGTTTCTCCAAAGTCTTAAGTCTGGAGGTGTCTTGCGGTGCACGCAATAAGCCAAGGACTTATTATTTAGGACTCAAGATCAGGGTTGCCAGATGCTTGGAATGGTTGGCAGCCAAATATTTTACGCGTGACGGCCAAATTCGGCCAGCCAAACAAAATATACAAAAAGGCTACATTTTGGCTAAATCTTCAGAGTAATAGTGTAATCAAAATTGGCTTTGTTTGTTACAAAAGCTCCAACTTGCTTTCAATTTCAATTTTCTGTTATCTTTTACTTTGTCTCTTGCTTCGCTATTTGCAATTTTGATATTGTTTTAATAAAATGTTGAATATTTTCTGTGCAAAATAGTCGTTTTATTTGTATTTTTTGTGGCTTTCGACATGCGGCATTAGTAATAGAAATCGAATTAGAAATGTGTTTTTGTTGATGCATGGTACCCACCAAATAATTCAGTTTTATGGGGATTATTGTCAAACGTATCAAGCTGAAGAACAGCCCAAAATTCAAATTTTCACGGCAGATGGGTATTCTGACATCTAGGCGTTGCCAGCGGATAAAAAGTTTCTGGATTAAGAATACATATTCTTCGCTCTGCGATCGCTTCGCAGCAACAACAATGCCTGCATAACTCTTGGAACACCAACGGCATTGTCGCACTTCCCCTCTCCCCTTTCAGACAATGTTGTATTATTCTCTGTAAAGTGGCGGACTGGCTCCGAATTTTCAACATGCCACGAAGAACTTAAGGGTTCTTGGTGGGTGTAGCCAGAAAATTAAGGGTGTGGCCAAGTGAGAATTTATTTCTAATCGATCAATTTTTAAACAACATAACATGTGTAGTACTTGTTCACTGACAAATAAGCACTAATCAGTTAAATCAAAATCTCAACATTAAACAACAAAAATTCTTTAATCAGTTTTTCTTTACAAAAGTAACTTTGCCATTCCCTAATTGCTATGGGCCAGGCGATCTATAACTTTTTCAATTTTTAAACCCTTCAAAGTCTTTTTTCGATAGGATAAACGAAACATGTAATTGTGCAACTATGATGGCAATTTAGGCATTGTTTTGGGGGATAGAGGTGAATTGAAAATAGATCGAGAATTGACTGTAGCTGCTTGGATGTTATAAGTATTTTTAACAAGCGCGTGGTGGTTCAGTTCATGATTTGGGCCTCAGCATTTCAAAAAGTTTTCTCCAATAAATCTTGAGCTTCATACAGCAGTCTCGTAATGAAGTTGCCGCTACTTCAGTTTGAAGTTTTTTGTAGAGGCGAGTAGGCTCATTCTTTATATCCATTCATTCATGTTATCTGAATGCGTGATTTATGACATTCAAAGCCCAATTTTTTATGTCTCCTTTTTTAAAAAAATTAGCAAGGGAGATAAGTAACAAGCTTGCGGGGCTCTTGCTCTGTGTGATTATTGACATACGTGGCTAGAAAACTTCCTTGCTAAGTCCCGGATTATATCACGAGTTTTTAATTCTTGTCGTTCACTATCATTGCTCATAGAAATACAGGCACAAGATTAGTCTCTCCCTTCAATTGGTAGGTTATCTAGGGTGAATTGGAGAATAAGTATCAATCAAGAATACGTTATTGGCTGTTTCTGAAATCTTCTGACTTTATCAAGAATAGTTGCAAAGGACTTAGAGCAAATTTGGGATAGACAAACAATTTGTAAAAGTAGAGCAATCTCTGTAATAGGGCTTATTTTTCACTGCTTTTATGTCATTAGAAGTTAAAAACAGACCGGAGAATTTGATGCATCAGCATCGGGTTTAAAAGGAGTTGCCTTGCAACAGCCAATGATTGAAACTTGCAAGATTATGATAATTTTTGTAATTCTGAGCTTCAACCTTCAAAGGTTTGTTAAATTCAGTGCTGTTGCTATAATACTGACATAGGCTGTTAAAATAAAATTAATAGACTGATAAATAGACTAAAAAATAATATTTCTGTCATCATTTTCTTCATACACACAAAAGGGGCAACCCAAAATGAGACAACCGTTGGAAGGTGCAGCTTAGCACAAGGACAGGACAAAAACACGAGGCTCATTTAAAAAGACAATCAAGTTTGGTAATCGACATTCCGATGATATACGAACTTGACTAGGGCTATGTTGAGTATTTAAAGCTATAGCTACGACATAGAATAACGACTATACCATATTTTCATGCTAACTGATTTGAACGTTTCGAGAGGAGCTCGTCTCATTTTCAACTAAATAAAGAAATGATGGAATGACTTCAACAGTTGCTAAATTAACGGAAACCAGTTTCAAGTTGTAACTTTAGTGGGATCATCGGGGCAATCTAGAACATCCAATGGGGCGATTAAAAAATTATAAAAGTGTATTTAGTATCTGCTAATTATAACCATATGCAGAAATTGATAATTTTACGATGTTGCTTTTATGACAAAAGTTAGGAAAAACACCGAGTATCAAATGCACAATAACAGAGAAACAAAGTATTACTGGCATATTCAATGCCGCTTTTTCTGCTCCACTTTTACTGTCAGTGTCTTTTAACTGATTTGAAGAAGTTTTCTCTCTGAAAATTTATTTCCTGAATAGAAAAACTTCTGATTTAAACGCTATTAATTACCATTGAAAAGCAAAATGGTAACTGGCTGTTATATGGGCACATAGACCACTTAAATTGAAATTGTAGCAAAATTTGATTATTTCATTTTGGCGGAACAGAGCAGCTGTTTAAGGTGTCTAGTTTTCATTATCAATATAGATGCAATTTCAAGTTAGGCTCAGTTTTATGAATTGTGTATGATCTCAGTAATCAAAGAAAGAATAGCTGAAGATATAACGGATCTCCATCCATCAAATCCAAAATGTTTTCTGTCAAACCTAAATATGCGGGTCGGGGATGGGCTTTGTTGATTTTTCGTATACACGATGACGTCAAAATTATATGATTATATTGCTTGTTACCTTCCACCCAGTTGTTGTGTTTACATCGGTCGTTACCAGGCGCCTGTTTATAACGCCTGTTGACAACTGCAATAAGAATATAGCACTTCTCTTTGAAAGCTGCTTAGCTATGCTATTGCAGCTTGTTTCTTCAATGATAACCATCCGCACAAAGAGGCTACATCAGTTGTTTTGAAGTTAACTCTAATTAAAATTGGTGAAAATCTACCAAATACAATTAATTAATGTGCATGAGGTTTCGAAACTACTTTATCAGATAAAGGCTTTTCTAGTGCTTGAACATTGGTGCCTGTTTGGGTATAATGTTTAGATGATGGGAAAGCATTTTTATTGCAGATACTTGAGCTTTGATCATTTCATTCTAGTGTCTGACATTTTACATTGCAGTAATAGAACAATAGAATCATATCTTTCACATGTATAAAAGTAATATCATACAATTGAGATTAAACAACAAATGTTTCAACTTGTATGAAGTCAGTTTGTAAAAGAAAATTGTTTCATTGCGAGTTACATTTGAGATGATCAGCACCTTTTGATGTCAAAATTTCACGCCTGACGGGACAAACGGTTTTAACAATCCCTATAGTGTTATCTCACTGTGTCTTCAAGACAGAATAGGAGGCATTGCAATGATATATCTTGGGCAGAACATCATTTTGTAACCAGAATCCATATGTAAAAAAGCTGGAGACTTTTAGTAGTGTCACTATATGTGGCAGGCAGTTTGCGAAAGATTGTAAATCCATCGTTTGTTAAAAGAGGTTGAATGATTAGGGAAGATAAGCATTGTCACGATTCATCAAGGTTAAAGCACACATTCTTACTGCACTGAAGTACGTTCATAGTCTCACAACCATCTAAGGAACCTTTTTAATTCATTTCAAACACAAAAACTGCTGTAACTCTCTGTGTGTTATAAATTAGAGTAAACGTTCTGTTCTTTGAAACGGCTGTGAATGTGAAGTATGCTGATTTTGTGGCACTCTCGGATTATTTTTCACAACTTAAGAAAGTCAATCAGTCAATTGTATTGGAAGCTGTATATATGAGCAGGTGCATGCTATGAGTAATAAAGCCGCCCTCATTCCAACATCTGCTGTGCAAGAATTTGTGCTGCGGTAGAGTCGATAATCAGCACCCACAACAATGCCCTTCTCTACACATATTTCGCTGAAGGCTTCAATAACAGATAATCTACTTGCCTGAACATACTTTTAGAGTTAATTTACTAGCATGGAAGATTCTATCAAGTTCAAAGCTTAGTTTCTGTTGCGTTTTGATGCGGAGTATTCTGATATTGATAATGAATCTGATGGAATTCAATACACGAACGGAAATAACAGGAAACAAGGGCACCTGGGCTTTAGTGAAATAGAGGATGCAAACTTCAACACAGATAACTGCTCAAGCTGCTTCTCCCGCAGGTATGAGGAACTTACTTGATACTTAAACAGTAAAAGACAAGGCATCGGCAGCGCTATGATTCAGAAATTCAGTCATTGCCAAAGATATATTTCATTAATCACGTTGCATTCCCAATCTTGGAGATCTCGCCCACTGTACTTCTTTTTGCTAGAGTTCTTGGTGATTTTTCTTATGGCAACGATATCCTTGAAGTAAATGTGATTTATTTTAGTTAACGTTACCGATTGCTTCTGTTGAATAGCTACAAATGCTTTCAGGCCTACGTTATTGCTAGCTCGTTGAATAGGGATAATTAGTGGGAGCGGCTCTTCGATGTGTTTGCAATGATAAAATACCGCATCAGGAGCTTGCTTTTCTGACTTCCATCTTTCGATATTGCAATGACATCGCCTTATCTCTGGGATATTTGTCAGTTTGACTACCCTTTCGGATTCCGTGAAAACTGATTCCATGTTTGATTCCCGAAGTAAATTTCCGCTTTTGATAAACAAACAAGGCCCTAATCGCAAAAAAATTATTTTAGAAAATAGGACTTGTTATATCATATACAAAATTTCATAAAGTTTTTAAACATTTCATCATTTTATTATCATATGTTCATCTCATATCAAGTATCGAACAGGCAATGAGCTTCCATATTTCTCTTTTGTACTAAGGTCTTTATACCAAATCGCGGTCACAAAGTTTTAAATTATTCAAGAGAGACTTCTCATGAAGTCTACACAAAACACATTGTGAGTCATGATGAACATTAAAATCATTTTCTGCTATAAGGCTGGGGCGGTTTTAGCATACAAACTCCTATTCTACTTGCTTATGTAGATGAGGCGTTTTCATGTAGCATTTGCTGTTGTACCTACCTACAAATGCTACCTACCTACAATTTGCTTCAAAATGTCACAGAAGCAGTAGAAAAGTCCTGGACATATTAGAAACAGCTGAATA
The DNA here is from genome assembly GCF_013076305.1 of Rhopilema esculentum. Next base: position 11,143,621 of record NW_027018682.1, on the reverse strand, counting down.
GTGTACTCGCTTACACTGATGAGAACACTTTGAGCTGCCTTTAAATTCCATCATTAATACACGCTTCTTTCATAACTATATATTAACTTTAGGGTGTCCTAAAGAAAGAATTTTTGATGTTGAGCCTAAATATATTATGAACTATTCTCAAACGACACCACGTGTAAATTCCCTTAGAAAATGAAATATGAAGAAAGTCTAACGTCCCCATGGCTAAGGCATATTCAAAACATGAATTCTGCTGTTGCATTACTATAAATTCAAGTATAGGCCTACCCAGATAATTTATACCAATTAGGCTAATTGCGTTTATTTGTAACAAGACAAACCTGCTATTACTTAAAATAATTTCATTTATCTACGCTGTTTTTATTCTGCAGTTTTAGCACCATGTATTATTATCATAAATAAATAACAAGGTACAATACCAAACGGTCGTGGCATTCAGAAAAGTTTACAGAAGCAAACAAATTTATAACTTCAAATTCCATTTATTTCCTAGTTTATAATAACAACGCGATTTCTGCTGAGTTCCATTTGCCATTGCATTTAACCATAAATTGTTGTGAAATTATCTGTCTGTGACGGTAACGGGAGATATATTTTTACTTAAGGCTACACCTATCTTCTTTATAAACAAATTTCTTCATTGCTATTTCTTATACTCTTTTAAAACAAGCTTTCCTTTTGGCTTCAGGAACAAGAAATTCCATTTGCTTTGTCTATCCTTATACAAATAAAACAAATATCTTGCTAGAAGACTAAACATTTTCAGCCATGAAATATAAAGCATTTCATTTGAATGCAAAGCCAGCGTCTCAGACAATCTGCTTTACGTCCAAGTTTGTAGAAAAACAGCTGCAACATTACGATCCTTCTAGATATAACAATAGTCTGAGCCACTCCACAAATCGAATATAAGGCATGGATTTCCTCACTAGATCAGGCTTCTTCGAGATATCATGATAAAAGTGACACATACATCTGAGCATTGGCACGAGTTTGGTTGCACACGGTTTATGTGAGCAGAAATATGGTGCAGATAATAATGTACTCAAATGGAATCAACTCTCGACGGAAATTGGAACCGGCTCTCGCGCACGATTTGTTCTTTGTTCTGGACAAAGATTTTGATGAGTTTTTGCTACACCAGACCACCCCCTCCCAACACACTCGAATTATTTTTTGCTTTCATGTATGGAAAGAAAGTACTATAAAACTTGGTAATAAATATAAGGGATAACTGTTCTCGATGCCATGTTAAAATTTTTAACGAGGAAAGCTGCTGTGATAAAAATTATATAATGCAGTAAGGTAGCGTCCTTAAAAAACTGTGACATAAGACAACTCTATACAAAAGACTCGTGCAATTATTATTTTAAGATGTTATACATTTATATCACCTGATTGTTTGTGTAGTCCAAAATGCAAAATGACAAACGCATTACTTCGTCGTTAAAATAAATTTATAAAAACTCAAAAAATTTAAAGATTGTTTGTTTTGAATTGTTGCGCAAGAAAAGGTTTTTTGCAATGTTGACAGATAGTGTCGAATCCACGTTGCTAATTCTATGGTATATAAAAAGGCAGTCTGGTTGTTTACCTCCTGAAAAAAGGTTTATATGCATCTTAAGTGTTTTTGGCAGCATCTTCCTCAATGCTTGGAGGTAGCAAAAACCTGTAATAGGACGAGTCTCGGTTGAAAACTCATTGAGAATGTTGTCAGAACTATTCTCGGTTCTATCACGTTTTGCTACGTTTTACAAGGTTTGCTTAAATAACTTAATCGAACAGCAAGGGGAAAACAAACAGAAAATCGGGGAGAGATTCTTTCTTCTCTAGTTTCTCTACTTTTACACTGCATCCCTCTTCTGTTTGTCTTGACTTCTTAATGCCTCTTATACCCAGAGGACCAATTCAGCCTCTCGCCTTGTCTTTAGGATTGCTTCAGCCATTTTCAACACAACAATCTCAAACATTAGGGCAGTATTTGTTGATTATCTGCTCTCAACGCATCCCAAAAGGATAGAGAATGTATTGAACTTTCAACAGCTTTTAATATGAATCAAAGCAAGCCCATATCACGTGTAAATAAATCCTAGGAATATACAATGCTCTGATTGGCTCATATTAGCCATTACAATACACTATTGTTTCTCATTCAATATGTTTGCATTTTGATCGAATTTCTTCAGCTGATATAAACGCATCCTTTCAGTTTCTGCTTGATCAGTAGTCTGCCATCGACGACCCTAGAGACCGGCCTAATACCTTGACACAAGCAAAAAGTACTAGTTTGTTTAAAAACAAGAGATTTTTTTACAAAGCCAATGATAATATGCGATAAGACATTGGTTTCAATATAACCAGCCTGCATGCAGATTGCTCGTTTGTATAGAATAATAACCTGTCTTCGTAAAACTGCAATATGATATGAAACTTTAAATGCAGTTTAACGTCTTTCTTAGCTAGAGATAATGGATAAATTCTTTTTTTGCAGCATCGAGCGTCATGCTAAGTTCAGCGTCAAAAATAATAAAATATGCAAGAAGAGAATTAGTTGGGTTCCCTTAAGAAGAAAATTGTTTTCCTAAATTTGCACTGTTCATATCAAAGCTCTCAAGTAATGTCTAAGAGTGCGTTGGATGAAGGAATTGTAACAAACATCTCTTGAAAGGAAGTATTTAAACACATCTGCAGCAAAGTAAGCTACATCAGCACGACAATGAGTGTGCAGCCATAATGTCTGCATCATATTCTTTCTCCCTGCAAAAAACCTGCTGTAAAAACATCTGCGCCTGGAGCAGAGCGCACGCGCTCATATTCTGTCGAAATAAACATAGCAAACTTTTAGGCCAATTCAATTTTATCTTTTTAATAGTCTTCCTGGATTTCATTGCCCTAAAACAATATTGTATAGATTTATAGAGCTTTTTTTCTGACCAAACTATTCTAATATGTAACTGATAATCAAAAGAAATTTTTACGGTGAGGCTGGTTTGTTGATGGCCTGCTCTGGAAAAATGTAGACAGGTGTCTTTGAGGCTGATATTTATAATGATTATGTTGATACGATGGCCTGCATGTTGGTTGGCTCTTCCAATCACTAATCTTGCTTCAATAGTAGTCGGTAAAAGGTTACGTTAGGCCTTTTGGTGTTTCCTCAAGGACTGAAGAATACAATTATGCACTATTTCCAACCATCCTGCGTATAGTAAATCACAGTCAGTGCAAAGAAGACCGAAATCTACGTTCCTCATGCAATGGCCTCTTGTAAGTGTGTCTAGATCCTTTTCGTTGCTGTTCTAGTTAGGACTACGTTTCGTTGCCGTTTATCCAGTTGATTGTAACACGTAGGGAAAAGGCATTAAATCATTATTGGCAACGATAAAGATTCGTTCTACTTGAGTGTCATCGTGTCCCTAAACGATTACTTTCTTTGAAGGAAGAAGCAAGTGTTTAGAGAATCAACAGGTAGCTTGAATACTTATTTTATGGAGATGCAACTTTGAAAGCTTCAACATTCTTCCACATTTGTATTGCCTATACTATTATCAATTTCAAAGTAAGAACGGCTAAAAAACGCTAGTCTCTGCAATCAAATGACTTATTTAAAACAGTGCATGTTCTCGTAATCGCAGACGAGTACGATTGAGAATTCAGAAGGAAAAGCTGGAATTTAAATGGTTTATTTGCATCAAAATAGGCCTTGCCAATTCAAAAGAAAGTCGTTTTGCTAAATGTTCTAACACATTCCTTGGCTTCCAAATAATGCACAGATTTTCATTCAGGTGCTAATATTTTTGCTGATTTTGGATATCTTAGGTTGATTAAAGTATAAATTAAATAGCGTGTGTTTAATCTTGTTATTTAAATATGGGTTTAATATGAAAATCTGTTGACATGAAATTCAAAGGTCTTTTTATCTAGGTTTGACAGATCTTTTTTCTAAGAGAGCTTATAGTTTTACAATAGACAGATAATGTCTAAAGAGTTTGACAGTTGACTATATTTTCATTGATATACGGATATTTTGAAAGTTTCATCATGCACAAGTTTTAAGTAATAATTTAGTAAGATATTGAAGCTAAAAATGTTGAAGGCAAAACACCTAAAAATTAATTTAATTTTAGTCTGATTAAGAACTTTAGTCAAATTTCCTACCTGAATGTTTATTAAAACGAAAGCTATGAAAAATTCTAGCCTTTCGTTGTTGTTATCAGAAAAACCTGAAATATTTAGGCCATGCAAAGGCAGGTTAAATCTTTGGCGCTAAAAGACGGAAGGTTTTTGTAGATGAAAGGATCAAGGGGTTCTGCTGCTTCATTCAAAAAATAAGTTATGTTTAACTTCTGCAAACAAACATCGCTAAATCCAGAAAACATGCAATATACAAGAAAGATTGTTTACCAAAGATGATGTTTACTTTTGAATGTGAAACATGCTCAAACTGAAAGAATCTTGTTGGTTTAGCAAACATACAAAGAATTTCTTCTCAGTAAGTAAACAAACTTGGCGCTTATGTTTTTCTTCACCCTCTTTGAAGATCTAAAAATATTCAAAAATCCTCAAAAGGCTAATGAAGGCTCATTGGAGGCCAGAATGTTTCTCTTTTGCAATAGCTTTAGGAGAAAGTTATCTTAGTTATTCATTATCTAATAAAGCATGTTATTTTCTCAATAAGGATTTTAATCTGTATGTATTTGTGGCGAGTATCGAATAAAAGTTGGCAAAGAGGCGGGCACCTGTAGAAATGAAACATGTAAGGCAATATAGAATTCAAATATTGAAACTTAAGAAACTTGTTGGCTTCTTTAGCCTGATATACCAAAGATGTCCAACAGAGCAGCATGTATTTTAACGATCTTGCATCTTTTTTAATGGCACGACATGAAGCTTCTAGTAGACTGAACTACTGACAACCAAATAAATTTTAGCATCATCTGCAAAATTTTTCAAAAGTATTTGCAAGTTACTTTTGTGAGATACTGTCTTGCAAAACTGTGTGATTTTTTTCTCTAAAGTAATGCTTTTGTTGAGAAATGCAGTGCGCAAAAAAGTTAACTAGGAAATTTTTGCTGACGACATAGATGTCCTGGAACTTTTCATCGTGGTAAAGAGGTATGCTGAAAATGGCGATGTAATCGAATTTCACTAAACAGAGAATCTCAAGCTTATTTTGCAAAAAAGGATAACAATATTACCAGAGTAATGATAAGGAACATGATAAATTTGCTATCTACACATTTAACCCATATTTAAGACGTCAAACTACCAGTATTGAATTTTTATTCCTTATTTGTTGTGCAACACATTTTTATTGCGAGGATGCATAAAAATCTTTGATATGTCTATTGTATTTAAACAATGGCATCCGTTCTACTTGCAGAAACTGAACAACACCTGCTTACACACTTACTTCACCTTTGCTATTAATCTTTTTCTGTCAAAATATGAGATCAAGTTCTTAAAGTATTGTTGTCTTACTTAACCAAAGTAAACAGTTGCTGGCGCGTTTACAGGATTCTTCTCGGAGAAAATCCCTAGAACAAAGTCTAAGTTAACAAGGAACTTGATTATTGTGTAACGGATCCGGCTTTACTCTGGAAAGGGACTGAAATAGATGTCTGTGAATGATTTTCTTCAACTCAATACCCAATGTCTGAAAGCATCGGATTTAAATTTGAAATAGTTAAATCCATACCACAATCATAGTCCAGAAAATCAAACGGATTCACGGCTGTAGCCCGAAGATGCTTTTCCCATGATGCAGTAGTTTTGAAGAAGGCCATGAATGCATAGCTTGAAAAGTGTGTATCCGAGGAATTAACCCTTGTGCTTGAACTATTCTTATCTCCTGACAAAGCATAAAGACCAAACCTAGATGATTCTACCATTGACCATATGAGCATAGAAATTCCATTTCTAAGAAACTTTTATTCAAAAGACAAGGACAAATAGGGTAAACATTCATCCGGTGAGAGGTTTTCTTATCTCTGACAAATCTTTTATTTGAGAAGAACGTAGAAAGTTTCAATTTAAAAAATTATGACACCCAAAAGAAGATTTCTCAAACCTATTTATACGGAAAGTTATCTTCAGTTATCCATTAGTACACCCATTCGTTCAGTTACAAGCAAAGCGCTTTATTGACAATTTCTTTCTTTTTAAAAATTGATGCGAGAGTACAGCTGAGAATCTCCAACTAGAAAATGCACTTGATGCAATTTCATCCAACAAGGCATTGACATATTGGCTTTGTCTCTGTAATAGCTTTATGTTGATAGATGAATTTGAAATCAAAATGCCTCTCTGAGAATTATTCTAAATTATTATAGAGCATTGATTGAATATATCAAGACGAAGCTAGATACAGTTTTAGTTGATACGTGTGAACATTTCTAAAGAGCGTGGCCACAATTGTCGCGTGTTGTAGCCGGGAATGGCGTTTCGGCCTTAAATTTCTAATGTTGAATTCATAATGATTGATAAATATTTTCAGATACTTTCACAAAATAAATACCCTATATTTTGGGGGCATTGAGCTGTGCAACTCCCTCTACAATATTCCTCGATTTCTTCATAATTAATTATTTATATCTTGTTTCTTCTGTTCATTTTAGTTCCCGTGCCAGCCATCGTATTCCTTTGTGTTCTGGTTGGTTGTATAGTCATATTATGCATCGTCTACCAACTTCTGAAGAGAGACATGTGTTGCAAGTTCGATATAGGAACAGAGGAGACACAAAAGACCCCACAAAAGAATGGCTACATGGAACTTACACAGGAATTCTACCCCGAGGAAACTGAATTTGCCACTACGGATGATGAGTACTTGGGAAGAATGTCTTCGAAGGAGCTCAGCCGCAGAAGTAGTAGAAGAAGTAGCTATGACATTAACAGTCGATCTGACGGCGAACTTGCGCTTGGTGACAGTGCTTCAAATTATGGATACGGCCACCATACTGCATCTGAAAGCGAGCTTTCTCCACAGCCAACACGTAAGATCATCTCGGCAACAGGTGAGCCAATTGATATCCGAATAAGTGGTCCTGATGAACAAGACTTCATGTCTCAAGCTGGGAAGCTTTTACTTGAAATCCACTATTTCGCTACGACCTCAAAATTAAATGTGACAGTTATCCGCGCGGCAGAAATTCCTTCAAGGGCAAGAGGAGGAGCATCAACTGTCCAAGTTCGCCTCGTGCTGCTGCCTCTCAAACGCTTGCGCTTTAAAACAAAAGTGAGACCAGCCTCGAACCCAGTATTCAATGAGACATTCTCTTTTCACAACGTCGATCATGGCTCTCTTAGCCAATCAACTCTCAGAATTCGCATGTACGGCCACGAAAGAGCAAGCAAAGATAGGCTGATTGGTGAAATCGAGGTTCCACTTTCTGATTCTGACCTTGCTGGCTTATCAAACGAGGAACCGATGTGGAAAACACTGAAACCGAGAGGGCTAACGGTAAGCCAACAAGAGCTATTTGCCAAAGATTGCATTGATAAATGTTGTAAAAATAATTTCATTGACACATCTATGCATACTAGCATCTGCATTTTCATACACCAGCAATTCGTTAGGTTGGAAGCAAACTGATCAATCTTTTCCTTTAAGCAGCCTTCCTGTTTACGTTACATGATGATATTACAGATACCTTACCAAATACTTTACTATTGTTTTCAGCTCAAAACGTTGGAATAAAAAAATTAGAGAAAATGGAATGAGGTTGATAACAACCCCAGTAACAATGATAGCTGTTCCTAGCTGTTTCTGTAATGATTGAAAAAGATCGATACTCGACCATCAAATAGTAATGATCAAGAATGCAGATTTGAGGCCAACTTGATCTAATAATTTGCTCGAGTTTTGGATGTGCCCAATGGCGTTGATAGAGGAAGTTCAGAGAGGGCGGAAAACCCCCCTGTAATACTAGACGCCTATTTTGCTGGAAAACTTTTGATCTTGTCAGAAATGTAACATAGTTGTTTATCTTTTATCTAAGTGTTACATTTTGAGAGGAAAAATTTTAAAGCTTCAAATATCAATTTCTTTCGTTGTTCTGAATTAGATAAGCAATTTTCTCATTTAGGCATGGTACTTGAAAATGCCTTTCAGAGAGAAGAAGTCCAGAAAATCTTCAAGTAGCATGATTTGGGACACTTGAAAATGAATAAATGATTAAAGTTTACCTGCTGTTTTTACTGTTCTAATGTGGTTAAACTTTGTCCAAACTTACGAAAAAATGGGTCGAAATTCAAATGCAAAACTTTTTTGGGCTTACAGTATCTATCAATGTGCGGTTTATCATATTAACTGCACAAACCATTCATTCATTAAAGTTTCACTCTATTTTTCAAGAGTGCTGATTCCCTGTATGACCTCACTGACACATCCAGCCTGCAAAGCTTTGGTTCAGCAACTGGATTTGGCTCAAGCTCATCAATCACTTTGGCGCATGGGGGCTCCCCGGAACTACTCGTTTCACTTTGCTATACATCGCTGACTGGACGTCTTACTGTTGAAGTCCTGAAAGCCAGCAATCTGAGAAACTTCCAAATGCAAAGAGCACCAGGTATATTATGCAGCTTGTTACATGAGATTTGTTTGCTACTAATCTAAAGTCTATGCTAACTAGCTATGATAGGCATCTAAGGGTAAGTCATGGCTAATTCTCTCTCATCATTAGTCCTTATGATATAATCAACATACAATCTTATCTTTTATTATTAAAGCAATGAAAGGAAACTGTCACTGCAAGCCTTAATATCACTTTCTTTACATCATCTAACTGCCTTGTAACGCATTGCTTGTCAAGGCATCAAAATCCTCCTACGCTAAGAAATTGTCAAGGCAATTTAAGCCTTCTTCAAAAATGCTCAATGTACAATTCTGCTTCTTGATCCAAAATTCTAGGTGGATCCTAACATTTTCGTTGAGTCGAGGCAACAATTTATTGGAGATGAGCACTCGAATAAAAATGCCGTCGTTAGTTTGGCTGTATTATTGCCGATAAGCAAATTCTATAAACCATTTCTAGACAACATTAACAATGAGGGCAAGGGAAATTGTTTAGAAAGCTGGCCTTTAACATAGCTAGTGGTTGAACGTAGAGTTTGTATTTCAGCGAGGCTGTGAAAAGTATTCTTGTAGTTAGGATGAGCTACGGCAAAGCAAGTTGTGATATCGAAATACTAGTATGTATGAATGCAAGCAAGAGAATTGATATAACAGCAAGAGTTTTTTTATTGACAAGACGATTACAAACCACGTAATCGCATAGAAACGGATAAGCAGTTCAACCAAAGTAAGACAGCTCAATTTCTGTGCACCTGCTAATGTCGGGATATTTTCAGCTTTCGTATAAAGGTGTCTGAAAAACGCATTGTTCTCGATAGCAAGGTTTTTCCATCTTTACTTTAGCATAATTTGTAGCATTCATTACATCAAACCGTCATAGTTTTGCTTAAAATGGGATTGAAGAGGTATTTCTGGCTGTAAAAAGGGTATATGGTAGATTGACTGGCAAAATTTCTGTAGGTTTTCACAGGATTTGTAGAGAAAGACAAATAAATTGTGAATCCATTAGGAAGGAGGTTGGGGGGGGGGGTGGAGATGATTCATTGGGTAGCACGCGCGTTTGTTTTGTGACATATTGTTTAGAAAAGTTCTAAGATAAAATAACTGCCATCTGCTGCCATTATCAAAAATTATGATCGGCTGCCAAATGTCTTGCCTTTGCATTTTAGCAGTGCTATCTTTTAGGAATGGTTTTTCAAATTGAATATGTAAAGAAATATATTGATTTTTATACGAGAAAAGCATTATCATATTCGCAAGCAGACTCACTTTGCTTTCATGTTGCGGATTTTCACCGAAAATGTGTCAATTATGTCTTTCATTAAGTAATTCAAACCATATTTAGACATGAAGTTATCTCACAGCGGCTTAGAACTGCAGGTCTACAAAGCAAGTAAAGGGAGGCTTTGCTACAAAATTTCATGCGAGACTAAGCCCTTTTGAGAACTCATTGACTCGTTAAGATGCCAATTTCCATAATCCCAATGCTACTACCAATCTTTTTTGTCTAGGTAACACAATCTGCAAATTATGAATAGTGTCACAAAAACACTTCAGCTTATAAACGGCAACCCTGAAAATACTTCTGAGCTTGGTTCTTTCCTATTTAGGAGTTACCAGTGTGACAGTCCGAAAGGATGTCCAAAATTTTATTCAATGTAGCCTCTCTTCCCTACAATATCAACGTCAGTAATGATTGAGACTTTGTAAGACCCTAACGCCTATATAAATTCTAATAATTCAAATGTTTCCATGTCTAATCGTTCACTAACCCTATGACATTTCATTTTTTAATCAATTCAATTTTTACATTGACTGTGTAAATACTTGATATAAAAACATTGAGTTGCATGGGATGCTTGAAAATAATTCAATTGAGCTTTCGTTTCAAGAACCCCCAGCTTAATCTATTTGGGTAATTCGAATAAAAGGAAGAAATTTTACAATAGTAACATTCAGAATACTACGTTAAGTTAAAACTAGAACTAAGGAGAGTATAAAAATAATGAAGAAAACACAGAGCTCGTTCATTAAGTTGTAGGAAATGAACGAGGCCAGGTTTTTCTGCGCTTCGAGCAATGTAGTCTCTTTACTGCTGTACCGAGTAATTATCCTGTTCAGATGATCTAGAAGTTATTGTATTTGGTAAATCTTAAATTCAAGTGATTGGGTAGAATGATTGGGTGTTTTGTTAACTCTTGTTGACTTGTACACAGAATAGGAAATTCTATTCTGTGACTTGGATAAAAATTGGTTTGTTCCAAGTGTCTACAACGGCGTCTGTTGCATTCAAGATACGTACGTGAAAGTACAAGTTCTATCTCCACGTGGAAAGGACGTTGCAAAAAGCAAAACCACAGTGCGACGAGGGATGTATGACCCTGAGTATAACGAAAGCTTTGTGTTCCAAATGGCAGAGTCGGATCTTTCTGAAATAACGCTCTTGTTTTCTGTCATATCGATATCGAAAAAGCGAATAAAGAAGGATGTTATGGGATGGTTTGCTCTTGGCAAAAGTTCAAGCGGAGACAAGGAGACTCGGCATTGGAAAGCAGTTCTTGCCAACAAGGAAACAAGTGTTGTCCACTGGCACACACTTTGCGGAAGAGTCTAGGCGAAAGAGTGGATGAATGACGTCATTTACAATTCTTGGAATTTGGAATAAGCTATGTATGAATTATTTCCGTGTATGTAGCAAGTTAATGATGCAGGAAGCATTATTCATGGATCTCATTACCCATTATATTGTCTCTTGATACCACCAATGGATTCATCATCGGAAAATGCAGAGGAAACTCAAGCGAAGAATGACGTCATTATAGGGCAAGATATAGCATGACGACGCATGGTATAAAACAACATCATTTTACTCCCATAATTCAAAGCTCCTTCTCAAGCAATAAGAATTAAAAACGATGATTCTAATTCAGTAATTAGGCTAAATTATCGACATGAAGCATATGCTTACAAATTTTTAATTGATTTAGCAAATATACATATGGGACAATCCTTCAAAATGAAATGTTTGATTAATAAATTTTGAATCGTGAACAATCTTTTCAACTTTTTGGTATCTTTACGTAAAGTCATTTGAATTTAGTCGACAATGTTAAAGTCGCTAAGTTCCTCGATTTTAATTGTGTAAATTTCCTACATCATGAATACAAATCAACGATACCAATATGTTTTATCGCCAAGATTTGAGGCATTTCAGATTGGGAAGAAGGAAAAAAACAAATTTGTTGAGTCGAATAAAACATATCTAGTAGCTTTTAATATCATATTCTAGTGAAATTATTTATTTGATGATAACGTAGATGATAGCAATTGAATTATGTCTACTTGAAACGCTGATAAGTGAAAATCTACTTTGGTTTAATTTTGCAACAATCTACGTAATTATTCGTATAAAGCAAAATTTCATACATCAAATTATCTAATGAAATTTAAGAAAGGAGCTTTTGATAGTAGAAACTTTCATGGTATCTACAATAATAAGATTTGGCCGATTATTATGATAAAATGTATCATCAGTCGGGACACGCACACCAATATTATCGTTTTAAGAATATCATCCATCACGGTTCAAACTCAGAAACTTTGTTTACACATACGTAAAAAGTATACCTCAAAATTCAATTGTTGAATATTCTAGTTTACCTGAAGTATCATACATTCACTGGACTTTTACCGATGATCCATTTTTATGCATTTCCCAACAATAAAAATCGATAAAATGTTTTGCAAAACCCGAAAGTTTCGACTATTAAAGCAACTACTATGCAAATAACATCATATATCATAGCATAACTTATAATGTATTTTAACTAATTCGTACAACGTCGTTTAGAGTATGTCATAAGATATATGTAGATGACATTATTCATGTTCAACGTTGTGCTGTTAACCACTGATCTGCTGGAAAAATAGATATAGGGAGAGATAAAATTTTCTGGTGGACTTACATAGCACGACTCTTCGACGTAATAATGCCTGAAGAAGCAAGTAACGCAAGACTTGTCACAAAAGGCTGTCTCTCATACAGGGAGTCCCTTGTGATAAAAGGCAAACGTTTACCATTTGAACTCTTCAAATATAAGGAGAATAATTTACTTCATATTAATAGCCAACAAAAGATGTCATTCTACATCTCATCAAGGTATTTTCGATCCAATCCCCCCCCCCCTACACTTTTGTCATTATCCAACATTTTCATACTCTGTCGTGTAAAGGAAAAACATCATTACTGTGCTGCGTTAATTTACCACTTCATTGCTTAATTAAATACATTATTTGTAGACATCTGTACTTTTGTTATAGTCACTTTTTTCAAGTGAAAATTCTGGTCAAGGTAACACAAATTGCAAATTGATTCAAATATCTAACAAAAGTAATGAAGGTCCTCTTCCATCATATTCGCTTAATCTACATTTTCCATATGACGTTCATATAAATCTCCTGCAGATCTTCCTCGAGTATGCGAAATTTCCATTACAAATAAATTCATATTTTGCCCATACGAAAACTGAACAAGCAAAAAAGCTCCACAAGAACCATTTGCCACTGACTGTGCAACCGATCTATGTTTTAGTTTTCACTTAAAACAAAACAGAGCTGTTGACAAAAGAACATATACTACAGGCCTATTATTTTTATCAAAACATTCACATATAGTCAATGAACGTCAGCTGAATTAATTAAAAAGCACGCTTTAATATCATACAATTTACGTTGAAAAGATTGCTGCATTCACGAGAAAGTTTATAAGCATTACCTAATATTTAATTAGCGGCATGAAATGTTCTCAATGACCCACACAGCACAAAATGTTCAATTAAAGAAAACTTCAGGCCTCCTGAAAAGGAAGATTCCAAGGTTTCATCAAAAGCTTGCCAAATTGTCACGGCATGGAAACTTTTAAAGCTTATAGATTTTATCATTTCACCGTGCATGAGAGATGTAGTCAGAGGGGAAGAGCCCTAGCAAGGATTTGTAACATGGAATAGCTGTATCGTACAATCAGTGCTGTCAGGATCTATTGTTCTTCGTCAGAAACTCTTTCCACGTCCTCACACGAGAATCTGTTGTTGCCAACGTCACAGCGTATATTTTAACTAAAAGCTAGGCAAAATCAAGGAGATATTTTCATGTACTGTTTACGGAATAAATGTCATATTAGTGATTCATTCATAGTGTGTTCAAGATGCAAGAGGGCAGTTTATTGTGTTTTGAGCTACTCCCCACACAGTGACCCTTACAAGTTGGACTTTCATTGCAGGAGATAACCGGTTTCCCTCTTAGAATGCTCCCTGCTGTTCTATTCAATTCTACATCTTCTCGGAACATCAGATAAAGAAAATGAAAGAAAGATGACGGTTAAAAACTCACACTGAGGTTTTAGGTGAACAACGAAATTCATCGAGACACTGCCTTAAAGCAAATTAGAATGTGCAAGTAGAAAAGCAAATTCGCTAAATGTATTCACAGAAAAATCATCATCGACAATTTGCATTCATCACGCCTTCTACCATCAAACATTGTGTTCTTCGTCTTTTCAATGCTGAGATTCATGCCCAATGCGTTATTGCTTTAACGCAGATGCTCGATCGATTTTAGATTCATTAAAAAGGTCAACAAAACCGTAATGATTTTCCCCAGATTTAAATTCTGAGTCCCTGGAAATAATTACCATGAATTTTTTATGACAACTGGACTAGAAAACCAGTGTTTGAGACGTTCATATGAGATAATGCCTGAATCAATCGATTTACCAATGCAAACATTTCAAACAGCAGATGTTAAGATATATTAGACACCTGAAGCTTTAAGAAAAAAGAGAAAACGGGCAAATCATCTCCCTGTATTGAAATACCAACATTATAGCTGACTGCGAAAGACTTGCGAGAGAAGCAGTGGTTCATTCTAGCCCAACGTCAAACTCAAGCAAAAGGGGTCTGGTAATCATGCTAGCCTTGTAGGTATTTTAAACATTGAATTCCAAAAACAAACAGCATCACAAATACTATTTTAGTGAAAAGTTCAGCGTAAACTTATTTGAATAGCCGATTTCTTGAAAAGTAATCAGAGATAGGAAAAACAGTCGTCGAAATTTTACATATTTGCTTTGTGGATTCAGTAAACGGCTATTATTTGCACTGTTTCGATTTTTTTTCTTTGGCTAGACAATCTCTCTTGCAAAAATCTAATCTATAAATCCAAAGCACTTTTATCAACTGAAAAGTTTAAAGAGTAAAAGAGATGTATCATTTTTGGGTTCCTTCTCCCTTACAGATACGTACGTGAAGGTTTCGATGTTCAATTCTGTTGGTCAGCAGTTGTCGAAAAGCAAGACCTCAATTCGTCGTTCAATGTTTGATCCTGAGTACAACGAGACATTCGTGTTCCAGATAATCGAATTCGACCTTCCAAGCGTCAGCTTCATGTTCTCGATTATCAACATCAAGAAGATGAGACGAAAAGAAATTCTTGGCTGGTTCTCTATGGGTCGTGACAACACCAGTGAGGAGGAGCTGCTACACTGGAAAGAGATGCTGGAGGCCAAGGGCAAGACAGTCCGAAAGTGGCACGTGTTAACAGCCATATCAACGGTAGATCGCGGATATGTAGATGAATAAATTTTAAACTCGATATCGGCATGAATAACTGTTTTATTTTGAGTAAGGTTACTAACCTCTAATTATTAGCTAACTGATTATAAGCTTATGCAGTTTACAATAACGCAGCATTCGCGCTGAATTTTGTCATAACATACGTATTTAGGTTGTGTAAATAAGCAGATTTCACTGTGTTGGGTGATAGGAAGTGTTCTTCTGATTTGTTGGGGTCTTTTCCTTGTTTTCAATCTTTGTCACATGTTAAGATAATCAAGATATGATATAACAGGTGCAAAGTTCTTTGAACAGAACGGGAATACAGATTTGGTTCAGGTTATAATGTGCAGAATCGTTTCAGAAAGTCTCCAACTACACCATTATGAGTCAAATAGAAATCTAAATAGTGCTTACAGAGATCATCAGAATTTAGGTTTTGTTGCAGTTAAATAAAGAGAAAAAGCTTTTATCAAACATGTCTAGTGATAACGCTCAGGATCTCCCGCTTAAGAAAGGAAACATATGGTATAGGAATAAAAGTGTTAGACTTCAAATAAAACATCACAAAACAAAGAATAAAGCTTTTGAAATCCAATGTATCAAAATGTCTGAGATGAATTTATCAAAAATTATAATAAATTGAAGAAAAAGCTTGTACTAATCACTATCATCGCTGTTTGAAGAGCTGTCATATGTGCCAAGTAGTGACAATGAACCTGCGCCTATCTTTGACTGGGATGTCTTTGTAGCGTCCTCAGTAGCATTTGAACAGCTTGGTTCTGGATGAATGTTTACGACAAGCGATGTTGTGCCACGGTTGTTATCCAACGAAGTTGATGAGCTGCCAGCTTGTACAAAAGGCTGTGCGGTTGATGCAGGCTTTTTACGAACAATGCTAGCACTCTTCATTTTCGAAAATGCGACAACGCCTTGAGCTTTCTTTGACTTTTTTGTTTTATCTGCACCACCAGCATCCTATAATATGAGAACGGAAGGTAAAATTTCGCAAAGTTCTGAATTGATGTCATTGAAAAGCTAGAAAATAGAAACGCCTTCCCATGGTAGTGGTAGCATGTAGTTTAACAATATTGACCTAAAGCTTTAAAATTATTTCAGTGGTCTGTCTCCAAGAAAAAGGGAAAACAATCAGCTATGCATATGGAGGCTACCGTAATACTGCAATGGCAAAAATCTTCTAAAAATATAAGGGACAATCTTCTCGTGGTACAAAAGTTAAAAATGGCTTTGAAAACATTTTGAGTCATAATTAAGCTTTTCATGTGATACTCATGACTGCCACGTGACTGCGTTTCTGAATAGCCTATTTTGATCCAAAACTGGGTATACATATTTCCTAGCGTAGAGTTTTCGATCTTTATTTTGACATTTTATACTCTGAAGAGTGTCAGACGAAAAGCTACAGTATGACTCAACATGTTTGCTTTTTTCAAAACATGAGAAACTTAAAAATTGGTTCTACTAAAAATTATTTTGAAGAGAAAGACTTCAAAAAGACGGGTGAAGCAGCGTCACCAAAGAAGAGATACGTGGCAACGACACTCAACACACCTTTAAACTTTGGCTATCTAAGAGGCCATTAGATACAGTCATGAACAAGAGAAAAAACATATGTTCAAGAACAATAAAAAAATTGATTGAATAGCCAGTAACTTTGTTATTTCCAGAGCCAGTAGCATTAAGTCGTTCTTTTAAACGGATAGTTTTATCATGCGCCCGTATAAATAGCAGCTAATAGCCTGTTGTGAAAATTTCCATAGCCAACAACGTTGCATCTGGATAGTTACAATACTATTAAACTGACAATATTTCTATATTATAGCACAAGGCCAATTAAATCAAGTTCACAGCAACCATTCTTATAGTAATAAAGCTATCTATATTTTGATGTTAATTGTGTATCCTCTTACTTGATTCTAGGTTTTTATTCTTATCAAGAGCTATTTATATAATGACGTACACTGTTGGTAAAAATACTACTGTTTATCTGAAAATAACAAGAAATCCTTTTGTCTTTATAGAAATCTCGTGCGGGTTTCCACACAAGAAAGAAAATGGCAAACCATAAAATCTTAACCATTTGATTTAGAATAGATGCTATAGTTCGCATGAATACAAACCTCCGTAAGGACATCGGTTGCAAATCTTTTGCGAGAGGGGACTTCCTCGGTCATGTTTGAAATCGAAGGATCGTCTTTATCTGTAGAATCATAGTCATCAAGGCGTTTTACATAACCGTCATCCCTCTTGCCAAAAGCAGACCTAAATAAATCATTCAAATCATAACCATTAATCATTAATCACAATCATTCATCATTAACATAATCATTTTACTACATCTTTATATACATGAATCGTAAGTACCCAAAATACTGGAAAAGGGAAACTTTTGCTTATCTATGTTTGTCCACTTTGTAAACAATTTTGGTGGTGCACAATTGAGAAATGGCTTTCAAAAATATTACGGAACGCAGTCCAATGCTTTACAAACCCATTTTGAATATATTTATCCAAGCAAAAAACTGAAAGTTTACCACACCCGCCCCTGTACATTTACTAACCAATCGGTCCTGAGCTAAACTCTTTGTTAAAATGTCGGTCATCACTGCGAAGAGCATTATAGAGAAGAGAGCGTGTCGGTCAATAGCCTGCGTCGCAGACCATTGAGAATTCTCCTCTGCGACGCAGGCTAGTCGTCAATGGTCAAAGGTCGTTTTAGCAACCCCAATCAAACAAAACCCTCCCTAACAATCACTATCAGGCCCTTGAAAGTCAGTGAAAATGATATTAGGTGAAAAAGTGTTTAACCTGAACTAAACATATTAAAAATGCAGCGTTTAGAAAGTATAAACTATTATAGGCTCCTCCACTAGTTGAAAAGTTGGGGAGGGGGGTGGGGGTGGGGGCAAAAAGCAAGCTAGAGACTCACAACAAATGATTTTTCAAAAAAGGTCAAAGGCGCAAAGCAGCAAAGGGGCCCACAGACTACGCCGATGGCATACCCTAGTAGGGAGGGGGGTTGGTCCAGGGCATGCTCATTCGGAAAATTGAATTTTAGTTCCTCTGTTTTGGCCCTGCAGAGTTCTCAGGGACCTAGTACCATGTACTTCAGTTATTTAATCGATTTTTTAGCTCTACTGTTACCTCGAGACTTCTATCCACGAAGGAAGTTCAGACTTAGGTGGTTTAGACAATAAAAGGTAACATAAAAACAAAATGTAAGCAAAGCTAAAACCAAATCAAAACAACACTAAGGATGTTCTTGAAAAAGGGTAAATTTGATGAACGACTTTTGCTAATCACTTCATACATATATCATCTTTTATATTCTCTATACATCATTGAAGACTACAAATTACATTTTTCTAATTCAAGAAGTAGATACACTAGGAGATGATAGAAATTTAAGAGAGAGCTCAAATTCTCTATATGGTCACGTCTTCCTTAGCTTTTCGTATTATTATTACATTATTTAAGTTGGTATTTACAATAGCTAAATACAACAGGTAATTTAAACCAATTATCTACAAAAGAAAATCGTATATTTCCTTATCCCCCAAAATATTTATTCATCTTGTAAGTTTGGCTCAAGACCAATTGATTAGCAATATCAGAGAGTGGGGATGTTAATCTTTCAGCTTTTAGTTTCTAATCTTTGCCAAATGGCTTTGCAAAGCATTAAATATGGTTTCTTAAAACTTGTCATTCTAGTACTAGTAATTTTCTTTGACAAAATTAAGATTTCCGAGTCAAATTCAATAACCGTCTGGTCTTCTACAATTCATGAAAGGGTGGGTTTATACAGATTTACATAATAATAATAATGGTAATGGAAACTTTTCATTTTGAATTCCAGTTAAAACTACAATTAAAAAATCTCACTATTACAAGGTAATTTGTAACTGGCTAGCCTGTTTTTACAAAATAAAACTATTACAATCGTAGTAATGAGAAAAAATATGTTAAAAGGGGAGTAGCTCTGGATTAGTCCAAGTTTTGTTTCTACAGCAGAATATATAGTATGTGGTGCGAATGGAGATGCTTGAAAGTTTAGAGATGAGATAGGGTTTCTGTTGATAATCAATGGACAAAGAGTCACACGTGTCGATGAATGAGCTGCAGGAGTTGCCAAAAATACCAAGTGAACTGATGGAAAGATTGACAAATGAAACAGACTTAAACCGATGTTTTAAGTAAGATATGGGGTTGGCATAATTCTCTGACTTTCTGACAGCATTGCAGTTGAGATTTGTTTTAAATCCTATGATGAGCTCTAAAACGTACAGACAGTTTTCCTTAGTTTTGAGAAGTAAGTCAGGGCGTAGTTGATCTCCAGTTATGAAAGAAGGGGAAAGAAAGCCTGGTAAATCTGCGTAGAGAGAAGACCCATTTATTGCTTGAAAGGAAGTGGCTAGAAAGTTTAATGCAGAATTATGACGCCAAGTTTAGCGGCCTTGGTCAAGGTACACTTTGCATTTACAATAATAATAATGATGATGATGATAATAATAATAATAATAATAATTATTCAAAAGATTAAAAAAAATTACCTAGAGCAACTAAAGTGCGAAGTTCGGATGGAAGTAATGCAAAGGACCTGCCTTCTAGGAACATCAAGAATACTGAGGAAAGTTTTGGACACGAAATAGAAGAACAAGTGATAACAACAAGAAAAGATTAATTGAACAGTAGTTCCCTATCTGCTAAAGCTACGGGAAGTAGCCTGTTGGAAGGACGTAAACCAGTAAATTACAGCGATACTGTGAATAAGAATACATAATAATAATAATAATAATAATAACAATAATAATAATAATAATAAAACAAAATTTGTATTGTCAAGTACACCCAGCATGTTCCCTGAATCAAGCCACTCTCCTGTCGCTTTATCCATGCTTTATCTGAGTCACTGGTTCCGGAGTATTTGGGTCTCCATATTTGATTCAAACTTGAGTCAAAAGTGCAACCTTCCTTTTCAAGGGTATTAGCGGAAGAACGTCTATCAAACCTTTGATTCAAAAGTCAGAAATACTTCTTAAGTCTCCTGCATCTTGAAAGAGTGTCCATTTTTCGCTAATGCCATTACAATCCAAATTTAAACTGATGGAAGCTATGACGGCTTGGCAGAACAAATTTCAATAAGGACAATATAACGCTTCGCCCATCAACATCAATTATAAGCTATGCAACTCGGGGATGGGTTTTAGCGGCAATGATTGGGAGGGGGGTTGGGGGGTTGGGCCGGTAAGTCCGTCGAAGGTAATGTTAGAGAGAGAAAATGCACATTGGTCTTTCCAAAAATTATTACCAAAATAATTCAACCAAAGCAAGTATTTACTCCGAGACAATAGTTAATTAGAAAGATACACTCTTTTTTTATAAGAACCAGTAAATTTAAGTTCAGGCTGACTGTTCTTAATTTTTTCGAAAATCTGAGGCTGGATTGTTCTTAATTTGTTCTTAAATTAAGAGGGTGTAAGCAGTGCTATTGCTAGCTTTTTCGCTCTAAGGAGGTGTTCAGGCCTCATTTGCCAATAAAGTGAGTGAGACAGCCTTAATTTGCTGACAAATTTGAATATTCACCGAAAAAGCACCCACACATCGCTAAAAATCCTCGATTTTGAGAAAAAACGTTGTTCAAAATTGCATTTTGCAGAAGCTCAGCCTCAGCTTGTTCTTAGTTTGTTCTTAACTTTTGACCAGTTTTGAGGCTCGTGCTCGGCTTATAAAATTGTTCTTATAAAAAAAAGAGTGTACTATAATTCAGAATTCCTATTCATAAAAAATTAATCATAATACACGCTAGTGGCTAGTTCACATCACCTCACCTTTATATAAAGCATGGATTACCGAAAATATGCCACAAACCAAATATTAATCCTGAGTTAACATGTTTTAATCCCCATTACGTTTATATCAAACGATGTTATTTCATTCCTTCATACCTCCTTGCAGAGCATCTTTCAAAATTTCTAACAAATGTAAAGCAAAGGCAAATTTCGAATGCCAGGTGATTTGATTTGAAATAGGAACCTTAAGCTGAATCTGTTGCTATGGCACGGGATGAAAAGCAAATCAAAATCCGAGGTCTTCTGGTTGAACACACAGTATCGTAGGGAGGATAGAACAATTTGAGAACTCGGGGGGGGGGGTACTTTAACATGTTTGAAGGTATGGGGACGTGCCATTATTTAGCAGCCACGTAGCTGCAGGGGGGGCACATTATTTAGCATATGAAAATTTTGACAACAGCTTGCCCCCTTTGGCTACAGTTTTTCCAAATGATATTTTGAAAATTTGGCATATTTATAATTCCATGACCTTGATTTTGTCCAAATATATCTGTTTGTTATATATCTGTTTTCTTGTTTTAAAGCCTGCCCCCCGTTGTTATTTAGGGGTACCTTTTTTCTGAAAAGTGCGGAATTATCGGTACTAATTTTTTAAATTTGTGCGGAACTATATGGGTACAATTTGAAAAAACATGCAGAATTATGGGTACAATTTTGTGGAAATATTGCAAAATTATTAGGAGGGAGATTTTGCATTAACAAAATGAATGTCCAGTTAGAAATAAAAGTATGAAATATGTGTAATATTGAGATTTTGGAGCACAGGACATGCAAAATCTGGTTAATGATTTTTATGTGCTTTAAAAAATTCATTTACTCTGCCGAAATGTGGAATTATGGGTCCAATATTTTTAACCAAGGTCGATATATAAAAAAATTCCTATTAATTTTAGAGCAGTGTTATATTGTTAAAAAGGCACGATGGAATCCTCCCAAAAAACTGAAAAAATAGAAAACGTAGAAACGAGCTATTTTTTGGCATTCACATTTTGGCTCAGACCCCGCCAACCCTCATTTCTAAACCCCTGGGCGTGAGCCCCCCATAACAATATTTGCTACGGTCCTGCAATAAATCTTCAGCCAGGATTTTCTCTATTCCCCAGGTCAAAATCTTTGAAGATAGTAATGGGGTATCTAACTGAAGGTTTACGATGGGTAGGTGCTTGTTCTTATAGTTTTCTTTAGAAGTTTAAGAAATAAAAATACCCCTCCCATTTCTAATTATCAATTTCACACTGAAGCTTTTGTGTCACTGTGGCGTTGAACCGAATAGCAATTAATAATGTGATTAGATGTGACGTCACAATATTGGTTGTGTCGACGGGTTGTTTCCATTGTTTCGATGACCCAGAATCACAAGATACTCAAGATCGTGTAATAAGAAACCGATAATGACCCATTTGGAATTAAAAAATGCGCGAAGAATTATCGCCAAATACATAGATTTTATTCTTTAAAAAATATTCCGACTAAAGTTACACTTTCATCTTCTTGCGGTTAAGCTTCGGGCTCCTCAGCACGGCCCCTTGTGTTTGCACAATCACTTTGATGTTTTCCTTCGCCACTTTGTATTCGTCCTTTGTAAAATGCTTTTGTAAGACCGGATCCACAAAACTAAAGAACATATCAGCAGTTCTCGACAAAGTTAGCAAGGACAGCATGAAACTGTCTGGCTTGCATTCTTTCAACGAAACCTGTTTCATCTCGGCCTCTATTACTTCTTCAAAGCTGCTATCTTTGGTGGGGTACTTGTGAAACATTCCGAAAAACCCAGTATGAACATCACCTAAAATTTTCCGTTTGATTAAATTCTTTAGAGTGACTGAAACACAGCATTCACGTTCTTCCCGTTCAAACCAGTCTTTAAGTAACTTGTTCTTTTGAGGATGGGCTTTGTAGTATGCAACAATATGATTGAACCCAGCTATATCCAGGTATGTTCCAGTTGGAGTTGGATCGAGGACTTTGACAGCCAATCTCTGATGCTGCTCACAGCCTAAATGCACAGTATCGTTGATGATAGCAATCTTGTCCCGTACTAGAAGATCAATAAGTACGGCAGCAAAAGCCCCAGTTCTGAGATGCATGCTTGATTTGCTGCCATCCAGTCCCCCAGTACCAGTGTTGTGCCATAATAGAACATAGGCCTCGGACAGGTTTAATGGCCTTGTCTTGAAAGATGCTTTGTTAAAGTCTTTACACGTAATGATAAGACGAACTGCATCACAAAATGAGTTAAAACACGCATCTTGTTCTGCAAGCAAAGCTGCTGGTGCTCCGACCGCTGCCCCTGCCATCGCCATGTTGTCTTCCGGAATATATCCTCAGCTCAGTTCCCTTGACGTTGCAACACGTAACCTCAGCTATTTATCGCCGTTCGAAAACAAAAGTAGCTGACAAACTCTGTTAACCCGGTTAACAGGTATTGTATTGAAACAAAGGTGGCTGAGGATGTTGAGTGAGTAGTACACGAAAAAAACTGCAAAGACAATGAGTGAACAACAATGGAGACCGTTAATGATTCGTTCTCGTTAATAACGTAACAATACAATGCCTTCTTCCTCTTCCAAAAAACACCACGTTGATTTTCTATGCAGTTTATTTGACCTCCTCACAAATATTTTTTAGTTAATTTGCCACAGGTAGTCAGGGTTAGTCATGGCATAACTTGGCATAGCAGCTTGATTACAACCTATTGTAATGTTGACCTGCAGGTTATCAACCTGTTTGGAAATTCACAATAGAGCACTTCTCACTTTGGCAAACAGGTACCTGATGGAGCAACAACTCTCTACAAAATTCACAAAGCAAGTTTCGAATAAAGAAAAAAACTTGCATGTAAACAAAAATCTTCAGAGTGAACATGTCTTACACAAGTGTAAAACTTTCACAATACCCTCTCCCTAGGGCCGCTGAGAGGGGTGGCAATAGGAGCAAATTGCCCCAGGGCCTCGAGGTCTAGCGGTCTCATAAAGTAATAGATCATCTACGGGTTGGCCATTTTCAAGTTGTCTATGTTTTTATGGACATCACCCACGAACTCCCCTTTTTGTGAAGAGAGAAACGGTCCAGCGGACTTGAATAAATAAAATTGGGCATAGAAACATTATTGTCAAGCTGTAGTATGTTTCCTTTATAACAGTGTACTGAATGAAAAGGAATACCATAGACAGCCCCCCCCCCCTAATATGAATTTCGTTCCGACGGCACTAATTATTAAAGACATGAACATGTGTATCTTCTAGACAGCGTGTATCTTCTGCAATTGATCAATCGAAGATAGACAAATCGAGGTTATGCATCGTTTAGTCCAGAACATCTCTCTCTCCCCCCCCCCCTCCTTTACAGCCTTTCACTGTTCAACTCAACTTTTCGGCCTCTTCGACTGTTTGTCTTGACTTCTTTTTGATGCTCTGGTACCAAAGGGGGGCCCATTGTTGCTTGCCCTTACACTTGACAAACAGTGACTTCCATTTTTAAGATCCAGGTTTGAAAATGAAATAACCTTTGCAAATGTTCCTTGTTTACCATTTTTGGCAAGATTGGCAAAGCAACGCCCTTGTCAAAGTTTGAGTTAGCATGGGTCAACTGAAGTAAAAAGCAAGAGAGTCCAAGAGTCCAGTAAAAAGCAAGAGTACAATTCTGAATAAAAGCAAAATTTACTGAAGAACACAATAATGTTGAAGAAAAAAATCATAATCTGTAGGTTCGAATACCAGGATCACAGTCCAAGAGTCCAGAAAAGTTGTTAACCTTTCTCCAGACAAAACATCCCAGAAGGCAAACCTTCCTCACAAAATAATAGAAAGTGGGCGTGGCTTGGGTGTGTCATAGGAGTTTCTATTGTTTTTGTTGGACCTTACTCCGGTCAGTGTCCGTGCGACCGTAATGTTTTCCTGACTCTGACCAGAATAATTCGGTTACACCCTGCCCCTAAAAGAAGTTCCTCCGAAAGAAAAAACCCCTCTCAAAAAGCCCCTCTTTAGATCAGTGTTGCATAAGCACCCTTAACATTCTGTCAAATTTTTAAAATCGAAACCAACTTCAGAAGCGTCATATGACAGGAAAGGTCAAATCTGAAATTTTAGCCAAAAAGTACCTGAATTTGTAACTGACTTGCTCGCACCAAATACAGTCAGGACAGATAGGGAGCCATTTCCCCTTGCATCTCTCTACAACAAAACTTTCAAAACACTGACTCTATTCTACCCCCCCCCCACCCTTTCTGACCGCCACAGTGCCACTCCTGCGCTCCATAGTATGTTGTCTCATAAAAAGCTCTTTGAAATGGGGACACAAAAATGTGGTAATCCTTAAGTTAATTTCTGTCACACACACAACGCCACGTGCTATCTCATTGCGAAAAATCTTCATTTTGCAAAGGGGTCATGTTTGGGCAGTTAAAATGACAACTGACAACAGCTTTTTGACAGATTTGAACAATTTCTATTTCCCACTCTCTACTATCGGATCTGTTTGTTTATCAATGCAGCATGAAGCATTGATACATAAATAAAAGTTCTTTCCTCACAGTCATCGAACGAAGTCTACCTGAAAATTGGAGGAAAACGAGACGAAACAGGCAGAAAAAGAAAAGGAAATATGGCGTTGTCTGGTGGAATGCCAGGCTCAGTATCTGCCTTGTTAGCAGAACAGGAGTCTTGTTACATGGACTTCGCGGAAGCACTGAAGCGCATTGTAACAAGCAAAACTTTCGATAAGGAGTCGTTCAAGAACAGGCCGTTAAACATTTCCGAGGCCTACGTTTTGCTGTGGCAAAATATGACGAGCGGAAGTATTGATGGTAAATCGAACATGAATCTACGAGTTGGTGCATTTGCTGCAGTACTTGTCGACTTGCTTGTTCGAGACAAAGTTGAAATAGTCAATGACGTAACTCACTTGGGAAGTGACCAGAATCAGAAATATATCGTTAAGGTTCTTGATACAAAACCTACGGGAACATACTTGGACAATGCTGGATTTAGTAAAATTCTGGCCTACCAAAAGGCAAATTCAAGTGGGCCCAGGCTGCTTGAAACCTGGTTAGAAGAGGGACGTGAGGACGCTGTCACTCCAACCTTGAAAAATCTGATCGAGAGAAAGATTCTGGGAGATGTACACACGGGGCTCTTTGGCACGTTGCATAAATACCCAACAAAAGATGCAAGCTTTGAAACTGCTTTGGATGCAGAAATGAAGCAGGTTTCATTGAAAGAGTGCAAGCCCGATAGCTTCATGTTGTCTTTGTTGACTTTGTCAAGAACAGCTGACAATCTGTTCACATTTGTTGATCCAATTTTGCGGAAACATTTCACCAAAGACGAATACAAAGTGGCGAAAGAAAACATCAAAGTGATTGTGCAATCCCAAGGAGAAGTCTTAAGAAGTCCGAAACTTGATCGCAAAAAGCTCAAAATCTTAAGATAACTAGTAATAAATCATCACAACACTTTAAACTATAGTAATTTTTTGGGTCATTACACTGAACGGTTGAGGTGCAAAGTCGGAGATTCTTATGAGAGGGGTTGGGGAAGTGGTAATTTAAAAGGAAAAAAATTATTGAAAAGTGATTGCTCTGTTTTGTGAAATGGGAAAGTCCGTAATATACGACTATTGCGAAAAGCAAAGCTAAAATGAAATATTGCGAAGTTCAAAATAAAGGAGACGCTAGCTATTGTAGTTTTTGATTTCAAACCTAAAGCCATAATTAATTTTGGATTTCTTGACAAATCTTCAGAAGGCCATACTTTGTGTTTTGATAAGACTTAAAAGCAACAACCACAGTCATTTAGAGGTGTCGCCCACAGCTAAAAATTTCGCTTAAATATTTACCAAATTTGAAACGTTTAAAAGGAAGGGAGGCTTGGGAAAGCTGTGCGTCGGGAGTGCTGAATTATTGATAAATTGCCCCATCAGCTGGAAATGGTGTTTATGGGTTTTTTTAGGCCGTGATGTCACATCCTATTCCTCAGTTGATATTGCTACACGCAAGTGCATACATACAAGTGACGGGGGTGTGGGGAAAATCTTTTGCACCC
Source organism: Rhopilema esculentum (assembly GCF_013076305.1). The sequence goes on along the minus strand of NW_027018682.1, from coordinate 11,116,518 downwards.
TAACCCTGTCCCATGAAATGTGGCCAAAACCATACCCTGCCCTGTCCATGAAAATGATGCTAAACAATGCACAATTATGTAAAAATTTACCAGATCTCATGATATTTAACAATAGCAAAAGTAAGTGAAACCTGCTCATTCTTGAAAACTCTGAAATCAGATTAAGTTGTTCTCGTGTATTCTTCTTTACAGATTTTCTTAATTTTGATTTTCTTAATCATTGTCCCAGCAGTTTGATAAAATCCATATTACCCTGCACAATAATTTTTTTTCAGAAAAGGATACCCTGTCTCGGGGCAATATCCCGTTAGGCCAAGTCTGGGAATTCCCCCTAGGCATACAAACCAGCGACAAGACTTAGGAAAAAAAGGCGTCGGGATTAACAAAAGAAACTATGGACTCCACCACAAAGCTCTTGTCATAATTATACGTTGGAAGGTAGTTAGGTGCTTCCAAATGGTTGAAGTTATCCAATTTTTATTTTTTGGCATTTAAATTTTTAATTTTCAGAATACCATTGAAATCTATATAATATAACCGGATAGGTAATACTTTCCTGATAATCGTATCAAAGGTAGGAATCGCCCAATTTAAAACTGTCCAGCTCTACACACTGCACTCCTTTTTTTAAAAGAACAATTTTATAAGAATACGAGCTTAAAAATTGGTCAGAAGTTAAGAACATATTAAGAACAAGCTAAGGCTGAGCTTCTGCAAAGTGCAATTTTGAAAAACGTTTTTTCTCAAAAACGAGGATTTTAGCCATGTATGGGTGTTTTTTCGGTGAATATTCAAGCTTTTCGGCAAATGAAGGTTGTCTCACTCACTTTGTTGGCAAATGAGGCCTGACTTCCTCCCTAAAGCCAAAAAGCTAGCACTCGCATTGCTTACACCCTGTTAGATTAAGAGCAAATTAAGAACAATCCAGCCTCAGATTTTCGAAAAAATTAAGAACAGTCAGCCTGAACTTAAATTTACTGGTTCTTATAAAAAAAGTGCATAATATGTACACCTCCTTATATAAATATATATACATAAAGGCCCCCAAGTTGACCTTCGAACTTTGTTGGTTGAAAAACTTGAATAGAAAAAGGTCTTTTGGTGTTGAAACAGGAGTATCACACTCTATATTGTTCTAGGGTGTGAAGTGATTGTAGGTTTCTGTGCAACCATTATCTTCGCGCTAAAAGAAGTGTTATCGCAGGTTACTTGGTTTTAACTAATCAAACACTTCTTCAGTAGTTTGGTTTGATCCAAGGCATATTACAAATGGCTCTAGCAAGCACATTACCAGGCTCAGTCGCCCAGGTTCTAGCCGAGCGAGATGCATGCTTTGAGTCTTTCGTTAACGCTTTGAAGTTGATCATAACATGCAAAGATTTTGACAAGAAGGTTTTCAAGAAAAGGCCGCTGGATCTCTCCGAGGCCTATGTTTTGGTTTGGCACAACACAAGCAATAGCACGATTGATGGCAAATCCAATATGAATCTAAGGGTAGGGGCTTCTGCAGCAGTGCTTCTTGACTTGATGGTGCGAGAAAAGATCGAGATTGCTGACGATGATACACATCTAGGCTGCGACCACCATTGTGATTTAGCCATAAAAGTGCTCAATGTGAAATCAACAAAGTCATACTTGGATTATGCAGGTTTCAAACAAATCGTCAATTACCATGAAAAAAACCGCGGCAAGAGATACCTCGTAAAAGAATGGTTTGAAGACCAAGAGAACCAGTATACTGTCAAAATCATACTGAGAAATCTTGTCGAGAGGAAAATTCTAGGAGACGTGCAGACGGGAATGTGTGGCATCATGCATAAATACCCAACGAAAGATGCAAGCTTTGAAACTGCTTTGGATACAGAAATGAAGCAGGTTTCATTGAAAGAATGCAAGCCCGACAGCTTTATGTTGTCTTTGTTGACTCTGTCAAGAACAGCCGATCATCTATTCACTTTTATTGATCCAATTTTGCGAAAGCACTTCACGAAAGACGAATACAAAGTGGCTAAGGAAAACATCAAAGTGATCGTGCAATCCCAGGGAGAAGTCTTACGAAGTCCGAAACTCGATCGCAAAAAGAAAAAGAATTTTCTAATGTCCAGCTAAACAACTAAACTGTGTTTGAAGAACATGTAATTTTATTTTAAGTAAGAATAAATAGGGGTTTTTCATTTGAGTAGGAAAAGCTTGCCAAAAAGTTGTCACAAGTTTATATAAGGAGACCATATTTATATTGATGCTCTACTCAATGCTGTATGAAACGGCTACAATCATTATTAACAGATTGTTCGTTTAATACTGAACTTCTAAATTTCTTCCTATAGTGTGCAGATCTAGGAGCTTTGAAATGCATACATGTACAAACCAATCGCTATGACAGGGCACCTGCACGCATTTAGTCTGCAGATTATCAAAGCAAAATATGGTTAAATACCCATTAAACCTACAAAAAACTCTCTGTCCAGTCTCCCGGAAAAAAATTGAGTAGGAAAAGTGACTAAAGCAAAATTAAGGTGGTCTAACTTGGGTATCGGAATTTGTTGGATTTTTTGTAGTATGTGAAGGAAGTTAAAATATATTAATACATTAAAAATATTTCACCTGATAAGTGCTTCATCTTCCTCTTCTTGTTTTCGCTTCAATTCCTCTTCGCTTACTAGGATGTGATCTCGAATCAACTGGTCGTGATCCACTGTTAAAACACAAACAAAATATTTTTTGTGATAACACTGTTCGAATAAATTATGCACACATCGCAAAGCTAGTAGTTCATTCTATAGACTTACGTCCATCATGAATAACTTATGACTAACTTTAGTTAATTATACACTCTTTACTTGAACAATGTATCTGTTGAACGTCCAAAACTTCACTTTTCACCCATAAATATACTGGAAAACCTCGAATAAGCTCGTGGGGGCTTATTTGCAACAATGAATTTTCAGGTTGGGGCTTATTTAAGGGGGGATTATACGAAGGGGGGCTTAAACGAAAGAGGAGGCTAATTCGAGGATTTTATTGTATAACAGATTAGTCTTGTGGCTCTTTTATTAATCTTTGTAAACACGATTGCATGAAGTAAAGCAGATAAAATTGTTATGTAATCGCTATGTATTTTTTCTAAAATAAAACAATTCTGCTTTAGTCAAACTAATATAAAGATGATTCAATGATAATCATCTATAATAAAAACAATAAAGAGACAAATTTAAATCAAATCCTACCCGCAGCATGTCTTGCATTAATGTCTTTCAATTCCTCAAGCTTTTCCAGCATTTCCATTTCCTGCCTGGATTCCATCGTTCGGTTTTCTAGAGCCTAACATTTTTTAGAAAAAAATTTCGATATACAGACAGACATATTTCAGGAATCCGAAAAAGAAGCTTTGGTGTTGCTGAAGACCTATCAACGCTTATAAAAAGAGCATCTGTATGTATTGGAATGGGGAAGATTCTGCCACATCCATGAAAAATTTTAATTTTGATCTTTGAAAAAGTGAATTTCAGAATTGGTAGTTTATGCTAACTGCTATGCAAAATATATCTTATTTTTTGTGGATTCCATGAAGTAATATGTCATTCTTCATGCTATGTCTGCTCACTGTGTAGCTTAGAAGTTTTTAACAATTACATCACTGCCCCGCCTTTGTCTTAATCTACTTTATATTTTGTTCCTTCCATTAAAAATAAGGTATGGGCTAAAAAATTATACCACAAGGAATTGCAATCTTTGAGCTTATTATGACCAAGGTATTGAATAATGATAAGAGAGAAACTTAAAACATAATTCTGTATTTATATTCAGAAAAATAATAGCAAAATATATCTTTATATTGATATACTGACCTTCATTGGATTGTTAAGCTCCTCTTCCTCTTTCTCTTGTTTGAGTCTTTCTTCCTGCTTTTTTGCAAGCCGAAATGCTTCAAAATTCCTTGTTGCACCTTCCTCCATGGTATAATCTGTATTTTCTGGATCTGTCTACAATCATGTTAAGAGATTTTGCCGTAAAAATTTAAATGCCGTAAACTCTAAGCCGTAAACTCTAAGTTTGATCTTATCTACATTTAAATACAGTTAAATGTAGTAAACTCTAAGTTTGATCTAAGCAGTTTGATCAATGATTTACATCTTCTGGTTTTCTGAATAACTGACAGAGCCATTTTAACTGGGCAAGAGTGACCTTATTGTGTCAACAAGAAATTGGCAAGAGAACAATCAACTTATTCTTAAAGAAATCACAGATATTCTTCACACTGTCCAATAGACCTTTATTGACATTAGCACCTAATAATGACCATCATTGACGCAAAACATTTGCTCTAATCATTGAAATTTCTTCAACTTAGAGCATTTAAAAAAAAATCTGTGATAAAGATTTATGCACAGACCAAAGAAGCCTTATCAAAAGCTACTGATTAAGTCTGCATTTTAAAAAATGATAGATTCAAATTAATAAATTATGCAATCATGATTTCTGACAAATGGTTCCATAAACACTATTTTTAAAACTTGATTCTTGCAGAGAATTAGAAATGACACTCAGATTGAAAAAACAATGAAAAATTTGAGACAAATTTAAAATCTCTTTTCATTTCACAAGTGATTCTTCCTGGTGTTCTACTAAAAAATTAATAGACATTTATCATTCTCGTTCAAGATGAAAGACAAGTTCTGCAGGATAAAGCAAAGAAACATTTTGAAATAAGGAGTGTTTAAGACATACCTTGAATGTGATTTCAGAAAGGCATTTTGGACAGCGAATGTAAAATCTAAAAATTCTAAGTCCAAGGTATGTTTCATCCTTCACAGTTTCCTAAGGCAAAAAGATGTGTCGTATTTGAGTAAACTGATTAACGGTTAGGGCATAAAAAGTGATAAGAAAAGTTTATTGCTATTAATCAAACAACAATATAATACTGATAAAACAAACCCCAAATAACTTAAACTTTCGTTAACTGGAATTGTTTTTAAATTACTATTGAACATTTTTAATTCATTCCAGCAATTTTCATTGCTTTCTTGGAATTTGAAGCTATTAAGATATTAAAACGCAATTACATTATGGCTTTAACTGTAAGAAAATATGCAAATGATAATTTTGTATGAAGAGACTGCAGCCAAAAAACAGTTTGTTGCATACTAAAGTGCTTATAAGTTGTTTATTCTCATATGCAAAGACATTCCCTCTCAATCAAATTTGTTCTGCCACTTCTGATGCATTGTGCTATTTGAATATCAATCATGGTTGAATCAAAATATCTTGCTTTTTTCAAGGTACAATACACAAACATTATATTCTAGGGCAACATCTTACCTGTCTTGCATTAAACTTTCTTCCTTTGTAGATATAATCACCACATGTCTTGCATCTTAAAACAAGATAGTTACATACATAAAACCCTAATAACATCTTATCTGTTTACTGTGTTTTCAATCTTTTTAAGCAACCTTGTGCAGTCTTTTTCAAGTACCTGATTTTGCAAATCTTTGCTGGTAGTTTGGATCAAACAATCAGCTTTTGTTGCCAGGCACTCAGCTATATTGGGTTATATTGTATCACTTCATACATCAAACTACTAAGTATTTTGAAATTATTCTCAAAGGTGAGACAATGTACTGTTTAAAGAAAAAAATTGAATAATGTGATATGGAATATTCATCCACAATACCTCATACTGAATGGAGCCATGATTCGAATAACAAACTGTCTGTCTCTGGAAAGTTTTAGCTTTGGAAGTTTTGTGATATCAAAATCAGGAGGATAATATTTCTGCAAGAAAAAAAATATTTAATCAGAAATCTGTTAATGAATATAATTGTTAAAGAAATGTGAGAGAATATAATTTAAGATATCATGCTTAAGTTAAATACATTAAAAAAGATTAAAAAAATGCAAAAATAGTTCAAGAACTTTTGATGGTGTGGAATAAAGGATATTATTGGATTTTCTGATGATCTGTAATAACTTCAACCTTAACAATAAAAAACAGAAATGTTGAAGAGCATAGGTGCAGGCATGATATTTTGCATGTTTTTAAATCAAAGAGTCTTGGGTTAGGTTATCTATTTCAACAGAAACTTGACTTCAGCTCATGATAAGGTCAGATACCTCAAGATGAAAATATCCTTGTTCATATTGAATTATATAGGCCTGACGATTCTGACGATTTGCTCTGACGATTCGCAACGGAAACCGCTGTACAAAGTATCATCAATAACTTTTAGTTTAAAAGAGATATTAAGTTTATTTTTGTTTTAACAACATATTTAAAGATTGTTTAAGAGGAATTTAGCATTTGGAAACTGAAAATTTCGTAAGATGTTTTAGTAAAGACTTGGTAAAATTTGACAATTTTCTGACATTAATCGAAAACTGCGTATCGAAGTATCAAAAATAACTTTTCGCAAAATCACCACAGGATCTTCAATCGAAATTTAATGAAAAGGCAACTCGATATTCTAGAGGAATTTGCACGTTTCGACTCAAAACCTAGAGTTTTCCAGTAAAAATATGCCCTCTGAAAAACTTGCGAAATTGAGCTTTTCAAGAAAATCGAGGGTCAGTGTATCAAAAATAGCTTTTCCCCATTGACAAAAATCAGCCGGATTTTTACGTTTTTCTAGCATCCCAGCAACATTTAAGAGGAATTTTGCATCTACAAGCATATTGCCACCGAGAAAGTTGGGGAAATTTCCACTTAAAGTTTGGCACTAGAACAGCCATCTTGAAAATAGGCCATTTTTTAAGGACCGGCAAGTCGTCAGTTTTGGCCAAAAAACCGGCCGTAAACACGATTTTTCAGAGTTTGACTGTTATTTGATAACTGATCTTCATAAAAATCGATTTTTATCTGCATTATTTGCACCCTGTCTTAAACGGGGGCCATGGGTAGAAGGCGCAAACTTTGCAATGTTTTCTTATGAAAACCACCTCATGACTTTTATCTAATATTTTCCCTTTGAAGCATTATTCAATGTTTTTTTAACAAACTGGTTAACATATGATCACTGTTTGTCACTTTAACTGTTATTTCAAATACGTTTTGCAGGCAACAAAGCTTTTTCGAGACATTCCAAAAGTTTGAAATTCTTACCTTAGTTCATCTACTTCCTGTCTAAGGGATCGTGCGCTGCGAGGGGCTGTCTGACGATTCGAGCGAAAACCGCTCATCGGTGTATCAAAAATAACTTTTCTCAGAATCATCACACGATCTTCAATCGACATTCATTTGAAAGGCAACTCAATTTTCTAGAGGAATTTACAGGTTTCGACCTCAAATCGACAGTTTTCCTGTGAAAAAATGCCCTCTGAAAAAATTGCAAAACTCGTGTTATTTTAAAGAAAATGGAGTCCGTCTGACGATTCGAACGAAAACCGCTCATCGGTGTATCAAAAATAACTTTTCTCAGAATCATCACACGATCTTCAATCGACATTCATTGGAAAGGCAACTCAATTTTCTTGAGGAATTTACAAGTTTCGACCTCAAATTTGCAGTTTTCCCGTGAAAAAATGCCCACTGAAAAAATTGCAAAACTTCGAGTCCGTCCGACGATTTTGAACAGAAGATTCTTGTGACATAGACGTAGTGAGGAAAAAATTCTCAGTTTATTCCAATATTTACAATATACATGCGTTGAAACGGCAACAAAAGTTTCTTTTTTACTGCCTACACTATAATGTCCTGCTTTCATAACAATATAGAAGCATAAATTTTTCCAGATATCTTCCGTGATAATGAAATTTTTCCTTAATAACATACAAAATTGTTCCATTCATAAAAACATACAAATATACTGGTTCTATATTTTCTGCTAATGAACAACGTTCATAGATAATTCTCATATATTAAGACTAGATGTGGCAGAGAGTGGATTTAATTTGAGACCCTGAAAATCGAGCTGAAAATTATTTACAACTCGCAAGTACGTGGCAACAGATAGCAATTACGACTGTTTATATAAAAGGCAAGGGATTGATGCCAAATTATTTGCTTACGCGCTACTGAAATGGAGCACGCTAAAGTTACCAAGTGCGAGGATGGCTCAGTTGTTAGAGGCGCTGACTACAGACCAAAGGGTCCGTGGTTCCAGTCCCTGGCATAACCAAACTTTTACCCAGAGTGGGGAGAGTCGCCAGCTCTCTGTAATTCCAGGCTTAGGAATCATGAGGTCTGGTCACATCGAGAGAAAGGACCAGAACACTCCTCGATTAGCATAGCTTCTCTTGTGTCCTAAAAATCTCAGTGTCCTAGAAATTACCTTTGGATGCTTGCTAGGTAGAAACAAATACAAATATAAAGCTACCAAACAAATTTTTTCAGAGGGAATTTTTTCACGGGAAAACTCTATTTTCTTTAGAATAACACGAGTTTTGCAATTTTTTCAGTGGGCATTTTTTCACGGGAAAACTGCAAATTTGAGGTCGAAACTTGTAAATTCCTCTAGAAAATTGAGTTGCCTTTCCAATGAATGTCGATTGAAGATCGTGTGATGATTCTGAGAAAAGTTATTTTTGATACACCGATGAGCGGTTTTCGTTCGAATCGTCAGACGGACTCCATTTTCTTTAAAATAACACGAGTTTTGCAATTTTTTTCAGAGGGCATTTTTTCACAGGAAAACTGTCGATTTGAGGTCGAAACCTGTAAATTCCTCTAGAAAATTGAGTTGCCTTTCCAATGAATGTCGATTGAAGATCGTGTGATGATTCTGAGAAAAGTTATTTTTGATACACCGATGAGCGGTTTTCGTTCGAATCGTCAGACGGACTCCATCTTCCTTAAAATAACACGAGTTTTGCAATTTTTTCAGAGGGCATTTTTTCACGGGAAAACTGTAGATTTGAGGTCGAAACTTGTAAATTCCTCTAGAAAATTGAGTTGCCTTTCAAATGAATGTCGATTGAAGATCGTGTGATGATTCTGAGAAAAGTTATTTTTGATACACCGATGAGCGGTTTTCGCTCGAATCGTCAGACGGACTCCATTTTCTTTAAAATAACACGAGTTTTGCAATTTTTTCAGAGGGCATTTTTTCACGGGAAAACTGTAGATTTGAGGTCGAAACCTGTAAATTCCTCTAGAAAATTAAGTTGCCTTTCAAATGAATGTCGATTGAAGATCGTGTGATGATTCTGAGAAAAGTTATTTTTGATACACCGATGAGCGGTTTTCGCTCGAATCGTCAGACAGCCCCTCGCAGCGCACGATCCCTTAGACAGGAAGTAGATGAACTAAGGTAAGAATTTCAAACTTTTGGAATGTCTCGAAAAAGCTTTGTTGCCTGCAAAACGTATTTGAAATAACAGTTAAAGTGACAAACAGTGATCATATGTTAACCAGTTTGTTAAAAAAACATTGAATAATGCTTCAAAGGGAAAATATTAGATAAAAGTCATGAGGTGGTTTTCATAAGAAAACATTGCAAAGTTTGCGCCTTCTACCCATGGCCCCCGTTTAAGACAGGGTGCAAATAATGCAGATAAAAATCGATTTTTATGAAGATCAGTTATCAAATAACAGTCAAACTCTGAAAAATCGTGTTTACGGCCGGTTTTTTGGCCAAAACTGACGACTTGCCGGTCCTTAAAAATGGCCTATTTTCAAGATGGCTGTTCTAGTGCCAAACTTTAAGTGGAAATTTCCCCAACTTTCTCGGTGGCAATATGCTTGTAGATGCAAAATTCCTCTTAAATGTTGCTGGGATGCTAGAAAAACGTAAAAATCCGGCTGATTTTTGTCAATGGGGAAAAGCTATTTTTGATACACTGACCCTCGATTTTCTTGAAAAGCTCAATTTCGCAAGTTTTTCAGAGGGCATACTTTTACTGGAAAACTCTAGGTTTTGAGTCGAAACGTGCAAATTCCTCTAGAATATCGAGTTGCCTTTTCATTGAATTTCGATTGAAGATCCTGTGGTGATTTTGCGAAAAGTTATTTTTGATACTTCGATACACAGTTTTCGATTAATGTCAGAAAATTGTCAAATTTTACCAAGTCTTTACTAAAACATCTTACGAAATTTTCAGTTTCCAAATGCTAAATTCCTCTTAAACAATCTTTAAATATGTTGTTAAAACAAAAATAAACTTAATATCTCTTTTAAACTAAAAGTTATTGATGATACTTTGTACAGCGGTTTCCGTGCGAATCGTCAGAGCGAATCGTCAGAATCGTCAGGCCTATATAATTCAGTCTTGTTCATATGGAAGACAGGAAGGCTGCACGTTTTAAACACTCTTTTAAGACAATGGTGAACACAATCTAAATAATGTACACTTCTATCTTTGTACTTATGCATTTATTATAGCATAATGGTATTAAATGTGTAACCTAAGGACAAAAATGTTTAATTTATTCTAGGTTTTTGTATGTTCATTCTATTTAAATGTCAGTGAAAAACCTATGTAATTAGGATTTGTGAAATGAATACTCATATTCATACCAATACTCATGCTCAAGCTAAAAACATATTTCTGAAAAAGTAGAGAGAAACTGTAACATTAGTGGGCCATATAGAAATTGCCTTGGATTCATTCGCTCAGTATTTGAATTTTGTGTTTCGTCTTTACAAACAATATCATATCATTTTTGAGACGTAAATGGAAGATCCTCGCTAACTTCTACTATAACTTACATTGAGCACTTTTCTTTCAGACATATTGCAGCTCGATTCCTAGCCAAAGAACAATCTTTTCCGATACGTTGTTACGATGATCCTTTCAAAATATCTGAGCCTGAGCCGCCATTAGTCACAACAACAACAGCAATTGCGAAACAACAGCAGCAGCAGTAAGTCAACGCACCGAACTGGGGTGTAGGCAGGGGGCGCAGGAAGTGTAGGGGCGGAAGGGGGTGCTGGGCAAAGGAAACTGGGGGAGATAAAGCATTTTCCCGAGTTTCGTACAGTTCTCTGATTTCCTTGTGAGTCACGACGAGAAATTGCTGTCCTGTTTTTTTGAGATAATGCCAAAAGAATACTTTTAGACATTTCAAATGACGTGAAAAATGTTTGAATTGCTGACATTACTGAAAAAAGCGACTGTGATTGAGTTTGAAAAACAAAAACACGATATATTTTGTAAAAGAAGCTTAAATTTTCTTCAAATGCATCTTTACATATTAGGCAAGAAACTGGCCTGGCAGGAAGGACCTCGTGTTATTTAAGAAATAAAATTATTCCCATTTTCTCTGACAGGCAATCTGCTAAAACTGTTGCTAATCTCTGAAAAGCATTATGCATTGGTCAAAACTGTGGAATATTCAAAGCCGACAAAAACCTACGTAACTACAGACTAGGGTTTTTATGGCTTTAAAGCTTAATATGATAAAGCAAAGGACTAGACCAATGTATCAACTGATATCCTATTATCTATGACAAGGAAGGGTAGCTTCAAAACCCTGACTTTGGGAAGCAACGCCTTAGAATATTCTGAAAATAAATTTATGAAGAGATCAATTGAACGTCAAAAAGTTTCCTTTTCAGAAAAATTTATTATAAAGCTTATACTTTATTCAACTTTCGAGCATAGCTACCGGAAATGATGCTAATGTGTAAATTTTATTATCTATGCTTCTTTCTTGCTACAGTCACAGTAACGATAGAACTTACAAATGCTGCCTAATTTTACAAACCAATTAACAGTTTTGCATGGAAGGCAGCCGGTAATTTTTTGCCATTTAATATTGTCCATGTTCCTTACTTGACTTTTAGCCCTGCAACAGACTTTATGGACTTCGTTCATAAATTATTCATCATTTACGCTCTATTTTCAAGCATCCCTCCCTTTACCAAGTCGCATGATGACATTTGATACTCAAATGTGCATCATAGGAATTCAAAAACAAAAAGAGACAACACTTTGACAGTGATGGAACATGTCTTGCACTACACACGCTTTACAGTCTTAGTCAATAAATTATATTAGTCAAACATATATTAAAATCTGAATATCCTTTTTCCCTTTACAAATAAAAGCTTTTAACAATAATTAATCTACTTTTTCTTTTTCATGTAACGAATGAAATAATTAGGGCAACAATTTTACAAACCATCAACGTCTCAACTCTCTAAATTCCGTGACGTTTAGAATAAATAAAACTAAAAAAACTCAAAAGCACTGCAAAACGAAATATTCTCATTTACATCAAGCAACACTAAAATCGTTATTGTTAGTTTTTAACCAAATTTGTTCCTTATAACTTGTTTGGATTTTTCTGTTACAAATTTAAACTAAAGTTCCTTTGCCTTCAGACTAATAATGTCTTTATACATCTATCGAAAACAGTTTTAAGACATTGGAACTATATCCACATTAAAAGGTGTGAAAAAGTTTAGGTAGAGTCGCACCTGGGAAACTTCAGGTCGTGCAACTCTCATTATCTGTCTTAAACAACAGGACATCAAATTTCAAGCTACTTGCGCAATACAAAATTTAAGCATGATATTGACTAAATACCTTGAAAGACAAAAGCTGACTGTTGAAATAGAACTTTCATTTGAAAGGTAATCACTGTATGACGTTAAAGGGACTAAATGAACTTTAGAGTAACTGGGAATAAATTCAGTTCACGACATTACTAATCCAAAAAATACCTTAAGAACAATATTAGAATGCTAAGCCTAGCAGATGATTGCTAGAAAAACATATGAATTGAAACTGTAAGCGACCTAAAGCTTATTTCAAGGTGCTTAATTTTCCTGTCCAGAAAGGTTACATGGTGGCATTCAATCAGTTTTGGACGCAGACCTAATCAATAAATCTATTTATATCAGGTACCGCCCGTGTCCCGTGAGTTTATTAGGTAGGCTTACACCTGTTCCAAGAATATTCGAGGAAACTCGACCAAATGTAAGCTGCTAAAGATACGATAAGCTTTCGACGAACTTTTTTTCGAGATAATAAGTTCACAAGCGGGCCGATACCATGGGTCTCATTGTAGTGACACTGAAACTTTGAGTTTTCTAAGGATTAAATGTCATAGCGGCACCATTATCATCCCCAGTTATATTATGTTGTGAGAAAAATGCCAGATAACAGCCGAAATATTCGCATATGCAGGGCTGACATCTTTCTGCTAGCAAGAACAAGACTGTCTCGGTTTCTTCTCGTCAAGGGGAATCGTCGATTTCAGCTCGCCATCTGAAAATTCCTTCCTCTGAAAGAAAAATAGAAATATTTCCAAAGATTGGGAAGATATAGTGCTTTAAAAAGTGAAGACCTTAAAGCTTAAATACGAAAATCTCTAACATGACAGATTTTCTAAGTAAAGATAAAACTTAGCAAAACGAGTTGAGAGAAAAAAGCTTTCAACAGACGTACAATAAAAAGAAAAAAAGATCCAATACAGTTCTGTATCAAACGAAAGAAGGGACCATATTTTGTTTAATATGCGTTTCAATTTATCAGCAATTCAAAATTACGTATTTCTCAGTGCTTGCCTTAGGGTTGTGAAATACTGACCGTTCCTATCAAGAAAGGTTATAAAAGGAACAAATATTTGAACTGTGAAAAGTTTGGTAATGAAAAAAACTGTACAGAAAAACAAGAAGGGGAAATCTACAACTGAAGCAAAGAAGCAGGGAAAGATATCAGAAAAAGTAAAGACGAAGAAAGTCATCAGTCTTCATACATGACATGAAAATTTTAAAGCAGGAATGACGAGGGAAAATAAAAAACTAAAATCTATTCCTTCGGGTACAGTGTCAGGCTTTTATTAGACTTGCTCCAAGTCTATTTCATGCTTGAAAGCGGAGTATTTATTTCCCTCCTTGCTTTTCCCCTCTCCATCCGCCCGTTCCCCTTTCACATAAGTCCACAGGAGGGAAACAAATACTCCTCTCTCAAGCACGAAATAAACTTGGAGAAAATCTAGGCTTTTACAAAACAGAGAGCTTTACAAAATCACTTCTGTAAGATTGAGCAAGGAATTGGGCTTTCAAACAAGTAAGACAATCACGACAGTAATTAGAGTACAAAGACAACAAGTGTCATCTTTGCTAGATGTGAAAATTACAGTTTCCTAAAAAGATTCACATTTTAAGGAGAAGACATTTTTTTTCAAATTGACAATGCCAAAGCACCAGTTCGAAAATTTATGAGATATGGTTTAGGTGTTTTTTATCTATCAGTAATGGTTGAATAGTTAGATTTAAATGTGAAAATACTTTACTCACTTCTTCAACAATCCTACCCTCATAGATCTGCTTGGCTATTCTGGAAAATGCCTACAAAAATAAGTACGATCGCGACCTTTCAGTCTGACTTTACTGCAAGAAATCTTGCAAACAAAAATACTAGATTGTGCATATAAGACATTGCCCAAATCAATATAGAATAACAGATCAAGTGTTTTTCTATTGAGTATGGCCTTACCTCGTCAATGTTTACATAAGCATATGCACTGGTTTCATAAAAAGGAACCTCGTATTGACTTGCAAGCTAAAAAACAATACATGACATGTCTGAGTGTGAGCATTTCAGGATATTGATGAAAATAAAGAGACTCCAAGCAAAACCACTGGCTCCTGGTTAAACCAGGAGGCCCCAAGCCCCAAGCATACCAAAGGGCTCTAGGCAAATCCTAGAGTCTACCTATAAAACAGAAGACTTTGAAGGGTCTATACCAAGCATAAGTATTTCATAAAATTTGGCAAGAAAATACCAACCTTCTGTCCCTCTTCTGGCGTTACTTGTCTCTGGACCTCCAAATCACATTTGTTTCCAACAATGATCATCTTTACATTGCTGCTAGCATACTGGAAAAAATACATAACAATTAATGTCTCGATTACAAAATTCCTATGATATCGATGAAAACAAATGCTTGTATAGTTATCACTTTTGTCACATTTTATCAATTTTTTCGTATTATAAAACCAATTTATTTTACTGACTCATTGACACGTTCACACCAGCGTGCTGACCTACTAATTTCTTAGATTGGCCAAATTTTTCTGGCAGATAATGTCGGCACTATTGATGTTTAAAGTTGGCATTACTACCTTACCAACACTGTCGTCTCTGCATTTCAATAATTGTGTCCGCTATATGAATAAGCCACTTTGATATCATCATTTTGATTGAAATCAAATTTCAAGTTGAGCTCTATTATTTGCTGTAAAAATGCACCATTTCAAATCTGAAAACCTGCATAAAACTGAGACTATGTTCTATGTTGGTAACATTACAAAAAGAACACATAACCATACCTCATCTACATACTTTAGCCATTTTCTCATATTGTCAAACGAATGGCGACTGCTTATATCATACACCAATATGACACCCTGAAAAGAGTGATTGATGATAGATTATTATCAAAGAAATAATTGGAGTGTTTCAATAGTTCTGAATTATATTCTCTCAAAAATTTAATTTTTTTAAAGAAAACCGAAAGATAAAGGCAATTTATGTAGGATAAATGTCAGTCTAAAAGTCTAAAAGTTTAAAAGCAACTGATTGTATGTAAGACATAGAGACATGAGATGAAGTCATAGAATAAGTGATGAAGTACTACTAACATGTGCTCTCCTGTAGTATTGGGTTGTAATTGTTTCATAGCGCTCTTGTCCTGCAGTATCCCTACAAAAGAGCATTCAAAATGTTTTAACATTTTCAAAAGATATGTATCTGTGACAAGGTTGTATGATGAGCAAGATAAGCATGGCTGAGCAAAAGGGGCAGGGGGAGGGTCAGAATCTCAAGAAATAAATATTGAGAGGGTGAGAAAAACTCAAATAATTCTGAAATGAAACCTGATTTAAAATATGATGGCAAACATTGATTAAACAGAAAAAAATAAATGTTTGTGTAACCATAGACAATATAAAATCAACCTTATTTCAACCAGATACATTTTTCTAGTCAATAATCAAAGTTGATGACCAGAAAACTATAAACTGGGGATCCTTACTAGAAAATGGGGGTCAGGTCAGGAAAATGTTGAAACATTAATAAGCAGAGAGGTATTTCTTAGGGAGCCCACACCTAAGTGTGGCTGTTACCACTAAGCAACAACTGAAGATATGGTGAGATTTGAAATATTATTTTTGCAACAAAAGTATAACAAACGTATGTGAGGAAAATAGCAAAACCTGACTAGTAACAATTGTAGAGAAGGTACAGAAAGCTAGGTTGAGGTGGTTAGACCCTATATTAAGAAGGAAAGAAGAAAATCCAACATATATAAAGACAGCTAGTACAAGTTAATGATCAAATAGTGTAAAGAGATGGACATGAAGGGTCAGAGTTGCTGGAGGGAAAATGCAAGCATTGCTATGTGCAGCATAGAATTTTATTGTTTTCAATGTATAAGGGTCAACAACTTTGAATAGGAGATTGACAAAAGGGAAGAGAGAGGGAAAGAAAGGAAAAGAATGAAAAGCAGCAAATAATAAAAGGAAGTCCTGAGAATGAATTGTGAGGAATTTGATTGGAAAAAGATTGTTTTTGTCAACATCTTTTAATTATCCATTAAATTGCAATGTTATATTTCTATTGTCTGATGTTATTTTTTGTATTTAGCAATAATGTTTCGTAACTAGCTTGTTATGTTTACAATATTCATTTCCTTGAATGTGGCTTAAAACTGGACATATATCACAGGTGGCATAGTAGATTTGATGGGAAATTTGTTGATTTTACCAGTTATTTTACAGAACATATGATCCCAGGAAAAATATTTTGCTAGAAAACCTTCAATGGGTAAACTGATCTTTAGGCTCTATAAGGAAAGAAGGTTTGCAACATGCAAATGGCTGCGATTATATGTACATACAAATATTAGATTCTTGAAGTTTTGTGTGTGTTTTATATCAATTATTGCCATAAATCTGATTATCAAATTTAAATTGATAATGGGCTCTTGATATTCGACAAGCTCTTGAAAGATATCATATTTGAATACTTAATCCCTTTCATTACAGAAATGGCACAGTCCTACAGAGTCTTACCAAATGAAGACAGAAGAATGCTAGTAATCATTTAGTTTGCTAAGGCATATGGGGGTGATTAGAAAAGTAAAATAATTTTTCAAAGAAAATGGATATCGATAGAATGAGGTATCAGGAAGTATCACTTACCAAATTTGTAGCTTTACTTTATCATCATTGATATGAATAATTCTTATTTTGAAATCAATACCTGAAATGTTAAACTGGCAGTTAGTGATCCTTCCAAGAAAACTTTCTAAAATATGGTATGGTTAAAAAAATAAGGCTCTTTAGCATAAACACATTTTAATATATGGAACAAAAAAGTTGCAACATATTAGCAGTCAAAATATTTATGTTCCTGTCTTTAACAAATTTTCCATTAAAATATAAATTACCCTGTTGTGAAATGATTTGTTTACAATTAGTTACTTCTGTAAAAAAAACTTGGCCTAAAATAGTTTGTTGAGAATATTATTTGAGCTGAGTTACATTTCAGTAATTAAAATAGATATAAATATAAATATGTTTGCAATTATCTTAAAAATTATCTTCAAACAAATATCTTACCAATTGTGGAGATATGGGATTTTGTTACGTCTTCACCGGCAAATCTTGACAGCATACAAGTTTTGCCAACTCCAGAATCCCCAATTATTATTACTTTGAAAAGGTATTGTTTTCTTTCGCCCATATTGTATCTTTTCAATACAACAAGAGCCCATACACGAAAATATGGCTTCTCCTTTATTAACTGTAACCTTTATACATACTAAGGCCAGGCCAGTAGACACTTTCGGTGAAGTACCACGTATCTTCTGAAAGGGAAACCTTGCTTTATCGGTTTCAGTTTCAGACTGCTGTCAAAAAGCCAAAACACCTTGGACCGAACCAGCAGCAGTCAAGGTCTTGAGACAAAATAATGCCGCTCGCTGCAAAGAATATCGCCGATAATTAGGGGTGTAAATTTCAAATAAAGCATACTTTTGCTTCTCTTATGAACAGCACAAGGTACCAGTTGACGAAATAATAGCCATTCATGTAGTTTGTCAATTTGCACCTGTTGAAATGAAAACACCTACTTCGAGTACTTCACGTAAGCATTAATTGCACTCTGGGGGAATCCATCTTAATGGGGGAATACACCAAGAGGATAACGAGGAAGTACCGAATAGAGCAAAAGGGAAATGCCCCAACATGTGGGGAAGAGTACCGTAAATTTTTTTTCAGCCCCCCGGGGGCTTATTGTTTTTCAGCACTTTAAAGGGGGGCTTAAAAGAGACGGGGGCTAAATTGAGAGAAGGGGCTTGATAGATATTTTGTAATGAAAGACCATTTATAGTGGTAAACTAATTTTTTGTAATGAATAAAATGAAAATCTCTGTTTTTTGTCAATTTAACTTATTTCAACATCGGTGAAAATTGAGAGGGGGCTAATTGAATTTTTCCTTCTGAAAAGGGGGGCTAATAAGAGAGGGGGGCTTGATTTCTTGCTATTGTGAAAATATCTGAAATTTTTGGTCTATAATCTCAATTTTTTTTTTAATCTTAAAAATTATAATTTTTTGTTTACATATTCTAGACTCGTATCCAATACCGCGACTACTGCGAAGGAGAATTTATCAGTCGTGTTATTGGCTTCTCGGACTTTTGGCGGTTAAATTGATCGGAATCAGGATCGAAAGTTTCAACGATCAAGGACTAATTGCGTGGCGTTGATTGCTTAGGGTGCATCAGGTAATCTTTGATTTTAATTATCTTTTGAAAAAAAATTATCGATTTACCAGAGTTTCTTTAAGGAAAAGATTTAGAAAATAAGAAGTGAAAATTGATCGACAGAAAGCAAGTTTATAAGAGTAGGCCAGTCATTATACCGCGTCTCCTTGCCTCTTAACTGAGCAACAAGCAATTGCATATGACACAGCATCAACTTTTTCTTAGCGATTGGCCCTTTTTGACAAATTTTTAGCGAACTGTTTAAGACTGAATGTTCTATGACGTTTTCACACTACACCCCTCGCTGCTGTGAGCTGTGCTCTATAAAATCAAAGACACACGTTTGACCATGTCAGAATGAAACTAAATATGAATTTTGTTTTGTTTTATAACGATGAAATTTCGAATTTAACTGTAAAATTTTAGAATACCCACCAAGCCTTCAATCCACATCAAATATTTAAGCGCAAAATCTGCTTTCTACTAGTTCGTCGTCACCCAAGAAGCCACAATGGACAATATTGGGGTGGCCATCAGGGTTCGCCCAATGATCCAGAGGTATCTTTACCTTTTTTCGAATTTATCTTTAATTGAAGCATTTTTAAATTCTGCTTGATTATTCTGCTTGAGCCATCATCTTCGGTAATAACACTTGATTGTCTTTTTTACAAATTGATCCAATAATTTGCAAAAATTCTCTAAATATATCCTAAACATCCTAAGTTTCTTTTAACTTTTTTGGTTGACTGCAGTTTAAGAAGCTGATTTTCTATGCTGTTTCTAAATATTTATAAACAAATAATTACTAAAAGCTGTCATGTTAAACTTTGAAAACTGCAAGTTTTACAGAAGTTTTTCATATAAATAATAAGTGCATATATTTGGTAGCTATGAATCTCTGTGAGTAATCACTATAAAGACTAAATCCTGTATTTTGATCTTCCTAATCGAAATTACTTTGAAACAATTTTCAATTAAGAGAGCTGCTTAGAGATTCAGAAGAACACTGGAAAGTTAATGGAAACACACTTTGTCAAGTTGAGCATGGAGTTCCTGTCCCATCAAGCATCATAAACCCAACTGCTTTTATCTTTGGTGGGTTTTTTATAATGTATGATTGATGAAGGAGACACATTTATACACACCACATCAACCTTCATTTCTTACCTGAGATTTTATGTCTTCTGTTTGTCACTATTTAGTTTTGCACACTTTATAAAGTAGGAATTATTGCAGGACCAAGTTTCCTTTGCAACAATTAACAAATGATTTGCACCGAGATATAAATTACACCTAGCAATCAACTTATCAACTCTCAACATTGCATCAAAAATTAAAATACTATGAATAATACATATACTACAGATTTTTATTTTTCTCCTTTTTTAAATAGAAAGTAATGTTAAATGCACAGAATTATATATAACATTTTAGATAATTCTGAAAATGCATTTTTTAGATAAGGTATACTCTGGAAACGATACCACTGAAAGCTTATATGATGAATTTGCAAAACCTCTTGTTTTAAAGGCAATGGAAGGCTTTAATGGTGAGAGAATGTATTATCCTTTATGAAATTTCGAGTTTTTCATTTCCTTGGCTATTGCTTTTATGTTGGTATAAATTTTGTTCCCAGTTTTCAGTGAATTAGTTGTGATCCAACCTAGCCAGCTAAATCAATTTGTGGTTCCAACATCTTGTTTTTGTTCCACAGGTGCCATCATTTATAAAAGTGTTAGTAGACATTATGTTGTTGTGCCTATTATATACCAATTGTCTGCCTTCAGTATCACATATTTTCCATGCTTGCTTTTGGACAAATGTGATTATTAATTAGCCTAAATGTTTGTGAAAATTTTCGAAAGAAGTGGTGATTAACAGCCAAAGCCCTAAAATAGAATCTGGATTATATCTTTTCCTATTCGTTAATGTTTTAACCTTGAAAGAACTTAAATAATTGCTTTCAATGACTTTTTAAAGGAACTATATTTGCATATGGGCAAACTGGAACTGGAAAAACATATACAATGATGGGGCTTCCTGAAAATCCTGGAGTAATACCAAGAGGCATCAATGATGTATTTGATTTGGTCGAAATGGTATGTATTTGGAGTTGCTATTTGGGGTGTATAGAACAGGACTGTTCTTAGTTGCCTCCCAGTTTCGTGTAAGTTTTAAGCCTTTGTCTAGGATATCCTATCAAACCCATCTCTTTCTTTTCATTGTGTCTTGCATAAAGATATTTGTTATTTTTAGAAACATTTTTTATATTATTTTTGAAATGCTCCACAAAATATGTATGTGCTGGTGTTTTACTTTTGTTTTTAATTTCAGGCCCCAGACAGAGAATTTCTGATTCGTGTTTCATACATGGAGATTTACAATGAAGTATGATTTGTCGTTGTTTTCCTTTGTCAGTTTTTTACTTTATATAGACAAACAAAAGTAATCTGTGGACAGTCAGCGAATTGGAAAGTGTTGCAATAAACATTTTAAGATCAGTTGTTTTTAAGATAGATTCCAAGTTGAGCTGAAGTCTTTACTTTTTATAAACTTTTAAATTGATACATAAAGAGAATCAACAGACATATATCTTAGCGTTTTAAATATAATTTCAAATTCCATTCGATTTGAATGTGCATTGAGAATGATGTTTGTATGGCATGCCTGATAACAAAGGGAATATTATCATGAATGATTGCCCATTAATAGATATTAAGTTTAGCCAGTTTTATATCAATTCATTCCCTTTTAGCTAATATCATGTTTTGAAATTCGATTTTTTCTCTCTTAGAAGTGACCAGTTTTAAATAATTGATTATTACCTAGACATTACAAAGAAATGCCATAGACTTTACAATAAACTGACATATTTCCGTTTTGTAGGTTATAACTGATCTACTGAATGCAGGCAGCACTCACTTAAAAGTTAGAAACAATGAAAAAAATGAGGTTTTTGTTGAAAATCTCTCCGAAGTTCCAATAACATCACCAGAAGATGCTCTGACATGTTTACGAAATGGGGAACGTATGTTGCTTTTATTGTGTGTCTATTGAGGAAAAGGGTTATGGCTATTTCTTGTTTTCGTTTTGTGAAATATTTAGAAAGTTGATGAATTATGCTTTCTTTGTTGATTGTACATTGATGAAATAATTTATTTAATGTCATAACTTTTTTCTTTTGTGTACAATGCTGGCTAATTGCACTCACATTCACAGTTTTGGTTATTTCCTAGCATTAAATCTTAATGTACCTTTTCGTTTTGGTAGGCCTAAGGAGGTTTGGTGAGACTAACATGAATGAGCGCAGCAGCCGATCTCATACAATATTTCGTATAGTAAGTAAATGATACAGTTTTGTTTCTTTTGTGATCTATGACACCAATTGATAAGGACTATATTCGATTCTTTCATTGAACGTCTAATGAATGAAGTCGTGAAAGTATCAAGAAAGTTGGCTGGTTGGTTTTTTTAATCACATCACTTGATAAACATCCCTAAAAATTTCGCTTTGGGTGGGAATTTTTTTTAAGGTAGTCTTGAAATTTTTCAAAACACTTCCAACTGTATAGATAATGTTTTTGCAACATCATTTTGTGTTTCAGACCATTGAAAGTAAGTTGTTGTCAGCAAACCCAGAAGACAACACACAAGAAGGTGGAGCGGTTATTGTATCTCAACTCGTGAGTTGTGTTTTATGCCTAATCATGTTCCTTTCTGTCACTGAAAGTTTTATCATTTGGTTTGAAGTACATCAGAATTATTTATATCTTATAGTTCTTAATATAATTTCAACTTTTGTTTTATTTGGGTTTGATTTGAGCTGTATCCAAGGACAGTAGTGTATTTATTGCCTTTAATCAACCCAAGGAATAAAGTTTTCTCAAACAATCAGAAAGAGCAAAGCAAGTATTGGTTGAGATCCCTTGTTTTGGCTGATGCTTTGTATGAAGAATTTAGCCTAGCCGTATGAAGAATTTAGCTTAGCAAGAGGAAACCTTGCATACTTACTTTTGCAACAATTTAAACCAATCTGAAAATGACTAAACTGAACCATTAATTTCCCTATGAATGTTGTGTTAGAAGAGCCATTTGTTTTTCCATTAGGTAAATCTGATTTGAATTTAAATATATCTAATGAAATTTCTCTGAATATCAACCAATGTTGAGCACTTCTAATTTGCTTTTCTTGGTCTTTAGAATCTCGTTGATCTTGCTGGATCTGAACGAGCTGCTCAAACCGGTGCTCAAGGTGACTGCTGTTTTCTTCATCTTAACCATTGGCAAATCTGATATTTTTTTATCAATGGCATTCTTGATCTTTCCAACTGATGGTGGGAAATATGCAGAATTTTGAGCCTGTTTACTAGTTTGTAAAAGCATGATTGCGAGTAAAAAATAAAAAAAATGCCATGATCTACTTGTAGATGTTTGTCAAGATTTTCAAAGTCGTTGATTGGTTATCATGCATTAAGAAAACATGTATTCTTTCTAGGCACTCGATTGAAGGAAAGTGGATTCATTAATAAAAGTTTGCTTACACTTGGAACAGTAATTTCAAAGCTATCTTCGGCTGGAGAGGAGGGGTTTGTTGTCCCTTATACGTTTTTTTATAGCATTTTAAACATTTTCCACCTTTATGGATTTTGTAGAAATTGTCTGGATATTATTATGAAGCAATCAAATTGGGAAAAAAGAAAGAAGTGTGTTAGCAGATACAATTAACATAAGTGTTCTGAAAAGATTGCGAAGTTTAGTGATAGTAGAGAACCAAGTTTGCATTGTAGGTCTATTTTGGAATGTCATAGCCAGTACCCATGACAAACTGAAACAAATACTTTGCCCCATCTACCTTACGCAAAGTTGTTATGGCTATAACTGAATATGTTTAGAGGACATATAAATTAATGTAATTGCATCTTTTGCATGAGCTTAAAAGGACTGACCATGGTCTACTGTCTAAAAGATATCGTTTTTTGTTTTTTATCTGCTTACTTTTTACTTTCAAACTCAATTTGTTTTTTTTCTAGTTTTGTGCCATACCGTGATTCGAAACTCACCAGGATCCTGCAAAACTCCCTTGGTGGCAACGCCAAAACCTCTGTTATTGCCACGGTGTCTGCAGCAGCAGGAGAGGAGACTTTCTCTACCCTTAAGGTAAATTCAACTCGAAAAATGATTTTAAAAATCACTATTGAAAATTTTTTTTTTTGATTGTAACAACGACAATCAGGAGATTAACTTGGAAAGTTAAGATTTTCAAAGCTGCGGATAGCTTATATGAATATCAATCTTTTCTTTGGATTACGTTATTAGATTATCTTGAACTAATTCGTTCTCTTGAAGTGTGGAACCTTGAAACTTGTGTTTAGAAATTAGTAATGAAATGTGTTTAGACTTTTTATTTTTGAATGATATAGTCTTTAAATAACGCTTTATGGTATTTAGAGAAGGGTGGTTCTAAGTTGCTACTCCGAGTTTTATGCTTAATGCGATCATAAGACAACCATGTACAGCTCTGCCTATTTGGCATAGAGCACTTTATATGAAAGGAAAAGGTAAACAGTAATTTTCTTTAAATAAAAACATGTTGTAGAGCTCTCAATTCTCTCACGTTCTGAATATTTGGGAAAAAGCTATTTTAATGGAAATGTATGTATATTAAAAATTGTTGTTTTTTTTAGTTTGCCAGTAGAGCTAAGACGATCAAAAACAAGCCGAAAGTTAACGAGGTAGGTTTCTTAGGGTGTTCTTAATTGGTTATTTTCAAAACTGAATAGTTAAGCTTTGGAAAGTCTTATCATCCTCGCCTCCATTGCCGTGCTGAAGAATTTCCACGCTCAGTTTTTAATCGCAGTCTCAGCACGAAAAATGTTTCCACCTCTGCATCATCACCAATCATCATCGAAACAGTCGTCATCAATCTCTTATAATCACATCATGATCATCAACATTATCCTCATGTTCTTAATCATCCATCTTTTTATTTAATCATCACACTGGCGATCTTTCTTTCAAGTATTTCCATTAGTATGATCATCAGTCCCGCAGCCAGTTTATTTTAATCGTCAACATTTATCTATTAAGTATCATTGGTTGTTATTCATAATTCAACAGCAATATTGTAGGATAAACTGCATAGATAAAGATTACACTGTTTTATGCTGAACTAACAAATGATGAATTCTATTGCTTTTATCGCAGGTTCTCGATGGAGATACCATGATCAAGAGATATCGCAAGGAGATTAACATGCTCAAGAGGCAAATTGACGAGGTAAATCAATTGGCATTATTGTGACGTATTTAGACAGTTTTTATTGATTGTTTTCAAGACTTTCTTGTCATTTTTCTTCTTTCTTGATTTTCAAAGTTATGTCATTTTTTATTCTTAAAAATGATTCTCTGTTTGCATCTGAATATTTGATTTTATTCCATAGATACAAGATTTAACCAACCTAAAAACACTGAAAACAGAGAACGAAAAGGTATCAGCACTTTCTAAACAGTCATTGTAGAGATAGAATAATGGCAATATTTTTCTATTTTCTTTTATGCTTATCCACTAAAAGATTACAAAACAGATTTACAAGCTACGCTACTTAACAAAATTACTATACAACTATACAATACTACCGTAACGATACCCCGGTGAGCAGAAGGCCATGACCACCCCGGGGCCATTTGGACACAGACATTAAAATCAACACTTAGATGTTAAATACATGACCTAAAAGAAAAACAGAGTAAAAATTACAAGGAAAGAAGAACACCTTTACCGAGGTGGGACAAGGTGGTTTGTTGCATCTGTGTGGTTTTTTAGAAATGTATAAAATTTTATCTTATGCATTATTGTGGTTTTGAATGGGCTTAAGTATGAAGCTAGATATTGATTTTCAAAATTGCGCTGTAAAAGCAACAAACTAAGTAATTATAAAAATTTGCATGAAAGGCTAAAAATAAAAAGGGCCAAAATTTAGCAATTATTGTAGATCCGATTCGGTTACATTTGCTCGTGCAGTTTTGATATGCTAGTTTTTTGTATTTAGATGGAACAACTTCTGGAAGAAAATGAAAGAATGAGGGTAAGTTTTTATGAAATTTTATCATTCGGTTGGTTCAACGATATACTTAATGGTGTCCTTTTTCAGCCCTATTTTTAATTTATATTACTAAACACAATTGCAACATCAAAAATATAAAATAATAGTTCCACAAGAATAGTTCCTTCATAGTCAACTGCAAAAGTAGGAAATTTAACAAAGAAACAACGCAAAATTTCATGATGTATACATAAAGCTTAACTGCTCAAAATTACAGTTAAGAAAAAAGCAACGGAACCAGATTATTTGTCTTCAATACTTTGCCTTTTTCAAATTGTCTTTTGAAACTGTATCAAATGGGTTCTTCACCCATGGTCTTGTCAACATTATATTTTATTTTCATTTCAAGGGTATGAATCTTTAACCCATCCCAATTTTGATTGATTTTTAGAGAGAACAGCAGTCAAAGATTAACAGCCTTCAGAAAATGATTATTTCTTCCACCGAGGAAACAATTAACAAGAGAAAGGTTGCATATCCCTTCTTTTACCTGCTACAAGTTTAGA
This sequence comes from Rhopilema esculentum, assembly GCF_013076305.1. The sequence goes on along the minus strand of NW_027018682.1, from coordinate 11,090,254 downwards.
CTTTGTTGAGGAAACCTAATGTTTCGTCAGGAATTCATAACATACTATACCAAGAGCTTTCTAAATGCTGCTGATTAATCTAAATCTCTAGTCATTTGATTTCGATGTAGCATGGCTTTATTGACTTTTTTATTCCTTGGATATAGATAGGTATATTCAGCTGATATAGTCAGGCCCACCGAGAGCCAGACCCGGGCCTAAGGGCAGGCCCAATGTTTGGGTCCCTAGCATTCAAACCTAAATACGCTTAGTTTGGATATTAAATCCATATAACAATCTTCATTTACTTCTACTCTTTATTTGTTAAGAATTGGAAAAACTCTTCTAGTACAGATATTAATTTAGATTAGCGTATCGTTAAGAGTCACATTTTGAATAGAGACAGTTTAATTACTAGCGGGTCCATTTTTGCTTTCGGGCCTAGAAGCAGATGCCCCCTCTCGGTGGGTCTGGATGTAGCCACTATTCAAACGGAATCTCATTACTATGCTACATGATGTAAGAGCACTGATGTAGTTTGAGCCAGCAATCGTCATAAAAAGTGTCAAATGTATGGGACAATGATCTCCAATTAGAACAAGAAAGCTAGTAATTCCCTGAGATCGTAGTATTGTACGTTTGTGCCAAACAAATATTCGACCAAACTGATCTAGAGCTGATCTATAGACTTTCTATAGGGACCACAAATATTGGTAAAGAAACAAAGAAGTATACTATTTTTGTATCGTTGCTTAATTTAATACAGCCGCAAGAAAAGTATACCTTTACCTTTACAAGCATTAAAATATATATATTGTCTTGTTTTAGAAATTGCTGAAAGGCGCAAGACGAGAGACATGGTGTCCGGGCAAACTCAAACGCAGTCTTGCCAGAGCGTCTATTGATCAACCGTCGCTTCTTTCGAGTATAAGCAGTGAAGATGAAATTGAAGATGAAGGGATGACCTTCGTAGACAACACAACAGGTAACCCAAAACAGTTACATTTAGGAAGTTGGTTAGAGATGCTACGTCGTAAGCGTCTCCAGTTCTTATTATATAATTGATTATATATATTCCTAATCATTCACTCACGTTTCTGTGTGACGGCTTCCTGGTTTCCGTGCGAACTCTCCGGGCTCAAGTCCTGACTCAGCCAGAGAAATGTGCTGTCATTCTCTGTCCGCTGAGCAAACGGTATGTAATCTAGTAAAGCTAGGGAAGTTAAAGGGAACAGGCAGCGGATTGTTGTCAAGCCCAATTGCACTCAAATTCTTGTAAGCGACTTGGATTTTCTTCTACTTTTACTAAGGAAGATTTCTTATTTTATTCGCACCCGCGCCATTCTGTATATTGCCCCATTCACTCACATGTTTCTTATTTCATATAGATTTTATTCTTGAACTTGAAAAAGAAGAGAGAAAATCTTTGGAGCAAATGAAAAGGAAGAGCTCAAGAGAAACTGGAGGCGCAGCGAACATTAAGCACAGAAGGTAAAATTTTAATTTTCCTATTAGGTGTTATTCTGTTTTTGTATCCTTGCATGCATTTGCAACGCATAGCTTTAATGAAAAAACGTAATCTTACATCTAGTTATCATGTCATGGAAACTACTGTTTACCGGTTTGTCATGATGCCGTACAGGCAAAGCTGTATACGCTTTTGTTTGTGAACTGGACAGTTCTAAGTTGCAGCTCAGATTCCAAGCTCAATTTGATCTAAGGTTGCGTTGCCTGATGATCGCATTTAGTAGCATTAGCTGCAACTCAGAACCGTCTTGTTTCTTGTTTTTATTATCGTGTTATCAAGACGAGCTTTTCAGATTTTTTGCTTCTCTCTGTTTCAGGGATTAGGCAATTTCAGCAGACTTTAGCAAATTATATGCCGCATATTTTGCTTTCACATATTCTATGCTGCATTTTTTGTAGGTCTTATCAAGCCGGGACACACCTGACCTTAAAGGTGAACCAAGCTTGCCAAACGGAGGTAATGAAATAAAATTATACACTTGTTTATATTGCAAGCATCCATTCTCAGTTTGGTCAAGGTAAATGATTTGCAAACAATTTTTTGTCTTCTGAGCTTCGGAAAAGTAAGAAGCGATTTTGTTAACGATGAAAGATGCAATATTAAGGAATGAAATGTGAAATCCTAGGGTTGAAGTTAGTTATTCTATCAATTAATGTTGTTTTGTAAAATTTTATTAGCTTATACTTTTGTAGATTATTCCTTAAACTTATTAGAAAATATCAGTTCATAGCATTAGTGAAAGGAAATATCGAAGTATATATTTTTCCTAATTTTTTTTTCAAAAAAATAGATTTTTCTCTCGTTTTATCGCAGCAAACGGCTGAAGAAGATAGCAAAGAAATTCTACAAACGAATGTTGATGAGGAAGCACTGACGGAAAAGCTTAAAAAATTAACAGGTAGACATGAATGCGTTGCCATTTTCAACCCAAAGTCTATTAAACTACTGTATAAATTTTCTTTTTTGAAAAAAGGCACCTTCAATTAAACACATGTTTAAAAATGTTTCTTCTGAATTTGAGAACAAACCGATGTTTTGTTGACTGTGGATTTCTGTTTTCAGCGGAGAAAGAAGAGCAATGTGAGTTTATCACACAACTCAAACTTCGTTTGGACGCGTACGAGGCCAGTAAACAATCTGATATTAGCGTCACAGGTATTCTAAAAGGAAATTTTATAGCCTCTACTTTTCTATAAATAACTATTTAGCATTGCCGTTTCTACATATGCAAGAATCCCCTTGTTTTATATCCATGCTCTTTTCCTTCATTGTCTGAACAATGAAACACCTTCATTATCTTAACAAGTTATTAATGTTTCACTTTAACGTCTCCTTTTATTCAACGTCCCTCCTTCAGAGAGTAATTTTCCTTCAAGGCCTAGGACATTTTTTAGAGAATTTGTCATATCAACATACTAAATATATTCGAAGCTTTTTTATAAGATTCTAAAGATCTACTTTACGCGTTTTCATCGTGGTTTTGGGCTCTTGAATAGATGTTTCTTTTATGTTACTTGCATTCATTTAACCAAGGCATTTTCTTGTAGATTGCCTGATAAGTCCCTAGAATGTCTTGTAAAAACGCCTTTATAAACACGGCAATATGCAAATAGGCCGTTGTTTTTTTTTTCGTCTTATCTTTTTTCAATTACAGTTTTGTATTCTGTGTTCGGCCCATCAATTGCTCTATTTGATTTTATTCTCAGAAAACAAAAATGAAGACTCAGAGAACTTACCAAAGTCGATTATTGGCATTCGAAGAAAATGTGAAGATGCTAATGTTGAAGTACAGCCTTTGAGAAAAATGTACGTCCTTGAGCATTGCATGAAAATAATGCATTTTTACTGCAGTGAAATACTTGTTCATCTTAAACACTCTACAAGCCTTCTAGAACTTATTTTCATTTCTGCAAACTTTTCATAATTCTTACATAAAGTACTGAAAAAGCCCAATGAGAAATAAATGTTTTGAAATGAATGTTCATTTTCAAGGCAACTACTTGAAGAAAATGATGCTGTCCAAACATTTCTAATGCCAAAAATGGAACAGGTAATTCTATAGCTGATTTTTTTCTTTGTGATGTGGGGCTTAGCAGAGTACCTTAAATATAGAATATTTTAGAAATTTGAGCTGTGAAAACTTTATAACTAAAGAATCCAGCTTTATGTAATATCTTTGATAACTTATTGAAGTATATCAGTTAATCTTTTCACCCCAATTTTATGTACAAAGCTTTATAAAACTGTACTTCAATGGTTGCCATCTTCTGCTACTTTGAAGATCTTCCCCTACTTCTCTTAAGGTCTACATCAGAAAAATAACAATGCACCTTAAGCATCGACTGACAGGAGCTGGATAATTTTTTAGCATTCATAATTAGCTTCATTGACAGGAGAAATTATTTGATTAGATTTAAGAGACAAAATTTGATTTGATTTTTGACCGCATGTACTCGAGTATGTGAGGCCATTACACAATTTCAGATGACAATTTATAAAGGCAAAAGTTGACAATTTCCATTTTTCTTAAAAGCCTTGTTACAAAAAATCTTTTAATATTTAGTTTTCAAAATTGTTAGTGGGTTTTTATTAATGAAATTATTTATTAATGAATTTACTTTGTGATTGCTATTAGGCGGCTCAAACTTCGCCAAGCAAAACTGAGTTGAAAGAGGAATTGAGTCTGGCCAACTTCATCATTCTTGAGAAGGACTGTCAAGCAGAGGAGCTCCAAGTGCAACTACGTCAGGCACAAGATAAACTAAAGGAAAAAGAATGTGCTATAAAGGAACTGGAAGATCAGATTTCCAGTCTAGATTATAATGACGATGCAAAATGCAGTGCAGAGGAGAAGATTACGTTACTTGCTGCCGAAGTAGAGAACCTTGCCGCAGAGAACCAAGAGCTTCGCATGGTAACGCGTGTTTCATTGTTTTTGACCGATTTTGTTCGGAGATCGTAACCCTATTTTGCCGACTGTAAAAAATCCTTTTAGATAGATCAGTATGGCTTTGTTATTTTTCAGTCGAAGGAAGAAGCAGAAAAGAGTCTTGCTGAAGCAAAGGAAGAAATGATCAAACTTGGCTCCATGTTCCAGGAAGAGAGGGACGGCTTTGTCCACACTGAGAGCAAACTCCAGCGACTCAAAGGTCAGTTTTCAATCTTTACATTGATGAAATTATTCCGTTATTGTCATTCGACAAATCAATGCTGCATATTCCCAAATTGGAAGTTTGTTTCCTTATCAGGAAGCATAGATATATTAGTTTTTTTCGCTGACTTAAATTTTGATAATCAATGTCATTATTACAGTACAAAATGACGATCTAATGTGGAAAGTGAAAGAGCTAGAGGAGACAAAAGAATCAGAAAGCAAAGGTGAAAGAGATTCTCCAAATGAAAAGCTTGCTGAAGAACTCAAAAGCCTAAAACAACAAGTTGAAGAGCTCCAAGGTACACACACCTGTTTTGGTTACAATGTTTTCTTGAAATTAAGCTCTATTGAAGCTCTATTGTTGAAATTAAGTTTAATGTGTTTGATGTTTACAGTTACATTACAGTAGTAAATTTCAAACACGGCAATGCTGTGACAACCCTTTTAATTAATTATATGATTATTGTGTTAGAAGTTATGGGCTTTCTGTCAGCTATTATCCATTTAATCTTGTAGAATTCTACAGCTCATGGTGCAGACTTTAAACATGACGAAGATATAACAACCCTTTTGGTTAGCTCTATGATTACTGAACTAGAAGTTATGGGCATTCTGTCAACTACATTATCTTTAGCTCGTCAGCCTTTACCATCAACTGCCTCTTTGATAATCTTATTTTTATTGTTTCCAAACACACAGGAACAAAAGCTGAGCTTCTGTCAAGCATCGAAGAACTTGAGATGGAAAAGTCGTCCAAAAATACAACAACAGTGGATTCATTTTCGAAACACGAGGAGAGCATGCTCAATGACACATCAAAATTAAACGGTTTGTTTCATGCAAGTTAATTATTTGACCAGTGTCTGCTTCCCGAGGGCGCTTCTCCAAGACCTACTGGTTTTTTGGTGTTTTCTGTAGGCGCTTAGATTGAATTATAACAACAATAATACATTAAAATGTTCATAGCGCGAAACCAAATAAAAAGCTTATTTATCTTTGGCGCTTTACAATATGTAATGACCAGTGTCCCGTGTATCTATAAGTATCTAAAATAGTTTATGAAGTATTAAAAGCAAGTTTGAAATAATGTGTTTTCAGGCGTTTTTTAAAAAGATAAATAGTTTCCGAAGTCCTAACTTCTGATGGAAGAGAGTTCCAAAGTTTAGGCGCACACACTGAAAAAGCTCTGTCTCCACAAGTCTTCAGGTGAGATCGTCTTTCACGAAGATTGATTTGTCAGAGCGTAGTGAATACTTTGACTGTTTTGACTCAATCAAATCATATATATATTCTGGAGCTGCATTATGAACAGCTTTGTAAACAATAGTCATGATCTTGAATAGAATGCGATATCTAATTGGCAACCAGTGTAGCTGCTGTAGAGCTGGAGTGATATATATATAAACTGATATAATTCAGTTAAATGAATGCTAAAACATTTGGGTGAAACACTCATTTCGTTGCCAGGGCGTTTCCGTAAAATAAATGATGATAAATACGTTTTTGGCATTTTCAATGTTACAATCAACTGCTGTCAATGATTTGACGTCCCTCATAGTAATTTAAGCATCTACATTCTACGGGCTTAAGGAAAGTCCAGTACAATGGACAAATCAAATGGGTATAGTGAAATTTGCATTGTTAAATCGTGCTTGAAACGAATGATCAGCGGCTTATTTCTATTTACAACTTCCAAATAAGCGTTAATTTCATTGTTCCCGTCGTTCACAAATTGTTACCGCAACTTGAAAATAGTCGTAGTAACGATAGCTCGTTTCCCTAAATGCTAGAAATTTCCAGGCCTGGAGAGCCGAAAATTCATCTATTTTCATTTAGGCTTCAATTCAATTTTGACTGTGAGACACCATTTTTCAAAAATCTACTTTGTCAGATGAAAAGTTTAAGTATTTCTTGATTGTTTTCAAAGCCATACATAATTAACCACCATAATTGTTTATAAAACAAATTGTCTGTTATACTCAGACAACCCTTAGATATATACGAAAGTTTAAGTACAGAATTGATCAAGATAAAAAAATTGTTTCGTATTTTCAGATTTGGAGACAGTGTTTATGGAACGAGCTGCAGCTGTCGAAGAACTTAACTATAAGATTGAAGAATTGCAACTTGAGAACGAAGCTTTGAAAGACAAGACCAAAAAGCAAGAATCCCATCTTGAGCTGTTATCGAAAGAAAACGTAGAATTTCAAGCTGAAATACAACACCTTAATGAAAAAAGAGAGAATAAAGATGGTGCGTACCAAGTAAATTTTGTACCAAGTAAAGCAACTGTCGTTGTCTCTTGTTAACAATGACTTTAATTAACTTGAATAAATTGACTTTAACCAAAGTTACGCAATTATGATTCTATCTCAGCGATTTATATAGATTGGTAGCACACTTATCCTCTTTACTTTGACTTACTGTTTTTCTTTTTAGTTATTAAATTTTTGAACAACATAGTTTAAAGTTTGAATATTATTACAGTCAGCAGTGGTGATCATACTTTGAATAAAGACGATCAAACTGAAGAGCTGGTCCTGAAAATTGTCGAATTGGAAGAAGCAATAGAAAAACTGCAAGCTAAAGCTGGCTTTGCTGACAGTTATGATGAAGAAAAGACAAAATTTATGCAGCAGATAGCTGAGCAGGATAAGATCATCAACGAATTGACACGTGAGTTACATTTCTGTACGGCCTAGGGCCTAAGCAATAAGGCATCCAACCTTGGTGCGTTAATCTGAAAGAAGTTGGAAATGTGGATTAAATAGAATATTCTGTTTACCAGTCTGTCATAAAGTTTACGATACAGTATAGGCAGAGCTGTACACGTAACAATTGCCTGGTGGTCGCATTAAGCATGAAACTCGGATTAGCAACTTAGAATCTTCCTGTCTTATACACCAAATAGAAAGGTGGATTTATATACTTTGATCTTGCTTGAATCCAAAATGTAGTTTTTAAGAGAACCTGACTACTCAGCCATCGTAAATTAATTTTGTTGTTTGATAAAAGAAGTATAGCTGCAAGTCTCATTTACAGTAGGGGCCTGCTGAGTGTTGAATTTGTGTCCTGGTTAGAATGACACAGTACTAAACAAAGAAAGAATAGAAAAAGTAAATGCGTTATATAGAGTGAAAGGATTGGAAAAGATTGCCTCATTTTTGCTGTTGTACCATTAAAGATTAATTACACTCATAGCTTAAACTTATGATCAATTTGTTTTAGTAAACCGTGCATCCGAAAGCCAAGGAAAGGAAATTGAAGATATGAAAGTTAAAATTAGTGAGCTGGAAAAAAGAAATGCAGAACTTCAGATTATCAACGACAATGCAAAAGATGTGGCTTCCTTCGAAGAAATCAATCAAGGTCTTCGGGAAATTACTTCTAATTTGGCCCAAACTTTAGATGGAGAAGAGGAGAGCGAGGGTAGAATAACTAGAAATGAATATGAAGTTTTGAAAACAAAAGTCCTTGAATTAGAGGAGATTAACGAGAAACTTCGATCTGATGCCCAAGGTCTAGTCTCAAGTGAAGCATTTGAGAAATTAAAGCTGCAAATTGATGAACTTGAAGTATTAAACGAAGATCTTCGACGTGAGTTAGACGTTAAAGCAGAATTACTGGCCACTGTCGGAGATGAAGATGAAAAGGCAGCTATGCTAGAGGAAACAGAAAAGCTGAAGTTAGAGGTGGTAAAGCTGGAGGAAATGAATGCCAAGCTTCAAAGCGAGATACAAGAGACTAATCAAGCGATTGTTATTGAAGAAGGTGAGAGGGACATTGTGTTAAAAGAAGAGGTAGATAAATTAAAGTTGGAGATAGAACAACTAGAAAAGGCGAACGAGGAGCTGCGAAATGATATTCGAGAAAAGGATGCATCGAGATCACTTGGAGAGGGTGATAATGAAATCGCAGTGCTGCACGAAGAAATTGATGTTTTGATGTCGGAGATTAACAAGTTAGAGGGCTTGAACGCAGAACTGCGAGCTAAAATAGAACATCAAAGTGAAAGTGCTGAGATCGGAAAGGATATTCCAAAGCAGCAGGAGCTTGAAGATTTGAGACTGAAAATTGCAGAATTAGAGAGGACGAATGGAGAGCTTCGAGAGGAAACAGAAAGGCAGGCAACTGGAATAGCTTTTGAAGATATCAGAGCTAAGACAGAAGAATCAGATGATTTAAGGCGCAGAATTGCTGAATTAGAGCAATTAAACAAAGAACTTGCAGATGGAATTAAAATTAAGATTGAAATGCCCGATGCATTGGAGATAGAAATTGAGAAAGATTTGATGAGGGGAGAAATAAAAAGTTTACAATCAAAGGTGGCTGATTTAGAGGTGGAGAACGGTGAACTTCAGAATCGTCTTTCTGATTCAACTCCTGTTTTAATCTCAAATGAGGTTAACAAAGAGACAGCTCTTCTAAATACTGAGCTGGAAGAGGTGAAATATAAAGTATCTGAATTGGAGAAAGTTAATGAAGATTTAGAACGAAAGTTATTAGATAATAATGTTGCTTTTAAAGAAAAGGAAATTGCTATCGAGGAGGTATCATTGCTGAAAGCCGAGTTAAAGGAGCTGAAAAGTCATGCCAGCGGTAAGAATATACTTTTTTGTTTGGTAGAGCTTCATAACTATTAGGCAGACTATTGATTTTTGTTGTTGTTTTTCTTATCTTAGGATATCATAATAACAGTACTATTCGTGTTATCTTTTCCGATAGATTATCCCTGATAGTAGCTAGAATGTGTTTGCTAGAACAGGCAGTACAATCTTGTTAATTTCGCCAGACTTTGTTGATTTCGGAACGATACTTAGACCTTGCAAAAGCGTCAACATCCCAACCAAAGGAAATGCTTAAAAAGCCAAGGTCGCAACCCATAAAACACTACTTCACAAAATATGAACTTGGTGTTACCTTCGACCTATAAAGATGAACTGTATAGATCAGCTACACATTAATCATATAATGTTGAACTTTAGACTATTCAGTCAGCAAAGCCCAGAAATCTTTATGACTCTTGATATGAAAACTTGGAAACCGTATTATTTACATCTTAGATAGAAATGAACTGCGCTACTATAATTAGTATCTAACCAGTACAGTTAAACTACAATGCCTGCCAAGATTACTTGGAACACCTATCAATTTGCATTCTGTTTTTATTTTTATTTTCTTTTCCCGAATACCACTACTTCTACTCTCTTGTCCTCCCCAGAACAATGTTGATAGTTTAGCAAACAACATGTAAGTCACAGGAAGAAACGTCTCTTCTCTGTTTAACAGTAAACCAACATTGTTCCAAGGAGGTGAAGGGAAAAGTTGAATTTGGACATTTGAAGATGACAAAATTGTTTCATGTGTTGGGATTGTGTCATGTATTGTAAAATGTTCTAGTAGATCTAGTTTGTAAAGTCTTTCTCGCAAAATATATTTCAAGCATTTTAGCCTCGTTATATTCGTGCCATGCAACGAATTTTGCTAGAGACAACACGATTATTGTCAAATGATTGAATTGTAGCTGCAAATCACAATGAATCAACCGAAGAGCATTTTGAGCATATGACTCTGAGGATAATGGAACTAGAAGAGAGCAACGAAGAGCTGCTCGCAAAACTTTCGAAAACTGAGTCGCTTGAAAAGGAAAAGAACGAATTGCTGGAGATGCTATCCGCATTAAAAGTGCCATCTTCAAGTATGGAATAGATAATATTTCATTTATGACCCTTGTGTTTTCGGTGGTCTCATATCGCTTCAAGCTTTGTTTTTAAAAAAGGCTTTAGGCTATCTTCTGCGTTTGAATTCTTGTGAATTCTATTTAAAGTTGTTAAGCTTTTTAATTACTCGTATTATTTATGCTAGTACTTTCAGTAAGTACTTTGGACAACCTTCCTGGTCTATATGTTTTAAGTTCAAACCTCAAAACCTCTTGTCATTGCTACTAGCGTTACGGTACAGACCAGCATAGTATATTTTCCCTTTTAAATGCCAACGTCTCATAATTTTCTACTCTTCTTCTCGAATAACATTGTATATTAAAAGAAACGACAAACGCTTTAGATAAGGGCATGTCTTTAGAGTATATTCTTTTTCTGTTTGTTAGAGTGCAACGTTGTGTAAGATTACTAGCCAATCCATCTTCTTGAAGGGAGCGGGCAGCGGAGATGATAAAATACATTTCTTGCCTTTAAAATGGTGATTCTTTTGCTTTGAAGTTTCGATGTAAAAATGATTTACAATTTGACCATGTATAAACAGCTGCAACTCTTTCAGGCATTCCACTTACTATTGCCAAAGCTGAATCGGATGAAAACGAAGACATCCAAACAGGCAATGAGGAAACAGTTACAGAAGCCACCAAAGAGGAAGACCTTAAGAGAAATATTGAATCTTTGGAAGCTGAGAAAGAGAGTCTTAAACAGCGTCTTTGTGGTATGTGCATTCATTCATAAGGTATTCTTCTTTTTGGCAAATGTGTCTCTGCCTTGTCCCATGTCTTTGATGCTAACATATTTTCCTTTTTTATCACAGGCTTGTTTGTTCGCATGTAAGTATTCGGAAAATTTGTAGTTCTTATGAGAAAGTGTAATAAAGAAAAGGCAGTGTTCTAAAGTAGCAACTGGCATTTAAGCTCAGAGGGGAAGGTGACAAAAATAGATCGCCATGTCATTCATCCTCGCCAAATCAAATCTGTCTTTCTTTCACCCCTTCTTCTGGCTTTCATCTTGATGATATCTCATCGAACGATTTACGCCTTCAGAAAAAATTGAGAAAGACTCAGACGGTTCAAAGATACATTAGTAGTACTTAAATGCACTGTTATCAGGCAATAGATGGTTAAATATTTCTATCGTAGGCCTTACTTTCTTGCCAGGTTTTTATGGCACGCTAGCTGTCAAAATCTTGCTTTTGTTGTTATGAAATTTTCTGTATTTAGGATCTCGCTAATTGTTGTTATACGTCAATTTGCATCAGACCTTTAAACATGACAAATTTAAACGAATCTGGCTTCTTGATGTTTGGGCCTTTGCTATATAAAAAATTCAGATAGAATGAGATGTTCAGAGGATATATTTACTTTCAAACAACAGAATTGGAAAACATCAATATCGAACTTGATGAGAATAAGAAGTGCTTGGAGAAAGAAATAGTGGACTTAACCCAACGGTTGTCTGGATTGTCCTCCGACTTAGAAACCGCTGAAGAACGGAATACTGCATTGATGGAGAAAATGAATCAGTTCAACCAGCCCGACAACAGTGGAAGTAAGTTAATGTTTCAACAGATTTCTTAATAGATACGCTTGTGACACATCGACTCTTGCTGTGTTATTTTTCATAATGAAATTGATTATGATAAAAATAGTTTTCCACAATGTTCATAGGTGCTTTACGTATTTCAAAGCTCAAAGATGCGTATTAATGAATCGAAAATTATTATATATTAAAATGTTTTGAAGCAAAAATGTCTTCAAGCTCTCTGAAATGTTCCAATTGAGTAAGCTGCCGTTAGTGGATACGCCAGTTCGTTCCGAAGACGTGGGACAACATGAAAATCTTGCTTCATAAGTTATATTTTAGTTATCGCTAGCGCAAGCCAATATTTTCAGAGGCAGTCAATATCTATACCTAGAGTACCCGATCTACTGCTCTCTAGGCTGCAGTTTTTATAAGTGTTTTTGAGATTAAGAACGCTCTCTAGCCTGCAGGAGTTCTAAGTGCAATTCGAGAGATATAAATGCAGCATTGTTAGTGTTGTTGGCTGTTGGGGTTGCAATATTCGGCTGTCAATCAAGGCTCAAAAACTTAAACATTATCATACAGCACCGGGCGAAAGTTCAAATTTGAAATTGCTTTGGTTTTAAGAGATAAGCTGCTTCTTAATTTTCTAAACCATTTAACAAATCTTGATGCATTGCAACAAACTGATCCTTTTGTTTGAGTTCCTTTTTACATTTTGAGACATCGTTGCAGACGCCAAACAAATCCACGAAGAAAATTGCGAGCTAAAAAATGTAGTGTTGGAAATGAAGCAAAGCAACACGGATTTAGAGGACAAAGTGGTTACATTGGAAGGAAAATGCTCCATAATGTCACAGCAGCTGGCTTTGTTGTCAAGTGATTTGCAGTCAGCAGAAGATGAGAATGTGACGTTACTTGAGAAGATAAATGGTTTGGAGCAAAGCAACGGGATCAAAGGTGGGGTTCTTTATCGCATGAAGGCTCATTTGATAAAAATTGTGTTGCATATGTGCACACTTTTTGGATTCGGCTCCGGAAATAAATGAATACGGTGTATTAGGTACCAGAATTTTAGTATTTAATGTAAGCGTTTAGGCCCTTTGCAAATCGCTTACCAATTCGAAAGAGCAGATTTTATGAATTGAATAACTTTAGGTCCTATATTTGAATTCCGACGTTGAATTTCTTGTTCTTTTTAAAAGAACACAAAGATAAAAAATTGGCACATTTACAATTCACATCTACAAAACAACAGCAATTTACTTTTCTTTGTTGCCCAGCAACACGTCTATATCACCGATTGCTTTATTCGTGCTGGAACTGTAATTTGTACCTTGGCGGTGGCTTGTTCCATAAGATTGTCACATCCTAGTCTCAATGTTTTTGTTTTTTTAGATGAAAATGGTGAATTTCATGTTAAAGAGCTTCAAGCAGAGATTGAAAGTCTTCGCTTAAAATTGAGTGAAAGTGAAGAAAAACTGTCACGTTTAGAACCAATCATTTCAGACACCTCGACAGGTTTCTATAAATATTACCTTCCTTGCTGTCTTAAGTAAAACTACTGTTGTTTATTTTTCACTTTTAATATCTTCAATATTTTTTTCAATAGATTTGCATAAGTATATTGTTCAAAGGCTGCATTTGAATTCCTTTGAACTTCGGTCCCTTTCTAGAAGCAGTAGTAATTGCGTTTATTCACTGTTGTTTTGTGGTTACTAGCCTAAATGAGTTAATTTTTGTTCGTTGTCGCTGCATGTTTCAATTAGCTAGCTCCTGAAAAGATCTTGTGAAGCAATGAATTAAATATTATCTCGCGAAATCAAAAATTTCTGAGACATTTTCTTCTTGAAAGAGAATGAGGATAAACCTTATTTAATAGCAGTGGTGTCTTGTTTCAGTGAAGCTAAGATGATGTCAATTCCAGAAATGTTCCATATCGTTTCAATTCTTGCTATTTTTTTCAGCAACCAAAGACGTTGAGATCGATAATGAAAAATTGAAAGTTGTGATAACAGATCTTCATCAAATGAAATCAGAATTAGAAAGCAAAGTTTCAGAATTAGAAGGAAAATGCTCGGAAATGTCACAACAGTTGTCTCTTTTGTCAAATGATTTGCAATCTGCAGAAGATGAAAATGTGAATCTACATGAAAAGATAAACCATTTGGAAAAGAACGTCCAAATGAAGGGTGAGTTAAAGAGAGAAGTGTTGTTTGTTGGGTTTGTGCACACATAATCCTATCGGCATTCTCAGTTTTAATACCCTGCAAAAACTCTTTATTCTTACTGCTATCCTACCATATCTATATGCTCATATACACATATATGTAAATTAATCTGTTTCATTGCAGAAAGCAATTCAGAAAAGGAGGAAAATGTATCTAAAATGGAAGAAAAGTGTTCCAAAATGGCCCAGCAGTTATCCCTGTTGTCAAATGATTTGCAAGCAGCAGAAGATGAGAATGTTACCCTACTCGAGAAGATTGACCAGCTACAAAAACAAAATGAAGAAAATGGTGAGCTTGTGTGAATATATCGCAACCTTAGCTTTGCTAATGACTTTATCAGTATGTTGTATAGTTTTTGCAATGATTGACAGGGAGTTGTCCCTATCAATCATCTGTCAATCATTGTCATTCAATTATAACCTGCCGTGTAAGGCACGTAATCGGTGCACAGAAGCGTATACGGCGATAGAAACGTGTTCTCAATTAGTCTGAGTAATCGAGTTTTCAATTTGTAGTCTATACTGAGGTTCTCAAGATTATCTACGTATATTAACATGTATATACATCTAGTTTTATTTCACATAATCAATATTTTGTATATGCTTTGAATGAAAAAAGGTGTCACTCGGTTTAAAAACATAACCAGTATCTGAATCATTGACTTGTGTTTAGTAAAGTTCATTCTTGGGCTCTTAACTATCAATTAAGCTTAATCGCTTTTTTTCATCGAAAATGTATATTGTGCCCTAACTTTGAAGGCTTTTCTTTGAATACTTCAAATACCTTGAACATTCACAGTGTTATTCCTTTAACTATTACTAGAATTGATAATTTTCAACTACGCAACTCCTTTAAAATGCAGAAACGTAAACAATACTGCATTGAGCATGTTGTCTATTTCAGATGAAGCAAAGGAGCAGTTGTTGAGAGCCTTGCAAACTGAATTCGAAACAGTCAAATCGGAGTTGAGCCAAAATGAAGAGCTGGTTGCTAGCCTAAATGCTGAAATATCAAGCCTAAAAGGTATAAAGCCTAAATGTCAAGCTTAATTAGTAGTCTTAGCGCAGTCTTTATGTCACTTAGAATTAAGGGGGTTTCCTTTAAACCAAGCTACAAATGAAACTGTTAAGTTTGCATTTCTTCCAGGTGAGCACTCACGTTTTTTTATACTGTTTTATTAGTCAAGCAAATTTCTAATCACGAAATCGAATATTTGACTATGAAATGATATAGGTTAAGTCCCTTAATAATTTTTTGGAATTTCTCAACCAACTTTTTGGCATTCTTGTTTTGTAGACCTGAATGAAGCTTTAGAAAGTCAGTTGTTTACTACCAATGAGGAACACAGTGAACTGGTTGAAAGAGCGAAGGTGCTCGAGAATGTAAAAATGGAAGGCGATGAAGAGCAATCAAGGCTTAGACAGGAAATTGAAGCATTTGATAATATTATTCAGCAATTGAAAACAGAGAGTATGACAAAGGATGAAAATTTAGTGAAGCTAGAACGTAAGTTTTTGATGAAAATTCTATTTGACAGTAATCTAGTTGATTTTTAATCTGCCTTCAGTGCAAAACCCTCTCTTATTTTGAAAAAACGCGACTTAAACAATCATTTTTTTTGCTTAATGCCATCTTTGCCTTCTCATCTTTGTCTCTTAAAAGTAAACTGCTGCTTCTTCGTTACTCTATAATTTTTGTAGCTTTACCGTAACTCTACAAAATGTTCTTTACAGAATTGTGCGAAGAATCCAGTGAAAAGATGGGCAAAATGGAAGCCGATCTACAAATACTAACTGAAAAAGAGCAACAGAGTCTATTGGAGATTTCAGAATTGAAGAGGCGACGTTTGGAGACTGAAGAATCTAATGCAGAACAGGAAGGCAGACAAACAGAATTGAGTAAGGAAATCTGTGAGCTAAGGGAAAGCTTAGAGCGACTGGCTGCAGAAAACACTGAGAAAGATAGCCAAATAGCACGGCTAGAAAGTAAGCATTTTTCTACAAAGATCTTTTTTCGTTTCGAAATACTTTGTGCTTTTTATACTGTGCGTGTGTCTATTTGCCTTTCCTGGGGCCTTCAATTTCATCTTTTTTGATAGCTCTATACGTTTTTAAAAAGGTTTCTTT
Source organism: Rhopilema esculentum (assembly GCF_013076305.1). Next base: position 11,073,995 of record NW_027018682.1, on the reverse strand, counting down.
CTGTAACAGGGCAATTTTCAATTAAAGATAGCTTTATCAGAACAAACGCTGGTATAAATCAAGTTTAACCTACTATTGTTTGAAAAACCTGATTCAGCGTCATACTCTTCGCTTGCTTAAGTTTATTTATTTTTTTACTTTTTTTTGAGATACACATTCACATCGCTTGTTTTCGAGGCAGCCTATTTGATTTACTTTGATCTTAGTCTTTGCTTTCCACTTTGACATGCAATGCCTTTCATTTCAATTCAATCGTTTTCTATGCAACTCCAAACAACTGTATCATACGTACAATATCTTTTAACATATGCATATATCTTTAGAACTTGTCAAAGATGGGGAAGAAGAATTGAGAAAAGAGATGTTTGAAATGGCCGACGTTGTCAAATCGGCCTCTGAAAAAGAAAAAGCTGCTGTTGAGAGTCTCGCAACTTTTAAGAAATTGTTTGCCGAAACAGAGGAATTGGTTGCTGCTGGTGAAAGCAGACAGGCTGAGCTACTAGACGAAGTAGTAAATTTGAATGCCAGCTTACAAGAGCTCAAGGAAGAGAATTCAAGAAAATATGCCGAGATCAACAAACTTCAAAGTAAGATTATTTCTTCTGTTGCTCTTTGATTCCTAAGGTACAATGATTCCGAAGAGAACGGATGCATTGCTTTATGAGGGGCTGTATAATTTTTTGGGAAAGCTAACATCATTAAAGGACTGAATAATATTTAGAACTTTGTACAACGTAAATGAAATCGAATAAAACGTAAATCGAAAGTCAGTACACTATTTTACCATATTTTCCGCTGTCTGCTTTTTCAGAATTACTTGAATCTACAAATGCAGGATCCCAGGAAGAAACAGACAACCTGAGGGAAGCGCTCAGAACTGTGACCGAGAAAGAGCAGGAGACTTCGAAAAAGCTTTCACATTTAGAAATCGAATTAAATGAAGAAATTGAAAACATAAGGGAATGTTTGGAAAAAGCTAACGAAGAAAGCATCTTTAAAGACAACGAAATAAGGAAACTAAAGGGTCAGTATTAATGGTTATAATTTCTTATGAATTTATTACTTCCCTCGATCATCTTCTTGAAAAGACATAAAAAATTTGCATTGGCTTTCGATTCTTTTAATTTACTGTTTCAACTTATGGTGTTATGAAATTTAAAAATGGCTTTGAAAAAGCAAACATTTTACATAATGCTAAAAGCTTTTATGCCTGACACTCCTCAGAGTATAAAACGTCAAAATAAAGGTTCGAAAGCACCTGCCTGGACAACTTTAACGGTCCTGTGTTCGCGTTTTTCTGATTGGCCTTCTTCAGTCTATAACTGGATGTAGGGGTATATGTATTGCAACTTGTGATTTCGGAACCTTATTCTGATATTTCATACTCTGAGGAGTGTCGGACAAGAAGGCTTTTAGTAGACTGTAAAATTTTTGCTTTTTTCAAGGCCATGTTTCATCTTGAATTCCATTTCTCATAGCATTCTTTGTTTTTTCTAAGAAATGAACAGCAAGGCAAACGAGAAGGCAAGTCTCCGGTTAACTGAATTATCAGAAGAGCTGAAAACTATGACTCAAAGAGAGCAGGATGCTGTCGAGAGGCTTGCCAAATTAAAGAAACAATATGCAGAAAGTGAAGACTCAAGTGCAAAAAATGAAAGCATGCAAGCTGAGTTGAGCGAAGAGATTGCTAGTTTAAAGGTTCAATTACAAACTCTTTCGAATGAAAATGAGAAAAAGAACGACGAAATCAAAAACCTAGAAAGTGAGTTTGTTTAACCAATTTTTCTGGAGCATTTCATTTCATTCTTCTTTTAGTTGAACCGATGACAAGGTACGTTACTTCTCGGGGGGGGGGGGTGTTTCCCCTACTCAAAGGTAGCAGTTTGAGCAGGAAGTACTCGGAAAAGTTTCCTATTCCATTGGATATTCTCATAAAGGGATAAGTGAATCATGTAATATTTTCTTGCCCGGCACTCTCTAATTTTCTTGACGTAAATACATTTTAAACTTTTACTTACGTGCTATGATGTTGATGGTCTCTTCATTGTTGCTATCTCTAGAAATGGTTGATGATTCCGATGAAGAATTATACAAAATGGGTATAGCACTCAAGACATCTGCTGAAAAGGAAGAATCTAACTTAGAGGAGCTTTCAAAATTGAAGCAGCTACTTGTAGGAAAAAATGAATCAGATGGCAGAGACGAAAATAGAAATACGGAAATGCAACAAGAAATAGCAGGTCTTAAAGACGATTTGGCGAAGCTCCGGCAACAAATAATTAAAAAAGATGAGGAAATAAAGGAACTGGAGAGTGAGTCAAATTAAGTCTTTCTGCTTGTGCAAAGTTTTTAAGAACCGGGCTTGATTGTAATTTGAAATGGTGGAAGATGTATGATTGGAATAGTGTGTCTACAACTACAAACATTATTGCCTTATACAGCACACTCTGTGTAAAAATAATGCAAGAGTTGTATGTCCTTACATTTAAACCTTCTCTTAATCTATGATTCTAGTTTACAGTCTGAGAGGCTAACATGTTTGCATTTAGCTTTTCTTATATTTATTTCTAAGAAACCACTAGATTTGGGGACCATTTCCTAAAAAACATATAGCTTATTTGGTGGCTTGGGCAAACCTTATTGTGAAGTGTTCTACCTGATTCTCTAGTACAAAATACTGTCTATTGTATTAATTCAAGAAAACTGTTTTATTAGTTCCTTGTCCGCAATTATATTGCTTCCGTTGTTATTTCTTAGAAATGGTTGATGATTCTGATGAAGAAATGTACAAAATGGGAAAAGCGATAAAGAGTTCTATGGAAAAAGAGGAGGCCTTCAAAGAGGAGATTTCAAAATTGAAAAATGCTTCTGCAGAATATGAAGCTGTTGCCTCTCTTAAAGAAGAACTAGCAGAAATCAAGAAGAAAAAATTTGAGAATTTTATTCATGTAGGTTCGATGGAGAAAGAGAACGAAAGACTTAAAGAAAAGCTGGTTGAAAGCGAAAAAGCAATGATAAGCTATCAAGAGTATCAGGAAGAGAGAGTTGCCGGTTTAAAACAAGAACTGAAAAGGTTAATGGAGGTGAACAGTAAACCTTCTGTACCGAAAGAGTAAGTAATTGGTTCATTTTTTATTAAATTTGTCGTTTAAGCACTTTCCAGACCATTAGTTGTGCTAATAGAGATATTGTCGGAAAGACCGTAGCCAACTCTAAGCATGGTCTAGCTGTTAACTCCCAACTTTTCCCCTTCCTTTTAACATTCTTCTAAGCCTTCCACAAAATATTATTACACCTGGTCTTCCCCTTTCTTCTTGATCTTCGACACTTATCTGTCCCATCCATTACTGACTGGTAGATCTTCCCTTGTTGCCTTTGGCAGCACAAGCTTCCATTTTGATAATCTTGTTCAAAGGTTAGCATGTCGACTGGTGGCCAAAGAATGTATTTTTATTCTTATCCCTGCTTTCGTTATTTATCGCGGTACAAATTATCGCAGCTATTTCCCATACATAGTCATTCTTTCTTATTTGTCTCCATGAGATTTCATTATCCCGTAAGTTTCCATGAGATTATATACAACGTTGTACACGGGCAGGGTGTCATAAATTTTGAATCAACTGTGATGTATTCACAAGATAGAGTTAGACTTGCTTTGCCTTTTTGTATGTCATCAGGTCAAGGCTTCGAACTATTTCTGTCGAGGATTTTATGCTTTATGGTGGCTAATACCTTTGTGCCTTTTACTATTCCGGTTATTAAGTGAGTTGAGTTATCGAGCTTTCTTTCTTTGCAGAAACAAGCAGGCGCGCAGCGTTGTCGAGTCAACAGCATTGTTTGCACTTAAATCAGAAAAGGCAACACTTGAACGGGACAACACCAAAATGAAAGCAGAACTTGACGAACTAAGCAGGAAGAATAATTCTCTTGCATTGGAAAAATTCAATCTCGAGTAAGTGTTCAGACGCCTTTATGTATCAGGACAATATTTTCTTGACCAAACTTTGACCAAGCTACAATAATTGGCCGACAATGTCATGGTTTTCCATTCTTCTTCTCCCAGCTTCATCTCGATGTGCTTGCCATTTAGATACGTATGACAAGACTTTGAAAGGAGGGACGGTTGTGAGATGCTGTAAAATATATGCATACTATTCCCCATGTGTCTAGGCAGTTATCTTAACATATCCAGGATTGTAGATTGCATATTTTTTTATAAGAATACAGTTTTGTATTGATATTGAAGCTCAAAATTGTTAAAATTTACGAATGAATCATGTATATATAAGCTGGGTGGAAAGATCCCGACAATTTTATTTTTTGTAAAATGAATTTTCTCGCAGGTTTTCAACTTCATCAACTCCTTTTTAAACTACGAATTAAAAACAGGTCTTATTTAGGTACATAATTGATTTGTGAATTCAGGACGAAATTTCAATTTTATGTAAAGAAAAACCTTTTTTCGTACACAGTTGTGTCAGTTAAAATAAGTTAAGCGTATCTTAGGCTGAATTTCGAAATAAGTGAAAAGGGTCTTATAGTTCGTACAACTGATTGTAAGGCATAGTCCAAACAACTTATCTGATTGTGATTTACATTATTGAAATCCATTTTCTAAATTTGAACCCCCGATATCTTACTTAAAGAAATGGCATAATGCATTGCAGGTTCAAATTCAACGATCTGAAGTCTGAATGTTACCATTTAAAACGTGGTTTACGACCAGCATCCACGAACGCTGAAACACAAACGATAAAAGAGTCAAGTCCATCATTATCAGGTTTGCAAATCCGTTCTTTCCTTTTCAAGTATAAGATGATTTTTTGCGAAAATCCTTTTTCCCATCCTAAAATGAAGGTCCCTTTGCACCCCTGAATACTGCAAAGAGTTATGGTCTACCCCGTTGTCAACAATTTTGCTAAAATCCAAACATAATTCTGTTGATTATGTTGCACTCTTTTTAAAAGAAAATCTCTGTAAGAACCCCAGTGCTGCTAAAAACTTTGGCTAGGCCTTCCACAAAATAAAGACACTTTTAATAGTGAAAATATTCTCAATTTCTTATTAATAAAAAGTTAACGCCATGGAACTGTTGTTAATTTAGCTCTTTTTACGGTTTATTAATAAAAAACAATGGAAGGTTAAAACTGCAGGCAACTGGAGAGTGATCTGTGTGCGTTTTGACTTAGAAAAGATCATTGTTTTGGTGTAAGTTAACGCTGTACCTCGACCTAATACAGGGCTCTTTATTTTGCAGTTACTGCCACTGGGAAAGAAAATGTCAGTCAAAAAGCATTTTTCGATCCAGACAATTTACCATTTAGAAAAGAGGAAAAAGACGAACCGCAGCAATGCACCCAGCAGTAGTTCTGATAATTATCGATTAGCTAAATATTATTGATATTTATCTTAAAACATCTTAGTCTGGTGTTGTAAAATATTTTTTAACATACGGAAATCGTTTCTTGGTTTTTAAGTATGCATGCAATTCCAAGTGTGAACTTGATGTGTGACTGACTGCTTAAATTCCTTATAGTTCTAGCGAAACCAATGGTTTGGGTAGAAGAAGCAGTTTTCTTCACATTCTTAATATGTACTGTAATGGTCTTGATAATTTAATAACTGTGGATAGTTTTTGATCACGTCTTTTATTTGGTTCAAAGAATAGTTGGATCTGAGCTTTATACTGCATGCCTGTGTAATATTCCCATTTAACAAAGCAATGGTGATGTAGGATATTGAACGATTTGAAGAGGTGTTTAAATTTACCTTAATATTTCGTTCCTGGAAGTCTTTTGGCCATTATTACAGATGTCAGAACCTGTGCCCAAAGATTATTGGTAGTGTTATTGAGTTATTGGCAGTGTTGTCAAAATTAGCTTATACTGTGAGCCCATAGATTTTGATCGTAATGGCAAGACAAAAATAGATACCTTCAAGCCATCATTTATAGTACCACATAGCTTCACAATTAGATAGGCAGTAATTCAATATGAGTTCCTATCGAAGGGTGTTTCAATTGAACGAGAAAAGCCTATATTCATCCAAATGAATTTTCCTCTAGTGTAATAAATATAGAACTAAATCAATAGAAGAAATAAGAAATAGGTCGTACAAGTAAATAGAGTTTCAAAATGATGATGTCACAGAATTGATTCTTATATCTTTATAATTTAACCAAATAACCTGAAAGAACATTAGGAAATGTACAAAATCAGTTAAATACGTTACAAATTGGCTGCGGTGTGGCCACGCGAGCACAGGTTCTTTCCCCATCTTGGTTCTATGAACTACACCAAAATAGTCTGTTCACAATATTGAATTCCCCCATTAACCATATCTTACCTAGTTTTTAACATTTTACACCGATTTTGCGCATTTAGACGTTTTTCAAAATGTTTTTTCCAGGTTTTGTGGTTCAAATTAGAATGTTCTAAGATAGATTTTTTGATGACGTCAAACTGTGGTGACTTATGTTGTTTGAAGGTGTAACTATGAAGGTTTGTCTGAGCTTGTGTTGCCCACAAGATGCTTTAACACTCTAAATTATTTTTTAAGTGAGTGTTAATTGCGAGTCTGTAAATACTTAATCTATTTGTTACTCGTGTAATTATATCGATCTTATTACCCAGTTGTTTTTATGTTTATGACCATTTCATAGATTTACGAGCTTTAGTCGAAAAGTTTGATTTTCTTTTTCTGCCCTTTTTAAGCAAGGCATTTGAGATTGTACGCTTGAAACAATAACTGGTTTTTTCTGCATTCTGATGATCGCATTGGGTGTAAAAGTCGATCTAGCAAATGAGCCTTCTGTTCTAAAAGTCACCACTCTGTCAGCTATAAACTTCTGGCTTCAAATTTCGCATTATGATAGAGGAAGCGCGCATGTCAAGAGGTTAAGATGAGCAAAGACTAATATCAAGATAAGTTTAAGATTAATATTTGACTTGGTACCTGGTAATAAAAAGGACCAACAGGGTACCTTAAACAACTGCTTTTTTAAATATTTTACCGTTACATTTTAAATCTGATTTCAAATGAAAGATGCTGAATTTTTTGTTTTGAAAGTGATAGACATTGCTATGTAATGTTACGTCAAGTTAATACTTTATAGAAAATCAGAAATTTCCCTGTGTTTGAATTCAGCTGTTGCATTCTAAAGACAAAAAAGATGGGATACGCCTAGGAAAATTTCCCCTGATTCTTGTTTTTCAAAAGGTTTCAAAGGCTATAACATCAAAGCTCCTTCGCACTTTTCAAAACAGTATGGAGGTAACGTGACAACAAAATGGCGACCAAAACAACTGGAGTTGGGGGATACAGCAAGGCTGTAAAATACGACCTTGGAACGTTTGTAACGTCTGTTAATCGACTAAAAAAGCAAGGAAAGCCTTTCACAACGGCTTTTGATTCCATTGTGTCCATATTCAGGTACAGATTTGTTGTGATCGAATGGCAAAGCACGCGATATGATGATGTCAATCATTGTAATGATTCTCAATGTATATTACCTTAATCTGTATTTTTGTCGACAAAGTTGTGTTATGGTAGCAGAAATTAAAAAAATTCCTATTCATCAATGTATTTCCGTCACTTTGATATGGAATGGTGTCACCGTCACTGGAAAATCCAGCTTACTTGGCAGGCCTAGCCAAAACGTTTAACGTTATTAAATCTTGTAGATGACATTGGTGAAAACTTTAACAAGGAACAAAGTAAATTCTATGAAAAATTTTCCTTCAGTTGCTTTTACTAATAAAATATGATTTCTCCTTACTGCTTAATAACTCCTACTAAATCTTGATTTCCTTTTGAATTGTCGACATTTGTGAACAAAATCATTAAATTGGATTACCATGGACTACTGATCTAATTGTTTAATAGTAGCATTAAGATGCATATGTAGAAATTCTTTCAACTTTTGTCCATAAAGAAATATGAGGCTTCAAAAGTAAATTCAAATGATAGTATGATAACTGATCTGCTGTGCCTCGTTTTTTGAAGATGATAAAGATAAAAGGTCTCTGTAGCTCCCTTGATGTGGGTGAGTTTAAAATGGGGTACAAAATTCTTGTTTTATTATATATTTATGTTATACTAAATACTAGCCTTTTCTCTACTACATTGAAACCTTATTTTATGACCTAATTTCAATACACTGTCATTTTGAATGTATATTAAATCTAAAAAATCTGCATCTCGCTGCATTTAATTTTAGTTGGAAGTATCCCATTGTAACAACTCTCCTGTTGCCAGCAGCAATCATAATGATACTTTTCTGGCCTGGTATGATTTTCATGTTTATCTTTTTATCTAATGAAGGGAATCTCTTTATATTTTGAATGATCCAAGAGTCCTATTTTTTATCACTTTAAGCCATAATTGTACTTGACTGTTTGCTCTTTAAAATGTTGGATTGATAGTTTTATAATAACAATAGATGGACTGATAAAATGATATGCCAGTTATAAATGAAGTGAGCACTCAATGTCATTGTTAGAAAATTGACAGAAATATACTTTTGTTACATTGTGGAACAAAATAAATAGCATTTGCTCAATTCTACAGAATATTTATTGGGTATGTGTTTGGTTCAAATTCCAATACTGATGCTGATTACATTGGTCAAAGGAATTACAAACAGTGGAACAGTTGTAACAAATCATCATCATTATTTTGTGAGAAAAGATGAATCCCCTGACCTGGTGAGTTTTAAAAAGATGGAAGGTGTTAAAGACATTGATACAATGGAAGACATGGTTATGTTTGACAATGGTCACTACAAACACCCAAATTTTATAGCTTATTTTTGTTCTTGCATTGTTGATATTGTGGTCATAGCTTAAAATGGAACTGTTAATTCTTTAATTAGCCCCAGACCTTTGAATCAGGCCCATTCCTGTAAATATGCCCCCCCCCCTCAAATAAGATCCCATCACTTTTAGCAACTAAACTCCTCCCTTTTGAAGACATATTTCTTGTTATTCCAAAGGATGTCAATTCTGCTACACCATTCTTGAGATAATTGATGCTATTTGGTGTAAAGAACATAACTTTTTTAAGTTGCTACTCTGAGTTTCCCCCTTAATGCAGTCATCAGGCAATGCTCAATGAGAGTTCTCTTATTGAGCTTTTTAGCTCTGTCTATAGGGCATTTGGCACTTTATGACAGACCTGTACACTGTCATTTTAATAAAGATAATTGCTATTGTTCTTTTCTGTTTAATGATCTTGACTGTTTCATTCAGCTACTATGCAATTTATCAAGCTCCTTAGCAAGTAAGCACTCCCTTGAATAAGCCCCTATCCTGAAATAAGTTTTAACAAATTGGCCCCTAGAGGCTCAATTGAGGATTTGCTGTATCTGAAATTAAAGAAGAAATTAGTAACAGTGATATATTTGTTCCTAGATTGCAAAGAGAGATGCTATGTTAAAAGCCCAAGCACATTTGGATATGTATATAGATATGTAAGAGAAATCTTAATGTTATTTTTTTATATTTTTACCTAGCTTTAAATCATTTTTAATTGAAACATGAGGACCAAATGGCTATGTAGGAAGACAAACTCTGCTACACATTAATGCTAGTATGTTTAGGTTGAGGTTACAGATAAATTTTTGTTTAACATATATTTTTGTGAGACTGTGACAGCAGTTTTACAGAAACATTTGACTGCATTTACAGTGGCAATTACTGATAGGCAATTTTATCGAACAGCTAAGGGTTTTAGGAGCAACTGAAGAGTTCCTTGTACATATAAATGCCTTTTTAACTGTTTTTTGTCTATCAAGACTTATCCTTTGTTTACAAAGATTTATCATATGTAGCCAGGCACTTTATATTTTCTATCTTATGACAAGTTAAGTGTTTGTTATTTGGGTATGTGTAGATTTGGAAATGCTTTGATATAATATCATGAAAATGCTTTTTTAGATTAATTGAAGTTCAAGATTTTTGCAACATCATAAGCAGTAAATGTGAATTTATACACAGGTCAGTGTATTTTTGCTGTATTGTTTGATATGAAACTATTTATTGATTAAGATAATCTAATGACTGAATAAATGATTTGAAGATTCTTGGTATCAATGAAAGATACATTTTCAGTATATGTGAACAAAAAATATGTCTTTTGTCCATAGCAGTCACTCTGTCTTCCTCAGGCCTGGCCGTTTGAGGCGAGCGATAGCTCGCGCTCGCCTCCACGCTCCTCTCGCAACCTGAGGCGAGCTATGAATTGCTCTCCTAAACAGAACATGAAGGGAGAATCGCTCCCCTAAAATTTCCATTCATTTGCCCTTTTCCTATTCAGAGAACCCTGAAAACGGGTTAATTGGCTTAATATTTTTGTAACAGCGATTTCTCCCGTCACTGCATTTTTTGCAATTAACTTTTTGCTTGTTGGGCGGTTTTTGTTATGATAGGCATAAACTTCGATCTATTTGGAAAAGGATAGTTAACCGAAAGGTACGTTTGTAGCGATTAGAACCTTTCAATCTTAAGAGAACATGAATATTTTTGGAAGGAAAGTCGAAGAAATGGGTAGGAATTGTAGATTGGGGATATAATAAGACAGCAGGTCCCTTCCAGCAATAGAAATAAAACTATCCCTTAAAGAGAACAGGGTACTCTGTCTTGCAGATCAAAAACGACAACCAAAACATGGAATTCCACTATCAAGCAGCATTTACTGAAAAACCCAGATTGGGTGAAAAGCTATAACGGCGACCTGTTTCGCATTATTGGCAAAGCCTGATCATCGTTCCATCTATGTAGCAGTTGGTAACATTTTCAATAGGAAAGGGGCACTTATTGGAAAACCTCAACAGTCATGTCCTCGCGTTTTCTGATGGCCTATTTCGATCCAAAACTGGGTATTTTAGCGTAGAGTTTTCCTTCTATGTTCTGACGTTTTATTCTCTGAAGATTGCTAGACGTATAATTAAGTTTGTTTCAAAATTTGTGCCATTTTCATATTCTGTGCAACAAAAAGATTGTTTTGCAAGAGAATTGTTGTTTTTGTGTTGTGCTAGCTTTACATAAAACGGAGAGAGTCTGTTCTTTCAAATACTTCAAGTAAAGGGGGTGCCTAAGTCACGGTTAAAGCAAATACAAATTGAAAGAAGTAAAACATAACACTCCTGACTGAGGCAATTACATTAAGGCAACCGACAGATACTAAAGGGGCTTATTAAGTCATCTGTCGATTGTCTTTAAAGTACATTCTATGTGTTACTGATTTAGCTCGCCTCAGCAAATGAGGGGAGCGATTCACAGCTCACCTATAAAAATACAAACGGCCAGGCCTGCTTCCTGCTACTAAGAAGTTTGCTAGATACTATGTGTCATTGAAGGAGCCTTTTGAAAAGGTAGGAAAAAGGAAAAACCTTAAATCTCCCAAGATCTCACAGCAAAAGACGTGTTTTAGGTTGCTCAAGCAAATAAAGCTCAAAATCACATGAAAACTTGTGAAAGGATAAAATTTAGGTGAGACCCAATCAATACTGCTGGTAGTCATTGACTGGTGAAAAGGAGTATTCTTTTAATCCGCTCAATTGGTATTCTTTTATCCCCTTTTTGTTTGCCTTAGATATAATATGGCATACTTATTTGGTTGAGCAATATCCAGCTTTAATCAGGAGGCTTTGTCACAGAGCATTAGCGTATTTTGCACATAGTTTTATGCATACATGTGCTTTAGTATCATTTTCTATGTTGTTACCTTTTTTATGAATGTGGGCATTTGGTGTACAGAAAGTTCACCTTTACAGCTTAAAACATATCAAATCATTTTGGAACAATTTTAGGCTGCATACCAACAGGGCTGCCAATAGTTTTTAATTCTGTTTATATATCAAAGATATGCTATTTCTTGTATAGAATGTGGTAACTTTACTATACTATATGTCACATATCATCAGGCAACTGTGCTGTAGCTCTGCTTTATGACATCAAGCACTTTATGACAGACCAGTAAACAGTAATTTTTATATCGAATCAAAGAAAGACATTTTTCATCTTGTTAGCCTCATGTGTGACCAATGTATGAAATTTTCTACCTTCTAGCTTAATCTACTGGAAGGCATGGAAAGAAGCCCTACTGTAAGTTTTAGTGTTAGCTGAAGTTGATTCTAAAATAGATTAAAGAGTCTTGAGTTGTTACCCTAGCAACATGAGTTGTTATCAGTTATCAGGATGCAGAAAATTGTTTATTAACAGGTAGCCAGATTGATGAGAATTGGAGTCTCAGCAATTTTCCAATGGAGAGAAAGTTTCTCATTTTAAATCTATTAACTATCTCCTACCTGACCAAAAAAGAATCATATTTGGTTCACATAGATCTTCTCGAGAGTCAGTTGGAAGTCAACTTTTGCTAAGTCTTTTGCTTTCCTCTTTTTCTTTTCAACAGTTATTTATATACAGTGGCGGATTTAGACCGGAGCAAACGGAGCAGCTGCTCCAGTCAGAATTTTCTAAATTTATTATAGTGCCTGTTTGATATTAACTTAGCTCTGTTACTTCATAAATCATCAATTAATACTTCCTGATGCCCCCCAAACAACCCCTGTGGACTAGATAGGTGCCTTAGAGAACTGGTTTACATTTTGTCGTCTGAGTTGCTTATGTGTTGACTGTGGAGGAGATGTTCACAATTTTGCTCCACATGAAATACGTCATGGTCAAATAAACCAATCAGACCACTGGATTTTGCTCCAGTTGATGAAAATTTGCTCCAGGAAGTGCTGGTTAGCCAATCAAACTACTGAGCAACTGGAGCAAAATCCAGCTCTGCGATTGGTTTGAATCCGTTATCGGGAGCAAGTTGGAGCGCACTCTTTCGAATTTGAGCTTTCGTAACGTTCTGTGTGTAACGGGGCTTCGAAAAAAAACTGACGAAAGGATTTGAGTTTTTTGAAAGAGAGACAGCAAAACAGGTATGTTTACTAATGTTAATTATGTATGTCGTTTAAGGGAGCCCTCTTTTTGATGCTGTCGTTGTGGACGTTTATAAACCCAATGAGATAGGGGTTCATTTAGGCCTATAAGCAAGTCATGTTATTTAACAGATTACTTTCTTATCACAAAGTTATTTGGAAGTAATAATGGTACAGATCGTTTTGTCTAATCTAAAAGCGCAAAAGGTTCTTATGCCTTGGCCGCTGGGAATACTTGTGGGAATGTAGCTAGCTGTAATAAATAGAATCAAAGCTCTTGTCAGAGGCGAGGGGCAATTCACTCTTTCAGCTGCCAGTTTCCCTCCAAACAAACAGATTTCTAGGGATTTTTAAAAAGAGCTATAGGGTTTCAATTGTTGATTTGCCCCTCGATCAAGAGTGTTTGTCTCAAGCACGGAGCTCTGCTCTGAATTCAGGAGTTTTATGTAATTTTAATATTATGATTTTCTTTGAATATACGAAGAGAAAGGAATTGGTATCAAACGTTGCTAATCTGGGTGGGTCGCTAATGACTGATATGATATAATCGATTTCAATACTCTATAAATTGTCTTTCAAACTGATGTTTGTCTTCCTTCATCTAAGAGATAATAAAAGCTATTCACAAATGCAGCTTGTGTTGATTGAATTCAGACCATTAGCATTTTTTAGTATTACGATCACATAGGCGAGTTTTTGAAACTGATAAGAATGACACTTCTACCGATGAACAAACTGCTATTTCCGCGAAAAACCACCGCAAAGGAAACTTTCAAAGGCATCAATTTGATTAAAGGGCACATGTCGCTTTAGTAATCGGCTAATACAACAAAAACGTTTGGTGTGAAATTCCATTCTTTCGTGACTTGTCATTTATACGTCATGAAATTTTACTGCCGTGAAAAGATAAAAGATTCAGATTGGTTTATTATTTTAAAATTCCGAGTTAGTTGCGTGTTTCTGTTGAGAAAGAATTCCGTCAACTAAAGTACAGTTTCAAGCAGTTTTTTAACAAAATTTTTATAACCTCTAAATTGCTACTAGCTTTATTTAAAAGTTTGTGCTAGTTAGAAATTTTATCTGAGATTCGCATGAAATTAAAGTCGTTTTCAGAGAATCTAAAGGGCGTGGTCATAAAAATTTTTTCGGGGGCTCCGCCCCCCAACCCCCTCAGGTTCTGCTCCACTCAGAATTTTCGCTAGATCCGCCCCTGATATAATCATTACTTCAACCAAAAAGTTTATGCAAAAGCATAGTATTACTTGATGTCATTTTCGACCATGGTGTTTTTGCTTTTAATAACCCTGATATCTTTCTTTGTTCCAATTTTTTTTCTATTTGAACCAGTGGCAGCGCCAAGGGGGTATGAGGTATGATTGACCCCGCCCTTACTTTTTTCAAATCATGGTCTGAATATTTCATCTAAAAATGGATTAAAAAGTGCTAATATGGGTCCAGTACTAAAAGTGCTAATAGGTGTACTACATCATATTTCCTAAGGAAATTTAACCTGGTACAAAGTGCTGAAACGAGACAAAAGGGGCATGGTCTCAATGTTCAGGCCCATTACTCTCCTACTCTGCAGTAGCTGGTAACGCCACCGATTTGAACGTGGAATGTTATGGAAACTGGCCTGTCAAAAAATAAAGTTAAATGACAACTTAGTACTGTTTATGTATCATTTACTTACTTTTGCCAAATTATATGGTTGACAATGAAGAATTGGTTTTTTTATAGATCAACCAAAGTGTATGTACAGTCAGTGTCATTGAAAAAATGGTTGCTCATGTAAGATTTTTACCAAAGCCAGATATTAGCCAAACAAAGCTGCAATGCTTTTTTATGTACAGATTATCATCTTTAAGCCAGTTTTTCTCCAACAATTGTTATACAAGGCTTAACAATCAATATAATGCAGTTTTTACTTTAACTTTCAGGTTTTATGTCACCACTGTTGGTATCATAGTTGGAATTTTCACTGTCAAAACAAGATATCTGGTAGCTGTTGTAGTTTTTAGCCTTTCTGTATTCAATTCTGGCTTCAAAAGTGGTAAATATCATTATTCTATTTTTTCATGTCAAGAGTTAATTGTGTTAACATGCAAGAAGGTTCACACTCATTTCTCTTAAACATAATGTTACAGTGACAAAATATTTCACATCTCAGAATATCTACAATGAATCATATAATGAAGTTCAAAGACTGAGTGATTGTTTTAAGGTCTTATCCACGTCTTTTTTAGAGAGCCAAATTGATAGATTGTTTATATTTAAATGTTTGTTCTGCAAAGAACTTTTCATTTTGCTTTTCAGTTGTCACAGAATTCTTGAGCTATTTTCACAAGATACCATCACGCTTGGAACACCGAAAGCCAGAAACCATGTCTTATGGTTTTGATGATGAGGTTGTTATGGAATTAGAACAGAAGCATTATAATTTGCAGGTTTGATGTTGCATATGATAAAAATATGATTTTCAACTTCAGCTACTTTGTACACAACAGCTGCACAATGATATAATTTTCTTTGCAAGTTTCTTAGCCTTGACCTATATTCCTTAAATTGTGTGATTTTGTAGATATGAGAAACTTTGTCCTGAGGTAGCCAGCTTTTATCAGTTTACTCAAAGATGTAGTCATGAAGCAGCCGACATTAACCTGGAATTATTTCACATGACGGAAGATTTAAGTCAATATTTTGCTCAAAAAAGTAAGAATGCTTAGATTTTTCCTTTAAAACATTAACACTGCTAAGGTAACCGAGAGGTGTAGCGTTCACCATATGATCATGAATCAATGTTTACCACAGGCAAAAGAATCGTTCCACGCTCTGGAAGATGACCTTGAATCAAGCTCTTCAACTGACTCGGAAGATTTAGCCATTAAGCCAGAAGTAAAGGTACTGCTTGACTTTGAGAGGATAGTGTTAAACGAAAATCTTTCTTTTGAAAAAGGCAGACTGCTTATTAATGTTTTATCAACACTATTATTGATAAATTTTAGGTTTTTCAGATAACTATTTTAAAATCGAATAAAATGTTGACCTGAACAATCGAATTAAATAAAAAAATCGAAGAGAATATTTAATGAAGCCTCGTTTAAAAGCAAAATTTGTTTAATGTTGATGAGTTAAAGGATACAATACAAGTTTTGGTCGTTTAAAAACAACTTTGCATAACTTAAAATCCTTTTATCAAATCAGCATAGAAATAGTGTTGTATCCAAGAATATAATTGTATGGAATGTTCAGAAGCATATAAGGAGTTTCAGCACGATCGATTGAGCATTTATAGATTAGCACTTAATCTCCCATCTGCCAAGTCAAAATGTTATTGTATCTAGGCAAAAGGCCTCAGATTTTTCACTTTAGAAGCATAATATATTAAATGGCCATTTCATACGTCGATTACTTACCCAAATTTTTATAAAGTCATCATCCTCTATATCTGAATCAATGCCAGTTGATAGATTCTACTCCCCGTCGGAATATGCTGTTTCCAATGGGTCCTTTTTCTAATTTTTATGACCAGATGTGGCAACTCTTCTTATGATGCAACTCCCCTTCGTGCATCCAAATGGCATGCGCACTAAACTTCATCTTAAGTTTGAGCAAAGAGAGTGACTTACCCATGGAAATCTTTTGCCTGTTTGTCGAAGAAAAAATTCTTCTCTATTACCGTAACACGACTGTTTTACTTTTCTAGTCTGTTGTCAATATGAATTTTGTGCAAAATCAAGAAAGGCATAGAGAGAAATCAGGTATTTTTCATATTTCTTTACTGCTAGCCCTTTTACTGGCATTTGTTGTTTATCGGAGTCCTTTATTTTCATTTTGATTGCGTGATCAAACATTATACTCTGTTTAATATGTAAGAGCTCATTCGATCATGGAAATTAACCTGTTTTGCAGACTTTAAAGGGATTTCTTTCTTGATTCTGAGAAGCCACCCCAAAAGTACCTACATCTCCTGCCCATAGAACCACCTTTTTTGTTTTTCTAATATCACATTTGTGTTTTAGTACTAATGATTATGCTTTCTCCGTCTTGCTCAAGTCAGACGTTAATAGTTGCCACACCTTGTGCTCCCAACCCCTACAGACTGATTAACCAGTAAACTATAACGATCCCTGCGAGTTGCCGAGACATTACTCTATCGATTAACTGATAGTTATTTTTCACAGGATTATCGATTGTATCAAAATTTGCGTCAAGCACCTTAGCATCGTTTACACGCCGTCGGCAAAGGCAAGGTTTGTACGCAGCCGTTTGAAACAACACACTTATTCACCACACACAAAATCTGTATTTTTTCTTTGTTTTCTTAGAATGTTTTAACAAACTTTATGACATTTTCCGCAAGAAGACTGAGCACTTTTCTAGACTTCTCATACAATCTCTTCTCAAATAATGATAGCGTTTTAGTGCGATTTTCAGTCAATAACTTGCAGATACTTTCAGGGTTGCTATTTGGCTGTTTTGACGGCCAAATTCCTCTATTTTGGCCATTTTTCAAAGCTATTGGCCGTCCAAAATTTATTTGGCCGAAAAAGTAAAAGTTGGCCAAATTTAGGTCGCATGTTCAAAGCCACAAAAATACAAAGAAAACGACAATTTTTACACAGAAAATATTCAACATTTTGTTAAAACAATCTCAAAATTGCAAATAACGAAGCAAGAAACAAAATTAAAGAAAACAGAAAATTGAAATTGAAAGCAAGTTGGAGCTTTTGTAACAAACAAAGCCAATTTTGATTACACTATTACTCTAAAGACTTAGCCAAAATGTAGCTTTTTTGTATATTTTGTTTGGCTGGCCGAATTTGGATCGCCGAATTTAGCCGTCACGCGTAAAATATTTGGCCGCCAACCATTCCAAGCATCTTGCAACCCTGGATACTTTTCCAAAGGCAGACAAGGCAGAAACATCATTCTAAAGATAGCGACCCTATCCGCTTAAGGATCCTTGACTAAAATGGGTTTATTTTTAAGTTATCTTATCACTTTTGTTAGCTTTATAGAAGACAGTTTTTCTTTTAAGTCTTTTACGTAGGTAGCATTCTTCGACATTCAACCATTTAACCTCATTTCTTTCTTGTTTATATTTTGAATGTTTAAGTTGTAGACATTTTCTTTCAGGAAATTGTTCCTCTTGCAGTGTACAATTTTCAACGATCTTAAAAAAAAGAGTAGGTGAAATTTATGAAATCATTCCCATATTTCAAGTAAATATATAGAATTTCTGTAACTGAATTTTCTACCAAGAATTGTTATTTGATATCAAGACGTTTAGTAGACAATTCTTATATAAAAAGTTATCCAACATAACGTGCCTGCAAATACTGCTTTTTAAAGTTGTGTTCGTGTCAACGATTGTGATTATTTTCCTTAGACCTACTGCAGACATTGTGGGTATAGCTATTGTTCAAAATGCTGTAACCAACGAGTTCCTCGAGTCGTATTTGGAGCAACAGGTAATTGAAGCAAAGATTATACCATTTATTTTTACTTAATTTGTTACTCTGAAGTCGAGAATAACGAGAGGTTGCGATGCAAGGGGGGGGTCCTTACCAGCTCAAGCATACGATGAACCGGGGATATCAAACAGGGGGTCGCAGTTAAAAAAAATTCAATAGAGCCGAAGTTCTGTTGAAGTGATCGCAAGGATATTTCGAATCTTGATTTTTTAGTTGAGCATTTTCGTCAGTGATGCAAATGGCTTCAATTGTTCTTCAAAGTGTTCTTCAATTGTAGAGGTTCTTCAAAAATCCAGACAAAATAAATGACACACACGGGGGTAACCTCTGAATTATCAAGATTTGCATACGAAAGCTTGAGCAAGAATATCTCTCCCTGCACTGAAACGTAGCGATAGGCCATTATAAGGCCAGAGTTATTAGGAAACGAAGTTATTAGGCCTTTTTATGCTGGCCTAATAATTTGATGATTCCTTTTATCAGATATGAAAGATTTCATTGGAAAGAAGGCCTTTTGCAACTACTGGATATTTCTATGCATCAAGTATTTATATTTTTAGCGTCAATACCTTCTCTTTATCTATAGTTTTACCGTCATCTTCTTTATAATTGCCATCAAATTTTCTGTATCTTCTTCTTAACCTACCATTTATATTTTTCCATTCTAGCACCGGCTGCTTATGAAGAGAGGGTACTAGTGTGCAAATCTTGTTATGCCTTTCTGATGAATCGAATGAGAGGAACTAACACTGAGATTGTGGAATGAATACTGTCACTGTAGCGTCTCGCCATTAGTAAATTGTCATGATATGCAGGACAGCAATTTATCCTGCTTTGTAGATATTGATCAATGTGCTGGCTGTATATGTTAATACTTATAATACAAACAGCTTTGTATGTAGCACTTAGTCCCAGCAGCCCAAACGGTTGCCTTTTCAAAAGCCCACGGTTTCGCAATATTTTTTCGTTTCTTAGTCAGTGTAATTGAAGTAAGCTGCATTTATGAATCCTACAGTCAACGACGCTCTTTTACAGCGTCAATATTCTTTGAAGAAATGATGAAGCCACACATTAATTCCACACCTTTAGTTTCACTTCTTTAAAGCCACACCCTTAAGCAACACCCTTCTACCGTATGGGTACTTTGACAATTTTGTAGAATGATATGAATATGTTTTGCCACGGTGTTTTTGGTACAAGCATCTTCTTGTATTTAATCTTATGCTAGTTAAAAATCCTTTAATATGTAAATAAATCGAAATGCTCTGTTTAATCATTCTAGCATTTCGTTTAATAATACCTAATATGATCGTAAAGATATTTATTTATAAATGGGAAAATTATATTTTATTTGGTTTTTAATAATATTGAATGCTTGATATCAGCAATAATTTTTGTATCTTAAAAGCAATAAATTTTTTAGCTTAATTGCAACGTATAATAGAATTTTACTTTGTTTATGTTTGAAACATTCGCTAAGATTTTTAGCTTGGATTATAATGTTTAAGCTTCTAACTGTTAAATGGTTTTGTTGCAGTAAACAGATCTTCAGTTTTTTCTAGTTCTTCTGTTTTTCGCTCCCCTTTCGTATTTCCTATTCTTACAGCTGGATAATGTCGAATAATAACAGCTTTTGTAAAGCTGGTTGTTAGAGATTTCGAAACAACTTTGCCACTAAAACAACATTGTATCTTGAGAAAAATAAAGCTGTTTTTGTGATTCTTGCCATATTTGGTTTATCATATAGAAGTTATCTTATAGTGTGCTGATAAAATATTAGAGGGCAATTTTGTTCTTCCAGTTATGAAACAGATGTTGTTCACAACATAATTTACGTAAAATGTCAACAGTACTTTAATTGAAGAAAATTAAGAACTTTGTCCAGAGATACTTTGGACCTTGCACAGAGTTGTAAAATTACTGTTTTTGTACGTAAAATAATTTAAGGCAAGACCAAAAGCTGCTTTGAACTTTACTGCCAACTTATTTGATATCCTTCTTTAGACTAAATATGAATTTGTCGAATATGATAATTTATAGGATCAGCAATTGATATAGGAGCGGACAGAATTTCTGTCGACGATGGCTCGTAATTTTCCTTGTTCTTACGTAAGTTGTGTTACCTTGCAGAGAATTACAGTAATTGAATATTTGATGAATTAGAGAAATAGAAAATGCAAGAAGGTTTTGGAGATTCGTTTTTGTTATTGCTGTCATTTTTATCATAGATACAAACTATTTCCTTAAAGCAATAATCAGACAAATAAACGAGCTTTGTTTATTCATCGTAGGTTTATCAGAATTACTTGCATGAAAGAATGCTAGGCAGATTTTTTAGTCATGCGCATTGGGAAAAATTCCATGCATACATACGTTACTGAAGATATCTGTTTGTATATGCTGCAAAAAATATCATTTTCTAGATCGAAACCGCAGAAAAGTGAAAACCTGCTGTTCTTTCAAGTTCACATTTGTGATTAATTTTTATTTTGATGGTTCCAAAAAGATGTCCAAAAAAGTATTTCTGCTGTGCAATATCACATCAAGAAAAAAACCTTCAAATAGCATTCCTTCTTTAATCTTTTTTACTTCAGTACTTGAAGATTTTTAAACACCAAATTCTAAAGAGCTACTTTTTAGAAACACAAAAATGTAGCATGAGATAACATGAGATAGCATGCGATAGCTCAACAAAAACGAAGAGAAGAATATTCCCATCTCATCTCCATCCATCCCATCTCTAAAGCAAGAATATTCTAGAAGTTTCTTCAGGTCGAGAAAGAAAATTTCTTAAAAACATTTCTTATAATATAAGGAAAGTAAATGACACCATTTCAATTGATTTCTACTTGTTTATGATTCCGCTCTCAATGCTACACCCAGGTAGCGGCAGTAATGGTTTAGTGGTGTAAGTGACAGACATAGACAGAAGTCTCTTCTATGGTGGTCCAAGTAAATCTTGTGCCACAAAATGGTAAGCACAATACCCACAAACCAGCATTGGCTTTTTACAGACAGTATGGTAACATATTTAGCTTTCTTTTTATCATCAATCGAAACCTAAGGAGAAAAACAACAGTGGGGAAGGATCTGGGAGAGTACTTGCAATTCAACAGAATTACAATAATAAGTTTGTCTCACATAAGATGTCGGAAAAATTGTTTATAAAGATAAGTTTTGAACTGTCATAAACGTTGAAGGAAATTTCCAGGATTATCTAATGTGTGACAAACGATTAGATAAACAAAATACAGTAAATAAGATAGGTAGGGCGCTGCTGGTAGTTTTATTCAGTTTACTCTAGCCTTCCAGTTGACAAAATGAATGGTCAAGCTCAGCTTGTTTGCAATATTGTTGAAACGTGGATTACCAAAAAGGAGTAGTTCACATAAAGCCTCAGAGTTAGGATCCTTGGATTTCTGGCCCTGGGATTTCTGGAAGCTGATCAAAAAGATCGTTACGCATTTGGTCATACATGGGGCAGTGCAGGAGAAATTGCTCATTGTCCTCAATGCCTGTATTGCACGTGCAGATGGGACTCAAAGATTCAAAGTTGTGCGGAAACTTGTGCTCGCTTAGGGGACTGAATCTAACCCGGAGCATAGTTAAGCATCTCACACCACGTGTTAATAATTATATATTTAGGTTAATGCTGAATTTATATTTCATATTCTAATTACTTACACAATAAACCCTTGAGTTTTAACTGAGAATGAGAAATAAGTCTGATTTATATAAATAGTTGAAACGTTAAAGAAATCGAAAAAGGTATCATCAAGATAGAAATTGCTGTTCTTCCCGCAAGGCAAGTTTTATATTCTCATCTCAAAAATTGTGTTTTGAGGCCATTTTCTTAAATTTGTTTAATTAAGGTACGCAGAGTCCTTATATTCAAAGAAATTGAACTCTCAGCAATATATGAGAATCCTTTCTTTGAGTGCTCTGACAAATGCAAATAAATCTCTTCATTTTTGAAGGTCTGGTGCTTCAGACTGTAACTAACTTTCAGCAAAATTAAAGCACAAAAATACAATAATAGAGATGCAAAACACAAAAGGAGAACATTGATTATCAATAAAAAAAACTCTTAAAGACTTAACCGATATTATGCAATATTCAGGAACTTCTTTTATAATTATTCCCCATAGTTTAATTTGGTATAATTCTTAAATGATAATTTGAAAATAATTTGATAATAAACTTTGAAACGCAAAAAATGCAACACGGTTTTACAATAAGGATTGAGGTGGGAAGAGCCAGCAATACAAAGATGGAGAGACAAGGTCAGAGCAGCTTGCTCTAGGGATTACAGCAGGGTGAATGTAGCAAAAGAAAGGAAAAAAGCTGAAGAGCATCGAACAATCCACGTCTTGAAGGGATGCTGCGAAGATTTCCATACGACAGCCTTCTCTTTTTCGCACCCTAATATGTGGCTAAAGGTGAGGTTTTTCCAGGCAAAATGCGTTGGTGTGAAACCAAACTCACCATATGCTCCAAGTAATTTTGTGAAATGACACCCCTGACAATTTAATTCTCACAATTACCGATAAACCAAGATCATAATTTCAACTTTTACTGATAATCCCAAAAATATCGCCGGCTTCTTCAAGAAGTGGGCTGTGACCGAGAAGCCGTGACCCCCACAACTGTGAACCCCACCACCTGTGAACCCCACAACCAACCTCCACTTGCCTCTGTACTAGTGCAATTGACCCCTTTTAAGGGCTTTATAAAGTAACGTAGATCAGCTGGGATTGAAGAAGATGGTTTCCAGCTTTTTTCACGATGAAAGGCCTCCTAGAATTCTAGAATCTAATCACTTTGATTTCACTAACTGCTCATTCGAGCTGAGTCCATCATCAATAGTCATCATGGGTGATTAAGTTTTGCTAACTTCTTATATTTCAGAATCATTTTATATTAGAGATCGCTCTGTACCTTTCCCTTATAATTGCACACATGTCAATGCTATTTACTGTGGATTCGAGCTTAGTTTACTTTGCTACATCATTTCAGAGACTTTGTTGGAATTTAAATGTTTGATATTTGTGTGATTTACCGTTACATGTGCCTCGCCACGTATAATGGCCATTATCCAAGACTGGCTAGAGTCCAAGATTGAACTCAATTCAAAACTTGGCATAATTAAAGGCCGGTCAAAATTTGAGAGCGGTTTTTGAAGCTAAAACGACCTCTTTTGCATAAAAAATTATTACTTTTCACCTTTTTTTTATAAATAAAGCTATCTTTGAATAGAGGGCTGCAAATCTCAAACCGAGAAATCTCAAAATCAATTTACCAGAAAATATCTGACTACACACATAAACCGAAAGAAAAAGTGTAGAAAATAAAAAAATTCTATTGCCTGGAAGTAAGTAACAAGAAACTTTAATTGTAGAATTCCATACCTGCCTTAGTATGACTTACCATCGATATACTAAACTTATTTTAACTATTGATTAAATAAATGTTCCTGGTAAATGATAACGTTGGTAAATTGTAAATGATTATGTTCCTCGACCAGCATGAAGAAATAATAATTGTGGGAAACTGAACACTTCAGCATGGAGAGAATTAACTTTATAGGAAGCACGGATATCGTAATACGATTAAATACAGTTTAGAATTAGAAAATAGAAGGAGAAATCTCTAAAGGAAAGGAGTACATTTGCAAGAGATTAATGAATGAAATGGAGCTTGTTGCTTGACAGCCGCCGGATAATCTTGTATATGACATGGCTGGGTGTGACTTTAAACTGTCTAGTATCAAAGTACAAATGATACTTTTAATACAAAATGATAGCATTTGTAATTTCAATGCTCTTTTTTGCGAGTCGATCTGAAAAACCCTCTGAAAATTGGAGACTTGGAGACAAGGATAGAGTCATAGCCGCAACCCACCTAGCTCTCCCCTTGTGCCATCCCTTTTAAAGTACCAACTTGTGTAAAAGGAGATAACCATGAAAAGAGATTTTATAAATCCTGATGGGAAAGGAGAGTTGAGACCGAATAAAGGCCTATATGTACAAATAATTATTGCCATAAGGATGAAAACGTCAATTGTGGAAGTAAAAAGCAAGACTAATAAAGTTGCGAAAATGCAAATACTTATGCAATAATTGCATTAAGAGAGAAAATATGCTTATAGATTATACGGCTTTCTGTCAAACAGTGACAAAGAGAGGGGGCTGCACAACGGAGCACAATCCCTGATGTCTTGGGAGGCTACAAGCTGGTCAACTAAAACACGAATCAGAGGTGGGTAGCATATATTTCATTTTGCAGTGTTTCTAATCGTTCCGATATACTATTTCATCCAAGATGAAAATATTGCTTCAACTAAAAGGTGACTCCTTGGAAACTTCTTGAAAAGACCAGCCAGAGGTGCCAAGAAAGGAGTATCTCTTTAAGGGTGTGGTCATAAGTGTATGCTGCTTTTATGTGTTACCATTTGAAGATTCATATTTTAGTGCCATACTTCGAAAGTTCCACTGCTACAGAAATGTTAATACGTTACAATGGTTGCAAAAAGTTAATTAATTCTTATTATGAGAAAAAAATTTCTTCTTTTACCCGTCAAAATCCTATTAGTGCCATCGGACAGAATGTTAGGGGGTACAGCGCCCCTTCATAACCCCTCTTTTGGAACGTCCTTGCGACCAGCTTTTTAACTTCTTTGTCATTGGTCAACAAATACTGCAACAGTATGTTTTACATCTATTCTTACTCAATCTTTCTGAAAACCCAAATTGATGAACTTAGTAATGGCGGACATGTACCATAAGTCTTTTGGATTATTTCGGTTGGGAACTGATTTAAGGTCGGAGGAGGAGCTTATATAAATCATATAAAATCGCCATTGGGTTACCTCGATTTCCAATGTTTCTCACTTTTTCAAGGTCAAAAATTCTCAAGATCGATTAGAGTTTTAATTTCACTTGGAATTTATGATTGCTCATTGACTAAAATCAATGCTTGGTTGAGGGTATTCGAGGCTTACTTCGGGTCCAAATTCGTGATGTTTTGTACCCTGGATAGGTTGGTTGAGCCCGGGAGGGTTGAGCAAAAATTATAAACAGGTTTCAGTGTTGAACTATCACCGCAAAGCAACGCAGAAATGAAGCCCTCTTGGTTCACCAGATATTCTCACTGGATTACATGTTTGCTCCTAGTCTCCGGTATTTGAACAGAGTACTTAGCTATTGTACTGTGCTATTGGCTGAGCGAAGTAACAACAACATTATGGAGAGAAATTCTGCCGCCTATAATATTTCCTATGATTTTCATTAATATCTTTTCCAGCTTTCCACGGATCGAATAACAGAGTCATAGCCTTGGAACTGGAATTTTTTCAATGTGTTCATTATAATATCTAGCCCTAAAAATTGTAGAGACAGGTGCATCTTCCTTTATGCACTCGAATGAATTACCTGGACGACATGGCTCTGGCTGCAAAATCAGTCTTATAAGATCAGCATCAAGCACATCTCCACAAGATGACCCTTACTGACATGTTGAATTTCAAGCTTTGAAACTTTTTGTTATTCAACATTGTTTTCAGAGAGGGAAGGGGGATGCTACTGAACTTATGGGAAAGTTTTGCTTAGTGTACCAAGACTTTGGCAAGCATTGTAGCTTTGCATTAGAGGAAAACCTAACTGACATGCTTTATCTTACATACACTCTTTTTTTATAAGAACAATTTTATAAGAACACGAGCCTCAAAACTGGTCAAAAGTTAAGAACAAATTAAGAACAAGCTGAGACTGAGCTTCTGCCAAATGCAATTTTGAGCAACGTTTTTCTCAAAATCTAGGATTTTTAGCGATGTGTGGGTGCTTTTTCGGCGAATATTCAAATTTGTCAGCAAATTCAGGCTGTCTCTCTAACTTTGTTGGCAAATGAGGCTTGAACACCTCCTAAGAGCGAAAAAGCTAGCAATAGCACTGCTTACACCCTCTTAATTTAAGAACAAATTAAGAACAATCCAGCCTCAGATTTTCGAAAATTAGGAACAGTCAGCCTGAACTTAAATTTACTGGTTTTTATAAAAAAAAGAGTGTATATCATTATGTGGTTTCTAACCAATCAAATCAAGTCTTACATAAGTTTCAATGTTGCTGTGAATGATATTAAAAACATATGCTTTTATCCAAAAGTCCTCTTTCCTAGAACATTCTTAGGGACCTCTTTAGGGCCAAAATGTTTTGGGGGCCCTTAGTTTTGTGCGTAAAGGTGCACGTCAGCTCGTTGGTAGAGCGATGGGCTAGGCCAAAGGGCCTAGGCCCCGAATAAGTAATGTCACAGAATTCTGTGGTAATGTACAAAATATACTACTTCTTTGGTGTTATCTCTAGTGCTTTAGCGGAAAGATTTACTTATAACGTGATCAACACATACTAATAACCTGATAACATAAACAAAAGCTAATCAACAGGACAATATGAGAGTCACAGTACATGTTGAAAGACAAACACATTGCCATAAAAAGGCGTTCACTAACACAATAGGACTTAAAGGTAATGTGTCTGTTTAAAGAGCTGCGTATACCCAACTTGTCAAGAGTAACATCAAAATAACGACTTGTGATTGGTCAGTATTCTTGCGATGCAAAACTGCTCACATGAAAAGCTAACCTCGTAGCAGGGTAGATTAACAGACGACCGATGGCTGGGACGATAACATGAAAAATCACATGTTTCTGGAAACCCCCGCAGAGTTACTTGCTTTAGTTGGACACCTTACCTTTATAAGAACATATGTGATCTAAACATGTAACGGGAACATTACTAAATTGATTAAATATAAAATCCAAACCATTACACTAATTTCCATCTGGTATTGCCTTTTGCTAGCATGCTTGCCAAAATCAGATTTACAGCTACTATAAAACATTCAGTCGTGCTTCTATTCTGTGCGTGAACTCTGTTGAATTTCAACCGCAAGAAAAGCTGCTTTAAGTATGAGTGCTTCTGGAGGTTTTTAACGCCTTTCGCTTGAGAATGAGCTTCGATGCTTCGATGCTTGATGCAAATTGGAAATTTTTCCAGCCAGTTGTCTATTTTATAAGACATTCTTCCAATTTTTTATTTTGAAGGAACCAATGCAAGAAACAAGGGCGAATAGAAATTTGCGGAGGGGAAGACTTTGGCCCGCGCGCCTTAGGTTGCCCGTCCCACCAAGGTAACCACTCTGCCTGATCTTTGTGATGAAAACAATCTTTAAAGACAGCAAAAAGCTTAACCTGTTTTGTTTACAAATCTCCGTCAATTGTTGAAGAGACTGTGGCTGTTTAGGCTTTCACTCGATACACAGTAGCATACACGTTCGTTGGGTGGGTTGCAACGTGAAGCTCACAGCTATTTCCTTCGAGCAACGGATGTAAAAACACTACAATATCCTTTGCTTTTATGACAGCATCTACTGTGTTTGAACAAACTACAGCAAATTCCCGATAACTCGAACTCCCGGGACCGCGCACTAGTTTAAAAGTGGAGGGGCTGAAATGGGTGTCCCAAAAATTTTTGAGGCTGCGCCCTCTAGAACGCCGGAAAAACACCCCTTTTAGAAAATATTGCTTATTTCTACTCAATTTTTATCAACAGTTTGGTTCAGTGAAGATATCAATAACTTTGAAAATAGATAAAATTATCTTGAGGGTAATGAAATACCCAGCTAACCAAGTTAGAAAAATACATCATATCATTAAACAAGATAAGGCCTGGTTCAAACGTCGCACTTCTCATGTGCCGAACCTAACTTTGTTTGGAGCGACACTTGAGCATGTTTAGCGCGACTCCCGTTTCAAACGTCGAACTTAATTATGTCGCGCCAATTGGGTTTCAGGATTGTTACATGAAGTATCTTGGTTAAGGCGCGCAATCTCAAATATTTGTTTGAAACGCATGCGCCCTCCAAGAAAGAAATGAATTCTGGGAAGGAAAATAAATTAAATATAATTATACATTGAGTTCGGTACATGACAAGTTCGACGCTTGAAACCGTGCCGTGCTGGAGTCGTGCAGCTCGGCAAGCTCTGCTGATCCAAACTAGTCTGCCGCTCCTAACTCAATCTGCCGTACCAAATTGATTCAAACGTCGCGCCCCTCATGTACTTAATTCTCGAGTTAGGTTCGGCACATGAGAAGCGCGACGTTTGAACCAGGCATAAAACACCTAGAAAATGAACAAAAAGGTTCCGGTCAAGAAAAACTGCTACTACATAGAAGTAAACTATCCAAAGTGGCGTTAGAGTAAACCTTCCAGAAAATTTTCTAGCCTATTACACGCTTATTTCGTTATAAGGAACCACTTTATAAGGAACCTACATGTAGAAGGCCGAAATATTCAAAGAACTTATACAACTAAAAATGAAATCCCTAAGGAACTTTTCGATTTGAAAAATTTTTATAACTGCAAGCATCACGAACTAAAAAGCTGGTTCCATTTATTTGCAGCCAATACTCGCATAGATTGTTTGCTATTCGTGTGTCAAGTGCTTCATTGAGTAGTTTCCGCATATGCTGTCTCGCCCATTTCTCTATTAAGTGTAAGGGCTTATTTAGTCAAAACAAATTGAGGAACTATTAAGGAACTTTTGGTACTACAATTTGATGGTTTGAGGTCTACGAATAAGGAACTTTTGGAACTAGGCCTTGAGGTATGTTCCTTACAAAAGAGCGCGTATTGCAAAAAAGTGAGGGGGCTATAGCCCCTGCTATCCCAATGGCTGCGCGGTGCCTGTGACCCGATAACTCAAACTCCCAATAACTCGAACATTTAAAAAGTCCAACTGATATTGCATCGCTCTTGACCACTTCACTCATCAAAAATACCCCGTATAATTCGAGCATTCGCTATCTGGAACCACTTCATTTGTCCCTTGAAGGTTCGAGCTATCGGGAGTTCACTGCAATTTGCTCTATTAGACTGTCACTATTTTTATTAGAAATATACTAATAAACAAAGAATATGAATCAAAATGAACAAAGATATCAACAACAAAGTAGCTTTGTCTGTTGGCAACTCTCTGTAGATTGCTGGAATACTCTGCTATAATTAATTTTCTGTGCAAGTTTTACAAAGATTTTTTAAATATTTCCATGGGAAATTATTCAACTCAGTCATTATTCGCCTGATTGACCATGCACTTGATAAGTTCATGCAAATGCAAGAGGGTCTCCTACGAGCAAAGTTAACAGGAAATTTTTTCGACGATGCCCTTGAGATTAGCTTAAAATCATTTCAGAATATTCCTCCGCTGCTGATAGTAAGATAAATAAAGTAAAATCTTGGCGTTACTTTTTTACTACTGAATACCAACAAATTATTTTTACCAAATGAAACAGAATTTAGCGAAGGAAACAGATATTTTTTGGGGGGGATGTCGCACCCCCTACACCCCCGCTAAATCCATCCCTGGGCTTATGATAATGAGAGTTGCAGCAGTGGTCACTAGCTTTGCCCTATTTGCATCCCCTCCTCGACTCTGTTATTTGGTATGGTTTTTATTTCCTCTAGTTGTTTTTCATGTTGTTATTATGGAATTTCCATCGTTAACATGTCACACGTGGCGAGTAATGGCACCTCTTCGGGGACGGATATGCGCCACTCTAACTAACAGTGAATCACGCTTATACTGAGAGGCTAATCGCTCGATAGAGATATCGTACGCCTTTGATGTAAATCCTATTGTTTTATCTTAAAATGCCGGGAAATCTCTGGAAATCCCTTCGCTTTTGTGGGAATCTGTACGCTGTTTGCAATCACTAGCTTAAACAAGGTCTACTAACTTTTGATAAACTTAACGTTGCAATGAGAAAAAACGTCAAACTTAAATTAACTACTTCAATGCCAAAATCTTCGACAGATACAAATTCGCTAGCGGAAAAAAATGATTCTATTTTGATTATATTTTTGGCAATTTTTCTAGCAATTTTTTATCGGTTTTTGGGCCTCTACGGCAGATATTATTGCAAAACGTTTTAAACAATTATTTTTCTTCTAATTTCAGAGTTCGTTAAATACTTTGTGTTTTGTTGTTGCTCTTGCTGTTGACCTATAAATGAAAAACGTTTACTTTAATGAGATACAATTCTTTCTTTAAGCAAAAAGTCGACTGCGTGATTCAAAATTCGGTACATTTAGGCCACCTGGGGTAATAAACAACGGCGTACGTGACTACAACTTCCAATATGCGTGCGCCAACACGTATGACGTAATAACGCGACTGGCCTGCGAAGAATGAGATATATTCAAAGCGATGAAAATAAAATCTAGACCCCCTTAACAATAGAAAGACACAAAAACTTTAATAAATGTCGACTAAGAAAAGTGTTTTGTAGCTTTGGCAGATACTAAAGTGGCTTAGGGCATATGTCGATCAACAACTGACCAATGAACAAGCGTGATCGCTTGCACCCAGGATTTGATTGAATTCCAAACCGAGAATAATTTCAGTGGATTCTGTTGGTTATGACAGTATCTTGGGTGGATATTATATAAATCTCTTTGTAGACGATTTTATCTTTATTTAAAGCGAAATCAAGCAATTAACTTTTTAGATCGAAACTAATGCTTCAACTGTTAAGAACTGTTCTTAAAATTTTAAAGGATGTGCCTCAGCACCCCTCTAGATTCGTACTTGGGTCGGTTGAATTTTAAAAACGGTTTGCAGGCAACAAAAATATGTTAAATTCTTACTCTTAAATTGAATGTCCACTAGGGGAAATCAATGGTTTTGATCGACTTCTACCTTGTTTACCTTTCGCAACATGACTGCATACATTTTCAAATCTGGGACACAATTTTCAAAAATCTAATGATAGGCGCATAATTTGTACTGTCTCAATATCAAACAAAAATATAATTCATACCAATTTTGACCAATTTCCATAACCAAATTTGGCCCTTGAAGTTTCGGATTTTAACTGACAAAATCCGAACAGCAAATCACCTTTTGGTAGGAATTGGTAAATCCTGAGAAATCATTTTGTTTTGTGGAAATCTAGTACTTTCTTAACAAAAGTGAATTGCCTCTCGAATTTACGGTAAGTACTTCAGTCCAAGTAATTTATGTTGCTAAGAGTTTGGGAATTACCTACAGCTGAAGTTTGAGAAGTTTCCGTAAAAACAATGATTTTTCCGAAAATCCATCAAATTTTTAAAGCAGAGGGGGCCACGGCACGGCCCCCTGCCCCCTGGCCACGACACCCCTGGAGATAGCACAATTACTACGCATTCTACGAGGATATTTTAAGCAGCGACTAACCTTCTTGCCAAATTTGCTTATGCAACATTAGCTTATTGAAATCTGCCATCCGAACTTGGTTTCTAATCTGTCTTGGTAATCTGTTTTCATATAATTAGCCCCTCCTTTTCAAAATACTTCCCAGTAGTTGCGGAAATGGTGGGTCACGCAAATGGATATCAACCTTCATTAACATTGACGATAAGAAGCTTTGGGTGATTTGGTTGAATAATATTAGTACAAGCAAATGTTTATATTTAACAACTGCACCACAACCACACCTCGCTGAACCATTTTAAAAGACGGGAGCAATGGTACAGAATTGAAAATATCTCTCCACCTGTTAACTTAACTGACCTGATCTTTTTGTTTAAAATCACAATAACTGTATCAGAAAAACTTAAAATTTTTGCAAACATTGAAATCAAAGGAAATCTTTACAAAGAGCAGATATTGTAAGATATTGTAAATTTTTTTTATGAGAAGTTATTTTTTTTACGTATTCTTAATTACAAGTTGCTCAAAAGTTGATTTATAATGATCATGAGCTATTCTCATTACGCTTTCATGAATCCGGTTTATCCGTATATTACTTTTCCTACTGCAAAACATCAAAATATAAGGACAATGATTAAAATATAATAATATGAACGTTTTCATCAAAAGAACTCAATTTTATTAAAAGGACTCAGTTTCGATACCCCTTAGTACTCGACAGTCCAGAACTTCAATTCTTGGTCCATACCAATATGATGAACGAACGTATGGCATAGCATTTTTTTAGGATTATCAGCTGGTGGGACAACCCTTTGTTTTTATAGAGTGGAAGACAATAACCTATCGTTTTAAACATGGGAGGTCACTGGGGCAGGATGGGCAATTGCACCCTAGTTAGATTGTAATGGAACTTCACCAGAGAAGCATATTGGTGAAACATATTTTAGTGCTATTTTGAGGCATACATATTCGTATAAAGGAAAGGTGGGGGGGGGGGGTAAAGCGCCAAGAAAAAGGATAAATCAATGTAAAAATAAATAAAATTACGAGGACAAGGGGGCAGCTGCCTCCCTGTGCCCCTTACTCTGGCGACACTGCTTGGTAGGCATAATAAAGGCATTATAAAGTATTATGAAGGAACGAAAAAAAGAGGTGTCAATGAAATTGTATCTAGGCAGGGAATAAAGAGGGGTTCAGCAGCTTATTGCTCTTATGGCTTTCCTATCAACTTATCATTAAATTTTGTTATTGCTTTTTACACAACAGAATACAAGCAGGGGGTTGAAATAAAGAAACGTGAAGTTATTGCTATGGTCGTATTGCCCTTTCAACTGCCAACAGTTTGGAAACACAAGAGCAACTTGATATAACTGACAAAAAAGATCAGTAGTAAAAAATGAAAAGTAAAATTGAAACTCGATTCAGTCTGGTAGCCATAAATTCCCTGAGGGCATCGGCATATTAGCCAAGGGGCACCTCTTTCAGACTCCATATCATATGGCATATGCTGTAATATTGTTGCATAAAGTAGTTGATGTCTGAACTATAACTGGGGTAGCATATTCTGGGAATGGGAGGGAATGAGGTAGCATATTCTGGTATAGGCTTGTAATGGGAGAATTTTTATAATAAAGCCCCCGTAAAGCATTTCCGTGTGAGACTTTAAACAAGTTTCTCATCAACTCTTACCCAATTATGATTCACAAAAATAACAGCCTTTTCAAGTAAAATAAGGCACTCAGAACCGATCAACAAACATACTATCAGAATTTATGGCACAATGAAATTTCAGCTAACAGAGATGAAAGAAACCTCATCAATATTTCTTCTAAGAATCGGGTTATCAAGCGCAGGGCCTTAAAACAGCCTATCCTAAGCGTTTTCTAATAGATTATTAAACAAAACACTATGTTTTGCCTTAATTCTGTGGAAACCAAAATGGTTATGGGTTGATTGCAAAATCTTTACTTTTTTATGAAAGTATTTTGGAAATGTTGTTGTTGGTTTTGACGGAAATTCCCTTCGGCATCTGTGGAAAATGTTTGAGAATAGCCTGTAAACTTTTTTGAGGTTAGGATGAAGACAGAAAAATTACAGATCGTTTGTTATGTTGAGTAAAGTAAATAGTGAAATGTAAAATGGGTCTTTCGTCAGCGTTTCAACAACGCTTTCAGGCATGTCAACAAGTATTGTATACAAATTTGCTGTGGAAATGGGAAAATGAGATATAACATCTTGTGTACTCACGTTTGGTAAATTTTATGGGACTATTGCGTAAAAAGGCAATTTTAACACTTGCGTTGGAAATTAAACAGTCGTTAATGAGAACATCATATCAAAGTAGCTGTGTAGTTTATGGGAAAACCAAACATTGAATGCGAAGGGAAAACCATTGCTTAATGCAATTCTAAATCAATAATAGCAAAAGGGCACGCCTCCAGCCAAATAAAGTACTTTATCTCGATACTTGGGCATGGCATCCGATTACGACGACGCCTACCTATTTTACACAATAATCATTGATGTGGTCGTGGTCTTTGTCGCGTTAGCTGAAGTACTCGCGGAATGTGTCACGCTTCGATGCTAATACTACATACAATCGCTAAACACAATTTACGGTCTTGAAAAGGCGCGTACTTAGTACACTGCCACGAGCGTTCTTTCGTCAGACGAAAGTTGTGTAGCCGCGGAACAGATCACTTGCGGACGCGTCTTCAATGGAAGCCCAATAACAGGTCAATCAGATAGCAATGGAAATTTTATATCAAATTTTGAAACAATATCTTATGTTATTAATATTTTATAATTTTATTGGCTATGCTGCACTCAGTATTCCTGTAGAGTACAGTTCGACATTTTCTGCAAGCAACGGCCCAGTATTTCCAGAGCTACGGGCATTTGCCAGCCACAGGGAAAGAAACACTAATTTCAGCGGACATTTCAGTGGAGAACTTTTGACATCCTATGCAAGCAAGCATTTTGACGAGGATGCCCAAGCCTGGGATATATCGAAGCTTTTGTCTTATGAAACTGTGTGGCCAAATGGAAGAAGGATAACGACTAATGTGAAAGTTGACAGCCACTCATTGCCTCATGTGAATGGGAACGACTTTGGACGAATACCGGCTTTCAATTTTACTGTTGCTAAAGAAACTGGAAAAAACCATCGAAGAAAAAGGAACAGTAGGCGGAAGAAACGCATGGTTTACGGCCCTGATGATCGATTTTATATTCCAGTATCAATTTTTGGGAATATGCAACCCTATAGTTCATCAGTTAAAATTTCATCTGGTTGCACGGGGGTAGTCGTATCGCCCCGTCACGTCCTCACTGCAGCCCATTGTGTCCATGACCAGAAGGATTTTGTCGAAGGAATTAAAGATTTGAAGGTTGGCTTTTTGGAATCAGGGTCAAAAACGAATTGGATTGATGTACAAAATCTGCGAATATCTAAAGGCTGGGTGGATGGCGATCGGCTAACAGGGCCGTGTTTTGATTATGCTCTTCTCCGTTTAAAAAGGAAGCACAACCGTCCGTTTCTCAGTCTGTCTGTGAGTCCTGACGGTGATCGAGGTATTGGGGAAAGGATCTATTTCACAAGTTTCGAAGATGACAAACCGCAAAATACAATGTGGTACAGGTAAGATTGTATCAATAGCGAATAAGCTTTTTGATCTCAAGTAATTAAAACTAAAGCAAAAAAGAATCGGGTTGATTAAATTATGTTTGAGTTGATAAAAAAGTTTCCACTGTTTAGTGTTGCCGCAGTCAATAATAGGAAATCCTACTTGATCGGTCCCTAACGTGCGAATTGGAGAGATCTCAGAGGTAAAACTAGAAACACACACCCCCCCCCCCCCTGTAAATAATGTACGGAAGTATTAGTGTGTTGCAGCCTGAAAAAGTCCAGTTTATTGGGAAAATTTATAAATATCTCATTTACTTCTTTGTACCACTTAATAGGGTCATAAGGCCAAGCACGTCATAGCTAAAGGTAAACCCCTATCTATGAGAACGGCGTGTTTGGAAAATTTTCAACAAGTAGTCAGCAGTATTTATTTGTTTCTCCCCAGAAATCGTGCGCATGTTGATCTTAGCTCGCAATCGACGAAAGGTATTTCTTGCTCAAGAGTATAATCTGTTTGTACAGCCTTCCGATATGGAGGATTAAACTTTCAACCCTTGGTTTCAATATAGATGTTTATATTAGTTTTAAGTGGCTCGAGGTTATATCTTTTTTAGGCAGAGACCACAAGGGAGTTTTCACTAATATATACATTATGCAACGTTCAGCGGAATCCAACGTAAAATCACGGGTTGCGTATTTTCATTGTATTTCCACGAATAAGCCACTGCTTTCTGTGTTGAATTACTGCATATGTGCCAAATCATTTTCCGTGCATAAAACGAAACTCATTTCGTATGTTAAGCCAAAATAAAATAGAGAACTATTCTATTCTAGGTCGTTTTTTTACCTTTGTTAAGCACAATTCATTTTAACATATGAAAATAATTTGAGACATTTGGCATTCCGCAACTAGCTGATACAAGGGGCAATTCACTCTTGCAAATAGTGTACGAGATTTTCCCTAAAACAAAAGGATTTCTGGTGATTTCCAGATAAAACAATAGGATTTTCACCAAAGGTGTACGAGATTTGTCGGAGAGATTTGCCCCTCGAGCTTATATAGGTAAAATAAAGTTACTGGAAAGAGGACGTTTGCTCAGAACGAAATTACATAAAGTTTTTTCTGAAATACGTGATGCCTGTTTTTGATCAAACAAAATTAAACAAATCTACGTTGAAACTCGGACCGTTTTCATATTTTACTTGACCCTCAAACAAAGCATGCTTAAGCTCCTAAAGTTAGTTACCTTTTTCTTGAATTGGGACTGGAAAGGAGCGCACCCTTCCCCCGACCCCCTTTCCTAGAGAAGGGAAAAGGAGATCGCTCTTGCTGTTCCGTGGGGAAGCATCCCTGTACTTTGAAGGTCCTCACGAAATATTGTGGCGGCAACCAGCAGAAGATTCAGCCATGATCTTTGGAACTTTTCTGGAGACGGAGGTGGGGTATACCAAATTACCGGGACTGCTTGCACAAAATGGTTTTATCAAACATACAGATCCATTATAATACTGACATATTGACCGCGGGCGAATTGAGCCTTAACAGCCGATTTTGGCAAACCATAAACAAAAACCATTAAATTATAATGTCCTTCGCCTTGAAACTGTCGCAAAACTCCTAAGACAAACGACTACAGGATAGGTTAGACCTAAACCTTAAAGTCTTGTCACGATGGTCAGGCTGGAATCGCTTGTGGATCACGCGTACGAACTGCCAAAGTCACGCGAAACCACAGGTGTAAATGATGATTTCAAGTTTTTTTCTATTATTTTTAAGTTTTTTATTTCTCAAAGGGAATTTATCGTTATAAACACGGGAAAACGGAACTTCCGTCCCGAAGGTTTATGTGAAATTAATCTGAAAGAAGCTCATCCGAAGTCCTCGAGGGCTCCTCTGGATAACACGGTGAATGTACAAAAGGTACAGTCACAGGGTACGTTGCGGTAAGGTTTCCTCCGGAACCGTGCACGGAATCTCTTATGTTCCGTTCGTTTTGACTTATGCGAAAAAATATTGTTATGATCATCATAAGCTCTGCCGAGTAGTGTCATTTTTTGATAACTTCAGAGAATGGTTTTAAACAGAAATAAAAAGAACCCTTTAAAGCCATGTGAGATCAGATTGTACATTGTGGTCATTTAAGGCTTAAATTTTCAAAATGCGGTTTAATTCCACTTTGTATTCAATAAACTATTGTCAGCATAGCTTTAACTTTCTGGAAAAACTCGGGGTAACAACAAAAAAGACGCACGTTCAATGGTTCTAGACACTGTTGTGCAAAGCCAGACACTGTTTCCGTCATGAGAATACAAGAGGATATACTGTCAAAAGAAATTAATATTGGAACGATTTACCTTGACTGTATTTCAAGGTCTGAGTTGACCGCTAATATTTCAATCCTATGCGTATAGGAGGCTTTCGATTGAATATTCGCCGCAAAAATGAGCAACACGATCGCTTCTAGGGCCCCTATAATTTTCATACCTTCCTTTAAAAGTTTGTTTCTGTTATCAAGGGATGGGCATTTCAAAAGACGATCTATTGATCACATTTCCACAGAGCCATGTATCCAGTCGGATTTGAAGGCAATCTGTCTCGTTGTGGATTGGTTAACGAGAACAATAGCTGGAACAATAGCCTAAACACGATTCCTAATCCACAATAGCCTAATCCAGCGCTCCGCCATATT
The DNA here is from genome assembly GCF_013076305.1 of Rhopilema esculentum. Next base: position 11,036,020 of record NW_027018682.1, on the reverse strand, counting down.
TTTTACAATGCGATAAATTAAAGGGGGACTGGAAACAATAAAAAATCCCTTTTTTCTTATAATCAATCAACGTCGTGACAGATTGCCTTTAATGGAAGATATTCGCATTGAGCACAATAAAACAGTGGCGGTTTGAAGGGGCCCACGTTCCCAGGCCCTGCGCTTTTCATCCTGCAAATGTATTCAACCATGAACGCCGCAGTGCCTAAAACTGCTTCTGTAACAAAGACTGATTTCCATGAGGAAAACGTGCAGCGAAATTGTGGCGAGATCGCTAGTATACTTATCAACCACACGCAGTTTTGATTTTTGATTTCGCAGTGAACTCGAAAGAAAGTAGAAAACGTTTACTTTTTCGCGGCGAAATATTTTGTAGCAACTGATAACCAATCAGGGGCGTGGAAAAAGTTTGGCCATATTTTTGAGTAAATAATCTTTGAAAATTTCCTATGCTTGCAGTTTTGAATTTTGGCGGCAAAAAGTTTTGCCATATCGGAATCAAAATCAAATTTCTCTTCAAAATTCGCCTCGAGGAAATCAGCCTTTGGGTTCGTTTTACACTGGATTACATGCCTTTCTTGTTGTTTCTCTGGGTAAATAGACGTATAGAATCTACATAGAAGAGACACTTAAATTAAATGAACTATTGCCGTTGAATGTGGAAAATTTTTATGACTGCATTGGTCCCATGTTAACCAATAACGCCATTAAAAAGAAACGCAAAAATTTTATACACGGAGAATTTGAACGCTGCGGTTTGGTAACTGTTTAAGTGTTAACCACTGCTCATAAATGTGAGAGGAAACTTACGCTCAGTCTTCACATCAACCACAAAATGCACATGCATGAAGTCTTAGAGAAAAAGGGTAATGCAGCAAATTTCCTTACATTGCCTCTGTATTTTGCTTAGCTTTTATTGTCCTTCATTATCTTTATAAGATAAACTATTAACTTGCTATACACCATTTCAAATTGCGGTCTCACAATGGAAATTCCTCTCAATTTCATTGTACGACTTTTTTAACTCAGCTTAGGATTTACCTCCATCATTTTAGTCTGGATACAGTCTTTAAATTTCTTGCGTTTGTATTGTAGTTTTACAGATAGTATAAATTCGGAAACTTTATAATTTGACCGCAAGTCGCTCGGTCCAATACGTCAGAGAATTTCTAAACTTTATGTTATCATAAAATCGATTCTATAAATATACTAGATTGGGTGCGGTGCATTAACTTGATAACGGGCTGTGTTCGAAACGTCATTATTTATTTAATCAAAATTCTTTCCTGGTACAATTTACTTATTATTCATCGTTATTATAAAATCGATGTCGGAACCACTAGCATAACGAAAACTTACATGTAGACTAATCCGAAGTCAACAATTTAGTAAAAGGAAGCTGGAAGTTTTACAAAAAGAGGCCAAATATTGAGTTGGTGTGTTTCTCGTTGCAAAAAAGATGACTGGCTACCTCCGCTTTCTAATTTTGTAATCTTTTACTATAAAACCAAACGGTACCGTTTCAAAGAGACCACTGAAATCCCTGAGGTAGCCTACGTATGCGCTCTTAACATCTCCATTGCAGTATTCCTTATCAGAGTGAACCATTAATTCGTATTCACTTAGGACTTGGCATTCAAATAATTCCAAATTAAGTTGTAGTATTCTCTAAAGTATGACATCAAGAAGGAAACGTTTGGTTTTAAACATGAGCTAGAATTTTTAGGTCAGAATATATTTTTTACCCCTTTCCTTTTTGCTTCTAGTGTTTTTAACTTCTCAGAAAGTTTTCTCAGAAACGAAGCTAATATCAAACTTCGAAAATCATTATATCAGTTGGTCTCTCCAGAGACGTTCACGTTTATAGAAGGCCAGCGGGGTCCTCGCAAGTATTGTTCAATACAATTCAAGGCATTGAATGATCGGATGAATAGAACAACACAATGTCGGTGAAAATTGTCACGTTTGCGATACTGTTTATTGGTATTGAATCCAAAATGATGCCTTTGTTCAGTACAACTGCTAGTACTTGTCATGCCGTGCTAATATCTACCTGAGGCAAAAGACGTTTTGAATAACAGTGTTCTTGCTTTGAAAGAGTTATAGATTACTGAAATTATTCATTGAAGTCAAGCGAAGATATGAAGCAAGGAATGCATATGGATAGCATTAAAGGCTTAACCTGATCGCTGTAAGTCAGTCAAGCTGATGTGCAATGGATCTCTCAATAGGTCTCAGTGTAAGAAGAATTAGTGAGACTTTCCTGATCCTTAAATGCGTACAGTAAATGTCACATCCTAATGGTGATGGGATTTGATATAATTAATCCGATAATCGAACTTTCTTAGCAGTTTCAAGGGGGTTTTCTTGTGTCAGCAGACTAAAGACTTATGTTTTGAGACAAGCATTGCTGAATGAACAAAAGAATACCAAAATTTATAAGGAAGGAGCAACAAATTATTGTTGTTGAAACAAATGTAATTTAGATTCTCAATGTCCGTAGAGAATGTCGCCTGAAACATAATTCATTTGTCCCCCAAAGCCTGGCACAGCGAAAAAACAAGTGACAAATTTGGAGAATGGACAGACAAGACAAGAAATTGAAAGAACCTTTAGGTGTTGGCCTGCTAGGGGGTTGGAGGGGGTGGAGGAGAACTTTAGTCGATCGGTTCAAGACATGTAGTGTTGCCCCTAGCACTTCAATGAAAGGGTGTCATACTTAAGAAGGAGGAGGGCTATGCTATAGGGAACACCCTAGAAGCTACACAAAACACCACGCCCCTGTTACCTGCATTTGTGTTAAAGATACTCTGTTGTGTATATGAAATGATTCAAAATATTCACCGATTTCAAATGGCTAATAGAATTTGTTCATTAATGGGAAATCAATAGCAAAAGTAAAGGTCAATTCACATTGCCAAGTCAGGAGCCGCTAACCACATCTAGACGCTAAGGCTTCTTGCAGCTGCAGAAATAAGTGGCTGAAAGCAAATGAAGGCCGACTGTTTGATCTCAAAAACGCCCATTCCCTTTACTAGGAAAAAGAAAGATTTCATAATCTTGACGCGTTGGAGCTTCTTACACGGTGCTACAAATTCAATACCGCATACCCCAAGTAAGGGAACCAGTACGTCCTTTTCCTACATAACACCACCATAAATCATTTATTAAAAGGTGCAAATCCACATTTCACGTTTCGCTACAGCAAACAATGAACATTTACGACCTAGGATTCTTAACAATTAACTAGGATTATTTCGTGTATTTCGCCAAAGGCAACTAATACTGTAGGCCCAAATTTCTGTGACTATTCTTTGCAGGCATTGAATTGGTTTTTGACGTCATAATAGCTATCCGAAATTCAAACAAAATCGGACGTTTTATTCCAAGATGAAGATTTCCATTCTGAAATCAAATAAAAATAATCGGTTTAGATGGAAACTCCTTCGAATTTTTGCCTAATCAAATGAAGACTAATCTTAAACCAGTTATGTTTCTTAGTTGAAAGAGTCAGTGGGCTGGCTTTAGCCTGCTCCTTCGTGTGGCAAAAAATAAGACTATACAAAAAGCCCAAAGGCATAGGTGTCACTTGTCCATGGCTATGCTTAAATAATTTGCACACTGAATTGCAAAGAGGACCATTATTGCCTAGGATAAGTTATTCATTTGTAGCTCAGAAATTCTGAAAGTTGCAAAAGCTCTTTCTGTTTCAATTGAAGAAATTCAGCGGCCTTGTAGGCGAAGATTAAAGTAAGAAAAACACTGATTATTCATGTGCTCGTTGATAGAAAAGAAGTGGTGATTGGAAAAAAGTTCAACAAGAACACCCATGATGCACCATTATTTAGGCCACAAGTATTTTGGGTATTTGTGCTGCATCAGACTGCATATGTGCATTACTATTTTAGGTTTTCCTCTTTCAATTATCAAAATCCTTTGCAGGCAGTAAAAACTTTGTAAAATAGCTGTTATCCAATGGGCTTTATAGAAATATTCTGAATCGAAACGAGGTACATTCGTTCTAAGGACTCAAGGACTTGGCATCAAATTTCCATCCGTATAGGACGAAGGGGCAATACATTATACGATAAAATGCCTAGTGGAAAATAATAAGACAAAAAAAACGTTTAACCGCAAGTTATAATTCCAGAGCTTATCGAGTTGAATGCAGTGGAAAGTCAACTTTTGGTGAAGATAGGCCAACAATGGACAACTAAACGCATTAATTATTAGGCATTGAGACTCTGGTTAGGCCGTCTTAGTCATAGCGTGCTTTTTGCAACTCAACAAAGATCCATTTAGCTTTATCGCTTCTATCTTGTTGGATTGTTTTCATAACTAAACAGTTATGATCCTTGTTGTAAATAATCTGAAAACCTTTTCATTATAAGATGTCTTTGTATTCCGAAGGCCTGTGAATTTAGAAACGCCAGCGGTTATCACCGACCGAAACGAAGATCATTCTTTTCGTTGTCTGAGGCTGCTAAACCACGTCAAAAAGTTTGAGATTACAACGTCAAGATCTTCTCAGATGCGAAATAAGTACCGAACTAGAGTTGTTAAGAATTCGATGAAAGAATCAGAATCGTAGAAAAGATAGCGTATTATCATCACTCAAAGGGATTTTCCTCTCTAATGCTCTAATTTCCAAAGGCTTAAGGCTTAAATGGTGAAAGCTGTTTAGAAAGTAAATAAGATATTAACGAAACTGATCTTAAAGGCCTTGATGATGTACATAAAAGCTGCCCATGAAAGCGTGGGAAATCAGAACTATTCAAGAAACTTTGCTCTGCAAATGAGCGGTAGGTTTTGTTACAAATCCAATACACAAAATAGAGGAACGTTTCCTCTACCGGAAAGCCATCGCATGCATGTCCTAATGAATCAAACCGAATGGCTCATTTTCTAGAATCTTTCTTGACAGGAGGTTATAATTCATGATAAGGAAGTCTTAACAATATCAACTCTCCAAATGAAATATCTATACCTTTTGACTATACCTTTTGACTCTAGAAACCCTGGTGTAATAGAAATTTCAAAGTAGCCGAAAAAACAATAATTTCTTGTCTTGTTTTTATTGACTTGATAGTGGCTGTTGAGGCCACGGATAAGACCATTCCTTGCATATAAAACAGTCATTGAAAACGGCGAATTTCCCCATGCGCGGTATTGATACACTAAAAAAGTTCTTCCCGTTCCGGCGTTCTTTAAAAAGTCCTCGTCTCTTTTGTGCGTCAGAAACATAGCATGGCGGTAGTGTCACTGAGATATTAAGAATTTGGAACAGTTGAGGGCAAGTACATGAGCTTATTACCTACCAAAATTCTAAAAAAATCAAGCGCAAAGTTACAAGGAGAAGGACAGGGCCTTTGATCTTGCGTATTTAAGAATGTTGTTACCAGTATCTAACTTCTGGGAGTAGAAAAATTCTGCCGCCTTGCATCCGGCAGATGCATTCGCCCCAGTTGCCACTTAATAGTTCCTTAAATGATTGCCTCTCCCCGTCGATTGCCCAGTTTGGACAGCAAGGAAAGGGTGTCGCTCGATTACATTTTCATTTTCCTACTGACCTAACTAACCTATTCTTCCATTTATTTAAAACAGGTCTTGCAGTATTGAAGCGGACGACAGTCACTTCATGTACCATTACTGTGACGCTTGGAAGGGTTCGTCTGGGTCTGGTGTTTATGCATGGCAATTCAACAAAGGAACTGAAAAATGGGGAAGGCAGCTGATTGGCATATTTACAGGAAATCGGTGGCTGGCTGAAGACGACTGGTTTTTAACTGCGAAGAATTTCAATGCTGCTGTTAAGATAACACCTTCGAAATACGTCCAACTGTGCAAATGGATGGGTAAATATGGAAAGAAACTTTGTAATCATTCAGAAGGTGGTAAGCTTAATCCCAGGTCGTACTACTAGGATTTTATCTCGCTGCTAATTTACAGACCAGAATGGCTAGAGTCGTATTTTCACAAAAAGATTTAAGGAATGTCGCGATTCTTTAAATGCCTACTGTCTAAACAAGGTCTAGAAAAATGAACTTTCCTTGGCTTAAGAGATAAATATTGGTACCTATCCTCAAAAAACAAGGTAGAAAGGGGACATTATTAAAATGCTTCACATTTCACTTATTTCCGTGACGTATCACATATAAAATGGCGGGCTACCGCATTTTATAGCGTTGGGAAGGCACCTCTCTCGTTGCTGTATCGCGCAGTTTGGCGTGATTGCTTACTTGAAGCTAGTTGGACATAAACCTTTCAAAAACCCTTGGTATTTCCTCATATGTCAAGGGAAGACTGCTTCCGACGCAATATTTGACAGTATTATTAGCGTAAGCCTTCCTAATGCAAGTGTATAGCCTTTGAATTTTTTTAATGCAGATTTAATTGTGAATATTATGCCAATCTTTAAAACGAATTTAGGTTTTAGGGCCACAGCTGTCGTAGGTACAATCATGTATTCATGATGTTAGTATAAATGGTTCAGTATTTTATAGGTAGACAAGTACAGAACTGAGAAATAGTATGGGGTTTGTTGATAGATGAATCACATTAGTCCAAAACCACTGATCTTTTACTCAAAATTGGTTTTTCTCTGCTTTAGTTTCGGTATTTCTGGAATTTGCTTAAGCCTTTCTCCAAATGAAATCTGTTGGTAAAATATGCGCACTGTGGGGGTAAAACCGAGCCGCGAAGGGGAAATCAACCAAGCAGTAAGGACTTCTGCAGTGCGGATTTATTAAAAGATGGACTTACAGTTCTTCGAAGATCAGTATAATCGCTATCAAAGAATATAGTTTGTAGGATCTTAAAGCATAAAGCAATAGACTTTATGAGATGAAAGCTTAGTAGTATGACAAGGAAGGGGATTTAATTGGGAAAAATTGGCCCTAAGTTCAGCATGTTATGAGACACAGTTCAGCACACTGCAGGACCTCCCTTTTCCTCCTCCCTTCTTTAGTCTGGGTAAATCTTCCAGCCTGTTCCGAGAGCACTTGTAAAATTTAAGAATAAAAAACTGCAAGTATGAAATACAACAAAAGTACAGAAAACGTAAATTTTCTGTAAATACGGAGAACAACTCATAGGTTTTTTATCTTTAAATAATTTTTATCGACGTCGCAATGACATCAATACCTTTGTTTGGAAAGGGGTTTTGTCTAGAATGTAAAAGTAGCTGTATTTTACATGAATTAAACTTGTATTATTAATGATACAGATATATTTATTGCAAAAATCAGAGATATGTAACCAGTGGAATGAATTCGACAGAAAGCAAATGATTTGCTACGAATGAGTTGTTTTTGTATTGTATCTCTTGTTATGGGTTAAAAATGAGTATAATTACCAAAGATACTCAACATTATTGTCGTAAAAAATTGCATTCAACTTCAAAAACATTTCTGTGCAATAAACACAAATTGAGAGTATAGATAATTTAACTTAGACGCTCTAGAAAATTGCCATTTATTGCTGAAAACAAGCGGACACAACCTACTTGCTTCGGAACCGATAAAATATTTGGTGGCAAGTCCTTTGAGAAATAAAGTTCTAGAGGATTTTCTGCAATTCTCTAAAACGCCCGTTGATGAACTATCGGCAAAATATTTAGCAGTATCATCCGTGATTTACTAAGATTCAATTGTGTTGACAATATCAACTGAATTGGTTTGTTTACAAGGAAAAATGAAAAAGGGTCTATTTTGACTTAGGCCACTGGGGTGAAAATATAAGCTTTCCATTCACTTCTGGGGCAAACAGATCTAAACAAATGGCCGCCCAGTCTGTACGTTAAAATACCCTGCCATCATGGAACTTGGAAAACTGTTTATAAAAACTTTTTACTGTAAATATGCATTGTAGAACGTATTTCACATGATGAGGGCACTGATGAGGGCTTCAAAAGTCCAGATATGTATCTGCTACTTGACGATACTCTTGTATTGTATTGTCCAGTTGTTTTTAAGCAATATAGGTTCTTTGCAAAATAATGCATTAAAATCTTTTTTCTAGATTTCATTTTTCGGTTTCATTCCAATTGCTTTTTGTAATTCGCTGAGAAATTGTGTCATTTCAAACCATGTTAAAAAGAGAAACAGCGGAAAAGAGCACAATTTTAAATATATAAGTATATACGAAAGTGCATTTTTATGCATTAAAAATTAGTGTATTGTCTTTTACCACTTACTCGACAACTTAAGCTAAAATAGCTACAATGTTATTCTTACTTGTTCTTTCCATCCAATTCTGCATACAGACCTTTTATTTCCTCGGCGTACCTTTCTTCCACTTTCTTTCTTTTAACTTTCATAGTCGGCGTCAGCAGATCATTTTCAATGGAAAAAGGCTCCGCAAGTAAATACACGGCTTTAACCTGGAAAATAATGACAAATATGTATTAAGCCGGTTGGCATTACGATAGCAAGCAAAAAGCGAAGCTGTAAGCTGAAAATACGAAATTATTGACTAATTAGTGGGTCAATAGGCACCCAGCCTAATATGAATCTACGTCTTTTATGTAAAATAAATATATAATTCCAAAGCCAGAGGGTAGTCCTACGGTATCCATTGAGACTTGTTACTCAGAGGGTACTGATTACCAGGGTTAAGATATAAGAAGTGGATACATTTTTCGAAATGGCTGTAAAGGAAGTGAATTTCATTAACGTAGAATTCAAGATAGGTAGATCACGTATAGTAATTTACATCAGAAACTAAAAGCTAGGTGTGCAGGGCGAAAACAAAACTTGTAAGGTGTGTCAGTGGATACAAGTTTTTGGAATGGGAAATGAAAGGCTTTTGCGCAACATAACGTACTGCATGAAAATATAAAACAGAATCAGTTTCTCAAGACAGCTGCCGCTAGGCATGCCGGTTACGTAAGAAAAACTTCGACACAGGAGGCTGAAAATTTTGTCAAGACAACAGTTTCTCTTAATCTTCAGCTTTTCGTCTGAGCCTGGCTTTTTCTCGCAACTGCAACGAATGTTCCTACCAGAAATGACGTCATCGATTTAAATTGCGGATGTGGATATGATGCAAAATTTTTTAAGTCAAAGGACCTTCCATCAAATGCTGGTTTATCTCCCCAGCAAATATGGCATAAAGATCGGCAGCTAGTTATTCAGGATTAGCCACATTCATTTAAAAATATCCACAAAGACCACCTAAAAGTCTACGGTTAGCTCTTATTAAAGTTAGACATTTTTAAGGAGATCTGTCACACCTCAAACCAAACTCAGACGAACCCCCATACTTCAAATGCAGTTCCCTGACTTTTCTGAATAGAAGCATTTGTATTTGCATCGTTTGATGCTAGCTTTCACAACAGTGATCCTACACTGGACACATCTTAAATCTACACTAACTCAAACTCAGATAAGCAATTTAAACGATTTCATAAGGCAGATTACTTACAACAGAAAGAACCATTGCATTTGTTTTTAAGGAACCAATTGTGTAGTATTTCGTGCTGTCTTTAGTGATATTGGGCGTGAATTCAAGACTTTAGGCCCTTGAAAATTAATGATCTTATACCATTGTTGGTAGTTCTGACTTTTGGAAGGTCAAGAAGGTTCTTTGAGCCAAAAACTGTTACATGCGATTTCAGGTCCAAATAGTAGTCTCTGTTTATGCTTATGTCTAGATGGTTAGCCTTGTTACATCAGTTGTTCTCTTTATTTTCTGCTTTATGTTCTCTTTTGAAATATGACGAAGTGAATAAATAGGATTAAAGTATGTTATGGCTATGTAAGAGAAGAATTCTTACACAACCGAGGATAGACTGGGGTTGCAAATGACCTCCCTATATGAGAAACCCCCCTACAATGTACACCACAGCGGATACCTTCCCAGAGCGACCACTTTGCAACAACAGACACCTCCCTACATTGGACACATCGCCACAAAAATACACCTCTCTACAGCAGGATCCTGCCAACGAATACCGCCATACAACGGACACTTCCGTCAACGAACACCTCCGTACAACGGACACCTGCGTCAACGAATACCTCCATACAACGGACACCTCCGTACAACGGACATCTCCGTACAACGGACATCTCCGTACAACGGACACCTCCGTACAACGGACACCTCCGTATAACCAGAAACTCCCTACAACAGACGAAAGGACATCTCTCTTCACCATACGGCGACTTTGGTCCCGCAGTTGTCGTCTATAAAGGAGTTGCACTGTGTTCAAGTATTTGTTCGAGATGGGAACTAGTCTCAAGTTAGCAGCAACAAAGATACTAGACTCTAAATGTTCTTCCTTCGCAGTTCAAATGTTTGTCAATCAATATTTGGGCATAAAATTCACATTAACCACCAGCACAACCTTACATCACAAGGTTACAATCAATTGGCGTTCCAAGGTATGACAACAATGTTACAAGCACAGACCTAATCATACATGCAATTAGTTTTCGCTGCTCTTAAACTTACTTCTCTAAATCGGCAAAGTTACCAAAACCTCCCCGTATCACACACCGTATCTATCGTCTAAGGCCCAAAGAGGCTTAAGCATTACATCCTTTGTAACAACGAATTACTGTTTGGATAAAGACAGCTGAAATCCCATTTAATCTCCATTTTATCCCTGCCTTCACTGTCTACATATGACTTAATACACAATGGTGGTTGTTACATTTCGCATATACATAATTGATTTACTTGAAGAGATTGACGCAAAAATTTTGTAGCAATAAATATTTCGATGAGCATGTATAAATATTAGCAAAATATTTGAAACGTTTAAAAAAAGCTGCACTTAATTTAGTTGCGAATCTCTTAATTGCTTCTAATGGTTAATAGTGATTTCGTGTTCATTGAAGGACCAATTGAAAAACAGCTTATGCTGGAAAGCGACCATTCACAAGGTAAAGCCACAAAGCAACATAAAGAGGTTATTGCTGCTCCAGAATGTGACTGTTGGAGTTCCAATTCTATACTTTCAAATCCCCCTCTCTATGTTATATCTGTTAATGTGAAAGGCTTTATTCTCTGTTGCCCTTCTCAGTTTTGAAAAAAGGCCTTATTTATTCGTTTCGCTGTGATTTATTATTGTATAAATGACAACTGCACTTGGCTTAGAGTTTGAATCATCCAGCGACCAATAGCAGCGTTACGGGGGAGCTACGTCTCTCGGCGGGATTTTTTTTAATTCGTCTAAATTCGACCAGAAAATGTTGGAGGAGGGCTTATATATTGGCAACGTACTTTTGTGATGTCATCCTATGATTAAGAAACTGCCTTTACGGAACTAAAAGTTAGTCATGGGCGTTTCCTTCTGGTAAAATTAGCGTTCCCTGTTGGTAAAAGGACATTTCCTTGCGGTAAAAAGGACATTGTCTAAAGATTTTTGTTTTCTCTTGCCCTGCCGTTGCCAGCCACTTTCAAACCAATAGCTCCATTTACACCCCTACATTAGCGTGCTCTGTACTGATATCTATCAAGTCAACGCCGAATCGAGATCTTAACCCCATGTCCACAGCAACCTGTAACCTTTAACGACTGTGATACATATAGGTTTAGCTTCATTAGGTTGTATGCTCAGATAATCATGACACAAACTTTCTCCAGCTCTTAGCGAGTCTCTTTAATGATCGAGTCTTGTCAATGATTCATTCGAAGGTCTACATAAAAAAGTATAGCAACATAACTAAACTAACATAGCAAGGCGGTTTATCAGTGAATGTTTTGAGCCTATGATACGATACAAATTAACACCACACAGGAGGGGACGTACACGCTAGGTGCTTCAAAATGCTCCTAAATCAAACGGCTGACCTACAAAGACCCTAACCATAAAACTCAACCAAGCCAATTATTCCAACCAAAAACTATATTGCAAACTTATTTACTGGCACAGCCTCTCAATTCTTTGGGACAGACTCACTGGAGCAGTGACAAGTAACACATTTGTCATTGGCAAACAACAAATGCAGCACTGTCACTACAATTCTATCAAACAATTCATAACTGTTGACTCTTTGCTTAACAAATGAAATTGCTTGTTCCACGGTTGATCAATGAGACGCAACTCTATATAGTGGTGTCTTGATGGATAATTTAGAGGCTAGTGGAAAACCGTTTATCCGGAAACCAAATCCAGTAAGGTCATTAGATCGGAACCTTGAGGAAAGCAGTAGCCACGGACAGAAGCAACCAGAGTCTTGTTCATTGAATTACGACATATTCCATTGATATCTATCGTGCACAGTGACGTTTTCAATGGAATTGTATATTGAAATCATCAACATTTAACTTTGCAAAATTACATGACTGAGTTGGTTATAATGTTACAGTTTCTTGAAATTCTGTAAAATGAATTGGGGAAAAATTTGACCCGGAAAATTTATTCTTTGGTTAGTTTAGACGGGGATATATGGCTAGGATCTAGGAGGATTTAGTCAAATTCTTTTTCGAATTAAACATAAACATTTCCCACAAAAGCTGGCTGACATGCTCTGCTGTGGTCTTATTAGTGGAAAAGTTGCGCTATTAAAAGTATGAGGACCTTCTTGGCACTTGGTCAAGAGAGGGCACAAACCCCGAATCACGCGGTTCTGAATCGAAGGCTTAACCAACTGAGCTAAATTTTGATCAGACATATTTGTAATTTGATTATTAACTAAATTTATTAAATTCACTAAATTTATCAAATTTAATTAAATAACAGCTGATTATTATTTCAGACAATTCACACACACGAAAGCAAAGACCACATTTGTTGGTTCAGTGAAAAGAGCCTGACATCCCTGAAAACTCCCTGAAAAATCCCTGAAAATCTTGAAATATCTAAACCATGCCCCACTATCTAAACCACGCCCAACTTTCTTTTTCCAAAAGAAGTTTCTACAAGTGTTGCTGGTAATTAAAATCATTCATTTTTTTAAAGTTTCTATGACTGCGGTAATCAGCGAAAATCAATAAATAAGAGCCTTTTATAGCCAAGAGAAAGAATTGGAAATGAAAAATGAATTCCTTGAAAACATTTGGTTCCTTTTTTTCAAGATTTGAGCCTAATTACTACCCAAGTAGGTAGACTCTAACAGACTGACAGCCTTCGGTTTAATTTTTGCCGACGGAAAACTGACATGTTAATTTGCGGGTAAACGTTGGATCCAAGAAGAAACATTACTGGTTAATTAAAAAAAAATTAATCTATTTGAGGATGGCAAATGTCAACGAATGACACAAATGGATAAAGGAATCAAAAGGACTAAAAGTAAACAAACTACTTATTTGGCCACATGCAAAATTATGCAATTATACATATGGATGAAATACCATTTTTAGTGTACCTTTGAGCAGTTAATACTTGAAATGAATGAAAACAGCATAAATTGCAAAATAGCTCGAAAAAGCAGAAAAATAACCTACAATACTTAGATAAGTTAGTGGTCGGTATCAGTGGCTTAATGCAACGTACTCATTCATTCAATATAATTTTATCTCAAACATGTTAATTTTTCATCGCTAAGAGCATAATAAAGGAAAAAGGACCAATCAAAGCTTATCATAACAACGACCACTTGACACAAAGACTTCAACTTATCAAGTTCCAGCAGACATTACTGAATCGCCTCCTAATACTTTAAGTTGCATTGCGGAATCATGATTGAAAAGATAATGGCAGATTGCTACTGTTTCAGATGATAAAGTACATTTATCTAGCTTATCTTCGGCCCGTCTAGCGATCAGGCATTCAACAGAAAATTTCTGGGCGATTGTAATGCCATTTGTGGAGATAACGGGGAGCCAAAGCGATCAAAAAAACTGTTAGCAAAAGGAAATCGGGTGCCAATGGAACAGAGTTGTGACTGAGGCTGCGTTTACACGATACCGGATTACTCACACATCGGATTGCTTTTCATATCGGATAGGGGTCCCGTTTACACGGCCCCGCATTAATCCGATACGTCCCGTACCACTTTTGCGGAGTGAAATCACTCCGCTATGAAACTGGTATGAAAAGTGATCCGATACGTCCCGTACCACATTCCATCTCGTGTAAACGGGTGAATCCGATACGCTTTCACTCCGGAACCTCGTTCTGAATCTCAAGGAAAGTTCTCATCAACGGATTCTACATCTTTACCCTTCGGGTAACGTTCGCCAAACAACTATTTTATCTTGTCATCATTCGATATTATATCTTTTCAAACCCTTCCCTCGAAAAGGCATTCGCTGGCATATGCCTTTACCGATTCAGGCTGCAATTCGACTTCTGCCTCCCCCTTCTGCTTACATTTTCTTCTTCTATGCCACTGGCCAGCACTCATATTCTATACTAAAGTGATAATTTTTTCCCGAGACCTTCGTCTCCTCAGTAGATTAACGAAATAACCAGAATTTTACATTGCTAAAATCGAAACAAGTATCCTGCACAATGAATAGCGGAGCGTTGTCGTGTAAACAGGTTGAAAACAGTATAAAAAGCAATCTGGTATCGTGTAAACGCAGTCTTAACGGTATGCTTTTAATATCGGATAGCTGAGATCAATCCGATATGAAAAGCAATCCGGTATCGTGTAAACACAGCCTGAAGCAATACATCGCGCAACATACTATTTATTTGCATTGCACCTCAAGTAACTATATAAAAAGGTACTTTCACGGAAATTAACCAAAGAGCACTAAAAAATGCTTTTTAAAGACAAGTTCAGAATCAGTAAAGGTTCTTCAAAATACGGTCAAGGTTCTTCAAATGCCTCCCTTTTGAAAAGCCTCGTTTCGATTTCGATGGTTCGGTTCATTAGCACTCCAATATCAATAACAACAATTCTATATCTTCTGGTTAACGGCTCAACAATCAGGGTTAGCAAAACCACTGCAAACTGTTTACTTCGTTTAATGCACCTTTAACGCTATTATATTTCATTGTATGTCTCTACTATAAAAATCGAAAGGTACCTAGAAGGTAGTGGTGTCAAGCTGGCATTATATTCAAAGGAAGGCCTCAAATCCAACAGCAAAGATATTCGCTAGCACCTTACGTACCTCAGTCGCAATTGTGATAAGATATATAATACATTGCATACAGATAAGTTGTGTATACAGGCCCGTCGGAACTGGGGGGGGGGGGCTGGAGCCCCAAACAATTGTCACAAATTGTAGTATGTTTCCTTTATAACAGTGTACTGAATGAGAGGGGAAACAATGTACAGCCCCCCCCCCCCAAATATGAATTTCGTTCCGACGGCACTGGTATATGTGCAAACAGACTTGTTGAGAGATCTGACCGTTACCTAGCTCACACCACCTCAATGCTTGTTCAGGATAAGGTGTGCAGGATTTGTGACACAACAGACTACACAACACAGTTCATGGCAAGTACACAGGACAAGACGGTGCAGACATTGGGGTTTTCTCAACATTTTCACTAGCAGTTCCGTGCTCAAATGTTATCCAACGATGGGATTATCTATGATTTCTTTTCTTGCTACATGTTCTTGAAAATTTTCATTAACTACATCTTAAAGTCTTTTTAGGCTGCCAATGAAAGCATCGTTTAAATTTCTATTAATAAGGAGACTATAATATTAATGAGTATTATAATTGATTAAGATCGCCTTACCGCTGCTACTGAACCTTATTCATAAACAAAACTTTTGAGGCTTCAAGAGTGGCTCAGGGGGCTGTTGATACTGAAAATTTGTCAATTTATACTTTTCTTTTGCTTTAGCAACATTTTGTGCAAGAACTCTTTCTTGATTTTTTTTAATAGAACTACACCGCTGCTTCCAAACAAACTTTTTACGCTGTCTTAAGTCAATTGTTAAAGAGCAAACATAGCGTCCAAATGTTCGGTTTACTTTGTTAATTTTCATTGAATGTCTAAATCGGGTCAAAAATTGTAACTTGGTCGTTGATTGACAAACAATCAATCTTTTTTTAAATTCATCATGGGTCATCATATAAATCTGTAAACATAGAATATGTAAATATATCAGGTCTTTTATAATAAATACAATCTATCGTGCTATAGTCCAACTTGGACTGTGCAAGATGTGAATAATGTGCTGCAGCCAGAAATCTTGTATGAAGTTAATTTGTCTCTAAAATTATCTCTAAACCAGTCACTGGATGTTGTATATCTCTGCATATAGACTCGATATTAACATTTTGTGAAATGGAGTTGAATCATTTTTGTGTCTATTTTCTTGAACATAAACGGCTTGTTACTTAGAAAAATTACATTGTGGGTCAAATGACCATGTCTGGGTCCACTGTGAGAAGGTCAGTCAAACAAAGGAACATTGACATAAAACGTAGACTAATGCGAAAATTGTCTTTTAATTGCAAAATGTGTTGCTGCTTGAATATAGCAGGCTCAACTACCCCTGTTAGCCCCTATAGATCTTCAAAACTAAATGATTCACAAGCCATCCATTTGCACGTTGGTTTATAAAAAAAATGGTTCTTCACCCAATAATGATAAACAAGTCATAATTTGCTGTGGGAAGATCACCCTGATCGTGCCGCAAAACAACTGTAAACAGTCAGCTGGACTTTGCAACGTCACTCCTATTGCGGAACCCTTTGCGGTTGCGAGGATCACGAACAAGAATCTCAAGTATGAAGCAACCAACATAAGATTGTCGATTAAGCATTTGAGTCGCGACGTTGTGAATGATCAGCAAGCTACACATGTTTGTTTTTTCTTATCCACTATCAAATGCAATAATCAAATTTGCGATTAGCTGTAAACTTTAGGTGTGCCATAAGCTATGACATTAAACCCCCAAAAAGCGAAGCGACAACTCTCTAGCACAATACCTTTTATGTTTGATTGAAAGAGAATGTCGAAGAGGTCAATGTAGATATGAAGTAACAGTGGGGTAGCTTTTTAAAAGTGGACTAAGTGTTGGTTCTTGCAGCCTCTTAAGAAGGTAGAGTTGAATTTGGAAGAGACTTGTTTTCCATGTCCATCGGGTTTCGACTAACAACAGTGAAGAATTTCATAGCAACTTGCAACTAGGAAATTTTAAACTGAGTAAAGCAGATTCATATTTTCTTTGTTTTATATTCTAAGACTGTTTTCTTTTATATTCGATGTCATTTGAACACAGTAAGCCGCCTTGCAAAGAAGAGCAAAAAATGTTGAAGCAAAAAGCCTTACCTGTTCTAGAGAATTCAGTCCGCCAGCAGAGCCAATCTCCCTCATGCTTGCCAATACAGCCTCTTTTGCTGTCTATTAAGAAATAAATATTATTGTTATTGCTAAAAAGCATATTGTGCAAGCAGCCATAATTACTTTTCAAAAAACTTGACGCTCCTAAATTTCGATAATATAGATTTAACATCCCAATAAATACAGGTTTGTTCAAGAAAATGTAGCAAGCGAACGCTGAGTTTATATGAGCCAGGGCAAAAACTAGATGTATTTGCAGGTTAATTGCTATTTCTCGATATATTTAATACATATAAGAATCGATAACAGAAAACTCAAGTAGGAAGATCTATCTGGCAAGATTCCTTGCAAACCTAACGTTATTTAACAAAAATAAAACCTTAAAAATAGTCTGAGGGGTTACCGTTCATCAGAAAAAATTATCATCATTATCGAAAGGACTTCTCTTCCTCCCACATCTTGCAAAAATCCTTACTATAGATATGTTAAACTTCAGTTTAATTTCTAGACTTTGGTCTTATCTTAATCAAATTAGGTATACCTGGATGCAAAAACTACTATAAAACTGATAATGCTGGCGCCTATATGACTGATATCAGTTACATTGAAATAAAACGGAGTGAAAAATTATCGATTTCTTAGGCTAGGCGCTCACTAGCGATAAAAGCACAAACGCAAGCACAAACGCAACCTGTGCACCAAAGAAGACGGGCTTGACACAAGCATAAGCACAATAATATGAAAACCGTTCGTTCTTCTTACGCATGTGCTTGTATTTGTGTTGCTATTTTCCTTCAAATTAAATCAGTACTTATGATGTGTCTAGACAGACCGTCCCCACAAACTCACAAGATCTTAGCTTTCGTCTGTTATGGGGCTTGTGTTACTGGTAAGGACAAAGTTGTAATACTAGTGTGCCCGTATATGTAGCATCCTTCAAGGGGAGGGGCTTGATGGAGCCCGATCCAATGAAGGTATAAATAGCTTAGTAAATGGTTTTGGAAAATACTCAAATGTTTGCTTTTTCAAAACCATTTTCAAGTTTTGTGCCACCAAAAAATAGCTTAGTCTAAACCATGCAAATCACAGAAAACTGAATTAATGTCACCATTGGATTGGCAGTTTTAACGACATTTCATGCAACTACAATTTTTATAGACACACTGCCTTGAAGATCTAATTTTTTTATTGCCCTTTGGAAAATCCTTACCACTAAAAAGGTCTTACGCTTTGCTGATTCATTGTCGCCGGAACGAAATTCATATAAAATGGCTGGCTATTCAGTCGATTTCCATTCAGCACTCAATTATCTAGGAAATAGAGCACACAGTGTGGCAATTATTGGGAGGGGGGAAGCAACTTGCCCCCTGTTCCAACCGGCCTGAGATTACTAGCATCCTAGATGCTTTCAAATATTCGATAAGAAAAGCCCTTTGGATCAAGAAAGCACAAGAGCTTGAATCGCCTCTTAATTTTTCTAAAATAAGTATTCTAATGAATCATCCTTCCTTTACAGAAGGCTTTAGTTTCACCCGATGGCTTCTTATCTTTTGCATTGTATTTTAGCACTGTTTTTCTAAGATCAAAAACCTTTATCTCAAGAATTCATCTAACCTTAATCTTTCTGGGAAAAAAATCGACAACTAAAATTTCCATAACTTTTGCTAAGGAGTAGCCAGAACTAAAAACTAATTACATCATATTTCATCTCACTTTATCACATTGACTAAACAGTTTCAAAGAAAAAAAATAAAAATCATATTATTCATAAACATTGCTGCAAATATTTTTAACCGTTAAGCAAATATATGTGGCCCTTTAGATATTTGTATGGCAACAAGCTAACCACAATATAGTTGCTTAATAAAACAGCATCAAAAAAGAGAATTAGCTCTGAGTGATGGACTCGGTGGATTTTTAATTTGTAAGTATCTGCAGTTCTGGTTTCTAGTCTTTTTCTTCAACAATATTTTTCTAAACAACAGCTTTCTTTCAAATAAGAGGCTTTTTATAGGGTTAATTATATACTGTAAAAATTAATTTGTTTGGCTTGATGACTGACAAGTTTAAACGGAACAGAATATGAAAAACAGTACAAGAAAACACGTAGCAAACGTCTAAAAACTCACTTACAACAGGGCAGCCAAACAGGAGATACATTCAATTATTAGAAGGAACATAAAAATCCTTCAACAAGAGTTCTTAATCTTTTAACCCGATCTAGGTGAAAAAGTTTTAGCAAGTTTTTAACATAAATCTGATTTTACCTACTTTACTCATCTTTAGTAGACCAATTACAGTGAAGTTACCGCAATGCTTAGTCACCGTTTACCATCCCAAGACACTATACAAAGGTATGGCCAAATTGGGCAACTATATTAGGCAACTATATCAAAATTGATGTCGCTGGATTTTATGTTGTCAATTTTGGATTCTTTGAACCAATAGAAGGAATCCATTCTCACAACATTTATCTGGCAAGCAAAATGCACAGAGTTTTTAGGTTTAAAAAGGCAAATTAGGCCTAAATGTTTAATGTTGATAACATGACGTCAAAAGTTTATTAATTTTTAACCCAGACTCAATATTTTCACTAAAGTCTCCTAAGGGAGCTGTCATTAGGTAAAGCCGGTAATGGGGTGGAAACAAACTTATAAGGGTATGAAATCTTCCAAGGATAATTTGTAGGGGGGGGGGGGGGGGAGAGATATTTTGGTAAAAAGGTTGGGTTATGAAACCAAATTACATTTTTTGAAAAGTTATTTCAAATTGTTAGCAAAATCATTCATGTTTTATGGCTTCTCGAAAATAAGTCAGATGATGATGTTGAAAGAGAATCAGCTGTGATGGCTTCTTGTCTTTTTGCATAAAATGTCTTCTGGTAAGAACACATTGGATAATAAGCTTCAATACTATGTTACCCTGATTCTTGGTGAACAATAAACTTCAAATTGGGGCAGCTACAGAAGAAAATTAATTGTTGAAAAGTTTTGAAATACTTTGAAATACAGTGGTGTTGTGAAATACTTTTGCATATTTTAAGGGGTTTTAGAAATTTTTACAGTTTTTCTTCACGGGGTTTGAAAGTTTTTGGTGCTTCAAATGATTTGCTTTTGCCCTGTTACCGGTTAGATTTAATGAAAGTTTTTAAAATGTTCCTCTTGAGTTTCTTGGCATTTCTAACAGATAGAATCTTTTAAACATGGGTGTAGGCAGCGAGGAACATGATTATAGCAAGGAAACGAGCGTCTATAAAACGAACCTCATTCTTGCACAAATCGTCGAAATCTACTGACATCTGGTGACGCTGGGCCCAAGTTTCTATCGTCTCTTTATCAGGACAAACAATGGCAACTGTGCATGTCTGTAAAACAAAAAAGAACTTTGGCTAAATCTTTATCGTCGAGACCAAATGTTGATAAAATGTTGATAAGACTCTCTGTTCTAAAAATGTAAAATGCTGATAAGATTCTCTGTCCTAAAATGAACATTTATTTTGGTGAATCAATTTACTAAAATTGTTTTTGTTAAACTAATCTTTTAGCTAATATGAATCTATTTGCTAAAATGAATCTTTTGCTAATCTAAGCCTTTTTGCCAAATGGAAAGTTTTGGCTAAACGGAGTCTTTTTCGTATTTTGATTCTTCTTGCAAATAAAAATCTAAATCTTTTTGCTATTATAAATATTTTTGCAAATATAAATATTTTTGCCAAATGCAATGTTTCGTCTAAAGAGAATCTTTTTGCTAAAATAGATCTTTTTGCTAAGATGGAACTTGTTGCTGAAATGGGTCGAGTTTGCTGAATTGAATCTCTGCTGAAATAAATGTTCGTGCTGAATTTTTGAATCTTTCTGCTTTAACGCACTCGAGTGACTCGATAAATACCTACAAAGGTAGATTAAGTGTAAAATGCATCATTTGTGTAATACACCTTTTCTAATAAACACCATTTGTAAAATAAACCATTTCCCAAGGGCTTAGCGCTTAAAGACGTCGATCTAGCACAAGGGTGACTTTAAGAAGATGGGTATAATTTATTGCAAAAATCATTAAATTATCCAGTGTTTTCAAACATTTACAATATTTAAAGTGAATCGAATGTTTTCATACCTTCCCCGTTTGGACATTATGAAAACGATGTTTCAATTTTCTGATTTTCAAAATCAAATGCTAATTATTCATTGAAATGATGTTGTTTTATCTTGAGTATGTAAATATAATGATAACAGGTTCGTATAAACCTGCGATCTAAATGCTCAAAGACAAATCATATTAAGCATCTCAAAAAGTTGTTCAAAAGCTTTTGGCTGCATAGGCAACTTCACAGATTAGCTGAGATGAATGAACAAAGGGGTATCGATTACACGACCAGGTTATGGGTCTCTGTTTATAGTGCTTTTTCAAGGGACAACAACCTACTGTCTTCTTTATAGATAACTATTGTCCATAATGGTTTGTTCAAATCGGTGTCAGTTGAAGGTGAGATTACTTGATATGATGTCCTTCATCACGAAACATGCAGTGTCAAGAAAAGACTTAACCCTTCCTCAAGGAAGTGAGTTAAATCTACTTCCCACAAAGACAATGATAACTAAGCTAGTTCTGATAACTGTAAAATGAAAATCTATCATTTCCAATGACCTTCCTAGCAGTTGTTAGCCCCTTCTGGACTTCGGAAAAAATGATTCCGTGAGGCAAATAAGATAAAGGTTTTATCTGACACTCATAAACCGCTCATTATGGATGCATCCAGGCAAAGCGATGAGATAAGTTGCTTTCTTTTGTCAAAACGATAGCTTACTGTCTGGGATATCCTCCTAAATCAAAGTTTCACAGATGCTCCACTGAATGTTAAAGTGGCTTGTAGATGTTTAAACAAGAAACTATATTATGGTAAAAGACGAATCACTGATGAATGTCTTAAAAAAAATAAAGTCTGAATGTCTTTGTACCCTTTCAAAGCATTACTATCAAAATCCTTGTTAAAAGAAAATTGAATCATTTGGTCTTTAAAGGCTTTTGCGCAACCGGCATGCTTCGTGGCAGTTGTTTTGAGAAATTGACTGTGCTTTGTATTTTCATGCCGTACGATATTAGGCCGGTTTTTTGAAATGTAGTCGCAAAGCATGCCGGTTGCACAAGAGCCTTTAATAGGATGAAAAACTGATAAACGTTCTCCTCATAAGAGAGAAAGGCGGACTTCTCTCGGGATTAGTGCAACATTAAAATTTCATGTCAGTTCGAACAGACGAAATAGCCAAAAAATGAGTCGGGAAAATGAAGAACTAAATTACATTCTTCATCTGTACCTGAATTGCATGATACAAGCAAACTTTGTCAACGGATCTTCTTGTTTGTTAATAGAATAAAAACGCTGAATAAATCTTCAAAGTCTAGGAGCAGCATTCAGTAGGAAAGATTTGTTCATCAACTCCTTTCAAGGTTACTTAACTGGATAAGACAAGAAACAGGCATTGTACCCGTTTCAGTTAAATGATGTCTTTAAAAATAAACAGACCAAAGCTGCACCGCTCCATAACTGGACATGAAGATGAAGTGGCACGTACCTTAAGACTGTCTCCAGTCACGAAGACTTGAGACACGAATGATGACCTCAAGTATACAATTTCTATCTTCTCTGGCGCAATGTATTCACCCTTGGATGTCAAATAAAAATACATCAGCATACTACAAGCATCAAAGTTACTGCATGTCATTTTCTGGTGACACGTAGAAAGACGGTGTTCCGAATTAAGTGTTCCTTAATTAGATAAATTCAAGATGAAGCCTGAATCTATATTTCACTCAATTTCAAAAGAGCAGCCATAGATAGCTGCTGAATCTTCGTAAGTTGTATTCTTAGTTCAGGTCTAAATTCAAATAAAAGTTCACAAATAAAATGCTTACATTATGTTTAGTTGCACATTCACGGTATTATCTCGACATAAAAATGCCACTTTGAAGATCTTAGGCAGAGCTTTGCACTGACGCTTAAAATTTCCAAAACTGTATCGTCAAAAGTTTTAAATGGATCATTTCCATTTAAGATATGGCAACATTTAGCAAAAAGTCCTTGGTTGAGGCCTAAATGGATGTATGTCTTCGCTAGCGAGACTTTCTTGAGCGTGTATAGTGGGTTGAAATTCAACAAAAACAAGGCCTATGATTGGTCCTTCGTTGGAACAACAGCAATACTCAGTATCTTTGCACCTATTCCTGTTGTATTTACCATTAAACTCCCAGACATTGTTCCTCGGGTCTGGTGCGCTTCCTGAACATAAAACCTAACAGCCTGGAAATCTTAGGTCTCATAAGCTAGCCAAATACCATAGACATCCACAAAGAATACAGAAATACACGAGAAGGCCATAACTTTAACTAACTTGGCTCTACTAAAGTTGGACCTTGCAACGATTAAAGCAACCACATCGGAAAACTAATAGGCATAGTATTATTGAACCCATTTCAATTGAAGGTGAAAGGTTCCTTACGTGCAAAGACCTGAGATCAAACGCAAAATCGAGACCCTAGTAATAAAAAAAAAGATTTGCCAAACCACATACATTCTTCGTGATAAATTGTGAATGACATTTGGGATTGTAGAAATGATAGCCAAATAATTACGGCCGTTGCAATTTCACGAGGTCAACGCTACGGCCATGTAGTTACGCCGAACGTCTGGCAGTGAACTAGCGGAGCTGCTCTCAATTTAGGAATGGATTACTCTTGTATGGTTATCCATACAAGGATCACTTCTGGAATGGTTATCCAGAAGTGATGAATGCAAAGGAAATATACTCTGTCTTTGTTATAATTTAATGAATTTTATCCACCTCTATCGAATGAACCACAATATTACTTTAAAAGTATGTTTTAGAAGCAACGAGAAGAAGACGTCGATAAGAATCTTCATAGCACAAAGTTGTTCTTATCGCTGAAAAGGTTGTTCTCACCTGTGCGAGCTTGAATATGTGTTTCTTTCTGTCGATGATGCATAAAGTGCCATTCTGTAACAAAAAACATTTTTCAGTATAAGCGACGTTAATGAAAATTTTAGGATAGGCAGTGTCAATGAAATACGGACAGACAGTGTCTGAAATAAGATAATAGTATCAGCATATGCAACTGTAGGAATAATGGTAGAACTGCCTATTGTGACTGAGTCAACTGAATATGCTGACTGTTACTAAATTCTCCGGCCATAGTGCATTAACTGTTATTTATGGAATCAGAGTACACAATAGCCAGAGTTGAAGAAATGATGTGTAAATATGAAAATTCATGAAAAATTCACTCTACGTTGTTAAGTTGGCGATTTTCGACACAGCACGATGTAAAATTCAACGAGAATGCATTTTTTAACAGTTTCTTTACTTCATCATAACATGCCAGATGATAAAGGACGTTTTTCAAAGGCACACCTATAAAGCTCCGTTAAGGGAACCCATTTTGATAAAAAGGTACCTTTAAAAGTCATTCCTTGGAAAAATAGTAGTCGGCACCAAGGGATATTAAAAGGATGATTGCAGAATGGTTCAAAAATGTCTAGTACAGTGAATTACTTTTCTATAAAACTTTAAATCAAAGCGAGTGGAGCTTGAGAAACGATTGAGATAGCGAGTGTTGGAGATTAAAGGCAGTCGAGATAGCAGATGTCAACTGTATCTCAATTTTTATTTACAAAGACAATGGACCCTAAATAAAACCTAGATATAATCTAATCCTAAATATAATCTTAGAATATATCTTGATTTTGTTTGGTTGTTTGATCCCCTTTTTACCTTAATTTTGTCTGAAATATTCAGCCTCGTTCCTGAGATGCTGATTTTATTACAGATTAGAGTTTTCACGGATAAGCCTCCCATACTCTCATCGTTACACTTCTGAGTAGCACCGGGGTAGGACCGTCATCAAAGCCAGCAAAATTTACTTGATTTCTCCAATATTTTCAGTCCATACTGAGTCGTTCAAAAATATGTTGGAAGATTCCGATTAAAAAAAGACCCTTACATGGTAAGCTGAATTAGGATGTCTTGAGAGAGGGTTTTTGATTCGGTTAGAGAACTGGGGCTCTGGTTTTAAGGGACTTGTTGTAACTTCATTCCTTCAGTTAGGATTAAGACTTTAGAATACTTGGTCTTTATTATCAGAATTCTTAAGATACGCAGCCAGATCTAAGGTGATATTAAAACAGTGTATCCATTACTTTAAATTATTGCTAGACATATCTCCCTATTTAACAAAAGTTTGTAAAATGGATTACAACAAAACAGCACAAGCCTAATTGGAACATAGTTTCTATTGAATATGATTGGAATTGAGACAGCAGAACGAAGCGAAGTGAGAGACTACAATAGCAGACTATTGTTCATTCAAGTCGGAGAAAAAAATGGAATAAATAGTCAATTTTGCTTTCTCTTCAAAAATTATTTTTAACAGTCACAGGCTTAGTTTATTTTAAAGACTTCTGTGCCATGTTTGTTTCCGATTTGTAAAACGAACTGAGCCTTGTTAAATGCGGAATCAAAAATTATCTAAATGACGAGTGAGCTCGCCCTGTAAAACGAAATTCTTTTCGGATTAAAAAATGATAAGATGATAAATTTAGAAAAAAAGTCATAACCCAAGAAATGTTTTGTTTAATTTAAGAATAAAAGGCCATGTGGGGTCTGGTAAAGGAATGCTTTATCACGAAGAATTTTGATAATCAATGTAATTTAGCGTGTTGTACGTGGATGAATAATGAACAAAAATAAATATATTTAGATGATACCATACAAATATCCTCTTTTATAATGGCGACGTGAAGCTGCGACTGAAGGCTATGAATGCACGATGACGAGAGCTTGCTTTCAGCACTCAAACGTGAAGTCACGAGGCTCGATAAACTTTTAGAATCCTATGGAAGAGTGTCAAGGATTTCCAACAGAACTATTCCAACACGCTTCACCCACTATTTGTTCATTTTTTTCACTGGCCTAGCTAACTCGGAGAACACAGTGCACGACCTCTTGCTCGTGAATTAGACGAAAGTCCATTTGAATAGCTAGAGTGATTTCAGGCGATGTTACAATAAGGAGTAGGGAATTCTTGGCAAGATACTCGATGTTGAAAACGTTTCTCTTTTGACATGCAAAGGTTAAAGAACTCTTGGAAACATATATATAACATATTTATTTATAGGGTAAAAGCTTGATCCAGATAAAGTGAATGACTTTAGAGCACGAGATAAGATGATTTTATATATCATAATTTGCACTTTGAATTATCAAGCTTGTTTACTTTATATGATAAGAGGCTTCGTACATCGCTATAATTCTTGACATACTTGCTGAATATTTATGCATTTTCTCTTGTTAATTATTTGGAAATTATGAATAGCATGAAAACTACTCAAATTTTCCAACAACGAGTTAGCTTATCTCCTGCTGTAACCAGGTAATGGAATTTATTAAAGTCCTTTGTTTACAGACTTTTTTCTTGGAATCAGGATAAAATATTCTTTTATATTGTTATTATTAAATCTTGCAGCTGTGAATTTTAGCAAAAAGCGAAAATGGGCATCGCCCTACTTTGGGCGGAAGTCAAGAGCGTTGCCAGGAAAACATGGGACGACGCCCATATAGGAACCCACTGAAATTTTTGTCTAGATCCGTTACTGCAGGACACCAATTTTCATTTGGATACCGTCTAATTGAATGAATTGCAAAAGTGTTTTGAGTGTAGAAAAACGCTAGTGTAACAAGAAACATAATTACTGTAAAATAAAAAAGAGCGCTGTGTAATGTATAAAGAGTTGGTTCATCTCTCAAATCCAAACACTACGCCTATACTACTCCTTTCTTCTTTTATTCATTGAAAATAGATTTAAAAGCTCGGGTTTCCAAACGGAAGGATTATAATTTTCTCCAGTCACTTTAAGAAGCTTCCAAAAAAATTGACTCAACCATGAAAGCCACGCGCAAAGGTAAAATTGAAACAGAAAGTTACAGATAGCATTGAGAATAAACCAATTAACGGTTAAAACAAGGGAAATGAAATTCTTCCTTGACTTAATTTTGCCCCGATTTTTCTTCATCCTACTAGTACTTTTACACGACTTTTTAATACCGTTTCTAATGTTTAGACTGGACCATTGTCTATTTTACAGCTCTTGGCTAGGAAGAAAATTATGTTGCTAAGTCGGGGAAAAGTGAGAAAGTATTTGCAATTGATTAATTTCTCTCCGACTTTCTTGACTCATTATTCTTAACCAGATAAGATAGGTAAATATTTGGTATAACTAGACAAGGTTTTTCTTTACCCGACAAAATTTCAGCAAACTTGGTGAGGTGGTTCTAACAACTAAATTCTTAAAAGCAGCTTCAACTCTGCAAACTATCCAGTGTGTTTTGGCAATTATGATGTCATCCCGCCCGTGATTCCTTAACTTTAAATGTCCCATTTATTTTATACACGAAACGACTATAAAAAAGCTTCGGGTCAAAAAAATATGGTGCTAAAGACAAGAATAGACACTTTAACTTCAAATTGGCATAATTTAGAAATCAAGCTGATGCTTTTCAGTAAAAATAAAACAAGAAGGATTAAAACTTATCAATTGCAAAGAATTTTTTACAGTCTCAGTGTGATTACATTGTACTAAAGTATATTCAGTATTCATGTGTTCAAAAGGTTAGGATACACAAACCTAAATGACGTTGTTCAAAACAAAGGAATGCTTTGTTCTCCACCTTTTCGCATTATTCACACTGGTTCAATTCAAAAAGGAGGAAGAAATTTCGAAGTATGCCTATTCTACCGAAAGGTCGATAATTTTTTCCAGACTGCAAGTACGAAATGTAGCGTATGATGGAATTTCCGCTTGCCGGTCTTCAACAGAAACATCCCTAATCCAAAACCTCTCCCAAAACCACAAAGAACTTCCATTCATTAACTAACGACTCCAGACTAATGACTCCAGCCATTCATACCCTTCCTCTTGTCGTTTCTATGTTTAAGAAGGGACGGATTGAAGCAACAATGATTGGGGGGAGGGTGTTAGACACTGATTCGATTTTGGTGTCACATCCTTCAGGTCACTGGTAAATGATGGAAACGCCCATTTTTAAAATTCGATTTTTAACTTCAAGGTAGAGAAGATAAAAAGATTTTGGTCCAAAGGTAGCTCATTAAGAGGTTATACTTTTACGCAATGGGGATTTTAAGATTCTTTTTTGCTGATTGTTTGGATTTTCTGTTTTGAAGAGAATTAATAGGTCATCGTTTATCCTTTTTTCTTACGTGGTAATTTGACTCAAGACCCACACTGCAAACTGACTTTCTCGAAAATTCTTGGCATTATTTTGTTAAATCTTGTGAAATCTTGGCATTACTTACTCCTGACTAAACAAAAAATGATTTTTGCTGAATGGAAGCAAAATTTACCGAAGGACACAGAAATATTTGGGGTTGTCGCACCCCATACCCCCCCCGCTAAGTCCGTCCCTGTGTTCTAGGTCTAGATGTATGAATATTGTGTATGGCTTATAGCAACATGATGATGAACGTGAAAATTTATCAAGGCATCACTGGAGCCACAAAAATGAAACCTCTTGTAGTCTATGTTTGTTTAATGAAATAATAAAGTCTTTCTTTTCATAGAGGAGAGTAAGTCTTTTGTACTAAAAAAATCACTGCGTACCCAATCAATCAATTACACACCGTATCTCAATCACTAAACATTCCAAATCCAGACGAATAGATCACTCCACTAAAGTCATCACTATGGAATACGTTTTTCTGATCTTTGGTCCATCATTAATATTAGCCTATATAGCTCTTCACTTACAAAATTAGGTAGCTTTGACATCGATAAACGTAATCAGGCCATCTTTATATTTCAATAAAAACTGTCCCACAAAAGTTGCTTTGATACAGATGCAGAAATACAGATCCTGGTTACGTTTTAATACAGATACAGAGCGGGGGTATGCTAGAAATGATCTTGATAAAGATCTTGAAGTTTCCCAGCCTGATAAGAACACAAACCTTTGAATACTAGAAACTTTTGACAGCTATTTGCAACACTGTGACAAATTTTCATAATAGTATAACCAAAAAAATTATAGAAATGGTAATCTATAACGTTTGAAATTTTGCTTTGCGAATTCTACAGTTTACTTTCAACGGATCGGAACATGAACAGCAGCTGACAAGACCCAACCATGCGCGAGGGTTCTATGGTGATGAACCAAATCACATCACAAATAATCATTAATTAACAAGTTTACAAAACTGTAAATATATAGAAGTGTCTAAAAAAGATTATCCCAGGGAATGATTGATACCCTTTAATTTGATTTGTCAAAAATTTTCCTTAAACATAAATGAGCAAGTTCAATAAATGTGTGGAGAAATATCGGTTTCAAATGAATTTTCAAGAAAGTCAATTTGCAGTGTGGGTCTTGAGTCAAATTACCACGTAAGAAAAAAGGATAAACTATGACCTTCTATTAATTCTCTTCAAAACAGAAAATCCAAACAATCAGCAAAAAGAATCTTAAAATCCTTGTTGCGTAAAAGTATAACCTCTTAATGAGCTACCTTTGGTCAAGAATCACGCGCGAAATTTGCGCGAAAGAAACGAGATGAGCAGGAAACGCGAGGCTTGATGAGGAAGGACGTACGATTATTTTTCTAATATGGTTAGGTTAAGACAAGATCAAAGGGGCCTATAGGACAGCCCTAGCAAAGGAGACTAGGAGGGGCTAAGAAAAGCGGAAGGTGTGATCAAGTTTTTGGTTTAAGTTTTTTAGAAAGACAAGTGACAATAATCCGGGAAGCAGAAGTGAAAAAGACGAGAAGCAAAAATGACGAGAAAAAGAGCTTTCGGCAATCTCTTTTTCACAAAAATCTGAGAAGCAAAATGAATAAACAACAGAGATTTCTCCTTAGTACATTTTCTTTCACTTCGCAGCTACTTATTTCTTTCTTATTCCTGAATTGCTTTGTCCTCTAGTGATGAGCTCTGCAGTCTGCAATCTGTACGCAAATAAGCCCTAAGCCTTAACCGGTATCTCTAAAGTTGCCTTAAAAATGCTGTTTTGTTCGAAAAAGCTAAAACAGAAGCCTGTCAAAGAAATAGAATCGAAACTGCAGAGCTTCGAAAATTGGAACGGAAAGCTCAAATGCAAAGGGCAAGATACATCTCCAACCACAAAACACCTAATGAGCAGAAACGAGGGTGGCCGGCGCAACCTTAACCAAAAACCAATTTTGAATAAATGAACATGCTTCAAATTTATCACCACTGTCAATTTGAGTGATTTTCAATGACAAAACTGAAGAACAGGCAGCGTTTATGAATCCTTCGTTTCATAGTGATTGTAGATGACAAATTTGATATGAAGAAATAAATCAATGAAAATAACCATAATACTACTTTTCTTCTAAAACCTTAAGCATAATCACTTTAATTAGACCCTAATTCCTTAAAAAAACTCTAATCTGCTATAGCTACTCATGTTTGGTCTTTTGAAGCCCAAATATGGCTGTGCCTAATATTGCATAAATTGTTTTGAACAGTGCCAGTAGCAAGCGGTAATACCCTAATAACTTCTGAAGGCCGATGTTGCATTTAATAAATAAAGAGCCTGTTTGTCGTTCAAAGGATCTTAGTTGTTTTGACTTTTGACGATAGCTGATCATATTGAAATGCTCAACAAGCTCAAAATGTAAAATTTATGACTAACAACAAGAAAGATGATGTACAATGAAAAAGATCCATGAACTTAAAAAGGGTCATACATAAACAAATTTTAACTTAAAAAACGAAGAAGAACCAGATGAATTTATATTGGATAAAGCTCAAATACGTTTGAGCCTGATATGTAATTGCAATTAGCTGTAATAAGCAAAGAATATGTTTCCATTGAATGTTGCTAAATGAGCACTCAAACCGAATTCTGATCACAAGGTGATCACAAACCGAATATATATTTTCACTTGTAATGGAAATGTTGTGCTTTTGCATTTTGCTTCCAACAAAAATAGCATACCTTCGACCTTTTCCTGAAAATTTTAATAAATTCCTTTACAATCTTGCAGGTAGAATATGATAATTCATGCGCTTAGAAATCTCACCGGAAGCCATTTGCCAATGTCTCCTGTATGTAGCCAACCTTCTTCGTCGAGGGCATCTCTGGTCTTCTCGGGATCTTTAAAATAACCCAAAAATATTGACGGTCCTTGAACGCAAACCTAGAAAGCAAAACCAATTATAAGGTCAACATTAATAGTTGAAACTTCCATCGATTGAAAGAGCAAATTGACTCTATCAATAAAAGTTCCATCCATGAAGGTTCTATCCACAAGAGTACAAAAACAATAAAATCTATATCTTATATCGTAATTTTCATCCCTCATTAACCCATTTTTTAAAACAGTACTGTAATAAAAAGTTTTAAACGATTCATCTTTTTCGACAACGCTATCTAAATAGATGTAGATCAAGGTATTGTGTCCAACCAACAAAATTCATAATAAAAGCTTGCAAAAATTAGTTAAAAAACTAACTTTTATTCATCATACCATCCCACTTAACATTTCATATAATGGAATACGTTATAGCTAACTTCCTTTCAAAAGGATAGCAAATGTAATTAGCGACGTGCTGGGGAAGCAATTGCAGAGGGGGCAAAGGGGTAAAATGGCGCCCCTTATTGTGCTATCTTCAAATGTTCCTTCAAAGTTTTGGGAAATATACAGTTAGGTACAGGAGTTCTTCTATATCTATCTATCTGTAGCCGTACCGAAAGACCTTCAAATCTTCAAATGAGGGGAGAGGGGTAGTCAATCACTGCCAGGATGTGAAAGAGATATTGAGTATCGTTGTAGCACCAGGCTCACTCTAATAGATAAGAGAGAATATTGTACCCATAGGTTCTGTATTATCAAACTGCACAACAATGATAATCAGGGACATTATTATTGACGGAGGTTAGGGATAGAAAGAGGGGGTAAACTTGTTTAGGAGTTTCGTGAAGGCCGCCACCATGGTAAGTGGCAAAAAACTGCAAAAAAATGTTCTAGTGATGTTAGGAAAATGCATCCAAATAATCTCAAAATCGCCCTAGACCCATGGAAGATCCTGGACAATACCCATAAGCTTTCTTTAAAATACGGCCCTAAAGCCATATGAGGCAGGCCTGTGCCCCTCCTTTTTTTTCTGGGTAATTCTTGAATATAATGGCTAATTTCCGCCAGGATCAAATCTTTGATTTGAACGAATATTACTTTTTGACATTTGCATTTATATGTGACCTCAATAGCCCTGTTGATAACTGAAATCTCAAAAAATATTGGCAACATTATACTACTTTGAGTTCTTTATTTTTAAGATTGATATTGAGGAGTCATGCACACGAAAACAACTGAAACGTTCATTTTGTATAGTGAAAGCTCTATGGTTCCCCTTCTACATTTTTTGGCTCTACACTACAGCTTTATATTAGATCTATGTATCGAAACAAGCCCAAAAGACATAACTATACTGTCTGAGGCGGCATCATAGTTGCCGTCGAAGGAAAATAAAACTTTCGAATTTAGATGCTTCCAGTTTGCTGGAAAACACACCTTTTGAAGCAGTTTTTAATATACACAGTCTGAAAGCTATTAGATGGTTTCAATTGCCCCCCTTGCCCCCCTTCCAGCACGTCACTGAATGTAATACTGCCTACATTTTTTAAGGTAAAAATTACTTGTCGTACGAATGACATTGATGTTTTTCAAATCATGCCCAATAAAAATGGCTTGTTGCTGATTCACAGAAAAGTTGAATACAAAAAAATCATTTTCTAAAAGCGTAAATATATGTGTACAACTGAAGTAAATGATATCAGAAAGATATTGTGCATGGATAAAAATTGCAAGGTTAGCTATGACGCCAGAAGAACCAAACAGAAGCATAGGAAGCTACACATATAGGTCTTTGGTTAACTATTAGAATTGTCGATGTAGTTTAAAAAGTGAGTACCTCTCCTTTGGAGTCCTTAGCAAAGTAGTCCATGCTTGGAACATCAACAAGTTTTATTCTGCAACTAGATATTGGCGGGCCAACATGACCTATCATCGCAAAAGACGATCCTTTTATTTCCACAAAGAAAACTTTGCATCTTACAAGTTGACTTAAGTGAAAGACATGTTACAGGGAAATTAGTAAATATTGCGAATTCTATAAATTGCCTTCTCGTTTCATAAACTATTGCACGTTCTATATATAAAGAAACCATTTATAAGACTTACAAGACTGAATTTTGTCCAGAATTACGAAGATTAAAATTTCAGTCCAATGAACAAAAATGAATTCGAGTAAAGACTCTTGAATACTAAACCAAGAAAATTGAGCAGCAGCTGAGGCTCACTCATCTTTGATTGTTTATGGGTAAAATTACGCAATCGTATAGCAAACAAAACTTACAAGACTGAATCAATTTTTCGACCAAATTCAGAAAGTTTTTTAAGCCATGAGATTTTGAGAAAAGCGTTATAATTGACAAAATGGGTCAATGATAAAATATATTTGTCATAGCTGATTGACTCGGCAAAAAAGTCAACATGATTAGAGAAAATGAGTCTGAAAGTTGTTGCTATTACTGCCAAACAAGTAGAGGATGCCAATGCCAGTTGGCACAACTTTTTATTCTGCACTATTTTAGTGCTACTCATTTATTCCTCTGCAATTTGCGTGACCTCGTGTGCTGCCTATATAAGTTAGCTCTTCATATCCGGGCCTATAAGCAGTTATGAAATTCCGGTATAGATTACTTAAACACCATG
The DNA here is from genome assembly GCF_013076305.1 of Rhopilema esculentum. The sequence continues at coordinate 11,002,050 of NW_027018682.1, read as the reverse complement.
TTGTGCATAGCAAAAAAACGAAAAATTAACAGAAAACATACCTAATGTTGAATCAAATGGGGAGCTCATTGTTGCCATTGCCGTCAGTTCAGTCTGCCCGTACCCTTCGCAAACCTGCCAAAAAGGAGGAATCAGAATTGGCGAGCTAAGTAGGCATTTATATACGATAGTACAGATGATTTTGAAAGAAAAATAATACTTAGTATATCTGAATATAAATCAATTTGAGAACCTATAATGTTAGCAAGTGCTTTTTAAAGTAACATAAAGAACAGAAGCACTTTTGCTGCTATAAAGGATGAACACCCCCTGTAATTTTAGAAAATCCTTTCAGTTTGACATCAACCATGATTTAAAGGTTTTTAAGGTGTTTAAAGGAAGAAGAGTTAATTGGAAGAAGAACAAAAATAAGCAAATAGGAGAATGAAGAAGAAATATGAGAATATGGAGAAAATAGAAATAGTATATCTACTATGTCATTTAATTACAGATCTAACACCTATACTTTCGAAAAGGATCGCTGACGGACTTATTTTATAGATCGCTGAAATTCTTCTTGTTCTACTATATCAATTTTGCTTCCAAAGATAATGTTGCTTAAGACTTTTTACTTTAGAGATAACTGTCTTCATTTCTCATATGACAAGTTTGTGACGTAATACGAAGGACATGGGTAAGCCCTGCATTTGATTGATGAGGGTATGGCTTAAAAAAAGCAAACAGGGGATATGGCCTAGTCTTGATTATAGCACTCCCTTATCTTCCAAGGCTCATGTTTCTGGTAAGGACGTCACGCTTTATTCTGAACGAGTGCCATGTGATCGTTAGCTAGGCTGATATTTAAATGCTGAATTTTAAAGCAAAGATTAAGGTTCACACGGTATATCATTCGTCAAAAGCAACCATTCTTCGTTTTAGAAAACTGATTTCAAGACAAGGATTAGCATGAAGTGATATAGATTAGAACGCAAGGGAAAAATCGTCAGGGTTATAATTGGGATGACACTAAATATCACAACAGTAATGTCTAAACTCCTAAGTCTGGCAATGTGGCTACTTATTCCAAAATTCAATTTAATGAGAAATATTTCGACTTGTTTTGAGTCATAAGAAAGAATGTTTGTATTAGGTATCCTCCAGTTACATAAATAAGTTAATAAGTTCTTGAATCATATGGTATGGTACGTAAAAGTGACACCTCACTTAGGCCAATTAGAGACCACAACTATAGAATAATAAGGGAAATCTTAACATTGTTACAGATAATGATATTGGCAGATTCTTTCTTTGATACAAGGTACTAGGTTAATCAAATAAGTTGATTCCAATAATCTAGTAAGGATTATTAGATTTTACTATGATAGGCGAAAACTTGCCAGATAATTAGTGAATGGGTGAGCAACGGGGAAGGTCATTAAATCGTGTTAAAATTTTCCGAATTCCTGAATTCGATGTTAACGGTAGAAAATAATAATGTCATGCATCACAAAGTCTCATACGGAGAGAGGCAAATCGCAAAAAGCTAAGAGAAATATTACTAATCGAGCTTCTGTATCTAGGCTAAGGGATGTTGGAGTGAGTTTGATGGATGCTACTAACTTAAATAAGAAGAACTGTTTTTAAAGAATGAAGAGAGCATTTTCTTTGAGCATAACAAACCAGGGTCTTCATAACATAACAAACGTGACCTGGTTTTCACTTCATTTTGAATAGCTCTATTTTCCAATTAAGAATCTTATCAACTTCTGTGTAAACCAACCTTTAAACGCCTCGACTCAATATGCATCAGTAATGATACACTCTCTGGTGTGTAGAAAAGAAAGTTCTACGCTACAATGTCGCGTTTCACGATTAATACAATCATCAGGCAACAGTGTACATGAAACTCGTGGATATAGTTTAAAACAATCCTGTATTGCACAGGAAAGTACGTACAATTCTTTCTATACGGTCTCTAGCATTATATGACACGCCGGTAAACAGTTATGATACAGATCATCATTATCTAAATTGTTGGATCTCCGTCTATACAAACAGGTTTCCCAGACACATCTTATAGCTTCCAGTTAAGCATAGAAGAAGCATTTTTTTGGAAGACATCAAAAATTAATCCATAGAGAAAATCCATATATCTAAGTATCTGATAACTATGATACTTGGAGGCATGGTTGAAGCTTTGATACTTTCGTTATTGATACTTTCATTTCAATTTCATTTCATTTCATTTCATTTCAAAGATCGTTATTGATACTTTCGCTATTTAAATTAACACTCTACAACTATGCATGGGGTACAGATGATCGATTAGTCAGCACAGGTTATGTTATTTGTATCTATAGCTGTGCCAGAATTCAGCAGTTACTCATATTCGTCAAAGGTATTCGCTTTGATTACACGCTTAACGTGTTTTGTGAGAAATGCAAATGCTATAATCTTACCAAACAGCCAAATGCACACTTGAGAAATTGCTTTACGCTGATAGATAAAGGAGCAGCTCCAGATGTTATCGCTTTGACTCGGCCTCCGAGAATGCCCTGCAAGTTAGTAATATATATTCGAATTAAAAAAACAATCTTTGAAGCGTGAAAGAAAGTAATGTATTTTATAACTTCCATTTTTATTTCTTTAGTGTTTTTAATATTTTCTCCAGTCTTTCGGGAGAAAAGCAAGGACCACACAGCCAGCTTAAAGCATTGCAAACTACAAAATACTCAGTCAATAAAGCCAAAATGAATTCATAATTGCCGGCATAAGAATTTCACAGCAGTATTTGGCGACACAACTTCATATTTTAGAAATGACTACTTAAAGTCTATTTCATTTTCTTTTAATCATCGGTTTCACTTGGTATTGGCGGGTAGGCAATTGCATGCAATGGAACATAGCACATAGCTCAAAAAAAATAATGGAAAATAATAACAATATATATAAGAAAGCAAATACAAGATTACTTAGAAGATAAAGTAATTGAGAAGGAATCGAGGGCCTTGCAACGAAATTCTTTTTCAGAGATTGATTTGTCCGTAGGTTTTAACCCAAACTTATGAAAATCAAACAATGGGAGATTGTGCACCGTGGTACAAAACTTGTACATCATTCCGCATAATAAAGCTACACAATATAAAATTTTCTGTAGAGAGATCAATTTCCCAAACAAAATTGTTGATAAAACACAAATCTTTGGAGGTCTTGCTCGCAAAAACATAGACAAAAACAGAGATAACATTCAAGGAACTCGTCAGATAATCAATATAAACAAATATGTGCGGTTAAGTGATTCATTCCTATATGATAATGAACTGTAGAAACCGTTTCAGGTGATACACACATCATCGTTATACATACATAGATATAGGCCTACGAAGTCACAGAGCGCTAGTCACAAGAAAGCACTGAGTAAGGAGGGAGAAATTAATTTGATATCATAGATTATTGCCAATACTAAGTATAGTTGCCAAATAAAAACAAAGACAAGTACGAATCAATGCAAATGAAGATAAACATAATGAGTATTAACGTATTGATGAAGATATAGATTTAGTCACTCAACTTGAGGTAATAACACGGTTTGAAAGGTTTTTTCTGGCAAACTCCTTGATGAATGCGTTTTGAAATTTGCAAATTAATTTAGCATTAATGGACTCATGCAGAAAACACAATCCTTGGAAAACTCTGGTGTACTACTGGATTCCAGAAATGCAGAAACTAAACGACCGTTTCTTTGAATAGCAATAATTTGAATTTTGAATCTAGTATAAAGATTCAATATCTACCTGATGTTAAACTAAGTTTTAGAGTCTGGATATCTAATTGGACAAAGTGAAATACCATTTCATATAAATTACGTTTAAATGTTCACTATCACAGTGTAGGTATTCAAATCAATCAACAATAAAAAAGTCGGCGATTAAATATGATTTTTCAAATGATATAAGCATTCTGAATAAGAAATGGTTTTTTGTCTTTAAATTCCATTATCCTGGTAGCTTCTAACTTGTAGCAAGTTGAGAGGCGAAAATCTGTTAAATTAGGTTTTACCCAGGCGTGCAGGTTAATTCAAGAACAGACTAATAGTCTGTCCTTTTCTGATACTCTGTAGGCAAAAAGGTATCCGGTGACAATCAAAACAAATAAACCAATCACCGAAATAGACACAGCAAAAAGTAAGTTAAATCATATGGTACCTGGATTTTATTGAATACAAGCTTGTCCCAAAAGCTGTTTTTCCTAATCACACCCCTGAAAAAGATTTACACATTTAAAATTACCTTTAAGAGCTTGGGAATAGTCTAGAATATTATTGATTCCAATCTAGGCTTTGACATACGCTTTGTGTACTGTAATAACCCAGACTATAGGGCTGCGAAAAGTTTTCTATCTACAAAGTATTTTCCTTCTGCAAAGATCTTATATTTGACTCAATCTAAATTTAAGCATATTTTACATGCGTTGCTCAAAATACTAAAACGCTAAGCTGTTTCATGGACTTTGGAATAAACCTAGTTTAAACTTTAAGTGGTCAGCAGACTGAAACACACATCTTATCAAAAATTACAAGTTCCTTTCAAAGTTTACTCTTTTATCAAATAACGAATAAAATCAGAAACGCAGTTGAACGCATGTTCGATGTTTGTTCGAAACCATTAAACATGTTCGATTACTAAACAGCTAATCTTACTACAGAGCTTTCTTACTTCAGAGGTTTTGCACAACAGAATTGCTTGATAAAAGAACGACTGAAAATGCTTGGCAATTGTGGCTGAGAATGTAAAAACCACCGGTTGGTGTATGCTGGGCAGCAGAAATTATGTAAAAGGGACACTGAAATTAACTAAACACATAACCAGCAGAGGTTTTTAATTTAAGTGTCATTTTAAGTATAACTTTGATCATATACATCAACTCATTCATCTACTTGTGCAAATTTCTACAAAAAATCCTTTAATTGGGTTTCAACCACAACGGGGCTTGGTTTCGATATGGTTCAAAGCCAATTACTTTTGCAAGAAAATTTTCCATTTTTTATATTGCCCTTAGCATGTGTCTTCGCCTATCAAAGGTTTTAAGAATACTATATAATTTTGCAATCCAATAATGCACGTGAAAGGAATATGACTGTGCATCCTTTAGTAATACATTGGATTATCATAAGGGAAAGATTCTCAGGTCTGCGGAGACTGCGGGTAGAATTTTTAAAAAGCGGATTATAGACATAACTGGAAAATATCAGAGAACATATGATAGGGATGTTTATGCTTTATTCTTATGCTTTGTCTTTTCCCTGATTTTCACTGCTTCCTGGGATGTTAAAGCTTCATAAGCTTTAAAGTCTCATAAAACAAGATGTTTTGGCGAAGTTTGAAAAGCGGAGCTATCATTTAACTAAGCCAGGGTAGAAAAGCCGTTTATAAGAGGGAGCGTTTAATAGGACATATATTGTTTAGGGCAACCTTTGTTAACAAATCCCCTTGCTGCTGGTCAATCAAAATTGTCCCTTTAAAAACATACAGTACCTTGATACTTCTCTATTTTTTGCAGACAAGGCGACATTCATCAACAGGCTTTTGACCCAGCTTTTTGCTACTTCATTCATTACCTAAAAGGTGAACAACAATTGTGAATTAGGACAGCTAGTTTTCTCATTTATGAAGCACCTAAGACATACTACATTATAAGTAAGGCCTCCTTAAACTAAATAAGGACGTGTTTGATGTGCAACCTCCTATAGGCTGTTGTATTTTAGAGAACTATTTGAGCATGAATCGTCAACGATATAAAATAATCTAGTAGGTTATTTAGCTCAGAAACAATATGATTATACGTTTGTAACTGTGAGACACCTTTGTCTCGAGAAAATGGTCAGTTAATAGCTCAAACTAATTGTTACATTAATATTAAAGTTATTTCCAATAACCATAATCTATAAAACCTTTAAAGCGACTTAGCTAATAAACATGCCTTACACATACTTGAACTGGGAAAGTACTCCATCTAACTATGATGTGTCTCACTTAAGTGCTCAGCGAATTAGTGGCAATGGATTTCAGATTAAATAACCAATTTCAGGATTCATAGAGAGTTTTTGGATCTCAATCTCATTTATAAACAGAACAAAACTGCACATTATAGATAGCGAAATCTAGATGAGCAACCATCCTAACAAGACATCTCCAGTACGAAAATTATGAGAAAATAACACTATCAACAAGAATTTCATATCTTATCTAAGATTTTGTTTTAGAAGTAGGTCTAAGTCTAAGATCTTGTTTTAGAATTGATTTTGAATGCAAAAACCAAATGTGGTAATGGAGACGTTTATCTTATAGTAATTTTATATGGTCGATTGCCTGGACTGGTATCTTGGTACTAGCATCATTTGATAAATATCATGCAACTATACAATGATACCAAACATCTGAAAGGTAAAGCAATCATTTGTTTATGATGGGATCTCAAATTAAACTCAATAATAGTGCATATTGTCTTTACCTGCGGAACAACTGCAAGCAAATTTACAACTGCAACTGCTTTAAATTACTCAGAACTGGTGAATTTCAAAATTAGAACTGTTCACGGAGACTTATTGCTCAGCTTTAATACATTTCTCACCTTGCTATAAAGGACGTTCAGAATTCTCGGCACAGCAGGAAAAATGGTTGGCCTAGGGGTAAATGAGCATACACTTGCATACTACAATCTGATTAATGTGTAACTTATTTGCTACAATGCATTTTTTCAATGCTATTAAAACGAAAGAGGGTCTACCTTCAGAGCCATCTTTCGATTACGAAAGTGGCCACCCAGATGCCCTACTGTGAAAATCAAAACAGAGCTCTCCACGATAACACCTCTTTCAAAGCTCAGACAAGACAAAGAGGAAAAAACACAGGCATGAATGGAATGAAATGAAATGACAAGAAAAATATAAGGCAGGCAGGAAATGTCTTCTTTCTCTCAACCTTCATTAATAATCCTTTCCATGCTCTAGTTAAGTTGCTTTGACCTGAAGTACGGAAACATGAAACAAATTAACTGTTAGAGCGTTTTCTGCCAGGAAGGAAGGTGTACCTTCTAAAAGCTTCAGGATTTTGACTTTACCTTAGGGTTTGAATGTCTTGCACTAACTCCTTCACGTTTCCACGGAAGAATCCTATCTTGCCACCACCGACCATTATGATATACTGAAAAGCAAAACAAAGCCACTCAACATACCTCAACAAAATAATACAGTTATCATGCGTCAACAAAGTTTTCACCTAATCAAATATTTCACGCAAAAACAATTTTAATAGCAGAAAACATTTTCCTATTTCTCTTTTGATTTTCTATTTTCTTACGCATAGGCTATGGGTTTTTAAAATTTTTCTCAAAATAAACCCTCCTTTCGTTTATTCTGACTTTTTTTATAGCACCCTAGTACCTCAGTCACCGCAAGGTTGAAATATTTTGAAGACTTCTTTTTGAATCATATAAAGCTTACAAAAAGTTGTGTCACTATTTGCAGATATTTTTGCTTGATTCCCTCTTAGGGGACTTGGGCCGAGCGACCCAGTCTAGAATAAGTATTTATGACAAAAGATAGTAAGAATATGATCCGTAAATTTTCAAATGTTTCGAATAAGAGAGGTTAACAATTGTTTTGTTTCTTCAGAGTCCGCAGTTCAAGAGATTATTTGCTATAGATATTTGCGGGTAAGATAAATTGGAACTGCCCAGGCTTGGCACTAGGGTGCGTTAAAGACATGAAGCAAAGGTAAAAAGGGCATGGGACCTGTGCAAAGATTTTCAGAACATTAACTTCAATTTGTAGTAAAATATTCATTTTACGTTTATCAGAACTATAAACATCAATGATATGGTTTTGGGGAAACGAAAAACAGACTAGATCAGAGAAGCAAAACGAAAGAGACAATAGTTAGTCTGGTTTTCCAATTAAATTTGGCTCTAACCGTAAAGCTGAGGGTAGAATGCGCAGAAATTGTCCCAGCTTACCTGACCACAACGCTCATACATGTGACTCAAGGGCAGATAACTAATATAGCTATCTGAAGCAGAAATTTGATAGTACTGCAAAAGAAAAAATATAATTAAAAGATCAACTACACCTAAACTGACATCATTCTTGAAATTTCTTGTTATCTATTATGCATTTCAGTGTTATTTCTTAAACTTTCAAGAACTTAATAACCTACCCTGCTGGCACATATTTATTTAAAAATTCAAAATTTCTCTGTTTTCAAAAATGTTATAGAGAACCTTGTACACAAGTTCCTCAGATTGAGAGCCTTGAAGGGGTTTTAGATAGAACGCAAGTCTGGGTCTTATAAGAAAACACACCCCTGGTCAAATCTCTTAGCCAACATGCAGTCTTGAAGGCAATAAAGAAAACCATTTTACGTGCTTTGTAAAAATATGAAATAAAAAGAAATTAACAATGGACCATGACAATCAAACTATTATGGAGGATGGAAACTTACTTCGTCAAATAAATTAATAAAACTGGTCACATTCACTGCCAAATTTTCGTGGCTCAGCATTACCCCTTTGGGATTACCTGCAATGAAAAAATTCCAATTAAAAACAAAGAAGCACTCACGTGTACAAGTAGGAAAAGGGAATCGAATGCAGCAAACAAACTGCTGTAAACGACACCAGCTAAAAAAATAGTTGCACAGTCAAATTTTTTTGGCATGTTATTTCAGTTTGAAACATTCAATACAAAAAGCTTCTTAACACTTAAATATGAGAAATTAATCAATTTCGAAATTTTTCAACAGTGGGTTACAAAACTAATAAGATGAAATAAATCCAAAAATACATATCTTTATTGCTACACTTTGGGTGTATAGAATAGGATAGAACAATCCTAGTTGCTTCTCCGAGTTTCAAGCTAAAATCGAGTTTCAGCTAGGCAAGTAAAATGCCTAGTTGAGGTGTTTAAATGCCAAAATGGACTGACACCTCGACTGTTCGAAGATTATTTCAAGAAAATTTTACATTAGAAGGAAACCCGTGAGAATAAAACCAATCTCTTGCTCCCAAAAGTTCGCACAGATGCTGGTCGAAAGACATTCCTGTTTCAGGGATCAAAATTACATAACAAACTATCTGATACCTTGAAACAAGAACAGTCTATAATGAATTTCAAGAGACAATACGATCAACTTGACAGTGAATTTTAACTTTTTAAAATGTAATTTTTAGATATTTTTAAATTTGATATTGTAATTTGACATCTTTTAATTTTCTTTTCAACTTTAATATTAACAGGACCTTGACTGATAGAAGCTTCTGAGCAAGCTGACCAAGGTTACTATCCTGTATAAATGTAGATTATTATTATTATTATTATTATTATTATGACAAACAATGACGAACATACTTTTTCCTTTTTTTGTTAATTTCTTTTGTTTGTGTTTGTAATAGTCTTTTTCTTTGTAAACCCAGGCTAGCCAATTGCAAATTACCTTTGTAATAGTGAAATTTGTATTTGTAGTTTTAATTGAATTGAAAATGAAAAGTTTCCATTATCAAGCATCTGGTCCAAATATCGAACAGTTGCCTGATGATCACATTAAGCATGTAATTCAGAGCATGGTCCTGTTGTATGCACCAAAAACGGGTACAACTCTGCCTATATGGCAACAAGCACTTTATGACTGACCAGTAAACAGTAATTTTCATCAACTGTATTCTAATCAAAAAATGTTTTCTTTCAATGTAGATTTTGCATGCAATTTCGTATAAAAAAGAAATCAGCATTGCCTGCAACCTCATGTTGAATTCCATTGAATATTAAAGAGCAAAAAAAACTATTAAGTGTGAAGAAACCGCTCCTATTTGCACTTGTTATGTCAAGTGAAGACAACAAATTCCACCAAATATTGTGCGAGAAACAGACTAAATCGTAAGCCAATTTGAGGGTCTATGGAAACCTTGGTCGCCTTTAAAGCTGAGTGCAAGCGACGCCTGAAGCGACGTAATGAGAAACAAGATGGTATATTTAATAAAAACAAAGTCCAGGTGATATTGATACCAACCTGTGGTTCCACTTGTATAACAAATCAAGGCAAGATCTTCAGGACTCGGAAGCTGGGAAGAGGTTTGATAATATAATGAGTTAACAACATGTGAATGTTAAATTGAACCCACACAAGACATGATGTGAATAAAAAATAGATATATAGAAGAAATTTGAAGTAGACATCTTCAACGAAACCAAGTTTTGGACCATCAAATGAAATAGAATCATTGACTACAAACTTATTTTAAAAATTTTGAAATTTTTTTAAGGATAAATATTAGGTAAATATTTTGAAAAGGCTATATAAGTGTGACCACGATCCTTGAGCTGCACCGTAAGTCCACAAAAAAGCACCCGGAGGTTTATTTCGCAAAATAATTTTCGGATTTGAGGGAAGGGCTTCTTTGAAAGTGGGAAAGCAGCTGCAAAAAATGATACCAGGGTAAATTTTTTTCCTCTGTTTGAAGCTTGTTAGTATGCTTAAAATGCAGATATGTTGGAATGAATCTATTGCTGTCGAGGCAATACCTCAGCCTATGGGAGCTTAGTTCACAGAATTAGTTTAGGTGAGAGGGGGCTTATTTGAGGGGGTGCTTAATCAAAAGTGGGGCCTATTCGAAGACTAACGGCAATGAGACCTAAACTTAGGGAACTAACTCGTGCAACTATAAATTGATCAACTACCATTCCCAGAAATGGAAGTAACATTATTACCAATTTTTGAATATCAACCCCGTATTAGTGAAAAATTGTCAGTTTGGGTATAAAAAAAGTTCCTCTTTATGATTCTGTGAACTGAAAGAATTAAATCAAAGTCACTTTCTGTGAGCCAAGTATTAATATCAATACATATATTTGCATAAAAAACAATTTCCCTCTTTTAGATGTACCTAATGTTGCCAATGTAATAAAACCAATGAATAAACACCCATTGTTGGTACAAGCTGGGCATCAAGAGACAAAAACATATACACGAGAACACAGCTTTCATTAGATAAGTAACTTAATCGAAAGAGGAGAATAGCTAATTATTCTGTAATTTTTTCGGAAAGCAGGCAAAGGTTTCCTCCTGCTCAAAATAAACCAAATGAAATTCCTATATTTTAGTTTTTTATCTTAACGTGGGAAATACTGAATTGCTCGCCTTCTTTGCTATCAAAATTATTTCCCAAGATGTTGACACTTTGTTTCTGTGTTGAGGAATGAAATGAATGTCCTCTCAAACAAGATATTGATTTTGTATACACTTTAGGAAATCTGGAACACCTATAACCTTAGCAAATTTAGCTGTTATCTGCTTACAAAATGCTATCACATATCTTGATGTTTTCTTAATTTTTGTAGACGTTTTCTGCCTTAATATAAAAAACGATAGTATCAGAACAAAACGTTGATATAAAAAAACAAACCATCCGTCAAAGCTAGCAAGACTATGAATAAAAAGTATCAATTTACGTGCCTTGATGATTAAATGACAGTTTTTAACTTCAATTCAATTTTCTTACCATATGTTCGTGCTGATTTTGTTTACCAAGATCCTGTAAAAACATGAACAAGCTGAGAATATTTCTCTCATTCATAAATAAAATGCGCCAAAAATTGATATATCTTCCGTTAATTTTACTTAAATACCAGTAGACTTCTAAAACTACGAACTTTCACGACAGGCAGAAACTTTATATTCTTGAAGTTCACTTATAATTTAAACTAAAAATATGTTTCACCTATGTTACCTTGGCTTCACTACTTTATGGCACAGACAGTATAAAAAGTATAAATATCATCATTAATTAATCATCACAAAAGTGACCACGTAACGAGTCAATGTATACGAATGATAAGATACTAATATACCCTGGAGATAAAACGAAAATTAAAACCATAAAAAATACAGAGCTAGATTGCATTCTTTCTAGGATTTGACAAATCACATTTCACTTGTACCTGGTCAGCTAGTCAATGTAGCTTGTAGTTAGACATGCCTTGCTCCCAAATTGATAAAGCTTTAGATTTATAAAAATCGCTCACCAGCTAACTCTCTTACAAATGTTGCAACTAAACATAATTTGTCCCCTGTCACAGTGCATAAACTACTGCAAACTATTTGATCTGTTTGTTTAGCATACAGAAGAATGGTTAGATATCTGCATTATACATGGGCAACACAATCCAAAAAGCGAAATAGTATGCCTTGTAAAGGAAGATATCTTACCAGTAAATCTTGCATCCCAATAAGGTGTATACCGTCGCTCTTACATCTTTCTATTTGCTTCAGGTCATTCACGTTATCAAAGGTGACAATGGTTTTCAAAAATTTAGTCTTTTTTGCATTATTCAAAATATTATCTAGCTTTCCTGAATCACAAAAAAGAATCGACAATTCGGCTGCAAAAGAAAAACGTATTTTTACTTCTGGTGCCTCTTTAAAAATAGTGTCTACGAGCTTGAACAATGGAACTCAGTTGTTGATTATTCATAAGAAATTGGAAAATTCTAAACTGATTTCTTCAGAACTCTAGTTTGTTCAACAATCCTTATAATAGCAAAGAAACAAAAGAAAATCTTTCATCTTTTTTAATAATACAGTCAAATATGAAAACTTTCATCATTTCCAAACAAATCACAATATACAGAAGACAGTTACGTGCACATTTAAAACATTCAATGTATATCAAAAATTTAACTCTAAACAAAGTAATCATGTTTTGTATTCTTTCTGGTACAAAATCTCCCAAAAGGGTATGACTGGAAATTCTTAAATAAATTATGATTTTAAATGCTGTCATCTGATGGTAGGGTAAAACTTGAATTGAAAGGTATTTTAGTTAAACTATAGATTATGCAAAATTTCTCAGACAATCAGCAAGCTATAAGCTCTTAATAATTAGCTTATCAACAAGAGAATAACACAATGCTGCTTGATTGGTAAACTTAATCTGATTACATATTGGATTCAAAACATCCAATAGCATGAAAAATACTACCAAGGTCACGAGAGGTTAATGTAATCTCATACTATGAAAACCAAGGACTTGAAAAAGATATATATTTGTTGATGAGAATTAGGATAGGCCAACAAAAAATGTTGGCTCACTCACTCTGAAGTAGAATATGTTGCATTCCTTCTTGACCAAGAGTGTCATAAAGTGGAACCATTACCATTGAAAACATCATGGCACCTTGATCCACTATCACCCACTATATAAAAAAAGGAGATCAAAGTATATTTCAATACTGATGATTATAAATATAAATACCGGTAACTGCTGCTTCGGTCCGAAACTATCACTTGCATTATTGATACTAGTACACATATCGCAAATCATACAAGTACTGGCATTGAATCAAACTCATATTACTATTAAGGTAAAAGCTGCCTTTTGCATATCATTATATGTGATTCACATGCGTGTCTTTCTAGCCATAAAACTTTGATTTCCACTACTCTAATGATTCACCTTTAATAAATAAATAAATAAATTCAAAATTACTTATCTGTTTGAAAAACATATGAAGCAAAAAAATTGAAAAAGGATCAAATTGATAGAAGATTTCTACTTTGATGATAAAAATCAATTTTTGTACTTGACATATTGTTATAGAAGTTGCTTCCTTACCTCTGGTTTATTTTGTGCACTGATTCCAATAAAGCTGCCTTTTCTTAAACCAATTTCATACAAAGCAGATCCAAGATAACATGCTTTTTTGTAAACCTAAACAGAAATAATCTTGAAACAATTTTTTGCTGCCATATCACAAAAATGTTGAATCTATCAAATGTATAACTTCTCAAGTATGAAAATTTCTAAATTAGCAGAAGATTTTCTGGGACATGCATTTGTGAGCCACAATTAACTTTCTAATACCATTGTTGCTAATTTATCTAGATTATGAATATTAGAAATCTTCTCCTTCCAACTATACCAGCTTCAAGCCATAACTTTGTAAAAGCTCTATTAGTACAAACTTTTAAAAAAATTTACAAAGTGTATGAACTATTTAAATGCCATTTTCAAGAAATGTAGTAAAGAAAAAAAATCTCTTCCTATCTTTAAGGCTGATGTTCCAGTCACTTTTTCTTTTGACCACACTTTAATAGCACCATAAAAAACAATATCAATAAGTATACTAGCTCGTATTAAGAGAGCAAAAATCATCATTGCGCTTAAAATCTGCAAGCTACTTCATCAACAAATAACAAACTGTATAGTGGGTTATGATCTAAACCATAAAAGTCACAGCCAGATTTCTTTTTATATTCCATTCTTTAGACATTTTGTTTCACTTCATCTAAATATATGATTCTATAAAATGCCCAGTGATTGTGATTTACGACTATCACTTATCGTAACATAACCAAACAGAATCCAGACCTCATTATAGGTAATCCAGCTGTAAGGTGAGTTGCCATCAGCTCTTGTACCAAGAAATGGCTGGTCCCCTAGGGTTTTAAAAGAAATAATATACGAGTTAAGTATGCCATTCATATGCATGATTTTAATAAGGTTAGTTTCAGGAAAAGAATCTAGAGGCAAGGATTGGGGCATGTTAGATAAATATTGGATTTTGGTGCCACACCCTTCAGGTACCTAGAAAATGATTCAAACATCCACTTTTAACTATGAGATATTAAGAAGATAAGAAGATAAACAAAGTAAAATCTTGGTCCATGATTAATTACTACTGACTATCAAAAATATTGTTTCTGAATCAAAGCAAAGTTTACAGATTGTCACACCCCCACACTCCCTGGTAAGCCTTTCCTTGGAAAATGGAGATTATAAACATTTTTCACTTCAAAGACACACACAAAGAATTTTCTATATCAAACAGAGATCTGTCACAAGACTTTTTCTGAATAAAGTAAGGACCTACCAGACAAGGATACTCCTTTCAAAAAAAATTCATGAATAGTTTTGCATTCACATTCATCAATTGTAAGATGAGATGGTGTCTCTGCATTTATCCTAATAAGCTCAGGGCCCTGTTGAAGAAGCATCAACAAAATAAGTTCCATTGATGATGCATGCATGAGCACAAAAAACACAAAAATAGTGAAACAAACTGAACAATTGAAAAGGAATTCAAGACATTTAAATTATTCCTAATCAATGTTTGAGAAATACCCAAAACATTGACATATGTTAACCAGTTATGCAAGTGTATTACCCATAAACTTGAGGGCAGAAATTCAGTAAATTTTCATCTAAAATACAACTTTTATTGCTCTATGTGGTAAAATTTGTAATTTACCAGCAAATTTGATTGTTTCTGGAGGTTTCGCTCATTGCCTGGAAAATGGCAACCCCTGCACAATGGCAACCCCTGCACAAACATCTTTAAGAATTCTATCCCACAGTAGTTCAACTTGTTTCTCTGATTTCTCACTGTAGGCCAGCTCTTATGTAGCTTTCATTTTCATCTTATTGACAAACATATATTAGTTGCAAGCTTTAGTTATTCTTATCTTATGAAACCAGGCAAATTATATTGATATTACAATCACTGTCATTTACTTTGTTTTGCAAAACATGAATTCATCAACTTGTGGATTGAGCCAAAAAGCAAAAGTCAACTAAAGAGCGTAAAGCAAACCCAAATAATATATCTGTAAAAACAATTTTTTAAATGCCTTGTCTTGAAGCTTTCCCACTTGCCCCTTGTCATTTTCTGCATCCCTACAAAAACCTTACCACATGGAAATACTTACAGGAAGTTCCAAGGACTGGCAGTTGAATCTTTCCTCAAATGCTTCAAGTTCTCTGTTTTGTTTTAAATAGTAATATGTTGCTAAAACAATACCAGCAGATGTTGCAAGAAACTTTGGATCACTAAATATGGCTGTCAAACTTTTTGAGCTTAGCATTTCTTTCAATTTGTCCATATTTGCTTGATCTAGTACGAAAGAAACACTTTTGATAGAACAGAAGAGATATATACATTGAATAACAAAAACATAAAAAATATCAAAATTCTTATTGAAAAGTTTCAGACAACAGTACAAAATGTCATAGGAAATATTATAATTTGATCACTTTTTTGGGAAACACCTCAAATGATCAAAGTTATTGTATTTTGAGAAACATTTTTCATTAAACAAAAGAGTTAAAAAATACCTCTTACCTCACCTAGATAAGCAGTACATATTCCATTTCTCAAGAGGGACTTTTTGACTAAGCTAAATAAATGAGCTACAAAAATAAGAGATGTTTAGAATATTCCAACTACCTGTGCTCAATACCAAATAATTTCTATCTTCGGGGGCAGTTTAAAACTTCTTTTATTGTGGAGCCACTTTTTGCAAAAAAGTTTTACAAATTTTTATGCTGTCTGACCTGACGGCCTATATTAGGTTTTGGGACATGGCATGGTTGACTTACTTCCTATTCCACATTTTCTCTTCAAGACTTTATTATCTCCTCGTTTTATGTTTTTAATTTACTTTGAACTTTGTAGTTTTTTCTTGCTTTATACATTGGATAGCAAAATTTCACTCTTGATATCATATTGCAAAAAGACATTGGACTAAAATTTATGCAGCCTAATCTGTTTGAAAATCGACTAGTGAGGGGGTGTGGCAGGTCTTGCATATTCAGGAGGACAAAATTCTGAAACTTACAGACAGGGGAGTCTGTTATTTCAAAATCTTTAGCATAAACACATTTTACTAGCTTAACCTTGGTCATACATCGAGGAAATTACTAGGAGTTGAGTTTTGAAGAAAAACTGAAACACAATAGCCACAAGCCACTGCACATCTCTTGACGACACGCACACCGGCTCTCTATTTGTTTTGACATGGTCATGATTAAACTACAGGAAGTTCTAGTTCCTTGCACCACAGAGGGTACACAAATTCATTCTAACATGAACATACCTTACCCAACAGGGCCAAACAACTTCCCGGCTTCTTGGCACGAGGACAGTCACCAACAAAACAGCTCGGATCGGAAGCTGAGCAGAAAGCACCTCCGCAGCAACATCTTAACTTGTATTTTTCGATTTCTGTAATTTTCGAGACAGTCCCTTTTCCTTAGAACAAAAAGCTTGAAACATTTTCACTCGTTCCATGAAATACAATGAATAAAACACATTCACTATTCACATAACACCAGTAAATGCATTGACTGGTTTAATTCAAATCATATGACAGCCAATCCATCTAAATTTCAACCACTAATTGTGGGTAATAATGACAATCACATTACAGAATTTTTTATAGATGATGGCTTCAAAATAGATGTAAGTAGCGAAGTAACTCTACTTGGAATTCAAATCGATGAACAACTAAAATTTGACTTGCATATTGATAAAGTCTGCAAAAAAGCTGCCATTCAGCTAAACTCAACCAAAAGACTAGCTCGATTCATGGACAGCAAAAAAAAGAGTGGTGATTGTTAATTCATTTATTCTTTGTCACTTCAAATACTGCCCCCTCATCTGGTTATTCTGCAGTAATGCAAGCCAAAAGAAGCTCGAGAAACTAAACGAGAGGGCCCTACGATTAGCCCTCTCAGACTACACTTCATCGTATTCTAAACTTCTAGTCAAGGCTAAATCTACTACAATTCCTATTCACTCCATTCGGCTGCTAGCACTAGAAGTTTATAAAACTTTGCACAACTTGAATCCAGCCTTTATGATAGACTACTTTCTTCCAAAACCCAATAGCTATAATCTTCGAAAAATGGATACACTATCTGTTCCAAAGGTTAAAACGACAAGTTATGGTATAAAATCTATTAGCTTTTTGGGTCCAAAGATTTGGAATTCTCTTCCAAATGAAATAAAATCATCCAAAAATGCAAGTCAATTCAAAGTTCTTATAAAAGATTGGTACTTTGAAAATCAATGCGCCTGTAACGCTTGCAGTCAATGACTTCCATGATGCAATCACTTAAACTGCTTCATGTTAGTGTTTATTAGTGTTCACACTATTGTCAAACTAACAGTAAGAAAGGTATTATTATTATTATTATTATTATGCCTGTCAAATATATAGACAGAAACACAGTCACTTATTCCATAGAACAAAAAGCTTGAAATATTTTCATTCGTTCCATGAAATACAGAGAATAAAACGCATTCACTATTCCTGTTAAACACATAGACAGAAACACAGTCACTTATTCCATAAAACAAAAAGCTTGAAATGTTTTCACTCGTTCCATGAAATAAAGAGAATAAAACACATTCACTATTCCTGTTGAATACATAGACAGAAACACAGTCACTTATTCCATACAACAAAAAGCTTGAAATATTTTCATTCGTTCCATGAAATAAAGAGAATAAAACACATTCACTATTCCTGTTGAATACATAGACAGAAACACAGTCACTTATTCCATACAACAAAAAGCTTGAAATATTTTCATTCGTTCCATGAAATAAAGAGAATAAAACACATTCACTATTCCTGTTGAATACATAGACAGAAACACAGTCACTTATTCCATACAACAAAAAGCTTGAAATATTTTCACTCGTTCCATGAAATACAGAGAATAAAACACATTCACTATTCCTGTTGAATACATAGACAGAAAAACAGTCACTTATTCCATACAACAAAAAGCTTGAAATATTTTCATTCGTTCCATGAAATACAGAGAATTAAACACATTCACTATTCCTGTTAAACACATAGACAGAAACACAGTCACTTATTCCATAAAACAAAAAGCTTGAAATGTTTTCACTCGTTCCATGAAATAAAGAGAATTAAACACATTCACTATTCCTGTTAAACACATAGACAGAAAAACAGTCACTTATTCCATACAACAAAAAGCTTGAAATATTTTCATTCGTTCCATGAAATACAGAGAATTAAACACATTCACTATTCCTGTTAAACACATAGACAGAAACACAGTCACTTATTCCATAAAACAAAAAGCTTGAAATGTTTTCACTCGTTCCATGAAATAAAGAGAATAAAACACATTCACTATTCCTGTTGAATACATAGACAGAAACACAGTCACTTATTCCATACAACAAAAAGCTTGAAATATTTTCACTCGTTCCATGAAATACAGAGAATAAAACACATTCACTATTCCTGTTAAATACATAGATAGAAACACAGTCACTTATTCCATACAACAAAAAGCTTGAAATATTTTCATTCGTTCCATGAAATACAGAGAATTAAACACATTCACTATTCCTGTTAAACACATAGACAGAAACACAGTCACTTTTTCCTTAGAACAAAAAGCTTTAAACATTTTCACTCGTTTCATGAAATACAGAGAATAAAACACATTCACTATTCCGGTTAAATACATAGATAGAAACACAGTCACTTATTCCATACAACAAAAAGCTTGAAATATTTTCATTCGTTCCATGAAATACAGAGAATTAAACACATTCACTATTCCTGTTAAACACATAGACAGAAACACAGTCACTTTTTCCTTAGAACAAAAAGCTTTAAACATTTTCACTCGTTTCATGAAATACAGAGAATTAAACACATTCACTATTCCTGTTAAACACATAGACAGAAACACAGTCACTTTTTCCTTAGAACAAAAAGCTTTAAACATTTTCACTCGTTTCATGAAATACAGAGAATAAAACACATTCACTATTCCTGTTAAACACATAGACAGAAACAAAGTCACTTTTTCCTTAGAACAAAAAGCTTGAAACATTTTCACTCGTTCCATAAAATACAATGAATAAAACACATTCAATGTACCCGAGCGGTTTGCAATACACGTTACCCAAAATATCTGCATATTCCTATCTAAACGATGTCAAGCCCCGATGCAGAAAACCAATGTTGGAGGAAATGTTGGATGCGTTTGACCACCCATGTTGGGTCACCCAACATTTGCAAACCGATGTTGGATGAAGTTTGATCACGGTCAAAAACAAATTTTGTTTTTCAATGTTGGATGTAATGTTGGATGCGTTTGACCACTCCATCCAACATTTCACCCAACATTTCATTTTCTAGGCATGCGCATGATTCAAACTTCTTTATGAATCCAGACCCAGATTGATTTGGGTGCAACTTTTTTCAAAGTTATCGAGTGAAAAATGAAAAGCAAAAGCAAAGTGCCGAATGAAATAATCTAACAATTAATAGCTGAGGAAAGGGTGGCGGATTAGGACGAACGTAGCACTGACGAGGAGAGTCACAGCAGCGATGGCGATCTAGATTTAGGCATAGGCCTAATGGGAAGCTTTACGTTTCAACGTGTTGTTTTCGAAATCAGCTATCATTATTCACTTTTGTTTTACGCGCCTTTTTATCATCTGTGAATCAGTGCTGCAAACATGTCGCTGCGGAGACGATGAACGGTGATGGAAATGTTGGATGAAATGTTGGGTGAAATGTTGGATGCGTTTGACCACCCGCTTAAAAATATCAACGAATTTTTTAATTTTTTTGGAGTAAAAGCTTAACAAATCTGAGTAAACAGGACCTTTCTGAAAAAAACACATCGCAATAATAATACTATAAGTATTATTATTATTATCAAAAACAAGTTTCCCACTTAGCGATCTACGAATGATTTCATGTTCCCAAAACCTTTTTAAATCTATTGATAAGAACAAAATTGTTAACACATTAGTTTATATTCTGAGTAATTTTGGCAAAGGTTTCCAACTTACTCATTAAAAATAATTTGACGATACACTGCCTGATTTGCACAGAGAAAGTGAAGCACAAAACTTTGAATCTTTTTATAGCTTGTTCTTTCGCTAAACCTTCGCAACTATCTACATAAATTTTAATCCAAATCATTAGTGGATAGAAGCAATAACCGCATCGAGACCTATCATTTCATAAAACCCTTGTCTAAATACAAAGAAAATACATGATTTTATAAATACCATATAAACAAATATCATGAGTAACATGTAATATGATCAAAGACAATGATTTGCAATACAATTTTCAGTTAAAAAATCGTTTACATAAATAATTTCTGTCTTCTTCTCTAGAAAAACCAAATTGGCCATAAAATGGAATCAGGGCTTCTTTGCAGTCTAGGCTAGTTTTATAACAGCCAATCTGCTGACTGAGAATTGTCAAGGTGTCTACGATTCTGAAAATAAAGAAAAATTTGTCATTTCACAGCAGAGAAGAAAAGAAACACATTGTTCACATACAGTATAAGGTATTTGACTAAATACAACAGAGAAAAAATGGGAAGCAAACAGGGCCGAAAATTTGGTTGAATTGCTCATATCATTACCGTGGCGATTTCACAAACTCAAAATGGTGGAAACGAAAGAGCGTTTTTGTGAAATAAATCATTATAAATACAATTTAATGTCAGTGCTTTTTTAGCTTTATGCGCCTCTATTCTTGATATGTGATTTGGAAGGATCATGCAATTTTTAATTTTCGCCCAACCTCAAAGTAAATTAGGAA
The DNA here is from genome assembly GCF_013076305.1 of Rhopilema esculentum. The sequence goes on along the minus strand of NW_027018682.1, from coordinate 10,980,622 downwards.
CCTACAGGCTTTACGAAAGACGATCAACTTGTAAAAAACAGTCGGAAAATTGATTGAATGTAGTAGATTATGTTGTTGTGAAAGCGTACTTGGAACCAATAATCAGCAAATTATTTCACCTTTAACTGTATTTGTGAAAAAGTAAGATTTAAAAATGTTATTGAACTATTTTCAAGCGCCTTGCATTGATATTGAAACAGAAAACAAACAAATGCTTCGATATGCAGTGCCTAATCATCGTTGGAAAATTACTTTGACCAGTAGGAAAACCTTTATCAAGAACATTTCTCTAAGACTGGCAATCCTGCGATAATTTTGAATTTGAGACAGACAATAAAAACGGAAGTTCAGTGCAAAAGAAAGCAAGAAACTTACAATTTGCCAAGATGACGCTTTCTGTAGTTTTTGTCCACTACAATATCTTCAACTCTACCCCTCTACAAAAAAGAACGTAAAAATAAAAAATAGGTTGCGATACATACAAATATTGCCATACATAGCTGGCAATATTTTTATAGATTTAATTTTCTAATGGCCTAAGAACAAAGTTTCTCTGAATAAGATATCAATATTGAAGACAAAAAGCAATTTGAATGCAATTTAGGACCATTTGTGAAAATTTTTGATGTACAAACAACCCCAAAGTTATGCAAATTTAGGTCCATTTGTGAAAATTTTTTATGTACAAACAACCCCAAAGTTAAACATATATAAAACGAGAAAGAAGGTTCAAATATGACAAACAATCTTTGACCTCTTGTATAGCAATCGCTGGTAAAACCTTTACCATGAAAAAAAACAGCATTCAAACCTACCAGAGCAGCTTTATGAATATATTTCATTTCAACTGCTAAAGTCCCACTTCCAATAATTCTTCCCTTGGAAATATCTTCTATAACTACAATATAGTAGCTTCCTTTACATGATTTCATTTCAGCAAATCTTTCTAAAATAAAAATGAATGCAAGGGGTGCTTTTAAATAACTTTCTGGAAAAAACAGCACATCAATCATAAAAGCAGCAATTGTCAGAAATATATCATACCACAAAGCAGAGCTATTGATATCAAACTGTATTACATGATCTGACAGTAAACTACAAATGTTAGCAATGAATCATAGAAGTTCCAATCTGTTAATTTTGATTCAGTTAAAGTGATTTAAAGTATATGGAATTGTAATATTTACCAATAAATTTTTCTTTTGAAATATCACCAACAACTGTCAAGTGGGTAAGAAGCTCTAAATATCCTGAAAAATATAGAACAGGATGCTAAGGCTGCATCAAAACATTTTCATCAGATAATAAATTATTTGATGAAACATTGCAAGCTGAAATTTGAAAAATCTTACAAAATATGGTACCAAATAAATCAATACAAAAAAACTTTAAGAAAATCATTAGGATCATAGTTAATAACTCAAGACAACAAACTTGCCGGGGAATAGCCTTCTAACAGTCAGTGACTTAGAGATTCTTCTGGCTACAGATAAAGAAGAAAGAAAAACTCTTCCAAACCCTACTAGCATGGATTACAACAAAGCTATGTTTATTCCTTTAGAATACCAGCATTAAAAACAAAATACATTTCCAAATGTCATTTGGTCCACAACTGCACATTATTCTTGTAATTAGTTGACAAAACTTTGTACCTTTGTCATAATCTTCAGTGTTTAGAGGTCTCATGATAAGATTCTCTCCAGCATTAGAGGGTGAGACCCCATGCTCCACTTTCAGTGGGTTATCAGAGAAGTCAATGCTTTCAAGAATTGACTTTTCAAATAGATCAATTTTGTTCACGCCATTCTGTGAAAAAAAATAGAACTGAATTAGTTAAAACAAAATTAAAAAAGGCTTATGTAGATAAATATAAACAAATAAAAATGAACAACTTAAACCAGTGCATAAAACAGCAGAAAAATGATCAAAAGTTGCATGACTGCTAATCTGTGCCTTATCAGTGGTGAATTCTATTATGTATAGTTGAGATTCTATTCTCAGTTGTCAAAATAATGGTATCATTTTAAATCCTACTTAAAGGTCTACAACATGCACATGTGGTGATGAATTTGTTTCAAAAGCTTATCATATCATCATGCAAAGCAATCTATTTCCACGAATTGTGGTTGCTTAATAGGACCTCTTTAGTTTTGTCTATTTTCTTTTCCTCTCAGAAATACTTAGGAGCCTTTTAGCTTTTAGAAAAAATAGAAGTACAAAAACATGAAATATCTCTCTCATTTACGACAATGTCCTAAGATTATGGCGACTATAAGCCAACATTTTTTCAAAATGCTGAACTCATAGTGTAGATCTCAAAGTCAAAACAAATATTTTCAGACAGCTATGTTAGGAAAATGCCTGGGAACTTACAGCAAAGTCCTAATAAGGGAAATGAGAGGTGGATTAGGAAGAGGAAGCTTCAAATCAGTCCTTTCCGTTTAGCGTGTGCGATCGCACCCACACATGCCTGCACACGCGCAAGTTAAATTGCGCGTGCTTTTCATCACACACGCAAACAGGTGTTTTTGCAGTTTTCTGTTAACATCAAAGCCCATGGTCTTATGATTGTTTATCCTTTTCCCTTGTAACTTGATTAGCACTTTTGACCACAATATGATTTTTTCAAATTTTCAGAAGTGATGTTTGGCTTTTCACTGAATGCTCCTTTCAACTTAGCATCTGGTCTTTCAGCTAAGTCCCCATTAGCATGTTAAGTGTAATAACTGATTTCCTGTCAAAACGTAATTGTGCCCTGAGAGCAAGTAGCTGTTGGAAACAATTTTAATTCGCTCTTGTTACTTTGGAGAGCGACAACGACTTTTGAAAGATGGCTGCTAAGGGCAACAAAATCTGTTATGTATTGATTGAATTGACTTTTGCTCTTGCACAAATTTGAGTGGCTTTTACTTTTCTTGCTCCTTTTACCAATTTAATCAGGTTGGCACTTCAAATTTTCTTACAAGTGTGATTGCAAGCGCAAATTTGTTTACATGTGCGATTTGCCACACACACAAAATTTTGCTCACGAAAAGGTCTGTTAAAGCAAGATATTTTAGTTTTATTTTGAATGAGGACAAGTTAAACCAGGGGGCACCAGAAGAAGATTCAAGGGGTTTCCAGTCAAAGTAGGAGATTTTTCTTATAAATAAAACTACTCTGAGGTCAAAAATAGAAGGGACACTCTCCCCTATTTACTAATTTCCTTAAAATTTCTGCTTGTGTTTCAATGAACATCATTTCAGAATCAATTATGTTGTATTCGTGACTCTTGAATAAGTTCACTATTTACTGTCTGTGTAAATACATTTTTCATTCTTACATCAATGGCATAAGTCTTTGCCAGACTGCACAGCTTTGACACAGGAGCAGTAAACAATTACACAATATAGTTGCTACCAGAGGTGGCCAAATGATTGCTGAAGAAGAGTGAGGAAATTTTGAATTTTGATGCGTCCAGTTGGCTAGGAAATATGCTAATTGAAGCAATTTTTCTACCTTACAATACAACCTTAGTTTTAGAATTATTATACACAAGCAGAAAGCTATTTGATTCCAATTTCTGGGTGTCATTCTTTTGTTTTAGCTTATAAAATAGAATGTGGTGGATTCTCTTGATATCAGGACAAAATCTCTGAATTGTATGGCCAGGACAAAGTCCTGATGTCAAGACAGTTAGGATAAATGCTATGACATGCAGTTACATATTTTGACCTTCTATTCTTTTTCTCTTTTGTTTCTTTAAATTTCTTATGTGTGCATCATCTTTGTGGCATTTCTGGGGGGCATTATAACTCTTTAAGGTCTGGTTTCCTTTTCTCTGGTTTTCCTGTCTCTGCTTCATCATTTGATTTTTGTATTTCTTTTAACTGTTCTGATCACATCGGGCCACTCTTTTTGATAGAAACAGATAAGATGGGTATTTCCATTACTCAATTCTTCTGTCCTGCATAATCATTCTTGCACATAACAATTGTTAAATACTCCAGACAACCCGGAAGTATTGTATTTGTGGAGTTTGTTTCTCACTGGTTTTAGTTTGCAGATGAATAGATAGTGGATCATTAATTTCATAATTTGTGTTGACAACCAAGTTTGCAGAGGAATCATTAAAAAAGCCAAGGCTGCTGAATAAACGGGTGATTCATGACCCTTTGGTGGAGGGTGTCACAGAAAAAGGTTCAAGATAATTTATGAGGTTATAGTTGTTGATAGTTGAATTTTGGTTTTGGATTTCGTAAAGGAGGCATAGGAAAGATCTAGGAGCACCACCCAAAAGAAGAGCAGTACTCCAAGGAATGGGAGACTAGGAACTTATAAATTTTTAAGAGTTGTAATAGTGAGAAGAACCCTCGTGCTCTAGAGAGGAACCCAAGATTTTGAGAGGAATTTTTAGCAATAAAATAAACATGATATTTAAAACGTGGTTGGATGATACAGGTCTAGTTGTGAAACAGAAGTAGAAAGTCCGAATCAGTATCATTCATTCATGGAAGCTAGAGTGTAGAGGAATGTCTGGGTTACATTTTGTGAAATGACAAGGCTGCACCTCGTTGTTTAGTTTGATTAAACCTAAGAAGACTGTCTTTCCCCCACTTCTCAATTATCGCAAATAAATCGAAAATAAATTCAACAACAACGGATTTTTATATACCTTATAAAGTATGTAAATTTATAGCTTACACTACAGATAAGGTGTCAAGAGGTAGTGTAGTGACTCTGTTGTAGAGGTACGGTTGTGTAACGCTGTAAGTCAACATGGAAAACTTTTATGTCCGCCCTTTTCTAATACAATAAAATTAATTGTAAAATCAAAGAAATAATATCACTCACCACAGCCATTCTTGTGCGACCCAATTTCGATGCGATCAGCTAAAACCTTTTTCCAGTGGCGTCGTTTACTTGATGAATGAAAATTAGGCCTGTTTTCAATGCAATGAAAATTACGCCTTTTCACTTAGTTCTTTCTCATCATCTGGCTTCAGCAGAACGTTTAAGACTCGTGCTACAATTAAAAGTTATTCTGGAATATTTTAAAATCTATTCCTTTGTGTGATTAAAATCTAAACGATATCTACTGTCATTAATGCGGCAAAAATAAAACTGTTCCACGTCGGAAAACGACTAAACGAGGCCACAATGAACGCGAGGCTGCCCCTTTTCACACAGTTCGTAACACAGTTCGTAGTTTACTTTTTGTCAGCGACTTCACTGTTTTAATTTGATCCAGAAAGGAAACTCCAGTCCAAAGCATGTCATAATGACGTAGATAATCAGGAGCTACCTATTACATACCCAACTGAATATACGACCCACATATGTGAAAATCTTGAACCGATACTCATCTCTCCTCGAAAAGAGAACCCTCTAAAAAATAAGTATTTTTCAATCCAAATTATCTCCCTTTCACCGTCAAAGCTGTATTCGGCAGGGGCGGATCCAGAAGAAAATTTGACTGTCTCACAATCCAGCTGAGGGTTTGGGGTCCTGAAGGTGCAGGGGGGTCACAAGCTGAAATTGCTAATTCAACATCATTTTTTCATTACGAATTCTCTGTTTCTTTATTGTGCTCTTGATGATTACAGGCATTGTAGTTGCCTTACACCATTATGTTTTCCAGAGAGACATAAAATGTACTCTTGACATTTCTTTACACAAAAATGATAAAAAGGGATCAGTAACTAGAATAGAAGCAAGAAAACCCAAAAGTACAATGACATCAAATTATGAAAGTAGGATAGCAGCAATATAGAACAACTATAAAAGAGCATTAGGCAAGGAACAATAATACTATCCCTAGCAAGTGATAGAGCACAGAACAGAATAAGACATATTTTCCCATTGATGCATATGGAGTTTGAGCTTTATAGACAGTTTCCATCTGTAGTGGATTTAATGTGAGATTGAAATATAACTTGCATCAGGCTTTTGCTTAAATAAATCTACATTAATATTCATAAAATTTACTTAAACTAATATTACTGCTGCTTGTCAGGTTATGAAACACTAAAAACATATATTTATTGTATTGCTGTTGAACACTAAAAACACATAATGCTGGGAATCCAATTTTAATCAAATTTGTGTTGAAATGGAGTCAAATAAGACACTCAAGAATATTGGTTGTAGTACAAATAAATTAGATGGAATTATTTGTGTACATTTTAAGTAATAATAAAGTTGCTTTTGAAAATTTTGATAGTTTCTCTCCAAAGGCAACTCTTTCATGAATTGCAAATGATAGTTCATAAAAGGCAGCCATTAGCTGCCAATTCTTTTGTTGATTAAACACAAAAATTATATTGACTCAAAAAGCTTTTATGAATAGAAGTAGACCATGGCATCTCTGAGGGTCCACTTTTGTCAGGTATCAGAATAAACCTATATATCATTTCATAATACATATCAAAATAAAAAAAACGTCCAAAAAATACATGATCATTTGAAAGGGAAAATGGGTCAAAAGAAGTGCTGATCGTTTTTAAATTAGAAAGGGGAATAAATTGTAGCCCTAAGTAAGATATTTCAAAATACAAGCATATGAACAATTTAAATATTTGCTTAGATCACAAGAAAGATCACATAAATTTATTCTACTACATGGTTTACATAAGTTAACATTACAATGTCATTTCTTACACTGTCTCTCAATGGCAAGATTCACCTCCTTTTGGGTGTTTCATCATATCATATCATTTCAGGAAATTAATCGGAAGGCAGAACCACCAGGGAGAGTGTTGGTACCAGAGTCAAATTATTTGGACCTAACTAAGCATTCATAAATGAGAAATTGCTACAAGCTTTTTAATTAAAATCAAACAACGTCTCTCAGAAACCCCCTTCAGCCATCAACCCAAATTTTCTGTTGCTGTTGTTGTTGCTTCGTTTGTTGATGAAATTTAACCAAAGCAAAGGGTAATATGTAAAAAATTTCAGAACGACTGTTATAAGCAGGCTGTACAAAAAAATTTGCCTTGAATACCTCGCCGCAGCTACCCTCTCATTGACTGAAGGCTACACAACTACGCCTTTCTTTGAAAGAAAAGAGGCTGCAAACTTGTCAGTTCAGTGCAATAAAGTTGACAACCCTTTCAAGAGTTTCAAGTCTTGCTAGTTCTGTATGTTTTAACTCAACTGGCCCTCGGAACTCCTCTGCCTTTATTAGTTCTTCCACTCTTTGCAAAAGCTCCATTTTAAGGTGTTTACAGGAGAAACAACACGATTTTCATCACAAATTTTTCACACATCATACATTGCAAAATGCCGGGTTTGCACTGGGCTCCTTCGGGGTGGTGGGCAGCAAGATGAACTTTACACAACATACGTCTCACCGATGCCGCACAATCGCACAATTTGATTGGTGGGATGATGCCTGTGCGAACTTTAAAAAAACCATCAGTCTCACGGATACCCCGAATCTGATTACATTGGATCCCTGCGATTTCCCCGATATCATTTTTATGGATCCTTGACTTTCATATGATTACGTATACTGACTGAGACACTGAGACCAGGCCAACTACAGTAACCAGGGGCGGATCGAGACATTCTCAACATTCTCAATTTAGAATGTCAGATTTTCCCAGTTTGATTATTCTAAATAAAATGCTAAAAGTAAAGAATGAGCTCAGATTTAAGATTCAAGATAAGCATACATCTTTTTATTATGTATTTTAGGTATTTATTTCTACATAATCGTCGTATTTGCTATATTTTACTCCGTTTTGCCTTTGCGAAACATTTTTATATCTTCTCCGATGAAAAACCAAATTCTCCTTCATTGAACCTAGTACCCAGGAGAGTAGTAAGAGGCTGCGCCGCGTCCTGTATCTAGGCATGATTTTTAGAAAGTTTATCGACTGTTGCCATGCATTTTGAGAAGTTCCTTCGCATTTTTAGAAAGTTGCACGCAGTTTCTGCATGCGCACGCAGAGAATTTCAATTCATTTTTGTCCCTTAGAAGAGGTCGACCTGAAAGATTTTAACGAGAGGAAAATTCGCCAGAATGACGTATTAAACCCATTCACTTTTAATAGGGTATATCTGGCATATGTTTAACATATATTTTATGAGGTCTTGCCTACGTCGCAGTTTGAGAATCTTGAGAAGTTAGTGGGCTGGTCCACAAAGTAGCTAAATTTGACAGGGAACACCAACTTCACGTGATCAAGAATCCACACTCCACTCCAGACTACAGTGGCTGTGGCAGTGGCAGTGCCTGGTAATGATTTGTGTTTGTGCTTGATTAGAGAATAATTTCACAAGAACCCATTGCAAGTATGGATGTATTGGAAGAATTGAAACAGTTATTGACCGATTGTGCTTTGGATACCATCGAGGAGTATTTTTTTTCGCTGACTAGGGAATGGTTACTTACAAGTCTGCCGGGAGGGCCTAGGCGCCAGAACCAGATCGTAACACACAACCTTCGACATTTATTGTGGCAAAAGAATTCTTTCATTTTGATGGCTTAACCTTGTTGAACGAGAAGGGGTCAGACTTTGAGGTACTACTGAAAAATTTTATATAGGGGTTCATTTTGTGCTGCTGCTACTGGGCCTAGAGGCTCAGGTGGTAAATTCTGCAAAAAGTTTGTTTTGTTTGCAGACTGGCCCCTCTGGATGCTGGTAAAATACTTAATTTAACACCGATACCTTACCATTGTCTTTCTGTTTTTGTGTAATGTGATTTAAATGTAGAATTCACAAAAATTACACTGTTCTGAATTTAACTAGAACTAGAATATTCATTCAATGATTAAATGGTTGCCTATCTTTGTAATATAATGTTTATGGATACATTTTAGTTTGTTTGAATAGCTATTTAATTTGTTTTAAATAACATGTTATTTATTTGCAAGTTGATTTTCACTTTTGCTGTAATTTAATTTAAAGAACTGGCTGTAAAAAAGTTAAGAGAGATTTTAACAGTTAGAGAAGTCATTACTTTCTTACAGTCTTGTTACTGATATTGTTACCAAGCAGAATAGGATTTGTTGTCACAGCCTTTGGTGAAAAGTTTTATGCTATGGTGGGCTGTTGTGTTCTATTTTGAAACCATTTGACATGTTGCATCTTTGGAAATTTTATGTGGTTAATCATATGAGCTACATGGGCCTATTGTCATACACTGCACTCTTGTTTTGGAGATGCATCTCCTTTTCTGTTTTATTGATACTAAGCCAATAACGAACAAGGTTTATTGAGAATGCAACACAGAAGTCAAAATCTTGAGATATATTTATTTGAGCAAGGTGGTACTAGGAACTGGAAATGCTGTCCAATAAAGTATGTTTTACATTAAGTTAGTACACACAGTAAAGGCAGATAGAATCTGTTTTTAATGCATGTTAAAATGCAGTATTTGGTATGATGTAATCTAGTATGGCAGGAGTTGGAGTAATGGAGTAGTCTTTCAACAAGAAAAATGATGAGAAATGCATTTGTTTGCTTATTTTAGCAAGCCTATTACCAGACTAAGTTTTGATGGAATTGTGGTTTGGATAAAAAGCTAATTTTGGTTAACATTCCTGTGGAAGGAAATATTATGAAGGCAAAAAATTATCATTTTCTTTGACAAAAGAAAGTGCATCTGAAAGCTAAGCAAAGGGAAGTTTAGTATAAAGTGTCAGGTCTCAGAAGATTCAAATTTAAATTTGATGGATCTTCTAAATAGACAGTCATCCCAAAGTAATTTTTCTTCCATGTATTTCCAAATGATGAACAACAAATCTGAAACAGATATACAGACTTTGACTTTGATGCAGAAATATTTTACTCTAAAGCAGTGCAATTATCATATGCCAAAAGATATGATGCATTTAAGAGAGTTAGCATCCAGAAAGAAGTTGACTAGCCTTAGCAGTCTACTTTTGTTGCTAGAAAAGGTTTTTGCCCATTTCTTTGTCCAAGTTTCTGTGGCTTGTATACTCTGAAAGTGCCTGCATTTTTAGTAATTTCATTGGTCAACTTTTCTCTTCTTATGTTAATAATTCTCTTCTATGATGAGTCTTGTGCCCTTAAATTTTTATCAATCATTTGGATGTCCACAAAACTACACTTCTTTCTATAAAATTCCACATGTTAAACCATTAGAAAACCAAGCACAATTTGCCACACACATTTTGTCTTGATCTTTGTGTTATTTTTCCCTGCATTACCCAATTTTCAATTACTAGTGTTGCTATGCTTATTAAGTAATTCTTTAATGTTGCATCATTGTTGTTTTTTGGGCAATAATATGAGGGGGCAAGCCTATTTTTTTGATAAGATGACATCACATTTGTCCATTCTTTTTAGAATAAAAGACCTCTGTCTTCCCAAAATGTTGGAGAACAACTACCTCCCTTCATCTCCCCTGGGTGTCTGCCACTTCTTATTGTTTGTTTCTATTTCTCCTCTTAAAATTTCAATAATTTTAATCATTGCATCCATAAAAGACAGAAAACAATTTCTTGGGCGTTTCCGGGAAATGGGCGTGGTCGGTCGGTCATAATGGGTTTTGAGAATGTCAAATTTTTGTCTGGATCCGCCCCTGACAGTAACGATACTTTGCACTAAACGAATGGTTATTTTTTGTACACATCTGAAAATCTGACTGTCTTACGTGCGAACGGTGAGACAGTCTGGATCCGCCCCTGTGTATTCGATCAAGAACTCTTGAAATTCTCAAGTAATCCCATCCTCCTAATGCAACATTTTGCTAGAAAGCTTTTAAAATAGCTAGTCTTATTCCGAAAGTCTTCTTCAGCAGCATTATACAGTAGATAACCACATATAAGAACCTACTTTTTGGAAACCAGACTGATTTGGTTCTTATATAAAAAAGATTCATGAAATATATCTCGAGGGTTTTATATCAAGATTTTTATTTTGGCAAAATACACTATACGAAAGGGAATCATTGACTACATACCTAATTTTCAGAAAAAATTTTCACTGAACATATTGATGATAATAGGGTTGTCTTGAGGGCGGGACCCTTAAAAAACCTTTGCTGACCACATCCTAAGTTTGTCATTACGATCGCTCTTGTGTTTGCTGTAACTTTGTTATGCCAATGTTCAAAATTTTGAAGGGAATGTTCAATGTTCAAATTTCAAATTAAACGGGTATTCGTTTCTCGTCGCCGTTTTGCTTTGTTTCTGAGTTTTATCCTCGTATTCATATTATACTCATTGCAAGATTCACAGAATCCGGCGGGCGGACAGCCTATCATGCAGTTCTTCCCTCTCACACATTATACAGACGGACCTGTTTAGGCCAGTTAGATGTTAGATTTCAAATTCAATTATCAATTATCTTATTATGCAAAATGGTACCAGCCTACCAAATGCTATTTTGAATAAACTATTTATTCTACAAAATCAGAACCTGTTTCAGAATTATGGTAAAAAGTTCGTAAACAGCGGAGCAAATATTTTAGATTTCCAGATGTGGGTTCTTATTTGAGGAAGCTCTTTTCAAGTTGGTTTTTACAATATTGATAAAAAAAGGGTCATCAATATAAGCTTAACTTTTACTTAACTCTTTTTTATAAGAATATTGTATACTCAGGTTCAGTGCCATCCAATTTCTAAGATTGCTATAAGAATATTGCTTGGCCTCAACTCGAATATTTGTGTCTCATTTTCAGCATTTTTCTATTAAATGTGAAATGTTAATAACAGAGAATTGCATAAATATCCAGTTAATGTTAGATATTAAATATCCTGCAGTCGCTGTTTAACTTAGCAGATTTCAGAATACTTGAGAAAAACGAAGATCTATCGGCTAAAATTATTGAATAGCAGAACCAGGAATGTTAGCTGAACTAATAAAAAACTGAATACCGAAAAAATTAATTCGAAAGTTATTTTACATAGAACACATTGTAGATTATTTGACAAATTTGTCTGACATAATTAATATTTGCGTAATAAATTTACATAATTAGTGTGATACTGACTAACTAAATACATATATATATAATTAATCAGACTATTATGCCACTGCTTTTCTTCAAAACATACATGAAAACATGATATGCCTCGAGACTATAAATATATAAAGCTAGAATATTTCCTACATCATTTGGAGATAATGGCCCCCGTTTGGCATTTAACACGCATATTTACATAATTTCTGAATTTGCAATTTACGGCTTAAGCTTACTTTCTGATTAACTGATTAACACGATAAAAAATTCACATTACTGAGTACTTTACACTGCAGCTAGAAAAGTATCTTTTAGTTCTGTTATTTGGCTGCAGAAAACATTTTGCTTATTGAACATACAATTACATAAAAGTCCACTTAAGTGATGACCACTAAGTATAGAGGCTGCGCAACCATGTTCCTTTTATCAGTGTAAGATAATGAAAAGATTATAATGATCGATACTATACATGGTACATGAACGCCGTCGAAACTTGAATTACGATGCATGTTGTCGAAACTTGAATTACGCGGTGTCGAAAATTTAGGAAACTGTAGAGAACCAGCCGCATATATAATGATGACGTGTGTTACTTAGCCAATGGTAAGAAATTCTAAATATTGTCAAGTAGCAACTTCTATCTCCCTTGATTGTTACGTCCTGCTTCAACTCTACAAACACTTACTTTTACGGAGAATACCAAACAGTTAATCTTTCTTTGTCTCCCTTTTCATCGAAAAAAGGGCAAGGAATTTGCGACGTCCCTGTCACATTCTTTTTTGGACATGACGACATTGTTGCCTTTTCGTACTACAGATTCGAAATGATGTCACAACAGAGATTTCTACCTTCTATAAAACCCGACCAGTGACTGCAGTTTACGCCAGGAATCAATGATTCTGGAAGCGAGGCAGAGAGGTCAAGCTTTGCAAACACCTGAGCTCATGTCATAAGCTGGCCTACCATTTTCTTCTTGGAAACAATTCCATCCCGGAAACATTTCCTCCCTGGAAACATTAGTCCCGTTAGATTTACAGCTGCAGGTCGGGTTTTTCTTCTCTTTCCCTTTTAATTGCACTCATTTTCAGTCCAGTTCTACCACTCTTCCCAACCCTTTTTCTACCTTTGAATTTATTCATTTCGTCACCAAATACATCTCCTGTCCGTAATGCTGAAATCAAATCATCAAATTCGCCGGGACTTCTTTCCGAAATCGATTTTCGTCGCTCTTCGGGTGGTCCATTCTCATTCATTAATTTCTTCGCAGCGACTCTATGTCGCTCTCTTTCTCGTTGCTAAAAATAGGAAGATAGTGGTTTTTCAAAGAGATTTAAAAACATTTGGAATTTTAAGCATCGAAGGTCGCGCAAAATGTCAAGGGTCTTTAAAATATCAGTGGTTTAATATCAGATGGGATCAGCCTTAAATAGTTTCAAAAATCTATTGAATATTCATATTGAATTTTGAGTATAATTATTATGAACATCATCAATATTAAATATAATTATAAATCTATTGAATATTAAGCTTTATCTAAGTACTATTATAAACAATGTAAAATTGTTAACAAATTGATTTTATGATGGTATTTTTACATACTAATATAGCTTCAATCTTATATTGTCTTTAAGTTTTATCCTCAAGCTCATTAAAAAACAGTTTTAACTGAAGAGCAATCGTTCTGAAAAGAACTTGAATTAGGAATGGGAATATGAATGGCCTTATTGGAAAGCACTTTGCATAAGTCAGTCTGTATTTTTAACCAATAAGAGGAAATTACGCAAGATACTAACCACTGTACTCAATAGGAAAAACAGTCTCAAGGAAGAAAAATACAAAATGCACGGCTTACCTCAGCTAATTCTCTTGCCTTTCTCTCTTCTTCTTCTCTTTTCTTCCTCATGGCAACATTTTCTCCTTTTACTTCCTATAAGAGGAGCAATAAAAGGGTTGAAGCTTGGAACGCCCAGCTAAGAACAGAAAGCTACACGCTACACAGAGGTGGAAAAAGTATCGGAACCTGGGAACGTAGTTGCCAGAAATTTTTCGAGATGAAAATGTTAGCAGAAAGTTTCACAGAAACTTTTTGAAGTGTTAAAGTAAGTATACAAATCTGGTGACATAGGTTCAGACAAATTAGCAGAAAATATTATTTCAGTTCGCCTGTGAGCAGCTAAATTTGAGCTGCCAAAGGAATGTGGGAATTAGTCTCTTTCCATTGGAAAGAAATTCTTTGTGCACATTTTTTTCATTCACCATCTCACAGTAATCTCAACCACTCACAATCAGAATTTTTTTAACAGCTGGGCTTTTAAGACAAACCATGACTAAGACTCAGATTAATATAGGGACTGGAATCTACTTTCACAGAAAATATTTCTGGCACTATGGTGTGCGCAGCATTGATCATAAGTTAATATGCTTGGTTACATTAATCTGTTGCATGCTAGGACTCCATTTTAACCACATATTGCTTCTCACTTGTCAAAAGATTAGGCTAAGTCATAAAATGCACCATACAATTCAAATGATTTTCCCCCTGACTCTTCTGAAACTATGTTTGGAGATTATTGCATTGATTTTCCTTTTGATTTTGGTTTTCCATCATGATTGATTGAATGAATCGATTTCTAGCTAAAGTTAATTTCTTTCTTATGTTCATTTATGCATTAAGTAAAGGCATATCTAATATGTTGAGAATGACTGTTTTGGAACAATAGTCAAGATCTTCGATGTTAAATGACACTGATTATGTTAAGAAGTTGATTGCCTGACAATTTTTTGCATTTGATTTAACCTTCTATAGAAATACTTTGAGAAAAAAAAACAAATTAAGCATTAAAATAAAAACAAATTGAACATTCAAATGAGAAGTATCATACTTCTTAGAATTAAGTTTGCCCTCTTTTATACATCAACTAAGTATAGAGTAAAAAGGCACAAACAGAAAGTTTATTTGTCTACCCCCTAAATCTTGCAGAAAGTTTTGAGCCAGATTCTTAGGTTCCCAGAAAGAAAAAAATTGTTTCCACCTCTGACGCTACATTTCAAGCCAGTGCAGAACAAAGTCTAATCTAGTTTGAAAAAGAGTAATATAACTTATTCACATTTATAAATCATATAAGATCACATATAAGATATAATAAGAGGAACTTAATATATCTTAATAGCTCACAAGCAACTTTTAACAACAAACTAGGATCAAAGGATACACGACTCACCGAAAAAGAAAGCAAGAACGAGTCGAAAATGCCAAAGAATTCATCCATAGTTACTTGCTTAGGATCTTCGCCGAAGAACACAACTGTCTTTTCAAACTAAAGTCGAAATGAATACAGCATGAGAAATACTTGGTTAAAATTCCACGCAAAAAGTAACCACAAAAATCATCACATTATAAAAAAGAAGTAACAGGCAGATAAGTTTAGGTTGTACTTAATATATTCACAAGAAACTTGAGAAACATCAACATTAGATACTGTGGCTGTGTATTTATGAAACGCTCATATTTGATTACAGCTAAATGGTAAAAAAATAGACATCCTAAACAAATAGGCTGAGTTTATCGACAACCATCAAGACATGAACTCAACAAGTTACTTTACTTTACAATAATTTGTATCATAGCTTAACTTCTACATAAACACATCTACTAGCATAGGAAGCGAAACTCTACTCACCTTTTCTTTCATTTCATTAAATTCCTCTTCGCACTCTTTAACAGAGAAATTAGTCAATTTAACGAAACTTGTCATGACTTCCACAAAACGATCGTTTGGTAGTCGTTCTTTTTTCCTTTGCTGAAGCTCAAGTTCCTAAAAAAGACATTTAGATTACTAGTGAAGATAAAACAAAATTTGAAGTTAAAAAACACGCCACGCGATATCCAAGACTGAATTAGCAAGATCACAAAGAAAATAAGGTGTTCTCAATAAAAAACACAAACCTTTTCTACGTCTCTCAAGCCAGACTTTAAATGATTTACTTCTTTCTGAATGTCCGCTATACTGTAGGCAAATAAAACCAAGATGGTAATTACAGAACTTAAAAAAATGAACTAGTTCATATAAGAGTGTACCGTGGAAACAATTGTCAAACTAAGAAGAATTGCAGCATTAAACACCGCGAAACTACGATTCGTAAAACCATGATGATAGTAAACATTTGAGATCAATCCTTATTTGCATAAAAAATGAGAGCACGTTCTTGGTCACCACGGTAATTTACAGACACATAATATGGCCCGCAATCGAGCATTCGACATAAAATTGAGCACTTTTTCGGGGAAAAACGTAAAGGTCATTATTTTTAAACAATGAATCTAAAACCTTAGCGACTGATGATGCAAACCGCGAGCTTTGGGAAAAACTTTACAAGTTTCCTGTGAAGATTTAAAATTTTGTTAATATTTTTAGATGAAGAATCCCAATACAACTTGCTAAAAGTGTCACAGATAAAGACAAAGCAGCTTTCTTTAACATCAAGGAAAACAGCTTAAAGGAAAATTTACCTGACTTTAGCTGCCATGCGTACGTCAGGAAGGTCGTTTTCTAACTTGAACACGTCACTGAACTAAAAAAAGGATAAAAATTCTTTGATTATCATCATATCCTGATGTGCTTCTAAGTGTATCAAGTGTTTTGTTACTCTGCCGTAGGCAACAAAAAAATTTAATTTGATTTCTTCTTACATTTACAAATAAACAAATGTATTCAATGACATCGATGATGATGGACGAAAGTCTGTTTTAAAAGCAAAGTTTGAATTCGGTAAGTACCTTAAGCCGTATCTTTGTGGAATGCTTGTTCATGGCAAACTTTGATTTTAAATTACCTTATACTCTAACAAAGTTTTTCTCAAATATTGAAAATAAAAATATTGCTTTTAAAATATAAAACCAAATTCCATAAACATGCCTTTCGTTCCAATAAGTCCAAGAGATAATGAAATAAAGTTATTTTTCTATCGACGCTTGATTTTGTATCAATTATTTTGTTGAGACTTGTCAGCCTGAAACCTGCGTGAAAAAGAAAGAAAATGCTTCAATAAATTTGCGAAGTTCAAAAGAACTTAAACATTTGATAAATCTCCATACCTCTGACAGATAACTATGCATCTACTTCCTTATTTTGCTGAAGTCTTGATAAACAAACGACAGTAGATGTGAACTTGGATTATGCAATCCCATTATAAAGTTGGATTTAGAAAAATTGACAGAACAATCATTGTAGAAAATAATTCACGGGGAACTAAACATATCTTAAAGAATCCTACATCTTTAAATGCATCGTAGTCTAGGACTCGTTGTATTATCACAATATTCAAATACGTTTTTGGTACCACAAAATTTGAAGATGGCATGAATTCGGTCTTCAGAAAACCTGAAATTTCGAACCGTTCCAACGAAACTCTAGCGCAAGTACAAAATAAACATCTTTGGTCTTGACAAAACAGCTTACGAATTATCTACAAGTTCTTGGTTTAAATACTAGCTTTACCCTAGACCTTGCGTTAATAAAATCAAGCATTGCAGTTGATAAACAAGCAAGCCAACAGCTTCTTACCTGCAGCGTTACCCCTCTGACCCCTGTTCATATAGTTTCCAAGAACTAAGACAATCTGAAAAAGGCTTCGCAGCTTTTTACTTCTCGAGAGTTCTTTACATGCTTTCACCACAGCTGTTCAGTAAAGGAAATAAATTGAAATATAACTATTTACAGAAGATAATTGTTGACTAAGGTCAAAATGCCATACAAATCTCGATTTTCGAAATTCTGTAGATAAAGTCAATTATAAACAAATGGAAAGCATCGAAATTGTTCCTTAAAAGCTGTATTTTGTATTTGTAACCCTTGGAAAAGCCATGCAAAAATCATGAGATATTTCAAATGCCACAATTAGATCACAGATCATCATTTTCTGAAGCAAATATTACAAATATCTCTAGGAAAAATGTATTAATTTTTCCAGTATTTGACGATTTTGACTGGCTAATACCTTTCATAGACAGAAGACATATTTTAACAGAAGGCTGTAGGAATACACATTAAAAACTGCTTGATAAAGATCAAGGGAAAATAGGCAGACGATTGCGTACCTTGAATTTGTGGTCTCAGTTCAGCCATTCGATCAGTGAATGACTTTTTATAAAGCAATGCCTTGAGTCTTTGTTCATAGTGCGGGATCCTTGAAAGAAAATAAACCATTCAAATACAATAAGAACTAAATACAAAATAGAGCGAAATTATGTATCACAAACGAAAGCAACAATTAGTCGAATGTGACAAAGAAACTTTCTTGAAATTCAAGTCCCAATTATTTTTTCCGTTTAAAAAATATTTTCCTTTTATCCCCAAATCATATATAAATCGGACAAAGCAAAGCAAGCTCGATAAAGATGCAACTTGAGCACAAACGGAGAACAAGAAAGTAGAATGGAAAAGAATTGAAAGTGGAATTTCAAAAACACTTTGACTGAAATTCTATATGTTGAACCCATTAGACGAAACTTCAAATTATGACACCATTGCGATTTGGATGGTTATAAGTAGATTGGTAACTTGTGGAAAGAGCAGTAATGATACGGTAACTAGAAAAGATTAATGATTCAACTGAAGGGGAAACAAACGATGCAATTTGTTGAATGACAACTACAATTTTTGAAGAATTACAGTATTACAATCAAATACAATCTTATTCAACGTAGAGATAGATTAATAAGTATATACACAGTAACCAGGTCCGATCTCAGTCCGAAAAGTAACAAAGCACTGTTCAGAGAATATAAACTATTTCAGACATTTAAATTGTAAATGTTTATGATTTCAGACCTTTAAATGCAAATTTTATTCAAATATTATGCCAGGTAAAAAAAGGCTTCTTGGTGTAAACACGAAACAAGTGACGAAATTACAAATTACCTGCTCATTTCATATAAAAATCGATCCGACCTCGCGAACAGGTCCAGTTGGTCACCGTGTCCATTCAGCAAATTTTGCTCATCTGGGGAAGGCACAAACTTAAGCATTTGCTCCAGCATGTCTTTTGACAGCTTTTCATCAGAATCCATCGAAAGAATAGCATCGACAATTTCTTCATTTGGAAGTCTAATTTTTGACAACAGAATCTGACAGTTCTACAAAGAGAAAGTGAACATTTTTCAAATAGGTGGAAAGGTGAATTCTTCTTAAACTATCCGCGACCAACGATGAACAAACAAACACGGAATAGCCTATTTCCCCAGGAAATCAAACGTTCTCTCTCATATTTATCTCACAAATTCAAGTAAAATACTTTATTCTTTTCTTGTTAACTTGCAAAGCAGTTGATCTTTGTAGAAAAAAGAAAACACATTGTATGACATTTGTCCTGGAAACGCTGCTGTTGCTATAAAACCAGCCAGATGTCATGACACACACAGATTAATAAGGTGTTTCTGGGACCAAATCAAACTCACAACGAATCAACCCCGGGTGGTTTATGGACTTGCACCTTAAACTGTTTAAGATTTACTATTTCAGTTAACTCTCCTCTTATAACATTCAATCGATCCGTTCTTTTACATCAATTTTACCTGTGCCCGCCGATTGTCGAGAAAGGAGAGCTCCTTTGGTTGCACGACAACAACCTTTTTCGTGAAATCCTCTTCGTCTTCTTGCTCCTTCTAAAATAAGGAACGAAAATTATTGATCACATAATGACAATATATGATAAAATAGAGACAACATTTTCAAAAAAGGCACTGAAAATCTTATAAACCAAACCTGCTCTTTTGACCTAGCTACGAGATAAAATCAAACGAAATGCAGGAGCAAAATCTATTTTTAAATCAAATAGATTCATGCCAAAAATACGAAAGTGAATGAACTCGTCTCAATAAAGGTTCAAGAAGTGAAAATATTAAAATTTCGAGTCAGGTTTGTCTTAAAATATGTCACATAAATCTGTATTTAATACATTAAAGATTAGATACCTCCTTCTTTTGGAATGCTGAAAACGTTACATCGATCTCTCCGAAATCCAGTTGTCGAATTATCTAAATCAAAAAGCAAAAGTTTTGAAAACAAATTCATGACGATCAGTATTATTTATTGCATACACGAGGAAACAATTTACAAATGGACTGAACATCTTAGTAGCGAAGTAGCATCTGGTTAGTTACATTAGAAGTTGCAAAGAAAAACACAATTCAATCAAATCACAATACATATTTACTACATTTATTTATTACATTTAATAGTCAAACGATCCTTATTCGTGTATTTTCTAGTATAAAAAGGAGAGAAAATAAAAATTTAATATGCAGAAATGCTGATCAACGGGTTGATTGTAAAACACACCTCTGAATCATCAATTTCCGTCCACAGAGTGCCTTTAATTTTTTGCTGGAGAATAAAACATTAAAATCTTAAACATCAACTAAGTTAGGTATCAACAAAAGGTCATTTTCATAAAAGTCTGAAAGCATCAGACAAGTCACAGTCGTAAACTGGAACCACAGCCAGAGCTATCTTTTAGAGTTATCAAGAAGACTTTCAAGTATGTGAAAATAGACCATAGTACTATAATTCAAAGCATGGTGCCTATGTGCCAAGTACCAATGAATATTTTGGGAGGATAAAAGTACCAGATTTGATAAAATATTACTTTAGATCTAGCTTTTTGGGTGAATTAAGGCAACAGAAGATCATTCATGGCATGATTTTATGACTTACATTGTGGATAAAGTACAAAGAAGTTACATAGCACAGATAAAGCTGGAAATCAAAGCATTACAGAGAACTGTTTTCTACTGATGACGGTACTTACATCGGGTATTTTAGCCCAATTGAAAGATTTCAATGGATTCGCCGGTTTTGGGAGCTTATTCTTTCGCCTTCCGAAAAATCCATCCCCTCCACCACCTTGACGACGAAAAAAGAATACGTCATGAAGTGCTCGATGCCGTAAAGGCAGAACGGTTAAGAATGTGAAACAGGATGATCCTAGTACCAGCGGATCTAAATATTATCTAGTTTCTTTCAGCCGATTATTTCTAAGCTTGTAAACATGCTACATGCTACGATGACTGTATCTTGCAGTTGTAAGGACCATTACTTCTGTGCATAAATTTGTATAATTATTAAAATATGCCTTAGAGCTGATTCAAGGCTCCATTAATGCCCTAAATTGTAAATACAAGAAAAATGTCAAGAAGCAAACAGGTGTCAGCATTAACAGTGATAAGCAACAAACCAAGAGAAATCAATAAAAACTCCACTTCAAGCTGTTATAAAAGATACCTAAAATGTCGATTTTGGTTACATGTTTCAATGAATAAGATATATTATAACAATCGTACCAACTGGAGGTGGAGGCGGTGGAGCACCAGGTCCTCCAAAAAGTGGCGGAGGAGGAGCAGGCGCTGGCGGCGGTATACTGTTAGGAATGTTTTGAGTTGTCGAAACTGGAGCAGGGGGCGGTGACGGCGGTAATGGTTGCACGATCATTGCCCCCATGCTTTGTAGATTTGATATTTTTGCGTCATCGGGTATCGATGATCCAACTTGTTTCACGATTTCTTCAAGTCTCAGACGGTTCACTGACTCAAGATTCAACTGAAAGGGAAAGGGAAGTGTATTACCTAAAGCATGGGCATTTAACACCACAACACAGATCTTAAATGTCATGTATTGAGGAAATCAGAGAATGAAGTCCTTCAAATTAGCTTCGAAAAAACTTTATCCACCCTGGCACTTTTTGTCTCAATGGTTCCTTCTTAAATTGGCGGTGGCTGCCCTATCGCAACACTGGCCATGACAAAAAAGGTTATTAAAGCAGGAAGACATGAATGATTGGTAAAAATAAACAAAATTAAATGAAGAATTTCAAGCATAATATTTAACCTGCTAATAAAATAGATTTCTATAAAGGAAATATTAAAAAGAAAATTAAACTGGTTTTTGCTATGAGTACCTTGTTGTTTAGGTCATTCACTTGAGCGTTGAGCTCTTCGATTCTCCTGTTTAATTCTTCGTTAGTTTTTGATTCCTTCTCCAGTTTGTCTGCCATTTTGTCCACTGTTTGCCTAAGCTCATTCTGCAAAACAAAAGTTTGCAGTTTAATGTAGTGCAGAATTTCGTAGCTCGGTTTTTTGTACTACAACAAGCCAATATGGCACATGGAGTTGATACAACGTTTCGCCCATCTTTTTAGAATTATGATATAAGCTTTCGTCTCTGATTGACTGGCATATCACGACGATTACATTCAAAATCAAATGAGTATTTAGAGACTTCTGTAAGCAATCTAATCGACAACGTAAGTCTACATTTTTCTCTCACACTTTCGCTCAGAATTTTTAAAAAGAAGGTTTTCTAAATACTGGCTATCTCAGTTTTAATAAACGAATGTTATTTATTCGAAAACGAAGAAATGATTCAATCGTATGCATTTTAGACACTTTTTGGACACTGTTTCTGTTTATTACTGTCAAAGCTACCATATCAGCAAACTGGAGGCAATTACTAGGCAACTAGGCATCTGACATCCTTTCCCAATATCAGGCTGGCAAAATATAAAGTCAGTTTGAATTCGCTTACCGCTTCTTGCTCTCGTTTCGCTAACTTTGCACCACCTTGAAATTACAAAAATTTGAATCAGAAACAAAATATTTTCCATCTTCACACGCAGTCCAAAAAAGTCTCGTTTAGAAATAACAAAATGATAATTATAATGACATGTAATCTACAAAGTGGTCATTACAGTATGCAAACACAGAACTGTACTGGCTGGGCCTAAATTTGTAATAGTTTCACATCTGTCTCACCTGCCCAATAAAATTCCAAGGCCAGATTAATGAAAAGTAAATGGATAATAAAATAAAGGTGTTGCTTCTCCAATCAAGTGGAAAGTAATACAAAAAAATGCAACTTCAGCTTAGTATATTCAATACAATAGAATTTGGCGCCAGTTCGAGTAACTTGTGAATTTTACAATATGAGTCTGGTGTTTCACTCCCTACGAAAATAATCATGATATCCTACGGTTCAGGCATCACTGAAAAAAATAAGTACGTACTGTCATCTTTGAAGTCGTCCATAGTCATTCTAAAAAAAAAAATCAAAAACATGTTCAATAGGTGAGAAAGTAGCGATTATTTATATAATACCTTTATTAAATCGCAAATAGAAGATCAGATCAATTTTATGAAAACATATGTGAAACAAGTTGAATGAACATATTAAAAAACCATATCATTTTCCTGTCTTGAAAAATCTTTAAATATAAGGCTCGTGTATCAACTAAGGGAAATCAGTGAACATTTGCGCCATATAGAAATGCTTTAACATTGTTGCATGTAAGAAAAACCTAAAGCTAATTTGGCAGATAATTTTGAATCTAGATCCTGCATCAAAAGTATTCAACAATACGAACTGAATGCAACATTGTACTAAATATATTTATGCAAGCAAAAACCTAACAGACTAAGAAAAGAAACTATTCAAAAAGACTTTAGTCATGTACGCAAAAAGGTTACGCGTGCAAGTTTTTGCTAATTAAGCGATGCACAGATAGAGTAAGAGAGCAGTTTTAGTTCAGGACTTAATAGATAGATCCGCTGCATAATATTTGCAAAGGTCGATATCAAGGATGGCTTGCTGATAAAAAAATCTTCCATTCGTTAAAAGAAGTTTCCGTGCAGTAGGATCATTGTTCAAGATGCGAATGAGTCATAGTGGCTGATGGCTTTCCATAGTAAACATAACAAAAACAACATACCGCTCCACGATGTACTTGACGTGCAAATCGACTGGCTTCACGTCAGGGTTTGTAGCGCCGTCTTGCTGTAAAACTATTTCTTGAATTATTCTGTCGAGGATTCTCCAATACTCCATAGCACCTTTCTTTTTGTCAGCTAGAGGATGGAAGCGAAAGACATTCATAAGTGAACAACTGGTATGAAAATACGAGATACTAGGTTGGTATGTGCAGTCCTTTTTCAATATATGCGTACTATAGATATTGTTAAAGCGATATTCTATTGCCTAATTCAAAGTGGGAGCCCATACCCTTTCATGAATCTTACTGAAGACTAGGGTGAAAAGCGTATGGTGGAAAGTCTATGAATTTAAAACCATACGGTCCACATGGTTTTGCTAAAACCTTAAGCAAAAACGGGATTTCGTTTATATTTCGCGCGAAAAAAAAACAGAAAATCGCAGGGACCTTTACAATGTTTGGAGAATTGTGAACTGCATATTATAAAGGAATTTTGATTCCTGTCTTGAATGAAATAGAGACCCAGATTTTTTAGGGCGCAAATCGAAATCATACAAAGGATGGGTGAGGGTAGCTGGAACTAGAAATTATGATGTGCACAAATGACGTAAGCGTAAACAAGAATAGGAACGGTAAAAGATTATTATCATTATTACAGATCCATCGTCATTGTTTCATAAATAGTGCAGGAACCTTGTTTACATGACTTGAAATGTGCACAATATTCAAGACCCTCCTACGTTAAAGTAATGAAATCCATGGCAAGACAATTTGAATCGATCAGATATTGGCCTTCGTCACAATGAAAATGATTCTTTGGAGCAGATTTATTACTGAAGATTATATGGGCAATTCAAGCTATTCATCTATCCTATTCCATTTGATGTTTTATCGGCTAATTAATAAATTTTGTTGGGATTGCTGGAGCCTGCGGTCGATGGAGGAATGCAAGACGGGATATTGTTTTGGCATATGTTACCAAACATGTCGGTATTTCATATTATTCTAGATATGCAAGCACTCAAGCGAAATCCACAAAAACAACTCCCTAAGAATTTCAAATGATTGATGTATTCAAAATTACAACTGGGTTATCATTATCTCCTGATGCCTCAAATATTATAGGCTTTTTCACAATTGGAATTGATATAAGCAATCTGTACTTGAAAAGAATTGGAAATATCAGATGTTGAACAACTCTTTTTAACTCCATAAATACAAATTAGAAGTGATATATATAAAGGAAAACTTAAAGCCAAAAAGTACATTAAACCTATTTTCAGATTCCTGAAAACAATTCATACTCATTTTGAGCTGAAATATATGCGGTAAATTTTAGCATACTAAGAAAATAATGAAACAGGGTTTGACGGATTACACCAACCTTGGTTACGAAAGGTTTAGGAAGCAGGGCACATCACACTTAATAAATATGATCCATGATTTTCATACTGGAAAAACTTCGAATTTTTTGGGCTCCAGAGAAATTAGGTTGTATCAGGTTTAATCAGTTTATATGTTGAAAGGCACATGTAGGTAATAATAATTTTAGTTCGAATAGAAACATCAATGTATAACGAAAACAAGAGCAGAATTCTGAAAACGTAATCAGAGATATCATTAAAAACCTGACTGGAAGTGTCACAGAAGCAATTGAATAAAAGTATATCAAAAATCAAACATATAGCCTTAAATGTGCTATGATTTAACATATAGCGTAACCCCAAAAAGCGGAGATGCGCGGGAGCTACACTCCAAAGGAGGTTGTCCTTCATCTGCAGCAACGAAAGTGTGGGTCCTGATAATAAAAGCGTTGTTAGGAAATGTTTTCACTGCATTAACATAAAGCAATATTCTAAAATGGGATTCAAGAAGATACATACACGGCAAAAGCAATAAATGCTGCAGAATTGAAAGCAGGTGTGCATAGCAAGTCGTGTGACCAATCTTCTGTTTCAGGACATCAAGCATGCTGCTTGCACTTTTAGCGTCGATTTGTGGCTGAAAGCGATTGATATCCACATTATTTTATATAAACTTGAAAGTGAGATAAATGTTTAAAGATGGTAGAGAATTTCTACACATCATACAAACTCCTATCCAAAGTAGGCATACCTTTTAATTTCAAAATATTTTAGAATTGACTGAGGCACTAGAAACCTATAAGTCCTTCATTTAAATTTCTTTGCATGGGTATATGTTGCTTCAATTAACGTATATTCACGATTTTTCATCGCATTTCATATATCATGGCTGAGTTGTTCAAAGGTTAAAATAAACAAAGCTTTATAACGTACCACTCCATATCTTTTAGCGAGCTCGTTTTCATCCTCTGATCTGATCATGTCAAAGAAATCTAAATGCCTGAAACGAAAAAGATGCGAAGGATTATTCATCGATTTATTTTTTAAGCATTGTTTAAGGATCTCAACTACGAAGAAAATGATACGTGAATACACTAACGCTGTCAGGATTGACGTAAAACACCCTTAATATGTTTACTGTTTTTACTACCTAAAGCAAGGTCATTTTGCCTTGATGAAGAATTTCAGAACCGAATTTCTTTTTACTCTCAACATCTCCGCGGGAAGTAAACAACCATTGCTAATACGAGTGCCTAGCAAGACATTAATTCGCTGTCTTTAGACGTCAAATTAAGATTAAGAAATTATTCAAAAGCAGTAATATTAGATGACAGATCAGCTTCTCAAGAAACCGGTATCAAGGTTACACTTTGCTTACACCAATGTGCTAGCCTTGCAGCCTTTGCAATGCAGCAATACACTAATTACGCATCAGTCATTTCTAGAATAATGTCATGTAACAGCTGTAATTTACCTGTCCAATGTGACGTTTTCAAGTTTACGTAGTTTTTCCATGACAGACTGTAGACCCAGCATCAGAAATTCGAACCTCAAATGGATTCGAAACTCTATATGATCCTGAAAGCAAATTCATAAAATCCAAATAATTGGAAGTCATAAGAAACTAAAAAAGAGAATTCTTTCTCGCATGTGTTGTCAATCATAGCATCCTTGTGGCTTGAGCTAGAAGACATCAATCTTTTCATTGATTTTCTACACGAAAAAGGGACATTATCCACTGGAACTTCTGTCTTATATGGCATCTTGACTGATTGGAAAGAGCAAGAAATTTATTCATTGCTCTTGATAAACTGTCTGTTAACTTGTTCCGTGCAACGATAATGCAAACTAATATTAATTTTTGAACACACGATGTTAGGTTGACAGCAACATTCTAGCAACACGAAAGTCTTTAATTTGTGCAGCTATAATCCGCGAAGTATTATAGCTTGATCTGATTTAAATGCGCACAAATCTGCAACAGAGCGTGCGCTTAGGAATTTTTTACATATAATAAGCCAGAATCGAGAAGAGCTGCTGGGCAATATTGTCTATGTGACAAGACACAATATGAAATATGAAACATGAACTTTAGCTTGTGAAAAAACTTTGCAACGAAGATAAATGTGCAAGAAATGGCTCTTATAATAGCAGCATCAACTATACATGTTTCCATGGAGAAAAAAGAAGCAGAACTCTGGCCAAGAAATATCTTTAAAAAAGTTGGTTCGTTAATGCTCTAGGTTCGATTGTAACTAACTGCAAAAACGTCATGCTAGGCTGTTTTTGGCTATTGCTCTGCTGGGACAGACCACAACTGGGCTCAGTTTATCCTTAAGTAATTGCCTGGATAATAAGTGGTAAATCTGCTTAAATCTAGAATACAACTAATTACAGGCTAACTTGAATCAATTTACGATATCCCTGCAGATAGTGTGCAGAAGTGTTCTTCGCTGCACAAATCAACTTGTTTACTTTCTAGGAGTAAACGGAATATTAAACGAATAAGTAATAAGTCAGCAACTTACAGCCCCAGCTCCGTATCTTAGTGCAGCATTTATAAATGACATGATTGCGATTTTTAAATTGAATTCATCCTTGTATATACCAGTGCTTCTATCCAGGTCATTGACAAGGGTCTAAAAGATGCAATGCAATTTATTAAGTAAGTCTTTCACAGACAAAAATACATCATACATATAAAGTACGACTGATATTGCCACAAATCCCTGATATATACATCATACGCGATATACGGCATACGATATAAGATATACGGTATGTAGATGAGATAATCATAAGCAGTTAGAAACAAGACTTCCTTCTAGGACATTTTTCGAGAGGCTCGCTTTTATATTTTAACAAGAATATCCATACAAAGGCAGATTTACTACAGTAGCGGACACTTGGTCAAATATTGGGGGGGGAGCAAGCTTATTGTTTTGATAAGCTGACGTCACATTTGTCCATTGTTTTAGAAAAAAAGACCATTACTCTGAAACCATTGATTTACTACCATTATACCCTCCCAGCCAAGCAAAGTTCCTCCCCTGATATTGACAACGTTTTCTGGCACTGCAATAATCTCTTCAGGCTTCCCAAATCTTTCTTTCAAACAAATATTATTCAGGGAAAGATACGAAAAGAGCAAAAACGAGGCACAATTCTTTGATGTTTAAAGCAACTTTGACACCCATTGTACATATATCTAAAATTTCATCAAAATCCCCGAAAGTAGTACCTGGAACCTTGTTCGCTCTTCTGCAAACTGCTGAAAATGAGCCATTGCATCCATTACTTTTTTGTGCCCACCAGGAACCAGGCAGCATGCTCCAAGAATCTCAAGAACTGATTGAAGATTGAAATATATTCTTAAAGAATTTTCTTCAATGGTTTTATTATGATCCTAGTAGTGACATTTCAACGATCAACTCAGATCAAATCTAACATACTTCATCTCCCTCCGAATCCTCTCATTTCTGTAATCAATATCATTTATGTAAAATTCGAAAAAGCAAGGCAAGTTTAAAAAACACCACTAAGAAACTGAAATAACAACAGAATTTCTCAATTGGTAACTGAGCATTAAAAAATGGAATATGTGAGCATCAAATTCGTAACGAATTTTGATGGCATGAACGACAAGGATGCTTGTTAAAAAAATAGCAGTTTCTAGTTTTAACTGTGTTGGTGAATGTACGGCATCTCAAATACTCAGTCTACGCAGCCATATACCTGAATAAGAATACACAAAAGCAAATAAAAATTTTACAATTTTTTATAAGAATCAGGTAAATTTACCGAGCCTAGATGGTTTTACTTTTTGAATAATTGGACGGTTGGATGTCTTTAATATTGTTCTTACTGCAGCAATAATTTTTATCTATATTTACAGACCATTAATTTTTTTAGGTCACTAACCAACAGTTTTGCACGACATTTCTAATAGTGCAGTTGATTAGCTTTTCATTTAAAATTGGCGTTCTATGTTGGTAAAAAGGTGTTCCCTGGTGTAAAAAAGGCGTGCCTTAAATTTTTTTTGTTTTGTCCCCCTAGAGGCTAGTAGCTGGGGCCGCCATAGTTGAGACTCAGCAAAAAATTAGGTATTCTTATAAGAAGTGTGTATGATGACGAAAATGACTGAACTTCACCATTATCTAAGATTCGTGTCTTAGTAACATAGGGACATGAAATAGCACCATTTATTACCTGCAACTTTGGTTTTTATATTTTCTGTGATCAGGCTCTGGGCAATGATATTTATACATGTTGTATGTGCCAATACCTGAGATCGACCATGCTAGAAAAACAAACTAAGACATTTAATGCATCTGAAAAGGCAAATACTCAAAATGCTTAGATAAAACGTAACACAAGGGTATTATTTGACATAAAATAGTAGCAACGAAACAAAATGGAAGGCCAAAGGTTTAATGGCCTTCGATTAGGTGCATCGTTTTGTTACAATAAACTTTGACGGTTCCTTTACAGTACAACTTGCAGATACGGCTCCTTTACAGTAATATATATGCATTGCAAAATGTGCATTGGCTGGGAAAGCAGCATGCGACCATAGGCTAGCTTTACAATGGGTCAAAGGCCTAGAAGTAAAGACATCTCTAGCCGGGAAAAGAGGCCCTTGATCAAATACATTAGGATATAACTATCGAACTGTGGAAGCTGCTTTATACGAGCCTATACATGCTGCAGGTAAATGCTACAGTAGAGCACGAGAAAAGTTTTGGCGACACTGACTCCGTGGTTTAACTTTAATTCCACGTGTAAACGAAAAACTATTTTTGAATGCAAATAATCTCTTTGATTCCAATATGTGTTTCGATATTCTTTGTGTCTCTGTTGACAGAGCCATCAGAAACCTGATCATGACGAGAACTTCGATTTGGTAAGACTGGTTCAAGGAGAAAACTTGACCTTTTCGGTAAACAAAGAAACGTTTGTCCACAAAACCTGTGCAATGTGCGTGCTATGGATCATAGAGGCGATTTCTCAAAGATTAAAACTATCTTCCAAGTACGTTTGCTGCTAAAATGGCCGGCATGCGATAAACCCTTTTCCGGTTTTTAACTTTCTACGTTTACTTTGTGGTCGAGGTAATGGCCTACATATTGGCAAAAATGTTCATAAATTTCTCGAAACAATCAAGCCTAGTTTTATAATTTAAAGGTTTCTAAAACACGATAGTATTTCGATAGCTTCTTATCTTGACTATTTGAATTCAAAAACCTTCTTGTTGGTGAGATCTCATCAAATGAAGAATGCCTAGTATAAAAATGCTCTATATATACACTATTGGATTGGACCCATTTCCTCTGAAAAGAGTCATAACGATTTCCCTAACATCTAGTTTCAGCCCTATTTTTCTTCATTTCTAGACCCTTAGGACACAAGAAATTCTAGACTGATATTATGAAACCTTAAGAAATTTCGGTATAAGATCTAGTCTTGGTCAAAAAAATCAGAAATTTATGCCTAGATGTTTTGCTAAGCTTTTTTATCTTAAACTCCTTCTGTACCTTATGTGTACTCTATCTATACTCTATAACTTCTTCTAAACTGTAACTGTTGGAATAACGACAGTAAATATATATAAGTGACTTTATTTTTCAGTAGAAATGTTATTTTGAAAAGTTGCAACATAAAATTTTACTGTCAACTGTTGGAATAACGAGTTCCTGCAACAAATGTTGGCTACGGTTTTCTTAACCTGTTTGCTAAAAAAAATTTAATAAAGTTTGAGGGTTCGAAATTAAAGAAACGATATGCACCAAAAGTTTAAAAAAAATAAAGAAACTCATCTGAAAGGCTTTTTCAAAGTTTTTTTAAAAAGTAAGTTACAAAAAATGGGTGAATTCCAATGAAGAATCTTGCTATAATAGTATCTTGTGATGTTATTAGATTTTAAATTTTCCAATAACTCGTACCTGGTTCTTTGATTTTGCAAAAAAATAAACATTGAGAATATGTGGGAATGATGTGATGATATGCTAAATTTGACCTTGGCTTGGGTCAAATCTTCGGCATGCAGATTGTGTCAAGGATCATCCGCTATATCAAAGCGGCAGAATCCTCCCACGATATTTGATTAAAATATATATCCATGGATGACAACTTTTGTACACAGCCTTGTTTCATTGGAGAGAGGTCCGAATTAAGCATCATTTCAAGAGATTACTACACGATTTATCGAATAAAAGCGCCATCTTTATACAAATATCCTTCTCTTGATGAGAAAAGCATCTGTCCCTCCTCAAAAGGTAATCAATGGGTATTAGGAGAAGTTATTTTCAGAAAAACATGGTCAGACCCTTGGAAACAGGTTGTAAATATCGGTCAGTAAATCCTAAAGCAAATTCCCAGGCGAAGCTTGTTGAATGATGATAAATCTTTGTTCACCATGAGTAGTCACTCAAAACTCTAGCTTTGTGGGTCGTGAGAAATAGCATATGGAAATAGATATGGTTTTCTTTCATTGCTGAATTGGAAATTCTGTAATCATAAAATTATCTGTATAATATACCATTTTTATTTGTGGATTTTGCACAATGAATTCACCTGGTTTTAGAGAGACCTTCTATCTCCTATAGAAAAGACATCCGACTCTTGAGATAAATTGACATGGAGACGCCACTGGCGGGGGGGGGGACAGGAAGGACGCCCCCTTTCCTAAGTATCTCATCTACATAAGATAAGAGGTAATACTTTGGCCAAGTACCTAAAAGTTAGTCATAGCGTTCCTAATTGTTAAAATTGGCGCTCCTTTGTTGGTTAACGGGAGTTTCCATACAATAAAAATTTAATGGCCTTATTTTTGTCCCGCCCCTACCCCACAGACACGCACACACACAGCCATGTGGCAGGCACCGCAATAGCTTAAATTTCTGAGTCAATAATATTTCACTATAAACACTGCACTGGAACATTTTGGGTATTGTTTTGCAGCTGTTTAATGTACAGGTCATAAAATTTCACTGCTAAAGAGTACTAATTTGGGTATAAAGTCGATCGATTAATACCCAGTGGATGAATTATGGGATTAGTTAACGATCAGTATAACAGTGATCAAAAACAGCCTGGGCTAAACAACAGTGCCTCAGGAAAAACATCCAGAGCGTTGTATTTTTAGCTTTCCATTTGACAACATAATTATGTATAAATCTCTTTAAGACATGGACTTCAAGGAGAGGAAGTCATCTCTCCGTACAGCAAATATAATTTTGCCGGTCAGAATTATTCTAAGTAGATACATGATTATTTCAATCTTTATTTGCTGCTCTAGATTACATTCAGATGCCTGGTATTTGACCAGCAACGACGGATATCAGGTCAATGACTTTTATGAGACATGAAGCTGCTATGGACAAAGACGACGGTTGTTTTCTATTAAAAGCAGACAACATTAGCAAACCATGCCGCAAGCCACAAAGTATAACGACGATCATAGCAAGGTTTTGGGCAGGAATGATCCTGTTTTTTACTTGACAAAAGAGAAAATAAAAGCAAATAGGGATAATAGTCATTGATAATAAGTGGTTTAAAGACACTCAATCAACAGTGGAATATCAAGAATTCCAAAGATGTATATTGTTCCAATGTCTATGTATCTATTTTGACAGATCAAGTATGTTTTATAGCAATGAGTTTGGAGAGCTTGTGTTTTGATTAAGTCTTTTTCTTAGAGCCAATTTTTCTTAATAAAATAAAATAAAATAAAATAAAAACTCTGCACTTGGGAAATATGTGGGGAACATTTTCACAGCTTCAACCATGTAAGCGATCACTTGGATAAGAAAGGGCCCTTGACAAAGACGAAAATTTGAAAAACCAAGGTTTGAGGAGAAATCTATAGACTGTTTTTCTTATATAATCAAGGAAGCTAAGCTTTAGTCAAAATCAAAGGAACTTAATCTTGGTATATATTGGTAATCTTGGTAAAATTAGCAGCAAAGAAACCCTGATTGGTCTGTGTGGAAAAGGCCGAAAATGTATCCAAGATATATGTTGTATTTCAACTGCTAACTTAAAACCCTATCGATTGTAGCAAGAGTGAAACAGCTACACTTAAAGATAATGAGATAGAGGTGTCCCAACATAAAGTTGAATAACTTAGAATGATTAACGATAGGCGTGAAAACACTATAATGAAGTTGTAGTAGAGTAGTAAATTAGTCTTACGGGTTGCGTGTGAAATTTTACTTACTGAATTATTCATGAGGGCCTTGAGACACCCAATACAGGCGGTGTGAATGGCACTTTGGCTAAAAACAAGCAGATACATAAAATATTAATTCCAAGTGATCAACAGGTGAATGGGGCAAGGACTAAATCCGTACGACATTGACAACGGTAACGAGTCATTAAATAAAAGGAATTCACCAGACTTGAATTTATACGTCATTAACAATTAATATCAATTTCACATGGAGTTAAATTATTCAAGAATCTGCACTCGAAACGCCAAGATTATCTTGATAATACGTATTCGCTCCTAAACATTTTGCGCCACGAAATATAATGACTTGGGGGGTAGGGCTGCTTAAGTCATTAGGAGAATTTTTGCTGCTTAATATTGAGATTTAAGGTTAATAAGAACAAAACACCACGATCCTTCGCTTAAAGGTGCAAAAATTTGCCTGAAGAAGGTGTTGGCCAGAAACAAAACCTCAGGCTTAACAAGTTTCAAAAAAATGGGTGGTCTTGGATTTAATTTTATACTTTGACTTCTTTTAACTCCTGTTTCATATATCGTCTGAAACCCATTCTGCTTTAGTGCTGCGTCAATATATGCACCAACAAGCTGCCATTCACTTAAATTAGGCGCTCCAGCGTTCCGTAGACCTGTGGTCCGGCTTTTATGCCAAAAACACCCGTGGTCGCATATTCCGCATTTTGCTGGACTGCCTCGAGTTTTTGGTGATCGATCATCAGCTGATAAATCAAAGTGGGACGGGAGTATAACAACTGCGGGTGTGAAGTGTAATTTCTCACGCCATCAAACTGTTCTTTATCTCCACAGCTGTGGCACAAGTACAAGACCTCCTCAATTTGATAAAATTATTACGTCAAGAACAAAGCGGACATCCTCATCTCAAACGATAGGGGCCTAGAATAATGTGAAGTCGAGGAAATATGGTTAACTGTAGCACCCCAGGCCCAAGTCCAACGTGCCATTTAGAAATAGGGCAGCGACCTTTTTGTTTTGTTTGTGAAAAACTGAACGGAATGCGAACAAGACTGCTCGGAAGCTAAGACTCCTCTATTAGTTTTTACTCACAGCCATCTACCTTATCTGGTATTTATGGAAAACATGCTTGGGTATGAACAGCCTTCCGTGCATCAAAGACCACTAAGTATGATCAACAGACCACAAAATGAATTGAAGGCTACTACATCCGCAACACGAAAATTTCTGGTGAAAGACTTCACTACAGAAGAGAACACAAACAATTAGCAAGAGCTTTTAGCAATATGTTGTGTTTATATCAAAAATAATGTCTAGCTTTCAATTTCTATAATCATCTTAGATTAAGCATCGATTAAACAGCATTTAAAACCTATTTAAAAGGATCGCGCGCAATGACAACGCTAAATATTTGCTCCAGTACAATGAGCTGGATTGTATGCTGATCTATGCTAGCGTGCACCAAAACAACAATCATTGCCAATATTTTACGAACATTTCCAAACATTTTTCAGGAAACGATGCTTCATAACAAATTTTGATTTAAATAATATAAGAGAAAATAACTTTGGCCGGGTTACTGTTGTTGTTGCTGTTACTGTTACTGTGTCCTTTGAAATGATTCATGCGCTCCTTTCAAAGAAGGTCATCAAAAAACAAGAGGATTTGATATGCCACGCCCAAAACAAGCCTTTACTGTAATAGCGATCGAATTATAGAACTAGGCCAACCTTAGGGCAATATTGGCAGCCTCCATGTGTTGGCGGAAAGATTGACCTAAGAGCTCTTAAAATTGGATATATTCTAGTGTGTATTAAAAGAAAGGTGGTGATAAGAATTGTAGATTATCGCTCATACGCGATACGATAAGCACGCGCTATTGCAAACATTTTCAACGGATCTAGCCACACATTATGCAAAATCTGCTGTTTCTCTTTCGATACTGGATTTAGCAGTGAAAGGATAATCTAGGCTTTATCTCTGCGCTGACATCAGTATACAACGAATTTCACATAGATGACTGAGAAACTCAGCTGAAAACACTAGCCTGTGATTTCTTGTAACACAGGCCAGACTGCTCACGTACAATTTGCATAAAATCCGTTTACTACTTAATGACAACAGCCAATATACTTCGAGTAGTCTAATAACTACAACAGTGCAACTTTTTTGCTTCACTCATATTAGAAAGGGCAAAGCAATGGCAAGTACTCCTGAATTGCAACTAACAATACTCGCGACAGGCCTACTCCTTCGCACGCTCCCTTTTTCAAGAGATCTTCAAGACAAAACATCGCCAGGAATACAAAACCGCCTCGTGCACTCCGCATTTTGTTTTCATTGAAAACAGAATTAATTTACATAAAATGACGACGACGAGTGAATAAAATCTTGCAGTGGACTAAGATTAATTTGAATTTAACGACGGCATATTGAGAATTTTGGTCATTCTCTGCTGAATTTACCTAATCATTTATAATAAGCGGTGCAATATGTAACTTTTAGGAGGGAAGACAGCGGGCGCCTAGAGTCTCATAAACATCATTGAATGAGTAGTTTCATTAAAAAAGCAGTCTGTTATTAATCTGAACACCTGCACCAAAACCAGAAAAGTTATTAAGGCTTCCCGAGAACAGATTCCAGGAAAGGAATAACCAGAGCGTACAAGAGTCACTTTGGCTATGTAAAGTACAAGGAAATCTAGCGTTTCCCACAAAGGAAAGGACACAGGAAATTTCATTGAACTAAAAAGCCACCTGCATCCTATTCTACTCTAAACTTAAAAAAGGGGGGAACGGGGAGGTTTTTCAATCACTGCCATAAAGATAAAAGAAAGGATGAAAGACATTGTCAAAGAAAAATGTTTGAGAAGTAAAGATGTACTTCTGCACAACAATGTCAGGATTATACGACTGTAAAATGATTGTGAACAATTAAATGTATTCAAATCAAGACTGCAATATAAACTTAAATAAAAAATAATAATTAGAATAGTTTCTGCACAAAATAAAAGAATGACTAAGCATATAAGTGTATTAGAAAAAGAGCCAGTTAACAAATGTTTTTACTGACATGAATAAGAGAGCAAACTTAAACTGACCCAAACTCAATCGAGCTTGCAATTCAATGTATGAAACACAAAGAGACAGACTACACTATTCAATCCATTTGCAAACACAGACGAGTTTGAGCTCAGTATCAGAATTCAGTTTACAAAAGCGAATAACTAAGATTTCATGTGAACAGCTGCACTTAGTAATACAATGTAGCAGATGGTAACGTCTGCAATAAAATATCCCTTTCATGTTAAAGCAGTTTTGTTTTCTACAGTAAATTGGGCGACTAGCAAACTTTTGGGAGCCAGAATGTTTTTCTGTTTAATTTTGATAACGGGAAACCAAAATTTTCTTAATTCAGGAGAAAAATTGAATATCAAAGAAAGGAAAAGCAGAGCAGCTTCTATTGCAATTAAAGAGTGCCAGCACCAGTGTCCCATGAATCAGAACCTTCCCACGAATTGTGACATCAAATTGTACTTAATCTAAGTGATATTAACTTTAAAGTCCAAGAAAATCTTTTACTTTTCTAACCTTGAAGTGAACATTAAAGTTTTACTGCATTCGAAAAAATTCATCCTATCTTTTCATTCTGACCGATGAACCAAATAAACTAAGCCTTAATCTTCTCATTATGACCAACGACCCAAAAAAATCTAGTCATATAGGCAACCCCAATTACGTCATCTCGGCTGATAAATATCTGGATTAACGACAGAAAACAGGATTACCATGAAAATATTTGATGTGATGTCAATATTTTGGAAGGGCAGGGTAGCATGAGGTCACGATTCTCTGGAATCAACAAGCCTTCTTGGGAATCAATCACAGAGTTCCGTAATGAAAGCGAAGCAACTGCATAAAAGGGTCAAGTAGGGAATGGATGGTTCTGCTGCACGTCTTAGACTCGCCGGCTCCTAGGCTATTGTCTGTTTTCGTGGTGAAAACTTTGCTAGAAACTTTTACATAGCAGGCATCGGTTCAAAGTAGAATCTCATTTTAGGGACATCTTCGTTGACGAGAGCCCCCTAGTTCTAATAATACTTCCATTTCAACAGCAAGAGCATTGAATTTGAAACGAACTCACCATGTTTCCCAGTCCATGCCTGCAAGGATGTCTATCAAACACTGTAGGCCATCGAGCTCAAGAAACCCAAGAACAAAACTGAAAAAGAAATGGCGATTAGCTATCTAAAAACATAAAAATTTGTAGGAAAATAAGGTGATGTATCTAAAGGGAAGAGTAAAAATTAGGATTCACAGCGAATAAAAAAACAGGGTTTTTCCATCAAGAGCAATGTTTTTGTACAAAATATCTTTTCAGTATGCAATAAGCCACGATAATGAAAAGAAAAATGGCGCCAAATCTTTCAATAGATAACTTCACGATGCTCAAGCGAAAAAATAACCCTGAGTCTCACGTTCGGAACAAAAATTGACGATTAAGTCCCAATATTTGCCATCAAATATTCATTATCTTATTGAAAACTCTTAGAAAGAGGAGGTTTTGACTCTAAATCTAGGCAAATCAATTAATTCAACTTTGCTGCAAACAGCTGCAAACTGGGCAGGACAAAACTCGAGACAAAACTCGAGACAAAATTGAAGACAAATATTTGTTAATACAAAATTTACAAAATTTGCACAGTTAGTTCATACTATATCATCGTCGTCTGCTAATAAACCGAGAGTCAATTACAATTACACCATGTCATGTGTATACATCTCATGTAATGCTCGTTCTTCCGAAATAAACCACGGTAATTTATCTCACAGAAATAACAATTTTAACTGAAACTACATTCAAAGTTTTTATCAAAACTATAACTACTTGAACATCTACAAATAGGCCACCAATCATGGTGAGCCCTTTTTGTAACATGCCATGCCATACAATTGTGTCCCGAAATACTGCTCACTTTTTAAGCAAATTAAATGGAATTATCAACTCTTTTAGAATAAGATTTATGTTCATCAACTCATTTTAGACGAAAGTATGAACAGGCGTGTTGGGAGTATACCTCATGGGCTGTGTTCTGAGTGCTGTTTTGACTTCTTCCAAGAACTTAGCACGACTTTCTTGTTCCTCATCGTCAACTGTGAAAAGTACCTGAACAAAGAAATATTAAACATGAAGCGTTTACTGAAATGCAACCAAATATATGGGCAGAAAGATTGCGAGGACGCAGAATATTTGTCAACGGAAGGTACAAGGGCTCAAATAAGCAAGTATTCAAATGCTGGAGACGACTTTCTAGAAAATATAAGTAAAGGATTTTCGGATAGTGTGGACAAATTTTGCTGACGAAGCATTATGACTTATCAAACAAATTTTTTAAAATTTGCATATATGGTTGTCAGAATTGAGCGCGTGTTCTTTAGAGGCAGCCCGATTGAAAAACATATAAATTAATATGTACATACGTTACTCATATTCTTTAGCTGATCAACATAATAATCAGGCCAAGCAGTTGTGCTTTCTTGTTGACCCTAAGAACAAAAACGTTGGAAAAAATTGTTAGCAATACCCGTGGGTGTCTATCAAAGATTTTTTTACAAAAATTAAAAACAACAATCAAGTGTCAATCGTGTAAAAATTATTAGGATATAACTTCTACAAACCAACTATGTGGTACTAAAGATATAGCACCAGCGGCTGAAAGGTGAAACAACGAAAACAGGGTTATCTGACGTCAATAAGGGTTCTGTCTTAAAATCTAATCTTTAGCCTCTTACTGCTAAATTTTAAGATAATTAACAATTTTATAGGAAAAGGAAATTCGCGAAAATGCCTTGTTTCATTGTCATTTATGTAGGAAAAGAGAAAAGGTCTCGCGTTTGAGAATATTGATTAGATATCTTAAAGAAGGAAATCATAGTTTGATAGGGAAATGAAAGTGTTAAGTGAAAGACCACAATCAATCTTATTACTAGTCCCAATCATTCACAATAATACGAATAGAATTTGAACCAGTTTACTTAATATCGGCTAGCTAGAGGAAATGTGTGCGATCAGAATAAAACTGCAAAGGATAATCGAAAGTGGTCTAGCTTAAACTGCCTTCAAAAAGTGTCGGAATCCGATTGAGCCATTTTCGCTGATTCAGTGACACTGCCATTTTCAATAACCAGATTTCGCCTACTTATTAGATTCTGCCTGCCATTGGATAAACACTAAGCCTATTCTTAGTCAACTGAAAAATAGAAGGATTCTGATGGACGATGGAGTCTGTTTGGCT
Source organism: Rhopilema esculentum (assembly GCF_013076305.1). The sequence goes on along the minus strand of NW_027018682.1, from coordinate 10,941,087 downwards.
CTAAGTCACCTTCACAATGCTACGTTAATATTTTAAGGCAAAGGCAGTTATCTCGTCTGTCTTTCAAAAGTGAACGCAATTTCCATTGAAATGTCCATAGGCGCCTTCCAGTTTTAAACTAGTGTCTTCCAAAATCGGAAGCAGAGCTAATGCAGCAATGAGCATTAGTGTAGAAACGAAGAGGGAGAAAACTTTGACGCCTGATCTTGTTTTGATCATCCTTATTCTATAAACCTTTAAAGAAAAAAACTGAGAGTATATTTAGAGTCTGAGTTGCTCAATTTGATCTTATGTGCATCTTATGTTGATCTCAAGACCCCCTCTCTTCTCTCTACTCGACCAGAGAAATGAGATTATCAAAAAAACTATAGAAAATGTGCTTTTGTTGTAAACATCCTTCTTGGTGATGATGTCCTTTTAGCTTTTAAAAACTAAAGGGTTTTGGTTTAAATCTGAATTCTTTAATTAAAACTTAGGGCAAACTCGCTGTGTAAAGAGTAACTCGGCAGTACATAAAAGGACGTAAGTCACTACATGAACTACATGATACTTGTTAAGATTAAAAAAATAAACAAGATTGTTCAAATTCCGAAATCAGCGAGAATATTGAGGTGCTTACAGTGATATATAAACCAGTTGCTGCTCATAAAAGTTTCATGCGTGTCAATGGAAAAAAGACACAGTTGGAATGGATTGTACTTTAAAATAGCAGTAATTAACAACAGAATTATTATTATACCTTCCTCCGTGAACAATAGATCTGCCATTTTTTCTCTGCTGATAATTCAAACATTGCCTTCCTGTGAACGGCAGTCAAATCCAATTCATCCTATAGAACAAGTGAAAAAATTAAATCTAAGCTTAGGAAATCCGTGGAAATAAAAATCAACAATTGGTTTCTCTTGCAGGTACAATCAGGTATTGTGTTCGCAACGAGTAGAATGAAACGGAACCAACACAAAGCGTAGGTGACTGGGATTAAGTAGGATTTCAAGGAAGGGTGGATAAACTTCCACTGCAAAAGGATTAACTTAGGATTAACAACAGGAATAACTGCAGATGATTAATTTTAGGCAGGGTAACTAGAACTGGCTGTTCTGAAAATGCCAGGCGCCATTTGAATGCAAAGAAGAAGGTTTCTTGTGAAAAAGCTTGATAAAACAGGATAAATCGATTGGAATATAGACAGAATATTTGAGTGGAAATAACAGGACGATCCGTAGTCCTTTTTTATCACAGAGCTGCGAAATCCATCCAATTAAGACGGATATTTTCACCGTTTTAGAGAACGCCGACAGTATTTTCACTTCCGTCATAATTCTAGTACCTTTGGGTTAACAATTAGAGACAACAGGATAAACATACGACGAGGTGTTTGAACTCAGCCAACTTTGTGATTCGTAATTAGGGCCCTTTTCTACATAAGATTATCGTCAAACAATATAACAGGAACAATACAACAGGAACAGGGAGACGTTATCAGGGACGCCGGGGAGGGGGACACGGGCGGTCAACAGCCCCTGTTGCCTTATGATAGGAGGAGCAAAGTACCCTTGAAACCGCCCAATTATAATAATCAGAGAGATTAATACGAAATTCTGATTGTAGTGCTTAATTCATGACGACATTTCGCAAAACTTGTAAAATAAATCCTTATTCAAAAAGTTAGCCACTTTTCAATATACCTACAGAAGATCGAAATAAATTGGCAGTTAGTAGAAGGAATTAGTAGAAGCTGAGAGTTTCTTTCAAATGCCCTTTTACTCAAACCTGCCCCCTTGCCACTTGGTCGTTCCGGCGTCCTTGGGTCTGTTATGAAAGGGGGGCTCTCGCAGAATACCTCTCAAATCAGAACGATAAAATTAATTATAATAAAAATGAGAAACTTTCAAGAAACTGAAATTGCTGCAGTCTTGAGAAACCATCGACCCATGTTTCTAATAAAAAAATGATTGTTATTTGATCAGCTTAGGGAAGATTTGTCCTAGGGAACACCGCAATGAATGGCTAATACAATCGGGACAGGGCCTTTTCATTTTCTAACATACTAGCTGGGGGAATTGCCCCTCCAGTCTTAAGAGACTTTTCATTGACCCACCTTTAGTGACTTTATAGAAATAAAGACTTGCCCCCTCCCCAGCCAAATTCCCTTCGAAAAGGCGATGAGTCGAGACGAACATTCTGATCATAAAAGTTCCTGACGTAGTCTTTATAAACCACTGTCTACAAACAGTATGTTTGGTGGAAATAAGCTGTTGAATATTTCTTTATATTTCTTCATTTGCTGGTGTCATATGTTGATCATATGACTTCCATTATCCAATGTAATATGATACCAATTAGGAGAGCTATTATCAGCTTCAGTTTCACACCAAGAACTCAGCAGGGTATGGGGTGATCTCCCACCACTCAATAATGCAGTGCACCAATGAATGGAGTTTTTGATACTGAACAGCTACTGCAATATCTCAGAATGGAAACAAGGAAATGTGTTCCTTTTCTTAATTCTGTGATAATTTGTGCAATTTTCTCGATCAGGACAACATAATTCCTTGCTCAAGTACCTTGCTAGGACTCTAATTACCAGAAAAAAGCAAAACTAATGCCAAATATGATTTCAGATCAGAGAAGAGCATCCCTAAACACAGTATTGGAATACCACTAAAGGCAGGTCCTGTGAGCGTATTGATTTCCTTATATCTATATACACAAATATGCCTCTAAGTATAAAACGTATATTACAGGTACCAAGGAAAAAGGTATGCTTGATGCCCATTAATGTACCAAGAAGGCCCTCAATTTAAGTCGATTTTCAGATTCCCTTCTGCTACATAAACTGCCAATCAAGCCTAGCTTTTGGAGTGATCTGTCAAGGAACACATCTATTCATGCAGGGTCTCACTATCATATCTCTGCCTATAAGTGATTTTTTTTTCAATCTTGATAATACTGAAAAATTTCCAACATACTATTTCTTCCATTTTTAGAAAACAGAATTACAAATGGCAATTACTGTGAATTTTGCTATGACAATAAAAACTAACTGCCTTTATATTTTTATGTTAACAATTGTGTTATTTTCAATAAACGCATTTTATATATAAAAAACTAATGATAACAATCTCATTTTTGGATTGCTACTTTCTGTTACAAATGTTCCAAATATCATGTTTTTGAACAACAGATCTGTTTTACTTTTACTTGGATAGCTGCCAAGTTTGCAATTAGATTGGCAGACCTCTATCTTTACTTTTTCCTTAATAACAACATTGAAACATCATTTCTTAGCCAATGAGAAAGCATTCAATATTAATTCAACTAGGCTCAGTACAGAAAAATTGGTCCTAACTTTTTATAATTTACCACTCTGAAGTAAAAAAAGGGCCTCAATCAAACTGATAAAAGACGTTTTGCTTGAAAATCATTGACCAGTAAACATACAGCTATAAAAAGAATGATGACAATGGAATTATCTTATGACTTGTGGTTTCAGACACACCACAGCAATGATTCGATTGGACTAGACAAATGAAAAACTTCTTTTGTATCTTAGTTTCAGAAACTATAAATAACAAAGCAATTCCTGCTACCTGTCTCGAAAACTCCTTCCTCATACTCTAGACATGATGAAATGCTGGGGAGGAGGCAATTTTATTTATCAAAGGTGTTTTTTTAATGGCTTGCTTTTGGATTTGGCATACAATTTGTGTGCCATAATTTCCTTTTGAGCATGATTCTAGTCAAAGATATTGAGACAAGAAACAACTGGCATTATTATAAAGGACATCTTTTATTTTCTATATACAAGAAAATCTTGATTATGTTTTGGATTAAGCAATGCATGTATGAAGTTGCATTTACAAACTTCTTATGGTATCAAACCCTCTATGGTTTGCTTATTATAAAGAAAGATGCACAAGGCAGTAAAGCAAACTATGTATCTTTCAGCACAAGCTGACAAGATGGTTTCAAAGCCAGTATATATATCTCTGTCAGAGCTGATATGAAAAGGTACTGAAATATTGCCACAGAGCTTAATTGTTATTGAGTACTGTCATTAATTCTGATCTTAGAGGTATTGCTCAAATAGGAGACTATGAGAAAATCACACCTCAACGCATACCTAATAAAAGATTTAATTTGCATAAAAGCACTTAGAAAAAATTAATGAAGAGATACATATTGTCAAACACATCAACTGGGCACATGGTTTTGATAACTCTGTCTTGAGCCTTTTCTATGTGCCAATCAGCTGATTCATATAGTACAAATTTATGTTGTTTATCTAACATGTCCTTTCTCACAATTTATATTAATGATTGTAACTGAACAACTATACAGTGAAATAACTTTGTTATTAGCTTGATAGGATGAAAAAATGTTTGAGTTTGAGTTATTTTTAGCTAAAAATGGTTCAACAGGACTAGTTTGAAATTCATAGACGAATGTATCCGGACGAATGTATCCGGACGATTGTAGAAGTTTCTTTGATAGTTTCTTTGAAGTCTCTTACTTAAGAAGCAAGCAAGGCTACACTAAAAAAGAGGTAGCTTGGAACAAAGTTGCCCTGCCGTTTTAGTATTTGACTCATTCATCATACCCAAAAAATTGCCTGTTTCCTTTTTTTATCTAAATTGCCCGAAGAAAACCCGACATCCTCAGTCCCTGTAGAAAGAGGAAGCCAGTCGCCATTTAAATGTCACCCTAGCAAAATTAAGGGTTCTTCGAAAAATGCCTACATATTTACGTATGTACTAAAAAAGTCTCAATAGGAGAAAAGTTCGAAGTAAAAAATATTGGTACAAATATGGCCATTGTCTAGCACTTAGGAACGTGACGTTCTCTGTCAATTTCTTAATGTTTATTTTTCCCAACTTGTTTTCCTATCGTTTTCGAATCGTTAACCACAATTAACATTCACTCGGGTCTTTACAGATTTATTGAAATAAACACAAGCAGTCCAGTATCGAGAGCTTTTCTATAATCCTTGTGTTGTACAGTGCATATAATTTGGGAGCAGCGGGTACCACATCAAAAACTTTTCAACAGCACACGATAAACAAGATGATGGGAAGACTAAAGCTCTTACAAAGTATGTCGGAAAAAAAGAGGACCCATATATTACATGTTGGTGGCTTTATTTACTGTCTAGCAAGATTATTGGCTAAGAGGCACCTTAAACACCAGACATATTACAGTCATAAAAAATTTATGTAGCAAACATTGAAAGCAGAGCAGATTTAATTTCACACACACCCATATATATTCTAACTCACCACAATCTCTGAGAACTTCAGATTCAGCTCATTTTCATCGGGCATAGGGAGAGGAAGTTCCACTGGCTGTAGACCATCTTTTTCTGGTTCATACTGTATCTCGGGTTGCCCCGCTCCACATCCAAAACATGCGAATACACTCGCTCGCCTTGGCATGATTTTCGTTTGTTTTAAGCAAGGGCCTAATATTCTCCACACTGGTCTGGCTTCACGCTGTTGCTTCTATTTGCTTTGAAAGATCTTTGATTATTAGCACAGCATTTGAATAAACAAATATTTCTACCTCGAATCACCGATAATTATTTGGTTGATTCCGATTATATTAATAAACTTGACCGGTCCATTTCATTCGTCCACTCCAACACTACCGCGATTTGAATTCAGAAGCAGCATTGACACCCTCATTCATATATCAGACAAAGTCATATGATAAAAAGCGGACCGGAATCTGTTTGTCAGTCCATAATTTAGCGAGCAATACAAGGGGATCCAAAAATTTTTGGATGGGTGGGGTCTTCTGCCAGTCTACTTGCCAGGAACGAACAAATCCCTTCCTACATTACCAATATCCCTCTCCCTTAAATTACCTTAATAGATTTTTGCACAAGAAGCGGAAAGCTCTTTTGAGAATTCTGTTGTTATTATAAGATGTCTCGAGTCCCTGCGATAATTAATATAGTTTTCTGCTGACTCAAAGAATGCTAAAAGAAGCTAAAAAGAGTGCTAAACTGATCTAGAGTCAGGTTTTTTGCTTATAAACTCACTAAGAAACATTCTTAACCAAAGTTAGGTAAACTCATTTACCTGGAAGTTTGTTCCGGAGGATACAACTCTTTCCCCAAGAAATATCATTTAAATGTGACTATCTAGATAACGTACATACCCCCCCCCCCCGAAGTTTTATCATCAGGTTTGCAAGAAGCTAAAGGACCAACTTTCTGAAAAAGTGTGGGGGGGGGACTGGTGGAAAAATGCTTTGGTGGTTAATCAGCCTGAAAATCTAAAACAATAATTTGTACTTATATTCTTAATTTTTTGTTGATTTTGGTGCTCAAGAATTTAAAATGCCTCTTGAATACAGAATGCTGAAGAGCAACTTTAGCACATAACATAACATTTGGAACATAACAACGTCACATAAGAACAACAGGTCGAAAAGGTTTTCTACCCAATCTTTAAAAAATAGATATTCCAGCAATTCCTCTAGAGTAGAAGGTGATCATTATTTCTGTATAAAATGCATGTTGATACAGTTTTTCTGAAGTAAAAGTTCTGATATCAGGGAATCATCGAGATTCTTTAGCAAAGGATAAACAAGTAGGGGAAGTTTTATGTACATTGACAGAGCAATCGAATCACACTCTTTTTAATAATATATTTTATAAAAGCCCAAAAAATAAGAAAGAAAGAATAAATATTGAAATAAGAACAACAGTAAGAACAATGTTGCCTCAAATTAAAAGAATAAACAAGATGACTGAGCCTCGGCAAAAATCATCTCGTTCTTATAAATAAAAAGGGTGTAAAAACATGATAATGGTAGATCAATTGCACCTATTGGTATCTGTTGCTTAAACACTACAATTTCGTCTTGTTTTGCTATCTTACTAATCAAATTTTGTATGAACTTTATCCTAATAACCTGCAGAAATGTTAAAGAGAACTGTACCAAATTCAAATAAAGTTCATTTGGGCAATTTTGCTGTGTTTTGTATAGAGTAATCGAGCTATATAACTAAGACGATGACGTCACGCATGGATACATTCGAAAATGACACATCCTCCAACGCAAACCAAAATTAAGAATAATTTGTAAGTTAGGATGTAAGACAAAGAAAAGTTGAATAATGAACCACAAAGTCTAATGGCGTCATGTATATTCTGACTAGGCTTAATGACACTTAGGGAAAAGGCTACACGAATGCGGTACCTAGCTTTTGCGCTCAATGACAACACCACCAGGTATTCTTTTATCTCTAGCTGATATCGGATTTTTAGTTGGTTACAGTGAGAGAAAAATCATTGGAGGCCTAAAACGGGCGATCTAGGGGCAAATTTATCTGAATATTCCCTATCTCACAATACTATCTCACAAAATACACAGAATGTTTTGAAAATATACCCCGCGTCTATTTATTCAGGCCCGTCGGAACCGGGGGGTGGGCTGGGGGGGTCAGACTGTAGTATATTTCCTTTATAACAGTGTACTAAATGTGAAGGAATACAATGGGCAGCCCCCCCAATATGAACTTCGTTCCGACGGCACTGTTATTATAAGAAGTTGCAGCCCCCTGCCCCCATAGATGGTTTGGCCCGCCAGAAGCAAGGTTTTAGTTTAATTTAAGATAACGGGTACATCCTGATACTGTAGTGAAATAAAAATTATGTTGTATTCCTGACACGGCTGTTTTCAAATATCCAGTTGTACCCGTCAAATCTTGTCGCGCTCCCTCTTGTTTAAAGGACAAACGAGAATTCAAATATTTACTTCTCCGGGTTTGTTGAATTTACGTCCAACGTTTCTGTGTGCACAATGTCGCCATGCATGTTTGCAGGTCCCTTCGTGATGTCAAAATTTATTATGATATTTCGAGCAGAAAAGAAAAGAACGATGGTCTATAAGCAAGATAAAATAATGAATGAACAAAATAATGATTCTTTCTTGCCATAAGGAAACTGGAAATTTGAAGGAAATAAAAGCAGGTTAGTGTGATGGCGTAAAGTATTGTGGACTGGAACCTAGAGAGGACTGGAACCTATTGTTTTGTTTAAGGGGGCGTATTTAGTTTCGGTTGTAAGCTCGTGTAAGAGAGTTGATGTTTTTCCTGTGGTGTAGAGATTTTTTAGAGATTTGTTTGTAAAAGGAAAGATTTAGAAAACGGCAAGTTTGTTGTGTTTATCTATCACTTCATGACAATAGGCTTTCATTCATAAAGCAAGTAGTTAAGTGTCAGTAAAGAGGCAAGTCCTTGGATCTTTTTGCTCCCTTTGTCATGATTTTATATTTTCATTCGATGTCCTAAAAAATACTCACGTAAAATGGTAAGGGCTGTCCACTTTTACGGAAACCGTAAAAGATTCTCACCAAAGGAATTCTGGGGAGTTCAAATAAAAAAATGGATTACCGACATGGATGTACGTTTTTTCGATGAAATGATTTGCCACTCGAACTAATCGTACGTTTAATTTTCAGCTTGACATTATTTTACAAGGTATGTCTACTAAGTGTTTTCTTGTTTTCTTTTTTGATTGCTACAATGGTGCATTTCATAATCCCCCTTGTTTTTAATAAGAAAATCTCAAAAATTTTCCAGCCTAAGGACATTTACGATATTCTTAAGACATTTTCGCTTTGAGCCTGAATGTATTCTCAAAGTGTTCGTTTTCTCAAATCTGATATGGTTTGAAGGGAACATCGCGCGCTCTTAAAAGCCACGCTTTCTTGTATTCTTATAAATATTGTATTCTTATTAGTACTAAAATGCCCTAGAATTTAAGAAACTTTGATACTAGGCTCAACAATAGTAACGAAACTGTAAAATTCCTTTTTTAAAAGAAGAGTCAGAAAGCTTTTATTTTCTTGAAAGGACAGATTAATTTTTTTTGGAAAGATAGAATTTTTGGATCTACATGAGTTTTTCCAAATTCTTACAGTTTGGAATGTTTATTCTTCCAAAGAGGCTCAACTTCAAAGCACAAAGTCAATTTTAGGCCCCGATAAAATAAATCAACTAAGAAGCCTTTTGTGCTAAAAAGCCAGATTTTGGACACTGAATTTAGAAAGTGTTAGTTCATAATGCTGATCCAAGTTTCTTATATACTAAAGAACGTAAGCCATGGCAGAGCAAAACAACTTTTTTGAGGCAACAGTGGACAGAAATCTAATCTAGGACAGAAATCTAATCTAGAATATGCCCTTAGGTTTAGCCTGGTTGCGCTGTCTTTACCATAGAAGACACATATAAAATTGAATATTGGAATTTGATCGAAGAAATCAGTCATTGTCCAAGCTGTACAACGAGCAACAGCTTGGTTTAGGAAATAGATTAAGAGACCTGATCCAGAATAGCTTGGTGCCAGCACAAATTGACGGAGTTTCGCTTTTTGAAGGGGTCTGTTTGTTAACGAAAACTTTCTCAGAAGCATTACAAAAAGAGAGAAATCAGCTGTTGAAGGAAAGAAAAGAGCTGCAAAGAAAATTTTTGAAGATATGAGAAATAAAGAACTTGCAAATTTGTTCTTAATAAGTATCATGAAGAAAACTTCAAAGTTTGATCGCTTGGATAATCCATTCCTACTAAGAAAGAGAAAATATAGATGCAATTTTAAAATCTATTAAAACTCGTTTTTATCAGCCCGGTTTTTTTCAAATCTAGAGTGTTTTTGTTAAGAACCCTCTGTTTCCATTAAGTTTAAGAAATATCCAAACTGTACAAAAATTCTTAATTTTTATATTTAGCTGATACCTGGTTCTTCTGTTGATATTTCAATGGTAATGTTTTTATTGAACCGTGTTGTATCTATTTTTCTCCCTCTTCTTATTTTATTTGAGTACTTTCAGAATCTAAAAAAATTTCATTACGAGCTATATTACAAAGGTTATTCGAACTTTGCTAAACCTTTCCTTTTTCACCTTTACTGTTTCAAGTCAACATTGCAATATACTAGACTATGGGACATGTTGATAAAACAAAGCTAAGATATATTGCCTCGGATTTCCTGCAGTCAAAATCCATTTGAGATAGTGTTTCTGGCCATCCCTAAGACACCATAACTCTAATTCTAATTCTAAAATTGGTCTTTCTTAATCCCTTTCAAGAATTTGATATTTTGACCCCTCCACTTTCAAATACGTTTCGCCGGCCCTGCGATGTGAGAGATATTGTCCCGGTCTGAAGAAAACCCATCCAATTATTTGTGAAGGAAAAAAATGCTTCAATGAGAGCATTTTTCGAGAATTGGAATCACTCTTGTTGGAACATCTTCTTACCCTTCTGCGGCAACAATGGGCCTGGGGGGCCATGGCCCCCTCACTTTTTGCAAACAACAAAAACAATAGAGCTTTTCTTAAAATATGTTGTTATGATTGTTATATTTTCTCTTGGCCCCTCCACTTTCCAACCTGCATCGGAGCCCATGTGATTAAAATCGAGACGTTTTGTTATGATTAAAGACACATACTTATAAAATAAAAAACTGTGCAACAAATTCGAATTTCCATAAAAATAGTAAAAAATGATCGATTCTCTTTTTGTAGCTACAGAAGAAAAGTTTTAAACTTTCAATCAATGTTTCAATAGCTCATTTTATTTGTTTCTGTTTCTACACATAGAATGCTCGGACTTTCACATTGGTTGAAAGGGAGATTCCTTTTCACATTTATGCTGAAAGGTACAAACATCATATCATCTGACTGCTGATATGCAGGTGTGAAACTGAAACTGGGTCTAAATCATTTTGTCTAGGAGCTGCTACCGACAAAGAAAATCATGTGTTCTTTTTAATAAAACCACCATAACAAGTAGCCTTTAGAAAGTTTCATTAGCTGAGTGCTCCCCCCTCTCCCCTATATTTTTCCAAATCGCTACCCTTCCCTCGATAAACAACTCTTTGTCCAGAGATCTTAAAGAGTTTTGGCTATGTTAATCTTTATCACAGAAATTCTGAGTTATTATTGAATTTCAAATCTATTTGGTGCAGTTTTGAATTACGGAAAAGTTCTTCTTGAAAGCTCTGTCATGTGATGGTTGTATGGCATAAAGGTTTAATTTCTTTCACAGATTAATTTGTGCTTGAGAAGTTCATTGAATTTATGCTAAGGGGATTGTCAACCCACGTTGTCATTAGAGGACTCATAAAGATACGAGTATTAAATTGGTTAGCACTTAAGGCAGAAAGTAAACAACAAACGCCTGCATAGCTTCTCGGCGGAGGGATTTCTATAGAAAAATAGTTTTGTGTGAAAAGTGGAAAGAAGGCAACTGTTTTCTGATATTTCTGATATTCTATTCTACCTTTAAATAACCCTGGATTGGATAGAAAAGCAACGGGTTACGATTTAGGGCGCAGACAGTTTTGTTGACGGGTATGGCGGAGGACGATATCTTATTACGTGACACAGCCAAAACTAAAGGTACAATTTGACAAAAAGGATTTTGGGATATTTAAATATAGCTTTAATTAAAGGAAATATTTTCTCCACTTAGTTGTGATATCAGTTTTAGAAAGTTTCGCTTTGTCTTTTTGTCTTTCTCTTTTTCGGGGTGCAGGGAAAGTCGCACACCGTGAAAGAAAGAAAAAGAGGCAACTTGCTAAAGAAAGTAGATAAATTTCCCTTTTTATTGAGCAGCAAGAGAACTTATATCCGTTTTTCAAAAAGCTGCTTTTACATGGCTTTTTAGTTTTTCCGCATCCCGTTCCTCTTTAGAGACAGGTCTGAAAACTGTGTTGGGAAGAATACAGGTATTTATCGAAAATGGCATATGAAAACCTTATTTTCATTTCCTTTGCCGAAAAGTTTTTGATGTTACAGTGTTAAACTATCATAAAATGTAAAACACAGATCAATAGAACGTGAAAATCAGCGCAATCTTTTTTATACAACTTGTTTTCGCCGCAAGATCGACAATCAATGTATTAGTCCGTTGGTGCACCCATTGCCTGACGCTCGCTCGCCACCATTCCCTGTCTGCAATGAGGCGGTAGCATGCTTGTCCGCCGAGTCCGGTCCATTCCCTGATGTTGTCCTGCTAGACGCGCATTGGTCTTTCTTGGTACCTGCTACCGCCACACTTTCCCAGGTAGCAAGATAAGGGTAACTTGTAAAAACTTTTTATCATTCAAACGCATCTTCTTATATTTATAAAATAAGAAAAAATTGCTTAAGTTATCAATTAAAAGAGATCTATAATTTTTCTGAAGAGAAAAATTATAAGATTTATTCTTGTTATTTGGTGTTAATTCTTTTTAAAACAATAGTTGGCTTTATACGAAACATTATTCACCATTCCTGAAATGCTACATTTACTACAACAAAAATAAAAACTTTATCACCTGTCATTATATCTGGTGAATTTAATACATAAAACCTGATGCTTATTCTTCTTTCCTTAAAGTTTCGTTCTCACAATAAATTCCATCAACTGCCCCTTTCAATATTGCGAGCCATTATTTCAGTCCATTTTCTTTCAATTAGTGTGTGGTGTAATGTTTTTTTTCTTGTGCAGAAAATTTGTTGCGTTGCTTTTGCTTGACTTCTGAAAAAAGTTTGTCAAGGATCCATTTTCCAGTAACATATCAATCTCCACATCGATCTTCTCTCTTTACAATATCAGTCTAATCATTCTACTTCTTTGACAAATTTAGAAACATAACCTCGCCATTATCATGCAGTTTGCATCATTTTCAACCAAGGGTCCAAAGTGGTTTGATTCAATTTATTTTTCGCACTTGAAAAATCAAAAGCAATAGAGCGGTGCTTGCAAGATTCAAGCTTAAGAAGATCAAATATAGCAATAATAAAACGTTTAACGTTTCTTCAAGATGCTAAGAAAGCTTCCTTTAAATACTATACGAATGATTTTGATAAGTCCTATGACAGCATGACTAGTACTTCCCGATATTTCATTGAAAAACATGCGCCGTTAAAATCAAGAGTTCAGTGTGAGCGAACCATGAAAACGAGGCTACGATATTGATAGGTGTGGCAAATTGGAACTTATTATTATTATCTAAACGCTAGCGCACAGACGTATCTACACACTATTGAAAACATTCATTCGAAAAAACTCTTGCGAAACGTCGTTGTATTGACATTCTCACGAAGATTAAATCTTATTCGAATCATTCTTGCTGTACTGTTTCTCTGATGATTTTATGGTATTTCTAAAGACAACCAGGTGATTTCTTTCCATATTTCTCTCGTTCGTCAAACTATCAAACTATTTATCTTACATTTATTCTGAATATATACAGTCCTCTAGAACTTAACTCTTGCGAACCACTCTGTGGTACTTTTTACCCTACAGCGTTTACGCTCTTTATGTTTATGTTTACGCTTGAATCTGATTCTAAGTGGGGTTTCTTAAATTCAGAGAGGAAATTCAACACCCGAAATATAAATATGGTCATTTACACTAGAAATGCAAAAAGTGCAACAAACTAGAAATGCCATTCACACTAGAAATGCGAAATGCGAAAAGTGCAGCAAAGAGCCTGCAGATGAAAATAGGACTAAGTTAAAAAAGCAACGCAAGAAATGAGTTACAATGCAGAAAAACAGGCAAAGCAAAAAATCATTTCAAACAAGCTTCTAAAATGGCCTGATGTCTAATAAAACTTTTTTGGATCTTGTCAAGCCATTGTAATCCAATAAAGGTGCGCTAATTTGCTCAGATATCTCTGTCGTAAAAGATAATAAAATAGCAACCGATGATCTTTAGGAAACACTAGAGTTTGGAAATTTCCAGAAATTTCGATCTTTCCAGAGCCATTGTCTACATTCCACACATGATCTAATTATAGAAAAATTACATACATATGGATTTGATAAAAATATTTTAGTGTGTGTCCAGATAATAATTTAAAAAGTTCCTAAAAAGTGTTTCTCAGGAGTTCCACAGGGTTCTGCACTTTGATCAATTTTATTTAATTTTTCGATAAATGATTTCTTTCTCTTTATAAAGCAGGCAAAACTTCATAATTTCGCTGATAATAATACACTTTCAAATTTTTTCAAAGTATTGCCCGAGCTATTCAGGGTTTTGGAGAACGAAGCCAATGTCACTTAAACGTGGCTCGAGCAAAATTAATAACTACAAACCCTGATAATATTAGAGCTTTGTTAGTAAGAATGAATTGAAAAAGTACTAGCGGGCAATTTAAAAGCTTTAAAGGGTATAACGACATATATTTTATATGCTGTATATTTGCAATAAAAATAAAGAAAACAATCATTTTGCTCACAATCAAGAAAACGCTAGAGATTCCATGTGAGACAGCTTGGAACAATACTGTTTCAATATCCAGGGCAAAACTGTCACACATTATTTGAGTTTTATACTCATGAATCTTTGTAATTTTCATTACTTAGTCAGTGAGATATAAAAATGTAGCAATTTAGTAATATGATGACATACTACTTTTTTATAAGAAACAGCAAAATTGAAGTTCAAGCCGGCTGTTCGCAATGTTTTCAAAAAATTTGAGCAGCGCAATTGCTAGATGCTGTGCTTGAGGGGGTGATCAGGCCTAATTTACCAAGACAGTGAGTGAGATATCCTTTATTTGCCAATAAATTTGAAAATTATCTGAAAAGCACCCCTTTAATGGCAAAAAGCTCCTCGTTTTCTTGAATTTTACAGTAGCTCAGCCTCAGATTGTTCATAAGTGTATGCTTAGGGACCCTGGCTCACGTGACCTATAGAGACGAACATAGAGAGTTTCATACTTCGTTGGAGTTAAGAATATTCTCCATCTTTCTGTTTTGTTTCGAACAAATGGGTTTTTTTATTCACTTTATGTTGGCTTACAAAATAATAGCTAATAAGCAGCTAATCAACAGTAACTTGTAACAATAACAAATATAAGAAAAATCATGATGTCTACAAGTATCCAATATTAGAAATATATGGTGTGCATAGTTTACACGAGTAAGTAAGATCCGTTTGTTTAATTTTAGTTTTGAATACTTTACAATTTTCTGTCGATCGAATATCTATCGGTATAGAGTTCCACCTTTCATTACATCTATAGGACAGTGTATCTAGCCCATAAGTAACAGTGTTCGGCTTTTTTTGCATAAAAGATTGATTTCGAAAATTATATGCAAGTTCATTCAACTGAAATATCTCTTTCATAAATACTGGATTCAAGTTATTTACTTCATTCGACCAACTTCTTAAAAAAATTCTAACCCTTTGTCCACCTTTCTTTACCAGCATTTCCTCGACGTTTTTCTTTTCTTTAAACTGTTTATGCAAATAATCCAAAGTGGCTTGCATAGAAGATTGTCCCAGCATGAGTGCCTATGTCTATCACTTTCGATGAAACTCGTATCAGCTAGCAGGATGATAAATATTCCCAACAAAACAGCTCAGTTTCACTTTTCTACGTTGAGTGTGAACGAGGTCTCTATACTAACCCTCGTAGCGCAGTTTTAGTGACATGCAGTCACTAGCAGGCAAAAGAAAAATAATAAAAGGGCTTCAGTCCTTTGAAAATCAACTAGTGGCCTATCAGTGACATGATACAACTCCCACTCTTGTTGATTGGCTAATAATTATTGACAGATCGCTTAAGCAAATAAAGACACAACATTTGAAGCAGAATCATTCAAAATAAATAAAATAAATCTTATTGTAAATATATGTGATAAATGGAAACAAATTTATAAATAAATAATGTTCATAGTGCTGAATATTATAAGAAGAAAATTTCGATAAGTATTCAATGCAAAAGTATGCATAAGTAAAGAATTGTAAATATTCTACTTTATTCTACGAAGGAAAGAGTCAATATCTCATCTCCAAATAAATTGGCTATTTCATCAAACCCACCCAGACCTCCATCTAAATCATTGGGTTCTACATTGCGCAGTGTATGTTCTGGCATTTGTCCCATATGAAAGAAATTAATAGATGAACCACTGAGGCCTTCATTTTTCTGTTGCATACTAGCAGGGATAAAAAGTTCATCTAAAATTTCAAAATCCGGTAGATGATTCGATAGAACATCATTCTGATTTTCATTAGCGGCACGCAATGGGTCACTTCCCTCACTTGCTCTTGGCACCTCTGTGATCAACGAAGAGGTAACACTTTGCTGCGGAGGAGATAAAGATGTCTGCATACTTTTTTTTGCTAGGTCGTCTATCTCTCTTTCAACGAAACCATATTGGATGGGTCTTCTCAAGGTTTCAGAGCCTGATAAATGACCGTTTTTGGGTAGACTGCGCTTTTGTCCAGGAGCATAGGCCATATTAGACAATGAAGCGGCGACATCAAATCTACCTTCTTCGTTCATCATGCCTACGCTCGTAAACTTGCCATCTGAATGTGAAGGGCTGCCTGTTACAAGTTGGTACTTTCCAGAGACAATTTCAATGTCAATGTCCGGATATTTCGTCGGTATCTTCTTTCCATGTTTAAAAACTGGTGCATTACCGCTAGCTGTTGTCGCATCCTTTGGAGGCACTTTCACAGTTAACCTCCTAGCTCCTGCAGAGTTTGTTTCTGGAAATATCCGACGCCTTTTCTGCGGTAATGGGTATGCTTGTGGCAGTTCGATGGCATCTGTAACAAGACTCGCCATACGAATGCCATCTGGTAGTAATTGATGATTATGAAGATGAAGTTCCGTTCTAGGCTTTGCTTGTTTAATAACATTTTCAAACATCTTGTCTTTTCTTTTGCGTTCCTGCAAGTTCATCGAATTTCCTTTGGTGTTCACTACCATTGTTGGAGCTATCATGTCGTCTTGCTTTTTTGAACACGATCCGTTTCCAAATATTTCCAGGTGCTTATGCGAATATAGATCTGGGAATTCAAAGCTTTCGAAGTCACTCTTTCTTTTGCTTTTAGATTGGTCTGATTGGTCCTGTATTGATAAAAGCATAGTTAATTGTAGAAAGCAACTTTGAAATAAACACTAAGATACATTTTTATGCCTGAAAATGGAGCAATTTTCAAGCATTGCTAAAAATAACAGATATATTACATTTACTGTATTGGTTTATAACCATCCATGGCATGCTACTTTCACTTGGCCAAAACACAGTGACCAGGCCAAGCAAACTGGCAGTTTCTTTAATCGCGTGATTTCCAATTTGAACCTTATAGAAGTATATTGCTGTTAACGTTTGCTCACTTTCATTCTTTTAGATTGTTTTTGTGTTCAATGCGGGAAAGGACCGCATTCCTTGCATCTTCTCTAAATAGAGGAAACAGACATTGAAAATTAACTAGTAAGTCACGTGCATTTCATTCGAATGATACTTTAGTCGGCTATAGTCAGGTGATAAGACAGTAGGGGTTAGGTATACGCAAAAGTTTAAAAGTGAGAGCATTGTAGCTATCATAGCTACAATAAGACGAGGCTCACAAATTCCATTCTTGGTCATTTAACCCATTCAACATGGTGGAACGTTGAATCGCAGGCACAATAAGGTGGTAGAAGGGGATTTTATTGAAAAAGCTTTGAAAGATCTTTATGCCAATATTTGAAAGATCTTCACATCACAATGAGAGATTATGCTCAGAATGAAAGGGTCCAGTGCTTTCACAATATCAATACCTTAAAAACTCGAAAACGAAACGAACAATACAATCAACCAAAACCACCCGATAGTGAAATCATCTGCGAAAACACGATAACAGGTCACTGACAAGAGCTCTTCGGGGCGGGGAGGGGGGGGGGGGTTAGGATTACGAATTGCAAAAAATCCCAAAAGATTTGGTATCTAAGTTCCTTTATATTGGAAAAAGGGGTGACCAACAGACCACTTCCAGGACTTCTTATATCTCATTCTCATTATCCCTCACCTCCTGCTCATCATCCACTTTTTTAGATCTATTCATTATAAAACAGGTAGCATGAAGGTAGGTAGGGATAAAATGAATATTGAATAATCGTTGGAGGGTTCATTATAGATGAAAATTGACATTGCCGTTCGTAATGAAAAATTGACAGGATCAACAAACGAAATACCAGGACAAACATTTCTTAAATTAGGAAAATAGGGTAGGGGAAATTAAAACAGGACCAATTTTGTAAAATCAACCAATTTGCAGGGGGAACGACTCGAAACTCTGCACTGAGTAAATTTTGAGACTTCAATAAAGAACATTAACCTTGCAAAAATTTTAGAATTGAAATAACGCTAACTTTCTCGTGCTTTGTTATGCGTAGCGCCACGGCCAACTTTTGTTCGTAGAAGCCTTTGGAATTTGCAGGCAGTTACTTTGCATATATTACGTACAGTATTGTCAGCGGGAATCCCCTATGCTCTGTAATTTTTGTTTACGTACCACGAAAGGATTACCCGAGTTACTTTTAAGAATATTCCATTGCGTGCTATCATAACATCATCGTTTATTTTTGGTATTATTTTTGGCTGCTGTTGGTACTTGAAAAATCTCAGTAGTGAGTAAGATATGTTGTGTTGAAAATACATTTGAAAAAGACAGTTGATCGTCACTTCTACGCAGTGGTGTAGTGTTATCAAATAACTTAGGAGACGTTTGCACAAAATGTTGCGAAAACAATAGCAAAAGTAGAAATTTGCAAATTTTCAGCACTACACCTGTTTCTATCTACGTCTATCGTGCGGATCGTCATACAAAACAATAAAGGTCGGTTTAAAAAGAGGCAATTTATCATAAATTATTAAAAAAAATATTGATGGATTTACAGTCCTAGTATCACACTATTGGTCTTAAGACTCCGTGGAAAATGTTTAATAGATAAGAAAGGTGTGAACTTCACGGTTGACATGGCAATCTAAACACAAATCTATCTATCTACACAAATCTCAAAACTACACAAAGACAAATTTAACCCTGGTATGATATGAGGCTTAGATGAGGCTCCCATCTGTTACATGCATCTACCCTCCCGCTTCTTCCACCGTGTTTAACAGTACCTCAGCTTAACAACACGTTCCCCCGCGCAATACTTTTTTGCTTGAATCCCGTCCTCGCATTTTTGCAAATTTAGATTAATCCGGGCATTCGGAACATGGACTTTCGTGTGAATTTTGCAGCTTTAACCTGCCATTTTGAAACACAATTTTTTTTCCTGCGCAAGCGTAAGCGGCAGAAAATAATTCCCCGCGCGCAAGGAATACTTTGCACTCTGGAATACAGCATCAGAACGTAGTAGGAAATTGTGAGCGTTCCTTTCCTCTATCTCTCTTTCTCTCAATCTCTGTATATAGTTGTTGTTGTTGTTACGATTGCACTCTTGATTAGAAGAACACTCTTGATTACGAATTCGAAAGAAACGACGTGAACTATATCTCAAAGAACTCTCGATAGATGTGAACGCTATTCAAAAAGAAAGAAGATCGATAGAACGATTCACATAAAGAACAGTGTTTAGATAAAGTAATAAATCAAGATTTTATTGGACCGAGGTGACTTCGTTAAAATTCTTACGTCATTTTATCTCTCTGGGCGTTAATTCTTCTCTCTGGTTGATAATTTATGTTTGTTTATGTCGTTATATTCGCTGATGTTAATACTTTATCGTACATTTTAATTCGAATAAGAAATTATACAGTCCTTTTATTGACTTTGATATAGAATTTGATCTTCAAGACGAATGAACCTATAACTATAAGGTAATTCTAACCTGCCAAGTAAATATATTTCAACTATTTACATCCAAGTAGTGATTCCTGCAAGGTAGATTCTATAAACGAAAGCGAATCTCTTGACGTGATAAAAAAGGTCACGAACATTTCGTAACAAAATTCCAGAACATTAAGAAACTGGAGTTCTCAACATTTCTGGAGAAACTGGAGTTCTCAATTGTTCTTATAAAAAAGCAGTGTATATCATGATATGTCCCTGATATAAGGCTAACTCTTGAGTACCGCAATCTAGTAATTAATAAAATTTACCTTCTAATTCCAGTGCATAGACAAAGCTAGATCGTAGATGCTGTAGCTATCGTAAAACTGTTTTGAACTGCTTCGGAGAGTTCTGTCCAAACTTATATATATCGAAACCACGAATTAACATCAACTAAACACGTGCGAGACCAGTGAAATTTTATAGAAGATGTGCAACCAACGATGAGTAATCAAATTTGATCGCAACCAACATGAACGAATCACAACAACAGACGATTACATAATGGGAATGTAACTCCGCTTTCTAAGAAAATAATCAAAGTCACGCATGATTGCTCTTAATGAACAAAGCTGCTAGTAAGCAGGGCGTGCTGCTCCAGCATGCTGGAAACGAAACTAAAAATAAATCTAGATCATACTATTTGAACGGAGTAAAGGTCTATTTATTTTGTAGAAAGCTAGCTTTGAAGAGAATACTTTGGAGATATTTCTGCTTTGGCCTTAAGAGAGATTCTTGCTTTGATTTCCCTTCCTCCCCCGCGTTAAAATATAGGAAATTGAGGTTTTGCGGCATAAGCCTGACTAGATATAGATACGCCACGTTTCTGCTACTCCACAAGTTTTTAGGATAATTAAATTTTGTAGAAACAAATATGCCTTTGTAGAGTTTTACATCAAAAAGTGGATCTAGAACAAAAAACATGCTGTATATGAGAAATTTTTTCAAGCGTCCTACAAATATACCATATTCCAGTTCATCCTGCTGTTCCTAGAGTGTTTCATGATTTCTGTCTGTTTTTTTTGAAATATTGAAACTGTTTTGTGGCTCAATCTTGCTACAGCTACTAGATAACGATTTCTTCTTGTAATAATTAAGTAAGTTATTAAATCTAAATTCAAGAGGGTTTGCCCAATTTTTCAAATATTAACTTAATCTGCTTAGTTTTTTGTTTTTTTACAAAGAAAATAAAGGTTTATTTTGAAAAGTTGGTTTCTCACCAATTTTGCAAGTGATGAAGGCACGTGATGAAGGCTATTCTCAGCTATTTTGCACGTGATTGGTAAAAACGATAGTAACATTTTTCCCGAAATGGAAGTGGGCGTGAATGTGAAAATAATATTCCACCCCGGCAAACAGGGCTTCATCAGTGTGAGAAATATTAGTATTCGTTTAATTTAATTTATTTTGAAAATTCATCTCATAACATTGGATTCTCGTCGCCGTTTTGCTTATTTTCTGAATTTTATCCCCAAATTACAAAGGTTTGATGGGGCCAGAGCTTGTGCTCATCTGGTCATATCTCAGCTAATTCGTAATACCTTTAACTGATTTTGCAAATTTCGAGGTATTTCATGATGCTCTTTTACATTATGAGAAAAAATTTCGAAAATTCTAAAAAGATTTTTGTGACGTCATCACTTGTAAACTCTTTTATTTTTTAATGGGACCTGGTTACCATGGTATTGGGATTTCATTTTCATTTAAAAAGAAAAATGCAGCAATTTCACGTGAAATATGTTATCCACGGTCAAATCAAATACTTTTTTTCGTCAATGAGGACTTTTTCTTGAATCGAGAACCTTTTGCTACTCCACAATGTACAAGTTGACGATGTAATTCCGCATTCCTCCGGCCACCCTGTGATGCAAGGTGGACGTTCTTGGTAGTTGAAAAGTGTGCAAACGTTATGGGTCTTGTATATTCATGTTAAAATTGAAAATAGCCGGCGATCTACTGATTAATGATTCTACGAATACTCGAATACACATTTCTGTGGATTACGTGTACAACGGCAAAGTACACTAAGCATGTTTTGCATCTAAATTCAAACAAATATTGAGGTATAAAACACGCTATAGCAATCGAACACAAACCAGTTTTTTGTTTGATTCCATGTCTTGGCACCTATCAAAGTTATTTTGTATAGGGTTTGGGCCACGCTTTTCGTACCTTTAAAATGTAAGACAAAAGGTCACTTTGATGTGACCATAGAAATTTTTAACATACAAGACGTCTGTCTATGTGACATATAAGAAGCTTTGAATATCGACTTTGCAATATCCAAAACCAACGGTTAATTCAGTACACCGAGGCAAAACCTTATAGCGTAGCGTCCCGTTGAAACTGATAGTGACTCTCGACATTATCGATCAGAATTTCAAACACGAATTCAAAACTGATGAACAGATCAAATAACTCATCAGTAAAATAAAACATCATCAATATTTACCAGAAAACTCCATACCTTATTTTTCAAGGAGCATCGATTATTTAAAAATTCTTCAGCCATATCCGTTACTTTGCACTCAAATTGATTCAGAGAATCAGCCTAAAATTTGAATTAGATATCAATTGAAACAGTGCTGCTTCAAAAAACTGGAAAGAACCATCATTTTCCACATGTTCATCACTCATACGTAGATTGCCAATGCCAGGATTACATCTATGGCTTAACGAAAGTTAAAAATTGCCAACCTATGAACGGGAGCAGTGCTACGGGCGTCAAATGTACGATACCCTGCTAGAGTCCTGAATCGGCAAACTTGGTGGTTGGATGAACAAAGAACTCAACCTGCGCCCTCCGCAATAAAAGTTTCTTAGCAGACATCAGTGCCGTATGAACAAAATTCTTATTGGGGGGAGGGGGGCTGCCTACTGTATTCCTTCCCATTTAGTACCTTTTTATAAAGGAATTAAAGTACATTTTAACAAATATCGTGGGGCTCTAGCGCCCAAAGGCCCCTACCCCACTTCTGACAGCCTTCCATGGCTTCAAAGTGATGAATACCAGTTTGAAGGATGCAGCAGCTACCCTGGGCCTGGGTGCCAGTGCCTTAGAGAGCCAAAGGATTAAAAACGAGGAAAAGGAACTGCGAATAAGAATTGGAGAAGAAATGAGACCTCTGCAATTCTCCTTCACGATTCTTTTCCCTCGTTCTTAATCCTTTGACTCACTGAGGCTCTGGCACCCAGGGTATGCAGCGGCCTGCCGTCTCTTTAGTGACCTAAACAGAACCTTGCAGCTATGGCAAGATATTCTTAAAAGAAGAGATCTTCATAAGGTTTCATCTTCGAGATGTATCAACTTTTTGTCAGAAACAGATTCTTTAACACAAGAACTTACTAAAACAATGATACATCAGAAGTAAATAGATGTCTTCTTACATAGGCATGTGTGGAAGATAGAAGTGGATTGGCAGGCGTGTCTAAATAAGGTTGTGAATTGAATAGTCAACAATGGTGAAGTACTGGGTTTTGGGGTACAGACTAAGATTTTTTATACATCATCTGCTTTACAATCTAATGCAGGAGCAGGTAGTTTTAGGAATGTGATGAAATTCTATTGGGTGGCTTTAGGAGAAACACAGTCAAGGGATAAAGATTAAAAATGAAAGAAGAGTAAGGGAAACTGATGCCAAATGCCAAACATAGTATCAAAGAAGGCAGCAGATGTTGAATAAATTCCGAAAACGAAATAAAAAGTAGAAGACAGAGATATGCACAAAGACTGAGTTTGTGAATCAAATAGAGAGTGACAAGAAATAATTTGCTGTAACATTATTGATAAAAAGCTATTATTTGGTTGATATTTAGTAACTATAAATACAACTCATAGGTAACCTAACCTCACTTACAGCAGCTTTGAAAAATGCTTTATTACCAAGTTATTTTAAGAAATAATCTTAAGCAGATTATTCAGGGGCCAAAAAGGGCTTAATTGAACCTTTTTTGATTGACAATTTCGAAGCAATGAAGGCGCGTTCGTAATTACGCACAAAAAACCTCAATACATTGAGAGAGGATAAAAACAGAAACTTGATATATTTTCAATCAAATTTTGTATACTTGTTTTGTCTTTGATATGAGTTGACAAAATTTGAATGGCGTCTACTCTGTTGCCTAATATCCAGAAAACTTATTTCCCAGTTTCCATAATAAATGTTGCTTGGACAATGATTTTCAAACTCATTATCATGTACTTTTTTGTCTAGTAATTTGAAAAAAGTATTGTCCAAATGTAAGCTAACAATTTTCAAAAACATTTTTAAAAAATTTAGCATGGTCCGGCATTTGTGGTCTGTAAAATACACTATAACCGTGTGATCATCTTATAATTATTAAAAAATTTGCAGCAATTTTTATTGTTGTTTGTGTCAACATTTCGTGTGTCTTGAGCAATGGACAATGAAGAATAGGTCTGATATTTACAAAAAGTCTTGGTATTTGTGAATAAAATCCATTACCTGCAAAATGCCAAGACACTCTCTCTTGAACGCCTTCTTTCTAGTGTTGGCTAAGATCTCTGTGAAGCTTTTTGATACCTCTCGAGCGATGTTTGTTACCTCTGGTTGGTTTCGTATGCAACTCTGTAAGTAAAAGAAAGATAAGGTAAATTCCCTTGTACTAACAAGTCGTTATCAATGTATCTTTTATAAGCAATAGCCCAAGCATTGTTCAATTGTGTAATTCTCAATTCAAACAACTTATTTGAGACAAATTTCGTAGCCTTACCAGCGTTACTCATCAGATCCCCTTATAAAACAGAAAGTGATTCTCACAAAAAAAGCTTTAGAATCCCAACGACCTCAAATACACCCACGAATTATTTCAATTTAAAGGATCCTTGAAGTGAAAGGGCTTGTTGCAATAACATGTTATTTCATTGGGCACCTTTACATGCCGTTTATGACAAGTTTTATGAATCGGTTAAGCAACATCCAAAGATTTATGAAACTGTAAGACGCCGTGAAATTCCACAGAAATTGGACAACAGGAAAAACATGCGTAATCATTAGCAATACTGAAGCTATGGGTTATGAATTTGAGTCTGAAGTTCGGCAATTAGAGCATCAAAAGAGATGACCCAATATCAACATACATTAAGAAAAAAATGAATTTTGACTAAATAACCTGCTGAAAAACAGTGTGTACTGAAAAACAGCCCTCTGCAAAATCACCCAACTCTCTTGCAAATTGAGATATGGCTCCGGTGCGCTGATTCGATCTCGCAAGGTTTGATCTTTGTTTCAATTTACAATCACTGCCAAAAGTCTTGGAACACTAACGTAGGTTTTCAAAGGCAAATTCAGCCATCCCCCTCCCCCCTAGGAACAATGTTGATTTACTATAGAAAAAAGAAAAGGGTTATGGAGTACGCTTTTTCTTGTGGATTGTTTGATATTTTTCTATACTTTCAACATTGTGTTGGGGGGAAAGGGGGGCGGAAGTGGTAGTATTCAAGAAAAAAAATGAAAAATAGAAAAGCACAGCGCAAAGTGTTAGGTGTTCCAAGTAATTTTGGCAGTGATTGTACGCGAAATCTCATCTCAAAAAGATACTTTGAAAATGATTGGGATATAGAAAACAGTACTTGATGTAAATAATTTAGGAAAATGCATTTTAAACCAAAAAGACCATGTCCACTATCTGAAAAGGCGCTTTTTCGAGGGGGCGCTTTTTACCCTTGTGTTCCAAAACTAGACCATTATTGAAGGAGGCGTTTAGTTTAAGGTTTAGTGTACAAATGTTACATGATTCTTTGGGATCATATTGTCAAAATTCTTCCTGTTACAAAACAGAGCATATGTAACAGCTAATCAATAGTGCTAATAGAAATGTCATACAAAACTATTTAGTGGTCATATAACAAAGATACGGAATCTAATTATAGCAATGTCATAGTTGAAATACGAGCAACACTAAAGGGTCTTCCGTGCAACCGCCATGCTTTGCGGTAGCTGTTTTTACGCGATGGGAAATGGCCAGTGTTCGTATTTTCATGCAGTAGGATATTAGGCTGGTTTTGAAAATCGAGTCACAAGTTTGATAGAAATTAATCAAAGTTTTGTCATAGTTTCAGATACGACTGCTCTCGAGAGTTACGATCAAAGGTTCTGTTATGACCACACCTATCGAGTAGAAAAAGTTCTTATAAAAAGGGAGTGAACATGACTAATGTGCCAATGTACAAAGTGTCAAAGGTTTTTTTCTCTCAAAATTGAAGAAAATGGTTTCCTTTTAGAGAACCTTTGTTCATAAAGCCAATCCCCAATGTTCCAAGAGTATTTCATTTTTCATTTCAAAATATTTATGCACAATACCTTACCAGGTAATGTTATAGTGATATACTGATATTGTCAGGATTTATTAACTAAAAAAATGTCAAATTATGTGTTTACAGTATTGAATTTAAAAAAATAACAGAGCTGTTCTCCCTAGGTATCGTGCTTTAGAGCTTATTGTCGACTTAACAACTAGTTTCTCAACTTTTATCGATAATGGTAGGGCCGTTCCAAATTTGCATTGGAATAGAGTACCGGAGTATGACGTCATCAAAAATATTTATATAGAACTTCTTAACTTTGACCACATAAACTGAAATAACAGCATAAAATGACTCTTAATATGAAATTTCATCTTAACATGTTTAAAATTTGGCGAGATATCACAAAATTTTGCCTCAGTTCATGAACTTCTAATGCGTTCCTTCATATGCAACTGGATAACAGAGAATTTTCCCTTGATGCTATTTGGGAACATGCCATTGGTTAATTTGTAGATCATATTTGTCCTGTCTTATTTCATTAAGCTGGAAACAGATAATCAGATGGAGATTCAACCACCCCTTGCAATAGCGAGATCAATTAGATTTAATGTACACCGTTAAAGACATTTTTTCATTATGGTGTTAGAAATTCAATATGTGTTAAAAGCGACTTTTAAAAAAATTGGTTTCAAATTCGTTGAGGAGATTTTCGAGACAAAATAAAGGCGTATCTTTAAAGGATAAAGAAACATGTGCTTGAACCAAAGCGAAAGGGAAACTTTATTTCATGTTTTTTTCATAGATGGAAGGGGATAACATCTCTTGCTTTCTCGCTTCGGTGCTTTTCAGAAAATGCACTGAATTGTGGTCGATCAGATTTTAAAGCAGTAACGACCTCTTTGCTAGTTCTAATGGGGCGTCTGCGAGAATTCAAAAGCATTTCCTGCAAAGTCATTTACCAAAGATCATTTTTCTCCAACGACTAAAGAAAAGCTTCTTACAGAAGCAGAACGGTTTCTTTTCGAGAGCGGCTCTATTTGCTTTCGAAACGAAACGTACATGTCTGAAAATAATTAGACATCATAACCTATGAACAACTGTGCTTGTGACAATAAAAATAGTCAATATTTCTCTATTTTATACAGGCGTTTCTTTTGGTACATTGTTTTTCAATTTTGCTGATGTAGCATTTTTGTTGATGACATCATCATTTCTTTCATTTCCTGGTTTGATTTGCAAAAGAGGTAAAGATAAAGGTTTATAATTATTCCACGCTTTGAGTTGAAAAACTGTGTAATTTTGTTGCATAATTTGCTTGATTTAGTCTCATGAACTTTTTTTTCTTCAATTCGTCCCTTTCCCGTTACATACTCAGCGATAAACAAAGGATCTACTCGTATAAGTTTAAAAGTTAAAAAATGATAATAATGAGAGTTTTTTTTGAAACGATACAAAAAAATAAGTTTCTCAAAACCAAGAAAATACGGTATAATACCATTCTCAGCCTGTTGCACTTGGCGCTGTCACAAATGGAGGGTAGAAGATCTGGGATCCAGTTTCTTGTTGACATAATGTGCGGGCGTCTGGATAGATATATTTTTTTGTTCAATATACCTAGATATAATTTTTTCTATAGAATTATATTTCTTTCTTTATAAGAGGGCAGCCCTTGAGCATCAACTGTTTTTTAGGGGCCCTTCGATAAAACATGATTACATCATAAATTTAAACATCATTAGTATTTAAAAGAGCCTGGTATGGTATGGTATGGTATGGTATGGTATGGTATGGTATGGTATGGTATGGTATGGTATGGTATGGTATGGTATGGTATGGTATGGTATGTAAGGTGTGGTATGCATTGTAAAGTATGGTAGGTATGGTATATATCATACAGGACGGTATGGTATGTATCTTTTGTCGGAAAGTTTTTTTTGCTCAAAACAACTTTAAGGGCAATCAAGCAAGCAAACAAAGAACGAAAAAAGTTCATATTTTTATAGATGTATATATATATTTATAATATATATACCTAAGCAGCATAGGATATCAGTACAGACACACGACAAACAACTCTAGCAAAAAGCTGGAACCCAGATCTCCTAACGGCATAAGATTGCGTAACAGCGCTCAATGCCATCCGGCTGATGATTACACAATTTTTTCAGCTTTCTGACAAACTGTATTTCAACAGACATGTATTTCAGACTGAAATTTTACTTCTCATTTGGAAGTGTCGTGTGTCGGTAAAGGATTGTATCAAATGGGGTATTGACAAAAGAAGATAACATTTTAAAGGTACTATAATAATGCTTAATAAGCAAAATTGAAATAGCAATAAACGGGAAATCTCACGATTGCCTTATCTAACCTACCGAAACTTTTAAGCGGAATGTGCGGAACTCTGCAAATCGAAAAAAACTAATGCATACAATGATGACGTCATTAACAGAAATTCAGACATCAACAAAAGTAAAGCATTTTTATACCATATGAAAGGCCTGTATTAGTTGAAGATATATTGGCTATTTTTATTGTCATAAGCACAGTATTTCAAAAGTTATGGTCGTTAATGTGATCATTCCAAGGCAAATATTGACGTCATCGATCACGTGACTTCCAGAAAATATTTCTGGCCCATTTTGGAATATCAATCAGTTACCAATATTTAACCATATTCTGAAGTCAGATTTGGTATCAGGCACTTGCTTAGTTTGTCACAACAATATCCCTTTCTATAAATATAGGTGTCAAGATCGAGACAGCTGGTAAATAAGCCTCTAATTCAAACGCGGCTACTATTTACATTTTTCATCAAGACTGCGGCTTTTATTGGATTGCAGCTTCTAATTGAGAAAAATCGATATGTTCTAAGCTTTGATACCATGAAATACGAATTTGTAAAAGTGTTTCGGTTTCTTTGCTAAGTATTTATTACGATCCACAGGATCAAAAAGTCTCAAGGCTATTCTCGTAACTTTAATTTTAACTGCTGTAAAAGTAACGAGAAAAGATACTATCATTGGTATCAAGCGAAAATGACTTAAGCTACAAATCTGAAAATGTTTAGTGTTTATAAAGAAGCCATTGGGAATGATGCATGATAATGTTAAGAGACATGAGATCGACTACTCTAAAAAGTATCAGATAGAATATTTCAACACCGTAAAAAAATATATATTATCTATTTATATATCATTTTTATATCATTTTTATAGAACTCACAAGCAACTTTCTGCACTGTAAGCCTGATTAATGCTTAAACCTCGCGCATTGATTGGTATCCTTTCTTCTGCTAACTCGATCTATGCCACAGCCAGAAGGTAGAATATGATCCAAACGATGCGCAGAAGACGCTTTTATATTGCTTGTATGACGTACAAGATTCCAGTGCAATTATGTAAACCAGTGACTCACGATTGCGCAATTTTCCGCAACGAAGGAAAGTTCGAACAGTTGCTTCAGGTTGAAGGCAATCAGTGATATGATTTCTTATAGTGCTAGTAGTACTTAAAGATTTGCAAGCAGTGGCACAGGTAACCAGTTTTCACTTCCTTCTATTGTTTTTTATGAAATCCCCTCCCCTCTCTTGATCTTTCCACGGCCCTACTCGAATAACAAGAAGGAATTGCAAGCAAAATAATATTTTGAATACAAGCTCTCTTTCTCTATCTCTGAACTTCTCCACGCTGTCCACATTAACAGGTTTCATATTGCAACAAACATTGTAACTATTTTTGTTGAGCCACCTAGTGCCCTAGTACAAAGACATTGCCTAGTATCTCGGTGGCACTGCCGTTCGAGACAGCAGTCAGCATATTATAAGATATCAATGTAGTCCCCATTCGCGGAACTGATGATGCTAAGAGGTAAAAGTAGTTGAACCAGAGAGAGAACAAAAGTATGGTAGCACTTGTCGAGAATCAAAACTCA
This sequence comes from Rhopilema esculentum, assembly GCF_013076305.1. Next base: position 10,911,259 of record NW_027018682.1, on the reverse strand, counting down.
ATTGGAAACGCCCCGTTTTCAACTATGCAGCGAACGAAATTCGAGGATTTCAAAATTGATTATGAAGCTAATTTTGTTTCAAAAAACAAAATATTTTAATTCGTAAACTCTACATTATTTGCTACCTATTTTATTGCTGTCTTTTGCAAGCAATATCAAGAAATATCATAGCTTTTAAATGAATGTGTAAAAGGAAAAGGTAGTCTTTTGTTTGAGTGTGTTTAATCCTAATACTCTCGTTATAATTCCTATTAGATTCATAGTAATTGACGCGATTCTATCAAAGACACTTCTTAGGAAGGATTTTCTCTTGTCCTTTTTCATCTGATGGAAACAAATTGCTTACTTTGTTTGTAAATTTATGCTTTAAACAAACAGATTTTAGCAACAGGCTTTATATATATTCATTGACTCCACTGCCCCCTGCATACACTCATCTGTTTTAGCTAGCAATGGTGGAAACAAATTTTTGCAAATCAAAAGTGAATGCTTCTAGAATAATATCCTTCTGAATTTCTGGGCAAAGGACTGACTGCAATTTTTCAAAATTCCCGATTCATCTCTTATGTTTCATTATGATTCATAAATTCTAGAGCCAGAACAAAATTAAAATAACCTTGTGGGGAAAGAGCCAGTACTTATTTGGCCATATGGCCATACCACAGCCAGTTTGTAGCAGGACATTTTACGCTGTTTCTCATTTCAGAATTTCTATGAAGGAGCAATCCTTTAATTAAAATCCCTGAAGTGTCAAAACTACTGAACATATATTCTAGGAAGGGATTTCCCCCTTTTTCATGTCATGCTCAACAATCTGGAGAACAGCCTCTTTTTGTGGCATCCTCGACCTGACATGTGGGTGTTTTCCTAACAAAGAAAGTTATTGACCACAAGATTTGACCACATTATTACGTCACATATTTCATAATCCGGGCTTTCCATAATTCAAACAGTTCGCTGTAAATTTCTCTCGATCGAAAACTAGGACATACCTTTCTGATTTCAAAGTTGCTTTTGATCAACCTCTTCAACAACCATTTGATTAAATTTTCATTCCAAGAGCCATCAATATCAAGATTTGGGAAATCAGCTAAAAAAATCAGAACAAAAAAATTTGAAAACACATACAAAAGTTACTTCTGAAACTTTCTTATTAGGATATGGCTGTTTATAGTACCTTGAGATGTTAATAGCAGTAATACTGTCAAAAAGAAGGCAAAAATGTGCAATCTGTGGAAAGATTTCTCAAAGGCAATTTAAACTAGCCATCAGGGGCGTCGCGACCGGGTGTGTGTGGGGGTGTTACACCCCCCCCCTCAAAGTATCTCAATAGGAAATTTCAGGTAAAATCCGCTGGGTGGAAGAAACGCTTTAGGTATTTTAGAGACCTTCATGTCATAAAATCAATAAAGGATCAAGCAAAGGTAGTTGCTCCGTTGGTTAATATGATATTCCTTGATATGAATGAAGATAAAAAACTAATGATTTGAAGATTTGAAGATTCCTTGTTGGCACTAAATAAAGAAATTCAGGCCCTCTTTAGGTAAAATTGTGTCTTGTGTCCATTTCCCCTAAAGTTTCTTGGTAAAAGCGTCAGCTGCAATTCACTAAGCGCTCCAGATAAGAACATTCAAAAGGCATGCTAAGATGGAAAGAGGGACCTAAATTGACAACCAGTGCTGCTTGTTACCTAGCTTCAGAAGTAACTGACAACATGGTATTTCTCAAGACCACGGCGAAATTGTACCAGTTGTTTTTATCTGCTGTTCAATTTGTTTGCAAAAAAAATAATTTTCAATAGAATTAGGAGGATTGCTTTAGTGAAATGTGCTTGAAAGAGTGCATTTTCCAGGAAACTAGAAGCATCAAAATTCGAAAATTTCCTGCTCCTTCGGCGGCAACCATGGTGCAGCCTCGGGTAGTAACTATATACTTTGCCCGTTCCGATATAGAGATTTGACAAAATTATTAGGAAAATCCCTATTATTAGGAGATTTTTAGCTAAAATTATCCTCTGGTAATGAGAGAGTTTTTGGTAAACGGCGAATACCTGCTGCGTTTACCAAATATGGGCATTTTCCCCAACCGGGGGGTTATTACGGTTAGGAAATAGCTAAGAAAACACCGTGTATACTGGCAGCTATGATTTAAAAAGGTGTCTTTGTGAAACCTAATTAGGTGGTGTTTCTGTTTGCATCAACTTACCATTAACAGCTTTCTTGTTAATTCGCTGAATTGATAATATTACCAGAATATCTGCATATTTGTTGCTAGTCGAAATGGCATATTGGGACTTCGGTTTGATTGCAAAAACAAGTTCTGGATATGCTTTAAAAGGAAAAAGGACAATGTCTCACATAAAATGTCCTACAAGTGCATAAAACGGTTAACATAAACGACACAATGAAAGAAGAAAACGTTAGAAGTTTTTTCCAATCAAATACTATCTTTCTTCGTGAAGCGACGGAGAAACGAGACTCATAAAATAAAAGAAAGATTCCAATTCAGAATTCATTATCTGCTTTGGCCCAAAGTGATGAGGTAACCTAAGAAGGTATTAAGCCAGTTACGAAAAATTTTTGGATTTCCAGCTTAGTAATAATCCAGTTAGGTCATTGATCATACACAAGACCTAGCAGGATTTGCTGAAGATTTTTTGACTCATTTAGTCTGTTTTGCATATACTTTATAAATGAATCTGATTTACTCTGACAAATCGTATAAAAAATTGCCATGTTTATATTCCGTCTTAAGGTACGGCCAAAATATGAAACACTGTCATATGACTTTCGTGTTTCACAAATGTTGGTTAAAATGTCATACAACTAAATCGATCTACCGGTGGCCCCAAAATGTTTGACGATCGTCAGTGGTAATTAGTAGTTTGCAAGGTGTCGTCGGACAATTCGATTCAATGCAAGTTAAATTCACTAGGAGAACAGTCACTAAGCAGCGTAAACAGTATGATACAGAAACATAGAAAACAACCAAATGCTAAAAGGAAAATTTTCCGACAGGCTTTCTTGCCAATTATATCTCACAGAAACTCATGAAGAAATATTTCCCGTTCGTTAGTTTGGGCGGAAATGATGTCACTGGCAAGCAAGAATAAACTCTTAAAACATCTGCTTGTAGACTTTGACTCCCTTAAAGGAGAACTGACACGCAAAAATAACTTTGGCTTATTCGATGCAAAATTTGTCGCTGATTTCAAATCTGGAAAAAGTTTTCTTCTTAGATTCGCCGTTTTTCTGATATTTGCACTTTTATCCGTCAAATACGTCACAGCCAGGACTCGGGAATTTCCCGAAGCGGAAACAAGATTATCGCCAGGAGTTGTTAAAATTCTCGGTTGACGTCACAAGTGACATGTTAACAATGCCGTTGTAAAGGCTTTCACCGCAACGGTGAAAATACAAGTGAAGTTTCGTGTTTTATTGAAAAAAGTCCGCGGTGAAAAGACAAAAAATTGTCAGGCATTTCATTTATAAGTATATAGAGGCTAGAAAATCCTAGCTACATGTCTGCTAAGACGCTTATATCCACATAAAATTTATTTTCATGCCATGATATCTTCGAACCAGCATGCTTTGAAACATTGAAAGAACCTCTAAGCTTGTGAAAAAAGGAGTCGACTTTGTTTGAAAACTGATACCGTTTCTTCAAAGTTTTTATTTTTACAATTACAAAAAAATCGCAACATGGGGGGTGGGGGGGGGTTGAAGCAGTAGCCAAAAGACAAACGAAATCTAGTGGAGACAGCGGTAAAAGCGATCCTGCAACCTGCTTTGGGTGCAGAAATATGAATTCAAGAAAAAACCTTGGTTGATGGGAGCTGCGAGTGTGACTAAATAATAATTTCACTGAACTTGATTATTGTATTTTAACAGAGGTTGAGATACTAGGGAATAACCTAGTCTTGCAAAAAGCCCATCCCCCACCCAAGTCAAAATTGCTTGCAAAAGAATATAATGCGCCAGTTGATATTACTATGACAGCTAAACAGCATTTTCTTCGACTAAGAAATCAAGTTTTTGACTAAGAGCTAAGAGCCTATTTCGTAAATCCAGATCTTTCGACTGCCAGGTAACTTATCAGTTCCCGAAACCCTTCACGCCGGGTGAAAATGGCATAAAATCCGCACAAGTCGACTTTTAACCCGCCTTTACTATTCAATATCACTATACAGTTAACGCGTTCAAAACATTGAAAAACAATCATAGAATGTTATATTAACAATTAATAACTTGCAGTTCCGTTTAGGGCATCATGGGCATTTTAGCCAATTTAGGCCATACAGACAAAGCAGTCTGGCCAAAGACGCCTCAATCTGAAATAAAATTCTAGTTTTACGATACCTGATCTCATTTAGATTGTAGCAATAGCATTATTTTTAATAGAAATTCCATATCAGTTTGTACTTCCAGTCTGTTCTTTATTTACAATATCGTCACTGTTGAGCCATGGGACGACTGTCTGCCCAAGCGGCAGCGCTGGTTGGTAGCAAAAACTCAGACGGCTGAAACTCTCCATTTGTTTCGAAATCAGTGTAATAAAACTCCGATTCAGAGTCCCAAACTATTGAAAAAGTCAATTATGTGTCAAAAATGCAAAATTAGCTCCTTTCACATGCACAAAATAAACATTTGTCCGCAGCATTTTGTTAAAGGTTTCTATAGAGAAACACAATACGTGCTGAGAACATGTCACTTGTGACGTCAAAGATGATCGTCCACTCGTGACGATTTTCGCCTCGAGTCTCAAGTTGTCGGAACAATTGTCGTTTTTCAACTTAAAACGCCTGTATTTCAAAAACGGTAACTGTGATTTAAAAAATTTTTTCGATCCTGGAATTTGCTTGTCACAAACTACCGTTTTAGCCAAACTTATTTTTGCGTGTCAGTTCTCCTTTAAGTTCAACCATGGTTTGTACTTAAATGTATCCAAATCATATATACATATTAACCGGGTTCACCAAGAGCCACGCCGGTCCAAGGGACACGCCCAGTGCTTGAACCCCTTCTTGCCCAAAGCATTTAACCTAAAATAAGCTCAATATGGATTTAAAATACATATATTTTTCCTTATTAAATTCATGTTTAAAAAGCATTGTTAAGTTTTTCCAGCACAGATATGATCTGTTTTCTTAAAATAACCATATTATAAGGGTCATATTTTAAACAGACAGTTTAATCACCAGGAGGCCCCTCTTTGATTACGGGCCGAGGGGGAATTGCCCCCTCCTTGTCCTCATCTCTCGCTGAGCCTGCATTTATATGTCTTATGTTCACATTTAATCTAGGTTCAAATAAATTATCTGAAGCATCAACATTGTAGAGTAACGGGGACCACGGAGCATGTTACAGATTTTTTTGGGAGGGGGAGATACTAAAGTAAAAGTGTCCCATTCCATAATGAATCGAAACCTTTTGCCTACCTCCTGCTACAGGTGCAACAACTACACCATTTTCTTCTGCAAATGTTTTGAACTTCTCCAAAATTTTTAAACAGAAATCACGTTCAGCACTTTGCAACATACACAGTGGTATTTTGTTGGCAGAAAATGGCTGGAACTTTAAAACATTAAGGATGATAATTTAGGTTTTACAAATCTTAGAATGCTGCGATGAATTAACAACAAGTTAAGGATGGATTGAAAGAATTTCAAAGGTCTTTTCAGGCGTCTGTAAACGAATTTAAGCTATGAAACGTTACCCTAGCTAACAGGGCCGTAAATCTGTCATGTGAATTGGGGGGGTCAGCAGAGCGAATGAATATAAAGTATGCAGTGGGTCATGGCACCACAAGGGATTTATGGTATGTGTTATGGAAACAGTTGAGGGGCAAATTACTTTAAAAACAAAAGTCAATATTTTTGGATTTCTCAAGACCTTCTGCTCTATAGAAGGTATTTACAGATATTCCTTAGTACATTGACTTGTGTGTATGATTGGATTGATAACATTTTTCAGAGACGGCCCCAAGAAATTGAACCTTGGGAGCTAAGAATCAAGTTTACTCTCGTAGGAGGACCCACCATGGTTGGGTCCGACGCGGAAGAAAATTTTTGAAATTTTACCTTCTAGAAAGGCTAAAAAAGCATCCCCCAGACTAAATTTAATAAAATACTAGAATTGCTCAGGATAGAAAGTTTGGCGTTTCTCAATAGAACACAAATTATTGTTTATTGGGTGAAATTTTGGAGGGGAAGAGTCATGCTTAAACCTTAGTGACAGACTTTGGGGAAATATAGGACACTGTTGTATTGATTGGTAGAAATTTACTTTCTGAACAGAAATGTGCGTCTTTCTTATTTTGACTGATTTCAGTAGGCCTTGTTTACACATCAAAAATGACTATATTTTAATGATACAAAAAGTGATTTACTAAATAAAAGTAAATAATAGACAAATAATAGAAATGTACGTAAATAAGTTAGTAAATAGGTCAAATAAAATGACAGATTGCTCTCTTTTTATTTCATACTCTGTTTTCAAAAATAAAACGGTATAAAACAGTAGAAAACGGTAAAAAACGGTAGAAAACGGTAAGTTTTTATATTGTAAAAATTATAAAAACCACTCTGCTTACAAAAATAAACCTTAGTGGCTGAGGTTTGTTGCAATAACACAGAAAACGTAGTTTGGTTCTAACCCGGCTACCAGGGATTTCTTTCTTCCAAGAAAAATGATGGTAATTTCTCCAAAATATCGTTTTGCTCCAGATTTTTGGGGGGGGTCCAGTCCCCCCCGTCCCCCCGGGATTTACGGCCCTGCTAGCTAATCAGATTAAAACCTTGAAAATAGAAAAATTATGCATTCATGCAATTGAACTCGAGTTCACATTAGCGCCAAGCTGTGCCCTTGAAATTTTCTTTATTTCTCTTATCATTTAAAAAGAAAAACTTTATGTAGCAGCATTTTATCTGTATAATGCTTTCTTCGTGTTTTTGATATAATAGAATATATAAAGTTGAAAAGATACGACAACAATGATTTGGCGATTCTTTCCTTGGATGTCGGACAGAAATGTTGCACAAGCAAGGGTTAGTGTGTAATCTGTATCTGGGATTCTTGTGGATCTTGATCGTGCAAATTGTAGCTTTTTGGCTTTGATCAACTCCAAAGAGCAGCTGCCAAAGAAAGTTTACAAATAAAACATACACAATTGCTAAAGAAAACTTCATGAGCATTATTGAAGCAATCAAAATAGATAAAAATTTTATGATTAAAAATTAAAATAAAGTAAACTATGTATGATCAAACTTCCTTTTTCTGTACTTATCCTGCTGAAAACAAAGAAGAGTGAAAATAACCCCCACCCCATTCCTGAAATACTCAGCAAAATAGGAGAATGCTTATGGACTTCAAAGCTGCAGTTAAACTTTAATATAAAACTTTAACGGGTTCCTTGCCATAACGAAATATAGTATTTTATAACAAATCGAAATTCACGAATATCCTTGAAATTCAGAGGCTGAGTTCTTCTAAGAGAGATAGGCAAAACTCTAAGAAACCCCGTTTACTCTATCAAAAGTTGCATCTGCTAAAGATTTGCTAAAGCATTTACTTCTAATATAAAACTTATCCCGCTGAAAACAAAGAATGATGAAAATAAGTAATAATGATCACACTGTTACTCAAAGATACAACTGTTACTCAAAAGAAATTACAACTGTTAGGCCGTTAGCGATAAAGATTGAAAACCTGCCTTCTGATGACCTCCATAGGTACTTTAGAGATAAATCCAAATTGCACCAAATTTAAAATACAGCCAGAAAGAGTAGGGTAGGTAAAAGAACTCAAAATTGCTCAAGGTCTCCTCGTTCAGATATTATCGTGTCATAATATTGAAATATGCGGTAAACATAGTGTCTAAACCATACACACTGATATACACTGCATCCATAAAACAGGGTATTTTTCAACCGACCTGGAAATTAGCCTCAGTAGCACCAATTTTAAAGCGGGCGGTAAAGCGGAGATACACAATTACCGGCCAATCTCAGTGCTATCAACTGTTTCGATGAGTTTAGAAAAGATTATACAAGATCAATTTATGGGGAATCTAAAATGATTAAATGAACTTTTCGTCAACCAGTTTGCATGCCAAAAACTGTACAGTGCAATGAAATATTATTTGAATGGTAATGACTAAAGATTTCTGATGATTAATGATCTCAACATTTCTGACGACGAGAAGACAAACTTGCGCATATTTCCCGACCTAAATATAACCATTTAGTACTCTAGATCATTAAATTTTATTGTTCCAACAGCGGGAATATGGTGCCAAGGATACTTCCCAGTTCTCTTATTTTGATGGATCTGGTTCTAGCAAAAGCAGCATCGAGTGTGGTACTCCGCAAGGTTCGTGTTTGAAAAGTTAGCAGGCTACGAACACAATGGTTCATGTATATAGAAGCAAAAACATCAGCAATTACATTAGTTAAAACACAGGTATCCATCAATAGAGACGATAAGTGTTCAGTGGTTTACAGAAATCAATCAGTATTTATTTGCTTTAACATCAACTTCAAGGGCTTTTATCCTATTTATCTTTTTTTTGCCTGAATATGAGATATCATGGTATTGGCAATCGTTAGCTCCTTTTGCCATGGCACGTATCAGATATAATGAACCGCCCTGAACAAGGGGCAAATCACTCCAAGAAGATCTCGTACACCTTTTATGAAAATCCTATTGTTTTATCTGAAAATCCCTAGAAATCCTTTTGTTTTGGGTAAAATCTCGTATGCTATTTGCAAGAGTGAATTGCCCCTCGGCCCTGATTTCATTGCTCCAAACGGTAATAAAGTCATTGAAGTCAATAACCAAGTCAGTGCACACTTATTACTTTGTTCGTGTGCCAGATGAACTGACAGACATTTAGCTCTGGGTTCTTAGTCAATTGCACTCTCTCGACCTACCACCGACACCGGGTCTTGGTGCATCAACCATGAGTCTTGGTGCACCAATCAAATAACTTGTTCAATGTTCTTTAAGTTGTCCAGCTATTGTCAGAGTTGCATCATCAATGCCTGCTATAGTTCTCTTAGAAAAAAACTTAAGATTTAGTGTTTTCAGTAACATCACAATCTCTAGCTGAACTCAAATACAGCCTCCATGGCCTAAAAGTTGCCCAGTTTAGTTTCAAATCGAATAATTGTGATAATAGAGCCCCTTGTTGCGGAGAAACCAGGCACTGTTGGTGTAACAAACTCTCTGAAATAGCGAGGAGTACTTTTTAACTTTCCCGAAGCCGAAAATCAATTATTATATACTTTGAACATTTAAGAACAACGAAAATGTCACTCGGCTGTTCCTAGAGAAATGACGAAATAATTACGTCATTATGAAACAATGATCTGACGTTCTACTTTGAAAGTGAAAGAGTTATTAAATTTGGACCCCTATCAAAAATCTTGTTGGAAACACTCCAAGCTCAGTTTAACAATTAAAATTACCGTAAAATAATTAATTGGTAGCAAGTTATGACTATGACTGTGACGATACATGAAATATTTCAACAATCTGATTTCACTGAAGGGAAATAGTTTTCATTTGGTTATACTGAAAGATGAATCATTAGTTTACCGTCTCTGGGGCCTTTATTGTTTCTACTATCTATCACAAGTCAAAATAGCAAAATTATCTGTTTCTCTCTTAGCATTAATCTTATACCATAGATTTGCTTCTTTAACGGTTACACAACCCCATGAATATATCATATCTGCTCTCTTGCGTTGGGCAATGTAGCTTATTAGCATAATGTTTCGCTATTTTCCATTTGCTGTGATATCTTTTGTAGCCAGTGGAACTGTCAAGGAAGTTTATTTATTGAAAGAAAAATTTGATTTGTTCTACTTGCTCATACCCAGCGATAATTCCATTCGTTTTCCGCACACGAGAAGCAAAATGACGAAAATGAGTAGAGTTAGAAAACATTTTTTAATTAGAATCTTCCTGTGACAAAGAACATTTGTACGATATTGTCCCCGCAAACAAAACAAAACGGAATAGAAACACACAACCGTAGAAACATAACTAAAACTTAGATTCTTATTGAATGCTCCACTATGAACTCTGCCAAGAATACCCCCTGAAACGGGGAAGTATGGTGAGATTACCAAGAGACAGCAAAAAAGAAGCATTGAGTTTGGTAAGTTTAAGAAAAGAGAAAGCGGGCGAAGAAACTTATTTTTATTGTCGTAAGAAAGGTAACCACAACTATATAGCTTAAACATAACAGCGCATGGCGGATAATGTAAGGAGAAAGCTTTTAGAACTGGCATTGTGTAGCACTTACAGAAACATCTGGTCATGACTAGTCATGATGATCTTTGTTCTACCATTGATTTCAATTTAGATATAACCAGTGGCGTAGCGTGACTTTTTCAACTGGGTATTCTCTATTAATCAAAAGGGTGGGGCAGGGTGTGGCTCGATGCGGCTTGATGAAAATAGGGGGATAATAGAAAGATTAAGAGGACTAGCTATTGACATTTTATCTAATTTTCTTTTTGGTTCGGTTGGCAAGTACTGCACTGTCAGGGCATTGCTATGATAAAAACGATACTTTGCTAAAGGACCCTTCAAATATACTCTTCGAACTCATTCATTGCATCATATTACTATTAACCATTTCATCAAAAGTAATTCAAATCAAAACATATCATTGAAAGCCAGTAAAATTTTACTGGTCAAAATATGTCCCAATAGTTGTTGTTAAATCGTCTAACATTTGCACTGATGTAAAGAGGAAGTAACTGTAAACACCTACTCTTAATACCTTTTAATACAAAAGGGCTTTCGAAAGTTTCAAAATTATTCACATAGGGCATTACATGAGTTATAAATGATTTTGTGGTATGCAGTATAGACTTTTTCTTCATGGTCTAATCGTGATACTTTCAATACAAGTTAATATTTGAAAGAATCGAAGGTAATGAGATGAGACTGCACAATAATGCAAATAATTGCGCTCGAATAATGCAAACAAAATAGGCCAACAAGATAACTGAATACACCAGGCAACTATAAGGATATTATCCAGGCCTATCTGCATTTACTTTAATTCTATCACATAATACAAACAGAAACATCCCTGATTGGTAAGCAATAACAAATTGGCATTTCAAGAGGGAACAGATCTGAATCAGTGTAGTATTATGTAGCAGCCTACCTTACCTTTCCACTTTGCTGTTGGTAGATTAAGATTAGGGGTCAAATGAGAGAATGATTATGAAACAGTAATACAGACATTGCAATAGTTTTTTAATTAAGTCATGTTTACTGTTTTCGATGCAGCTCCATCACTCCAACCGCTCCGACGTCCATTAACTGTTTATATCGATCTCATAACGAGACTATTTTGAACCAACTTTGAGGCTGTACGCTGCATATTTCTCAGCGTACAGAACCATTGTTTTTGCTGATTAACGGCAAATATTATTCATGGAAAGGAGCATTTTGATTGGTTAAAGTACCGTCTAGGGTATTCACTGCGTATTCATGACCAATCTCCATACAACATGAAGTAGCTCAATCTTCAAAATTAGCTTCAAAGATCTCCCAGCTTCTCTATGCTTCGCAGCGTTATTGTTTCCATGAATTTCGTGATATTTTGTACTTGTACAAAATGTAGAATATTGAAGGTAACGAATTCAACCAGAATCAATAGCCCCAAAACATTTTTTACTTATTACAATTATACGTCGTATTAATATTTTTTCTGAGAAATCTCAGGGTATTCACTGAATACCTTGAATACCCGGACGCTACGCCACTGGATATAACCTGAACTTACCACCGATTTTCTGAATACTCTAGCAGCTACAGATATCATTTCGAGATACTTCATGCTTGAATCAGAATCAATCATTATGACCTACGCTTTTACGATAAAAATTTTGTTTTGAAGCAAGTCAGATTCACTATGTGCCTTGATAATAACTTTCTCAATGTGGTATCTTGAGTAAAGATAAGATCTGCTGCCGATCGGAATGCAGGAAGTCTTTGACGTATCAAGAAGGAGCGATTTCGATACGACACCAAAGATATAGGAATGGTACCAATCATGGTCGGAATGAGAATTCAAGGCAACTTGCTTGCACAGAAACGATTAAGGCAAGATTGATGGATTTGTGATAGGACATTTTCTTTATTACAAGACGTTATTGACAATACATGCTGCATTAATCAAGAGGCACACATTTGTGGCTTTAAAAGTTTATCAGTTTACTTTGAATACATTGACTTGCCCTTCAAATTTGACAAAAGCGTTTGCAAAAATAGGAAAGTATTATAGGGAGAATATAGTATGGCTGATCCTTTGTTTTATCATCAACAACAAATCAATGCTGAGCCAAAATGGATATCCCTGACCAGAACGACCTCTATTTGGGTCGTGCAAATTCCAGCCAAAATACTGAAATGTGACCAAAACACTGCACCAAAGCAAAAAACTCAGTTGCAATTGACCCCAATCTCGGCAAAGAACAGGAGAAAAGCATCTGGACTTGGAAGCTCGAACTCTTCAGGGTGGTTATACTGGGAGACAACTAACTCTTGAAATTGAATTTCTACCAAAAAAAATAGGATTTCTAGGGACTTACCGATAAAACAATAGGTTTTCTAGGGATTTACTAATAAAACAATAGGATTTCTATCAAAGTGTACGAGATATCCATGTAGTAATTTGCCCCATGGCATATACAGCTTGGCACTGCGTCAATGACTGTTTGGCAGCAACTTGGGAAACTTCGAGTGAGCAGAGCACATTGAAGAAGAAGGTACAAAACCACCAAGTTTTAATTTACGTTGTACTTGCCTATTTGAATATGACTTCGCACTACCAACCATTTTCAGCTTGCCAATAGAGACAAATCCCTCAGAAATGTCATTCCTTAAAATACAATGAATCATTAGATACAATAAATATTTAGAATATATCAAGGAGGTACTATTTGCTACAACGCTTACGTATATTCTCACAAACTGGATGAAGATACCGATTTAGTTTGAGTTTTATCTTGAAATGAATGAGAAAGGTAAAATGGTTGAGCCAAGAAAAAGGAGGCTTACGTGTCAGAAAATCAGGAGCATTTTTTTAAAAGAAAAACCTCAAATAATTGCCTGGTTAATCCAGACTTTTTAATAAATGATATATGTCAATGGAGTATCATTTGTGTATGTACTTAGCAACCAGATCGAAAAAACTTCCTGCTGAATCAGTCTTGAAAAACCTCAAAGTTTAAATCATTTAGTTGTTGCAGGGATTACGAAGTAATCTAATTAATTACAGTAACGGGAGTGATTACTTTTCCGGAAACAGTTAGACACTTGATCAGCAAACCATGCACACAGAATTGTCGCAACAAAAAATTGTTTGGGAAGTGAGAGATAACCATTTTTCAATGATTTCCAGAATTTTTTTATATGATAGACTACTAATTCACATAAGGAACTTATAGAAAGGGATTGTACAAGCAATTCATGTTCCTATTACTATTCTCCGAACTGATCTTATTAAAAGTTTGACTTTATCCCTAGAAAGTGTCTCTCAAAATCATTCTGAACAAATGTAATGGAATTGAAATTGAAGACACAAAGGGTTCAAATGATGGCATATCTGCTTTCACTAAAAAGAGAGTGAAAAAATGATTTGCAATTCTCGGAAACGATGTACTATCACAGAATAGGTAGAGGCTTTTTTACCTGTGATACTATAGAAAGGTAGCAGAGTATGGAGGCAGAACACCTGATGCAGGACAAAGGCAAAAACTAGAATAGTTATATAGAAACGGGTTATTAGATAGACACTTCCAAAGTGAGATGAATCTGCTTTCTCACTAGCTTTAAATATTGGCTAGAAGGTCAGATTGATATGTGGAGTATGGTTTCACATTCTATTCACAACTGGGCAAACAATTTACACAAAATACATCTCTTCTGAATTGCCTCGCGCAAAACTTTCTTCGGAAGTATGCTCTGCAATTTTGTGACTTAAATTCACTAAATGCAAAAGATAACTTCAACCACAGATTGAATCGCTTTTGATTAGAGCAAACAAATGCTTATTTGAAAACCTAAATGTGCTTGCCAATAAATGGTTTTAAATGTGTGACAAAAAAGGAAACCATTTCAATCGCATATAATCTTTGCAGATGGGGATTAAGCGGTTTATATCATAAAATCAAACAGATTAAACGAGAATAAATGAGCTACAGACATAATATTTTGCTCTTACTGTGACGATTGATGTATCTTAATTAATGATTCGATTGAATGGGTGATTGCGTTAACCACATATCAAGAATGATAGCAGTACAAGTATAAGCAGCTGCACCATTACGATGCATGCGCTAGGAACAGGGCAGTCGCGAGGTTTCGATAACCCCAGGGCAATACTGAAGGATGACGCCCCCTGCGGGCTAAGCGAACAAAAAGCTTTGCGACAAACTTTTTTAAATTAGCTTAAAATACATTTCAGAATATTTCTTGCAGTTATTTTCTTGCAATCGTTTGAAATGTTTTGCCATATTTTAGGCATACTTTTGTTATGCAGATTAACTGCAATCTTATAATGTAGTTCATTAGATTATCAAACCCCCTAGACTTCGAGTCCCTGGACAATATTCTACTTGTCTCCTCTCGGCGGCCTTGGCTATGGGCCACCCCTGCCTGCGATATTGAATTAGAATGTTCTGCTTTTTGAGGGAATGGGAGGAAAAGGAGCAGACAGTAAAGAAGAGGAAATAATGTTCCAGCTGATCTTCCATTTGATTTTACCCAGTATTTAGTTTTAGATAAAGTGTATATGAAGTATTTTAAAATCATATATTCCAGTGAAATCTTTATCTAAATGTAATAGCATTTACTCAGAATAACAAAACAGCATTTACTTAGTAGCATCAAGTTAAGTAAAGACTGTGTGTTTGTACTGATTTGTTCCATTTTCTGGAGCGCAGTTTCAAAAAGCTTGCTCAAAGTTGGTCAGAGGTTTCCGTTCATGGTTGAACCTAAAAATAGTATGCTTTATTTTGTCCGTCTAAAAATTATAATCAATCTTCTTGACAAGGGAAAATGTAAAAAAATAGCTTAGCAGATCTAAAAAATGCCATGAAAAAAAATAAAAAGCAAATTGCTGTGCCTACGTTTTTCACAAAAATACTACGAAAACTTTCTACAATGTTTATCTAAAATTGATTGAGATGGCTATCTGACTAACTTAAATATTTCTAATTTACATGACTAACCTAAATATTTCTGAGCCTCGAACATCGCCAACATCGTATTCTACCATTGTAAAGTCCTAGGTATGAAATGATAAATTAAATTAAATCATATAAAATTGAATCAACTGCTAAACGAAAAAACCGGCATATTTTCAACTGCTGCAGATGATCCCTTTAAATGTTTAACAGGTAGAGCAAACGAAAATTACATAAAGAATCTTAAGTTTTTTTACAGTAGCCAGATTGCACCAAATCTATATTGCCTGAACTCTACTCTAATATATAGAGTTCTTAAGTGGCCATTTTTCACTTAGAGTTTCCATGGAACTATTGTTGGTCTTATCCCTATAGTCAGGATGGGTAATAGATACATTGCAAAACACTAAGTTGTATGACAAATGAAATGTTATTATGTTTCGAGAATTGGAATTTTACCTCCCTATCACCTTATTCAATGTTGAATTCCTATACTCTGATTCTAGATGACGTCATAATATAGCCGACTTTGATTTTGAGAAAAAGGGACCAGTATTCTGATTTGGGGTCAAGTTATTTTTAATCTTGAAAATTTTGTTTTATTTATTTAATTACGAGTAAGGCCACAGTTACCTATCACCTACACAAGAACTAACAAGTAATAAGGCCTTTCAGAGTGATGAAGGAGACCGGTTGGGCAATTCTCATTGGATCTACAAACAACAAAAGGAACTTGAAAGAGATAACTTTGTTTATGGAGCAAAAAACTAAGAATAAACTAGAGAAAGTCGGGAAAGTTTCAATTTCAAACTTCCAGATGCGATTTTACTAGCTGTCAGTATTTTCCAGCTAGTTCTTTTAATACATTTTGTGACAAAACATGTATGACGAAATGCTAAATACATTTCTTTGCCATTCTTAATTTTTTGTTGTTTTAGAAGTTTAGGCCTGGTAAAAAGTACTATGCATCCAAAATGTAAAAATGTTTGAAATTTTACCAATATGGTCAAATGCAAATACTCAATATCCATTCTAAAATTCTGGAAGTCTTTCAAAAATTCATGTAGTGACAGGTGTGTAAGTATGTGAAAATACCTCTCGGTGAATGAGGTAATATTTCTTCAGGAAAGATTTAAACCCACCAATCAACCAATGTGATGCATTTTCTAGCAGACTAACCTGGAATTCAAAAAGCGTTTTAGAGACACATATATTGCAAATAGCTCTTATCCTACAAAATCCAGGGGACAATAGCTGAAGAAAAGTAACTGTTGCAAGCATTCCAGAGGTCCATTTTTGGATAAAACATAATATATCACGCTGTGACTGTGGTAGGTGCTCAAATTGAACAAAATTACAATTCAGATCATGCTGTAAAAATTTTACTGATTTAAAACAGTGGTATCAATGCATAATGTTGGTTTCGTATTTTAACATAGGGACATTGACAATGAAGATGTAATCAAGATATAAACTGTAACGAGTTGTTGGAAAAAAACACCAGAGTTAGTTCTGAAAAGAAAGATTCAATTTGCTGAAAAGGACCTGTATGGTTTGGACTAGGTATTTTATGTGTATGTTGTAGTGCTCTGTCATATTTTGTTCATTCTGAAAAAAGTGCCTATAGATTATATTGGAGTTGACATAAAACAATGCAAGTAAATTTTTATCAGAAACAAGCTAAAAGCATATCAAGAACATAAATCGGCACATAGGTATTACGTAAATGGCAAACTCCAAACAAGCTTTTCAGTAACTTAGCTAAATTTCTTTTTTATACCTCATATGAATGTATAAAAATAGTAAATATGGGTAGAAGAAGCCTTCTATCAAAATTGTGACCATAGTTTTAATAGAAAAAAAGATCTACAATAGTTTGATAGGGTAGAGATATTTTTTGTTCAACCATCCTGATCTATACAATGATATACTTTTAAATTTTACATTGTATATAACTAAAGACATTTACAGTAGTAGCAGATCTATAACAGCTTTGCTAAATATATATCAAATATTTATCAAATACATGTAAATGAAATAACCTTCAAACACAAATACAGCTCTGCCTGTATAAAATTGAACACTCTATGATAGACTGGTATACAGTAATTTTTACTATATACCAGGTTATGGAGAAAGGAAATGTACAAATTAGCATACCTTGAAGAAAATAACAAAATTGTCACAAAAGCCATAAATGAATTCACTTGCATCCAATTTCTTATTCTTTATTGATATGACTGAACAAGGCTCAGACAGCTCATTGAAAAACACAAAGGATACTTCCCAGCAAGTGTCACTGTTTTCATCCTTGCATAAACTGGATTCACTGGAGATAAATTCTAGAGAAAACAAATTTCAGTAAATAATACCATATTTCTGACTTGAGAGCCTTATCTAAAGATTAGAAGTGTAGAGGTCGTTTGTACATTTTCGTGCAAAGTTTTTTCAACTCTGATGAAAGATATGATAACATGATTTTACAGTGGTAGGCTTCTGTGTTTTAGATCTACTGATTTAAGTAATGAATGAATATAAATGACACAAGTAAACTTTTAGGACTTTCAAAAGCATTGAAATCTACTTTTAAATGTTCATACAATAAAAATGTATTGAGATGACATTTGAAAATTATAAAACTTACCATTTTCAAAAAACTGTTTCACAATTGCCAAATTACATCTTCTTTGTGCTACAACTGGGAGTAGAGCAACAAGTTTTTTAACAGAATTGCATGGCATATGTCAAGGCAATTTAAAAGATATAATTTTATGCACAGTTGATGAAAAGTTGAACTATAAATCTAAGCAATTATTTTTCACTTTCCCTAACAAAAAATGAATAATTACTACTTCATAGGAAACCAATTTGAAAATGAATGCACAATACACCATGGCAGTATCATTTGAAGGATGGAATTATTAAAGACACTGTTGTTTAGGAAAAGTAGGAACAAGCAGGCATGCAAGAGCTGGGGGCTGGGTGGACAGACACCTTCCCCCACCTTTTTGCTAAAGTATAATATCAAGGTTGTGGCATCAAAGATGATGGTGGCAAACTACAAAAGGAGCCCACTCATATTTATAGAGCCCACCCAACTCTAAAATGTGATCTGGCATCCCTGACAAAAATTAGTTGTTCATTGGAAAAAATGATTTTACAGACCAACAAGCAATTTGCAAGATTCATTAATTTCCAAATAGTTCCTTGCTGTGATAAAGCAGCTAAAACTGGAAATTTTCCAAAATTACTTGTTTGAATGATCTTTACATTGGGTTTCTTAACAAATGCATTGGGTTTCTCAACAAATGTTTGTGCTTGAGTACAAAACTTGTAATACATATTGGTTGATAATGCTTTGTTAAAAATGCCTCCCAGTTTGGTTTCAATTTCAGCTCATTTCATCCTCTAGAACTGTATCTTGAGAAGTGTATCATATTGTGGTTACATCACATGGAATAAACCTCAAACTATAGAAGTCCAAATTAGGTGGCAAATAAACTATTTTACTCTACAAAAATGTTATTACAGTTTTTGGTAATAAGCCTTGACTGACTCATTTATTAATCACATATTCTGCATCCTTTGAAAAGAAAAGCATATTTTTCAAAATACACTTTTTTTGAAGACTGTCAACACCAAGAGACATAGCCAATATTATTGAAAGTATTTATACTTGCATCTGATTTCAGTGCTGTATTTCTTTGCTTGATCATAGTAAAATTTGACATTTACATGTCTTTTGTTTTCTGTGGTGTCAGACTTTGAATTTAGCTGGGATTGTTCTTGCTGACTTTGAGCAAAGCAGAAAATCTAATGAAAAAGTAAGTTTTAAATGAAAGCCGGCAATATGAATATTTTCATTGCAAAGTATGTATCAATGTCATGGTCTCTTAGTTTTCACTCAAATTTCAATTGATAAAAGCTTTGTTGTGTGCTGAACTTTAAACACAAATTGAACTAATTTGTAAAAGATGTTAAATTTAGGATAATATTTTCTTTCAGAAAATTGGAAGCAGTCAGAAATGGTTTTATTAATGAAATTTAAAGTTTAGAAAGGACAGTTGTATATAGTTGATTGTTTCTATTAGCATGTAGCTTTCCTATATATTTCGATGGAACATGTTTCTGTAGTGAAGTTTTCTTACTACAGCACCAAATTCCCCTCAAATCTAAAGAAAAGTCTCAAAAAAGTAACTCGAAACCGAACGGTCCAAACAGCATGAAGTTCTCAATATAAACTAATTGCAAGACGATGATTTCAAATCTGAAGAATATTTTTGAGAAAGGTCTGTAGATAGCGAGATATAGAATCGATGATATCAACCCGGAACGGCGAACTGCATTTCCAACGGAGAATTCGTTAGCTTATCTTGCAAAATAATTCACACAAAAAAGAAACAGCATCTAACTTAGAGTCTAAGTTTAGTGCAACCTGTAAAATTTTCGACAGCAAAAATTCATTACTGCCAAGTATCGATGGGTGATGTTGCTCCATAAAACGTTCTTCTTGAACTTCTATGATCAAAGTAATCAATTTATAACACAATTTGTTTTACAATTTATGAACAGCTTTTTGTGTAAAACATTATCTGACGCAAGGCCATTTTTTCCCGCGCGAATGATATCGAGGCTTTTTCCACCGCAGCAAGATAACAAAATTGCATTGATAAATTAATCCACAAAATAGAGAATATTTCTATTCTGTGGGGTCTTCAAACATTTCATTTCAAACTTTTTTATCGTTTCGCTGCCACCAAGCAAGAAGCAGTACCACAGGGGAGGGGTGGGGGACTGAGGAGACACGTTCTCCCACTTCTCGGAAGAAACAATCTTTTATAGAGGGGAGTATTTGAGCAAAGAATCTTTTGCGACTTTAGGCATCTTGGCAAGGATAGAATTGAAAGCTAGAAAAAACGAAATTAAAAATAGAATAAAAGTTAAAACTAGTAAAAAGATGTTCATGCCGATAGCCTAGCTAACTACACATGCTATCGAACTCGGCTTTCGTACGGTTTAGTAAAAATTTATGATTTTCAGCATCCTTTATTAACATTTGCATGGCTTTCATTGAAGTCTAATAAAATGTTGATTATTATCATATTTTTCTTCTATTTGTCACGGTATCCTGCCTATTTTGGTTATTTCTTATTATCTCTTATTTATTTCTTATAAGTGATCTCCTCCCAAGAACTTCACGGTACTTTTGTTTTAGATTTGTATAATTTTGGGAAATGGCTAGGCAACATCCTCACTTCATATGAATTTCTTTAAATGCAACGATTACATTACCTTTTAGTAAATTTCATGAACAAACAACTCATTAAATCATTTGAAATTTTGAAAACAAATTGAATTCCATTTGCCTAACTTGACACTCTATTTGTTTGAATAATCAATTCATAATATCCTATGAAAGACGATAAGTCTCCACAACCAAAAAAATTATTTTAGACACAGTATTGCTGTTTTTCAAAGAAAGCGGTCGCTAATCGGCGATCCCTATTTAGACTTGTTGTTATGACTACTGCCAGTATCCTTGGAGTCAGTTATGCTCTTAGACTGTCAAATTAGGAACTTAGAATAAGCACAAGATATGAAGTCAATGCTTTATATTTAACTTGAGTAAATACAGACCATACCGAGAAGCGCGTACTAACCAACGTTTTGGAAAAGAAGAGGATTAGAAATCTTAATGACTGACAAGGACATTACAGTATATCTTAAAGCTGCCGATGATTGACTTTAGGACGAAGGAATCTGAGCTTCTTTGCTAGGAGTTCTTCAATCTCGTCCAGTCAATTTGATGAAACCAATGCCTGGAAAAATTACTGGCAGTTATCTGTTATTCAATGATTAAATATTTGTAATATTTGTAAAATCAGTTCAATCTGATGTATGAAGGTTAATTCGGATCTTCGGTACGTTTTACGAAGTTCTCACAAAGAAAGTGTTATAGTTTTTGAAAGAGCTGCCACATATTCTGCTTTCTTTGTCACATAAAACATTTTACTTAAATGTTTGGTTGTTGTCTGTTGGCATGCTATTACCTTTCATGTTCGATAACTCCTTCACATTTCACAAAATTAAATTTGTTCCTTTATGTTCCATGGATTTTAGAAACCTTCGATCACATGTCATGTTAATACTCCTTTCTCTTCCTCGTACACGAGAGGGGATTTGAAAATACTGAAAAGTAGGTGACAGCGCCTATCATAAAGATTTACGAGTTTGGCTAGGAAAGTTGCAACAAGCTTGGTAATAAATAGGAAACAAAGATTAGAAATTAACGGTCGCTCTTACAGCTCAGACCATCAGCGGCAGAAAAGTCGATTTATAGCCAATTTCATTTTCACAATGCTTTAAAACTAGCCTCAAGACCCATACTTCCATGAATCTTTTTGTAAACAACTGCTGAAAATTAAAAAAGGTTTGAAAATGCGAACATGAAGGCCCATATTGTGAATAAAAGAATATTGTTTTAGAAAAGCTACAGGCTTTTAATCTTTCTTTTCTGGTGCAAAGTATGTAGATGACAATATAGTGAGCACAATTGCAGTTACTTTTGCAGTTGCTGATATAAGGAAAGATGTCAAATAGGCGACAGTTTCTTTTCAATTAAACTGAAACCTCTTAAATTTGCGTTGCTTTAAGGACGTTCATCTTTTACTGTCTATCTTCCTATACTTTCCTGATTCATTTCATCTTTGCGTGGTTTTATGCAACCAAGACACCAGCTTGAGATTACGCCACCGCATGATCCGGAAGACAATCGTCCCATTTTATGCAAGTTAGGAAATACAGTATAAATGTATCAATACTATTATAAACTTCTAGAAAGCTTTTTTTGTGCACAATTCATTCGAGAGTAACTCTTAGTTGAGATTCGGAGACGGAAGTCAAAATGTGATGAGAGTTTTGGGAACAGAATACACTCATCCGCTTACAAAGGCCAACAAAAGGCACATTCTCGTTGTTTGTATGATAGATTTCACTAGGTCATTTCCTTGAATGACAAGACTTTAACTTTTGAGAAAAATCATAGGTTAAATGTAAACAGACTCAAAAAAATTCTGCAAGTGGCTTGTGGTATATTAACTGGATTTAATCGCATCTATGTTTGACAATAGCTGCCATATACTTTATACGATTTGCATAGCAAAAGACTTATAGTTGCCCTGTTTTGGCAATCACTATCAAATCCATAATAGAACTTGAAATGAGTATGAAATAGAAATTTTAAAATGCAGGACATTCCTTAATGGATGGTGTCAAATGTTTTTGATAACAAGCATTTTTGCACAACTGGATTGAATTTATATGCAAGGATTTAATTTTCAATATTAATGCGATAAATATCTTGTTCTCTTATTGAAAAGATCTTCCATGAGCAAAACTTGAGATGTTCTGTTGCGATAAGCTTTAAGGTTTCATCAAAACATTTATCTGCCAAAGTTGTTCATATGACAGTCAAGCTATACCTTGTAATATTTGAGATTTCAGTTCAATAATAATATGATAATAATGATAATAATAATAATAAAGCCATATTCATACAGGTAAACTTGTTCACCAAAATTAATATGCTCCTATCAACCAAGGAACTGGTTATTAAAGTAGATTTTGGAGAGAGTCTATGTCAATGTTATGAATTGATTCCCTTTTCCAAGCAAATAAAGACCAAAAAGAGGTCATTTAAATTTTTCTTCTTAGGTTGATCAACACTACAACACTGAACTGTTCGCTGAATTGAGAACTGCCTCGGCTTGGCTAAATAACAACTGGAATCACAAATTAATGTCTAAGGCTTCATCGGAAACTAAGGCAAGATAGGCACGCTCGCTCCCAGCCTGCGTGCAGACTCTGACATGCGCGGAGGAGGTTCTTCGTAAGGGTCAGATGCAGTGCAGGTTACACGCAGGCTAGCTCCCTCCTTGTTGTATGAAACTTGCAAAATGTGGCTTCATTTCCCTGTGCCGACAGAACCAACACTGCTGTCAATGTACTATCAATTAAAGCAAACCTCAATCTTTGTAATTAGACAAAATCTCACCCAACACAGTGCGCTGATTTTGCGATTGGAAATTAAAATATTATAGAAATTTTTTATGACGTCACAATTTGGTATTCTCGTGGTTTTGAGGCTTGGCTTGGCCAAGACCATAATGCAGTGCAAACATTCAATATAAGTTAGTGTGCAAGTGTAGATTTTGTTTGGATTACGATCATTTTATTGGACACGGTCATGATATTCCGAGCATGCATTGTTTTGATTTCTATCTCTGTTTTAAAAACACTTAGTAGAAGCTGTAGAATCATATCACAATCTTAAAATGTAAAGCGGTGAAACCAGGAAATATTAATCCTGACTGGCTTCAGATGATAATCATTAAACCACTAGGAATAGTATAAGTCTGCGAGCAAATATAATCGGAAACCAAAAGATACCATTTAATCTGCCAAGTATACAGATGCATTAGAGAAGCTTACCATTTGAATAATAAGAGAGGATGTCTATGCCCTTGACTTGAGAGGACATTGCAAATGCTAGCTTCTTTGTTTCAGATTGAGAATGTTTACAACAAGAAAGAAGAAAATAAAGGACTTATTCCATTGATATTTATGGTATTGCTACTACCTGCGGGTCAGTTAATTTATTTGTATAGTTTGTTCTTGGAGGTCACTGAATCACAGCTTACCCTAAGACTCCCAGCTACAATATTATTAATGCAAAATATTCAATAGCGGCGCCACGGGGCCTAAATATACATGTCAAGTCCCCCCCCCCAATTTCCTGGCTAGATCAATTTTGTATTTCCCCTAAATTCGATGAAAAAATGTTGGGGGAGGGGTAATATTTTGGCAACGTACTTTTTGTGATGTAATTCTATGATTTTCAATGTGCGTTTACGTAACCAAACATTAACTATGGGCGTTTCTTTAAGTAAAATTGGCGTTCCTTGTTGGCAAAAGAGCGTTTTTTGCTGGTAAAAAGGACGGGGCCTAAAAATGTTTGCTTTGCCCCTCCCCCCAGATCCCAGTGCCTGGCGTTGCCATTGAAAATATATTTAGCAAATGTTTACTCGTTTTTTCTTTGTTTCCCCACGGTAGGTTCAATGCTATTCTCTGGACCCCACAGGCCCCTTTGTGGTCCTGTCATATTGCGTGTGGATAAGAGATCGATTGGGCCAGGATATTCAAAGTAAGAATCGCCTACTTCATACAAAATTAACCTTGTCAAGGTCCCCTTGAATTATTTTGCCCGCCATCCGCCATTTTTAAATGCTTTCTTCGTCTCTGATCCCAATTGCTGTTAACGGCACGTGGTTATAGTCTAGCGTATGGATGTTAATGTTGTAGCATTGAAAGGGAAAACTCCACAAAAACGTATTTCAAACCTATCTACATCGTGATGTCATCTTATGCCTAAATTCATGCTCCGTATCTTGACAAAACCCTCTGCAGTAGAATATAGGGTTCTGAAATCCTGGTTGAAGATTCATGCAAATGTGGTGGATAAGAATGTCGTTAAAAGTGATCAAAGTATCTAGCGATCAAAGTCAATCTCTTAGGGTTAGACTTCGGTTGCTCATATTCAGCTGCTATGATATCAGAAACTGCGAGGCAGATTCCTTTGATCCTTCTAATGTAAATATTAACATACTTGACCCCTTCAGGAAATTCTATAATCACCCACCAAAACTGGTTGCATAGCAGCACTATACAACAGGGCGCTATTCTGGTATGGGTTCTCTAATACCAAATTTGAAATGTCAGTTTATTAATTCGAGCAAATTTTATTCTATGTTTATTATGTGTAAGTTGGTGCCTCTACTGTAAAGGAAAATTGTATATCGGTGATTGTGGCTATGAATTTCAATCTCAGTGGAAGCAAGAAAAAGTTGTTGAAATCGAGGTTATAATGGCGCCCAACCTTTGCCAAAACATGGCAAATATAAATCCAGTTGTTATGGGTTACATATTTTCGTCAGGGTAGATTATAACGCATCTTACTTGTGGTTTGGCACTGACATCTGGCAAAATAGGCGTTTCTATCAAAATTATAAAGAGTGGTTTTTCCTTAAAGAACATTTATTTGTTTGAAAGGAAATATTTGTTTAAAGGATGATTTGTAGTAAAATTAAGCAAAAATGTTTGTAGGAATTCTGGTTTTTATGACAATCTTTGGATTTTATTTTCCAACTCAACGACGTTTGATGAATTGGTAGTTTCAGAAAATACGGGCAAAAAGACCCTATGTAAACAAATATCAAATTAAGGTCCTAGGGAGATACTCTTAATTGAGCTTCAGAGACGGATGGAATCATTATTTTATGTAACTTTGTACCTGATCTTTGAAGTCAATTTTGGGTGCATTATCCTAACTTGTTGTTTGCATAAGAGTAAATGCAACTTGAATTGACTTATTTCAAGAGATATCTGGAGAACTTTATACACGGTATTGTACTAGTAGTCATGTATATAGAAATGAAGACGATAAGATCTTTGAAATACTATTCACCAAGGGGGTTACTTGAAGCATTCATATAAAGGGTGGTCCATCCGATAATAATGGGTAAGAATTTTCCTTGTGATGGGTACCTGATTCAATACTATACCTTTTGATACTTATGGGTTCAACCACATAGCAATTTCAAAAGCAAAAATGAAAGAAGAGTTGTGTTTAATCTGGCTTTCTTTGAAAACAGTCTAAATTTCTTGACTAGTTGCTCTTATATGCTCAATAACAAAATTTTGTATTTTGATTTTGGTGGGTCTTTTCGACAGCTCTTAGCTGATAATTTTAGGTCTGTAAATTTTTTTTGATACTTTAATAAGTTAAATTTTGATGATTATGGATGGCCCTCCCTGCGGTCCTCCCCGTATATGAGAGTTTGAGTGACTACCTTATGGGTATTAATGACAAAAATTGGGAAATACATCCGTTTTTCATATCTGGGGGATCTCAACGGCTTGCATAACAGTTATAAAATCAAACAAAAAGAATTTGTAAGTAAATATCAAAAATCAAAATTGAAATGAATATGAGTAACTAGTGAAGCAAAATATTCCATTCCTAGTTCATGTTTTAATCCAAATTTACTTGGGAAATTTTCATATAAATTTGGAAGGGAGTCCAATATCTTTTTACTCTTTTGCCCCTACGAATCCAGCACGCCACTAATACACATAGTACAGTCAAAGTTCTCAAAAGTCTAATTCCGCACTCAATCCAACCAATTGCCCTCCTTCTAACTGAGCTTCAATATCTTATTCAACGTCAATGAAAACTGGAATGAAGGTTAACGCCGCAAACCACGATACTCGAGAATCCATTCTGAAATTAATTGCAACATGTGACCTGCAAACATCTAATCATCTGAGATCTCGGCTTGCCGCTGTTAACCAATCAGCACACGACACTGATTCACGTGTATTGTACGAGTTAAGCAGATGTAAATAAGAGAGGGCTGTATTATTGCATGACTGCCCGATAGAGGCTGGTGGCACTAATATGTTTATTGTTAAGGAATACATAACAATAAGCCGACTATTTTG
This sequence comes from Rhopilema esculentum, assembly GCF_013076305.1. The sequence goes on along the minus strand of NW_027018682.1, from coordinate 10,884,486 downwards.
CATACAAATAGACAATAGTCTATCTCGAGCCGGCTATAGAAGTCTTCTGACACAGTTATCATACAAATGAATCGTGAGCAGCTGTTACTGAAGACACATAAAGCTAAACAACAGAATAGATTTTTCTGGCTTTCGAAACAGCTCAGAATTTTGATATTCATTAAAAGAGGGCGTCGCAACCGTCGTTGGCTTCCAGTAGTGTTGGCGGCCGTAACTGGTCAAACAGTGTATGGTTTCCCGCTCGTTTCACTGTCTGGAACCTAAGGTTTCTCCAAATAGCGAATAATGGACACCCAGTCATGTGTAAGGCCTCAGCAGCAACAAGACGCATTCTCGGACCAGCCAAAAGCTCCTCGCTGTGCGAGATGTAGAAACCACGGAATCATTTCGCAGCTTAAGGGCCACAAGAGATATTGTCCCTGGCGGGATTGCTCCTGTACCAAATGCATACTGATTCTTGAGAGGCAGCGTCTCATGGCAGCTCAAGTTGCACTTCGAAGGGACGAGGAAGAGATCCCGAAAGAAAACGGTTTAATTAGGAATTCAGAGTCTTCACCTTCGAACTTAACAAGTATTGATGTTCTCAATCAAGATACCGTCTCGTCGTCTACTGAAAGAGGTAAGGTTCTTTTCGCCTAATTTCGTTTACAGCCACTTAAATTTACTTGCACTAAATATGTAACATGATAACAAGAATTTTCAACTAATAGTCGATCACTTCTATTATAAGCTTTGATTTCAATACAGTGCTATCAAAGAATTGAAAGCTTGTATATTATTTTTCTGGGAATTTCAAGCTATTCATTCGCAGGGTTTTTCAAGGAAAATTTTAGACTGCACATCACATCGAGGGGCCCAATTTATTGATTTGTTTTTTATTGTGCTGAAACAATCACAATTTCTCGACGAAATTAATTTTTATACAAAGAAACATCACTGGCTATAAGGGGTTTCTCTATGGTATAGATAAAAAGAGTTACAAAGTTTCATCCATCATTATACGCGTTTTTCCCTCAATGGAAAAGCAAACCACTTTGGGTTTGACAAATATCTGTTGTTTCTAGCAGCTTATAAACCTGTATCAGCTGAGCCTACTGATGAAATTGTTCTCCTTAGACGGCCCTTTTGCATTCAATTTTCACCCGGCCCTTCATTTTGTAATGATATCAGTACCAAGTAATTAGATTCTAAAAATCTGAAAAGTGATAAAGCTCAAAGCCAGTTGACTCTCATTTAATAGTCAAAATGGCTGACCATTTCAAACTGAACTACGAATGTTAGGTCACAGTTTAAACTCAAAAGTAGCAAAAAGAGTATATTTGATAAATATCATACAAGGAAGCATTTTCAGAAAAGAGAAGTGTAATTTTTTGGTGAAGATTAGCATAAGGCTGAAGAAGAGATTTTGAATGACAGATATAGACTTTTACTTATTCTCAATATACATTTAATAACACTTATTTGTTTGCTATTTTTTGCTTAATGATTTCCCTGTTTGCATGCTTTTATGCCAAAATATTCTTGATTTGACAGTTTTTTCCTAATAGTTGCACATATTCTTTAAAAAATTATGCATTTATGTAGACTAAGAAGCCAGGATTAATTGAAAGGCGTGAATATGGTTTCCATTTGCAGATATCGTATTGGCTATTCAATTCAATTTCAATGATGCCAGTCAGTAAAATGGTCGTTATATCTCTCATTGATATTATGACCGGTCCTTCTTAAGGGCACAGCTTTCAAAAATATAAATGACGCCATATCGTTTCTTTGTTCATAAGATTGCAGCTATATTCCAGTACGTCCCTTCAGTAAGGAAAATTAGTCAATGAAAATAATCCTATTCACTTCGATCGCTGGTTTTAAACAAGAATGCATTATTAAACTAGTCATTTTCGCGGAATCTCTGTCCATCGATAGCTTCTTGCAGCATTTGGCTCACTGCACCCAGTGGACTCCTCAGTTTTACTTGGTGCCACTTCAGAAGACTTTCCCCAATTAATCTCCCGATATCAGTTGATTTATATCCCTTTCTTCCCACTTACCCACAGGCCATAACATACGCCTTAAGATAATGAAAACGTAATAGTTAGTTGTTGTGCCTTTTATCGCTAAATGGCCTTATTTAGCCAAGGAAACGCACCATCATACAATAGGCCTTTCATCTTATCCTTTGTGGGAGGCCTAGGAAGCTAATTTTGCTCTTAATCACAAAATTACAACTAGAAGTATTAGTTAAGAAATAAGGCTCTACTTAAGTTTCAAAAAGGTCGAGGAGAAGATTATCTCTCAAGAAGACTTTCTTGTTTGCAAAATTTGAAAGAGCGCCTAAACAAAATGGTTTAAAATTAACACAAAAGTTTTCGCTTCAATCACAGCAAAGAACTAAAATTAGATTCCATGATTTATTGTTCCCTGTATGAATCTTTTGCCAATCTTACGTAGATTTCGGATTATGGTCTACCATAGACTGTCTAGCCAAAAGACTACTGTATAAATGTTATGTTTTAAACACCAAAGGGCAGTGTATGGGTAAACTGTTATATGCTGTTTAATACTTTGGGACCGGCAGCCAACATTTCTTTTGAGCGATTTTGCGAGTGGAACCATAGTGAAATGTTTTTGCGCGTGTGACCTCCAAAGTTAAAACAAATCTGATCTATAACTGAATCTCTTTGCTTAAAAATTAGTAAATAGTAACTTATATTGTGGCAGCTCTTGACATTCGTAAATAAGATTTTTAGCTGTTTGTAAATGTTTGGCTCCGATAGTCAAACCAAATAGGAATAATTGTCGCAAGAATAATAAGATATTCCTAACACCGCGCCAGTCGCTTTGGTTGATAAAGCGGACTTACATTACATTAATATAATGGTCTGACCCAACCCTTTCTTATGATCTAAAAACCTTTCAAGTTTTGCTGCGGATTTTACTTGTTTACTTTCTATCACCTTCTTCAAAAATTCGGTGTCATGCGTAAGTTTCTTAAGAGAGGCGTTCAGAAAGAACTTTAAATCTGCTTAGGTTATAGTTCTTGATAGAGCGCTTCTCTTTGCCAAGCCACCACCATGGGAAACTAGCAGATATCTTAAGGCTTGTAACAGAGAAAACGAATGGAAAATACCAACAAAAGAACAGATGCATTTTTTGTTTTTAGTCCTTATTTTAAACAATTTAGTATTTTGAATTACAATATGCTGCCTTAAAACAGTTCCCAACCTTCAAAATTCATCATTACATGCAAAACAGGTGGAGAAACCACAATTTAATGACGTTTTTTCGTCTCCATTCTTATCTCTCCTTTGGTCGCTCTGTTCTTCAAAATGAGGCTGTGGATATATAATAAGGATCGTGTTGATTATTTTTAACATAAGATACAAATTCACCAATGCAAGATGGGATTTTAAATAGATCATGAATACTATGATGTACTTCGCCAAATTACATACTCTATAATGCACATGTGTTCTTGTGTATTCCATTATGTACTCGTATTCCATCGCGTGTCTATGACCTAGAATTTATTCATAAATTATTTAATAGTGGAGTCGATTCATACCGTACAATAACTCGCTGTATGCAAAATACTAGTCAGACCTTACTGTTAACGGTAGATTAAGAAACTATTATTCAAAAATTAATTCTTATTCACTCAACTTCTGAAATTTTGGCTTTGCCAGGAATGGATTTTTCCAAAATATTAAACCAATAGTGTATTTCTGCATAATTTAGCGGGTGTAAATTTTTGTTGATATATGAATGTGATACACTGTGCAGCCTCTTGATTATTAGTAACATGGGATAAAATTCAACTCAAGCATATAAATTTTAAATCAGTTTCTGGATATATATGCATTTTTCATGAAAACCGTCGATAGGGAACTGAGTCCCTAGAAACCATAACGGTGATCACCCTCAACCTTATGAAACTGCCAAAAAATTCATCTTTTCAGGAAAGGGTGTTTCTTCTAAACAATAAGCCACCTATTTCCTGTTCAAGTATCATAGATAGTAGAACAAGAACTCTTTGCAAATGTTAAGGGGCTCTCTTTCTTGTAACCTATATAAAGTTTTCTGTTTCATAACATTAAAATTTGCCCTTCTATCGAAAAATCAAGAAACTGAGTACTAGTCACTTTTACTGTTCTATTATTTGCATTGATAAAAAGCATCAATATAACTTTCGAATGTTCTTGCAAACAGTTGCCTTTTTGCAGCTAGCTTAGGATTCCGAGAATCAATTCACATAAATTAACAGAGTAACAAAATATTTTCGTGAAAGTGGTTATCAGCAAATACTCTAATGTAGATAAAAAAATTTAATGTTTAAGTAAGGACTTGCTAGAAATAAAGAATAAGAGGAAAAGATTAATAATGACGGTCTATGGACTTTGATTTGATTTGGTTTGGTCGTATTGAGTATTCTCTTCCCGTTCATGCCACTATTCAAATTACCTGGTATATAACGCCATATAGGGTATTTGAGTCGTGCCGCATGACTCAATGTTAAGCGAAGCGTGACAGCACGTTCAACCTCTTCGACCTTTCCCATGATCTTCATGTACTCAATTAAGAATTGACCATTTTATTCTTTGTTTGGGTTGTTTTTTGTTATTGCTTCAAGGTCGGACTGCAAGGAAAATTCAATTGAAGCCCTGTTCGTGCGCCATTGCCGCTTTCGTGCAATGCTCATTGCGTGTGCACAGCTCGGCGTCAGTGCGTGTATACACAGCTCGTGTAAAACCATTGCACGAAAAGCAAACAGTTCATTCATGAAATTTGTACAACTAGTCACGAAAGTTCTACTCTTATTGTACGCGGGCATCACAAAAGCATATGATTCGAGGATGCGCCATCAACAATGCTCTGAGCGTAATCCAATTTCCTTCTTTGGATCGCATGTTAATTAGGCCTAGAAAAGACAACGGTTATTGAGGTCGACATTTGGATTTTGCCAATCAAATAACTCAAGAGCTTGGTCATAAAATAGGCAAACGCAACCATCTTTATTGTTTTCCGTCAATCAACAAACCACTTATATTTCTGCGACGCCACAGAGTTAGTTCTAATTGAGGGTAGACATGACAAAACTCTGAAGGAGCGACCTGGACACAGATTAAAAATTCAAGGGATATAGCTGATAAAATCAGCCATAATGAATATTTTGTGAATACCTTGCCCCTATCAAGACTTTCTAGATTTGTTTTGCAAGGCTAACATATCAGATCAATTTGGTAACCGTTAACTATGCTCTAACTAGTAATTTTTAGCATATGACGGCCGTCAGATAATCTCAGCATTTATAAAACTATAAAATATTCATAAAACTTAAAATACTCAAAATTAACTTTCATAATACTTATAAAACCACCATATATGAGGAACCTGCACTGTATATGTAGAAGACCAAAACATTTATAAAAAAAGCATATTTCTAAAGAGAAAATGCTCAAGGTACTTTTTATTTTAAATATTTATTTTAAACAAACGATTGTTAGGAAGCTTGTTCAATTTATTTTCATTCAGGTTCACATTAAATGATGTGGCTCAATATCAAGCTTTGGGAGATGCGGTTGAAAACTATATCATATCAGAACAGATCAATGGAGTAGACATGCTACTTCTTGATTGACATTATACTTTTACCCTTCTTCGCTAGCCACATTTCATAGCAAAATTCCCATTTTTGTTGTTTTCTTGCGTCTGTGCTATTGTTAGGAAATCCTAAGTCCAAAGTACATATATGAACAATAAAATTCCAAGAATATGGAGCGTAATGAATTAGGCCTTTAGTTTTGAACCATTCTGTTTCAAACACCAAATTTTGATGCACGTTTTTCTTATAAGAAAGTATTTTATAAGAAAGTTGTGATCGGTTCTTCAAAAAGATAAAAACGGTCAGGGCTGGATCTTTGAAACCTAAGAAAGTGTAAAAATTTAGATATTCAAAGTTTCCAAGGAGATTGTGATGTAGAGTGAAATATTTCAACAATACAGTAATGTGCTGAACATAAAATTTATAAGGTGCGAAGAAGTGTTTGTATAGAAATTGTCTCCCTTCAGGAAGTTTCACTAAATAGAAAATCAACCACGTAAATATGATATATTTTTGGTCATTGCAATATTCAGTGAGACCATTGAGTTTTCTTTGTTGTTGAAGTGGCACGTTTTTGGCTCTGTGATATACTTTTAGAAGAAATATCTCGCAAAAGACCAGCAACGTTGTTAAAATAGGTTCGTAGACGAGAGAGTGTTTTCGTAGACGTGGAAAAGGATGATGTCACTGCGCATGCTTAGTAACGTAAAACTTTCCAATGTCACGTTAAGAAAGTATTAAGAAATTTTTGGTGCTGAAATTAGGAAATAGCTAAGAAAGTCTGTGGGCTGGGCTGAAAAAACTTTCTTACAATAAAAATGTGTAGCTCTGATCATAAGGCATCGAGCAGTCTTCAACAGATTTTTTAGCACACACAACCATAACATTTATATGATGTGGATTGTAAATCTTCTATAATGTCAAACAAAATTTATTTTTCCTAAAAGCTATTCTTTTGATAATCAAAGGTTCATTATTCCAACCATCTAAATATGCCAGAAGATTCATATCCTCGACATATCACACCAAAACTGGTAGAATGCTTGGTAAAAAACATTCAGCAATGTTAATAATGATACTGAAATATTTGATAATGCAAAATCTTACTTGTTGTGATCTTTTTTCGAATCTGTTTGAAACTCAAAGAAAAAATAATTTCTTTGTTGGAAAATTTACATATGCTGTGGATTATGACATCAGCCAAGTGTCAAAAAAGCAAAGTTGTTGGTAGATGAGTCGAAATTCCAATTTTTTAGGGCAAATATTCTATCCACTTGTCAGAACCAATGAGAAAGAGCTTTTTTTTATTTACATTTCATGGCTCTGAATCATTACATTTAATCAAAACTATTATATACCAAAGTTGCATCATATAAACCAGAGTTTTCTTCTTACCCTTCTTTTGACTCTCATTTCTCTAGATTTAATTCGCCTTTTTATACGAGACTGGCCTTTTTCCGTAAAATTCACGAATGTTCCTATACAACATAATATACTATGCAACGTGAAAACAATAACATAAACTTCAACTGTGCATTTGTGATCTGTGATTTTGTGATAATGATGCAAAATTTGAAAAGTAAACAGATCTTGAGACAACTGCTGGTTCGTCTCCCCAAGAAAAACTGCATATAATATAGCATAGAGAATACAAGTATAAATGTTTGTTAATGTAAAAAACCTTCAAAATATTTGTTACTCTGATCTGATAACCTAAGAACTTCTGGTTCACTGGCAGCACAGATATTCAATAATTTAACGCTGACAAATGACAATAGAATCTAACGCAGCAATCTCAGATAAAATGTGATCAGCTATGGTATATTATATGACGCAAAAACACAAAGAGATATCAATGTCGCGAACATTCGAGATTTGCGTTGTATTTATTTATTAATTCTTTTAGAAACACATTGCCAAGGAAGCAATGCATCAGAATTTACAAACCAAAGCGGTAATACTTCATTTGCTGGCTAGAATAGTAGGAACATTTTGGGCACAGACAAAATGGAAAATAACAAGCTCTAGGCTTCTAAAGTTTGAAAGAATTATCCAATGAATAAGGACGTTTTATTAACGATGAATTATCTTACAATTTACAAGAAGTCAACATAAAAAAGAAAATAAGGGGGTTGATTGTTAAGTTTTTTTATGTAATTCTTTGAAGTTTTGTTGGTAAATAATCAATAACTAGTCATTTTTATTTAGACCATGGCCTAGCTTCACCGTCGACCTCTGAAGAAGATGAGACAAGACAAGAAGTAATCCCAGACCATCATGACGACATATCAGACCAACCGAAATCTCATGATCCTTTTCAAGATGAGGCAGAACTGATAACACCAGCTAAAAAATACAAGCATGAAACAGAAGTGAACGAGGATACAAGACACAGCTCTCCTCAGTCTTCGGAAATGTCTCCTGCTTCGGAGGATAGAGGCTCGGTGAGCTCACCACAACAGCTTCTACATTATGCAAATGGGCCCCCATCAAATCACGTCGTTCAAAGTCATGTGCCTGGAAGTGCTAGTATGCAAAGAGGCCTGATTTTCCATTACCCAGCATGCACTTCAACACCAGCCTGCATGAGAATGCATCACAGTGCAGGGTTAAATACTCTTCGGCTAAACCACCATCTTCCTCACAACGGAGCCTTCTTCCACCAGCCAGGTCCAAGCTTGCCACCAGTGCAGCACCCTCCTGGAATTCCAGTCCCGCATCCTCCCAGCCACCCACCTACGGCGTTACCACCGGTCAAGTCAATAGAGCTACTACAGCGACTCTTTCCTGAACAAAACCGGCATGTATTGGAGCTAATTTTACAGGCTTGCGATGGAGATATAGTACAAACTATAGAATGTATATTGCCAACCCATGAGAGAGTAGGTCGACGGACATCAGGTAAAATACCTTGCTCCTGTCAAGATGCCAACTGTACCTTCAACCGACCAGCCAATGCAGAAAGGGCAGGATCAGCATTCTCGCCTATCGGATCACGCCCTGTTATTCCGTGTAAACAGAACAGTAACTCGGTACCCAGCACTACAAAAGTAGGAGAACCGAGTCATGATGCGACACGGCAAATGAAGATACCAGGAATGAACGCACTGCAAGATTCTGAAACGATACCTCCTGTCTATATTGTGAATACATCACCAAGTGACAGCCCAGATAGCAGAGTTTCCTCTGAGGAGCCAGCAGATGTTGCTAGTGAAAGACTCCCAGAACCAAAGAATAAAGTATGTTCAAGCTGTGGGCGAAGGTCTTCCAATTCAGACAATTTCTGCAGTGCTTGTGGGAAAAAATTATAAAACTCACTTCAACGTAGAGGGGTTTGCCTTTGTCTTTACGAGGAAAGTGGACTGTTAATTGCCAACAGACGAATGGCCCGAGAATTGTTTTCGATGAATTGAATGCAGTGGTGTATTCTAATCTGGGTTTCAAAGGGCTATTACAGCTTATACAACTATTTTCGATAGTATTAATGCTACATTCAAAAGTATGCAAGCCTTAAAATTGCATGCAATATTAATTTTATTGATTTTTGAATTCTTAAAGCAGCTGGTTAAGGTCTATGAGACAACTTTCCAAGCTAAAATATGAGTTGAAGGCACAGAGAGCGAAGCAGGGACAAAAGAAGTTCGTTAATGACATAATTTAAAAAGCAAAATTGAAAACGAGCTAAGATTACATATATTAGTTAGAAGAAGAAGGGAACCTGTATTTAAAGAGCAAGTTTAACTTGAACACTCTTATAAAGAAATCTTACTCATAAAATTGACTGAGAGATAAAACTGATTTTTGAAAATGAGAGTTTTCAAAGGTCATTTTGTGGTTTTTTGGGTAGAATTATTTATTCAAAGGTTTCTTACTGAATTTTCCTTTGATTTTATCATGCATAAATTATTCAATTAAGGACAGAAAGTTTAACGATTCCAATTTGAAAGGAAAACTAGTTATTTTGAGTTCTTGGTAAAATACTTTATTTCGCATGAAAATTTTTCTCTTAGAAATTGACAAATTTGTGTCAACTTTTGAGGACTTTTGCAATAAGAATGCAGGTATGTTAATCCTAAGGACAAAGATAGTTTCAAATTGTGCAACTCATTCGTCATACAAAATGATTTCTCTTTAATTATTGAAGGTATGGCAATGACAATGGTTGGTGTATAGAAGTGAGACCTTAATCGTTTGGCATTTAAGGTCATATTCTGTGTCATTATTTCTTGTAAATTTCGAACTTCTTTGACGACTATCACAGCTTAACATAGATAGTAATAGACAAGTAGACGAATATATGGAACATTTTAAGACTTAAGAGACAATTTAAAAACTTATGTTATTACAAAGTAGAGAGTAATGTGTTTAGAATAGTCAAATTGTGAAAATTTATCCAATGCCTGTTATTAAAGGTGCAACGCATGAAACACAAGAAAGTGCCTGAATCATACATTCATTAAACGTATGATCGTTTTTTATTTATCTTGATGACTATAACTTCCTTTCTTCTTGCGAATGCTGCGAGCAAGTGCTGAATTCATGATTCTTTGAAACTGACTAATTTTGCCTGTTGGGCTAGACTTTTGCTTTACAAAACATATTGGATTTTATTTCTACTTTTTATATTTTCATTCAAGATGCCAGACTGCTAAATAGTATTTAACTGAAAAAAATTGTTGCTAAGATGAGATGATACTCACCACAAAAGAGGTTAATGAATGCTTATATACAGTCATTTTCAATGATTTGGCTACTTTTTAAATACCATTAGAGCAAAATCTAAATGCCATTAGAGCAAATTCAAAAGCAAAATCTTAAAATTCACCATTTGCAACGAGAAGCCATCGTTTTCTACGTTCATATGCGGCCAGTGTTAGCAATGTTGTCTGAGTCCCAAACCCATGAATGTTTTCTTATGAAAAAATCGTACATCAGTGGCACAAAGAAAAGTAAAGTAAAGTACAAGGGTAAGAAAGAACTATGAATTACAACTGACAAGCTATGCAGAAAGTGATGTTCTTCAAGGATCAATTTTGTAAATGATAAAATGCACAAGGAGTGATATAATGAAAATACACATTGTCATAAAACATCAAAACGAACACTTTTTACTCGTTATTAGCCATTGATATTTGAACTGTTGTTTGCATTGATTTGTTTGGTTTGTTCCCTTCAAATTATGCTCTAATATTGGGTTGGGCAACCTACAGTTCGCGGGCAAGAATCCAGCCCGAGGTGTGAATTTTCGTGGCCCGCGAGATGATAAAACCATGTCACAATTTTTTTGGCACGGACGATTTTTCGAGGGATCTGAAATATTGAATGGAGCAAATCGATTTCAAAATGAGATTATCTTCGTCAAACCGGAGAAGGAAAAACATTTGGTTGGCGCACTCATGGCAGTTCAGCACCTAGTGTTAGAACACGACAGGGATCACGTCTGTCCCTATTTTGTCATGTCACAGTTCCTAGTGAGCCGGGGCCCATAATGGATAAATTGATGTTTACCTAAATCAAATTGAATGGCTTGAGCTAATGGAAAATGTTAAACGTTGATTGGTGAATATTTCAGTATTTCCTTCCTAGGATGATTACTCCAAACCATGAATTACATCCATTTAATTTTGGTTGTTTTTTCAGTTTTTCCTTTTGCCCTTATGATTGTAATAGTCTTATCTTGTAAACCCAGTCTAGCCATTTGCAAACTAACTATATGGTAGAGAAGTTGTTTATGACTCTCTAACGTGAAATGGAAATGAAATGAAATCTTTTCAGTATTTTTATCATCACTATTATTCGTTTTTCTTATTACCTTTGGCCCACCAGAAAGGTTGTCCACCCAAAGTAAAAATATGCTAAAGCATGTTTCAAAACTGAAATTTTGAATTCATTAATCCATTAATGTACGAATTTGTGTCATCTCCACTGCTTTTTCTGGTTCGGTAGAACAAGTTAGTTATCACAGATTCAGATTTGATTTATTTGGTTTTATTTGGCTTTATTTGGATTTATTTTCTAATTAAAAGAATCTAGTTTGGTATTGGTAAATCAGATGATGGCAATGTGATTTTAAGTGTTTTTCCATGAAAAATTTAATCTAGATATTTACGTCATCTTTCTATTTAGGAAATGAACGTCACTGCTATATTAACTGGTGTTATTTTCAATGAGTGCATCACAGCACCAGCCAGTTTTGTTGCCTCTGGAGATTTTAAGGATCCATCCTTCGATCATATTATTGATAAGGGCAAACGAGTAAGTAATGATAAAAGTTCTTCTTTAATTATAAAGGATTAGAAAATTTTATGATTCCCAAGCCCAAATCTTCCTAACGTAATTTCCCTTGGCTGGCTCCAAAAATGGGTAAGTGTGCTTTCGATGGCAAATTTCGATACATCCGATTCATTATTGTTAAAAAGGCTGTTACATAAAGCCTGGCTACAATGATATAGATATGATTTTCTGGCCTCATTGTGTCTTACCCTAGCTCTAGCCCAAAGTATGCTTTCACAAACTGGAAACCTCGCAAGCGCCCTAAACTTCAAGGTCCATGGCAAATTTTCCATCGCCACCACCTTTCGATAACCGTTGTTGTGAGCTTGTTTTTGGTGTATTTAAAGGCAGATTGAGAAGAAACATTTTAGATCATCGCCCCAAAAGTCACCCCTTTGCTCATTTCGTAAAGGACCTAAGCAATTCAAGGGCGACTCGGTGAGCTACAAAGGGGCAGGTGAACTGAATTTTGAAGAAAGGGGGTACTTGCCCAGTGTACCCCCAGTTCCTACGCCTTTGCTTGAACTTAAGAAATCATTGATACCTTGACTTACATATCGAACATCATGAAAGTTAAAGAGAACTTATCAATGAAATTTTTATTGGTCAATATGCTTTGCAAACCGATCTTCAGTTCTCATCAAAAAGGAAAATATTGACTTTCGTCTTGCATGTAGGTATAAAGAGATGCTTGGAACCTAGATTTTATTTGCATTCAAAATATTTTTATGAATTGATTTTGCTCGGAAACCAATTTCTTGAAAAGTGCACTCAGCTGCCCCCGCTTCTCCCGTGGCTCCGGCGCCCTTGCATAGTGGTCAAGATTGCACTGGTTACTTTTACTTACTGTCCTAGGTATCCAAATACTTGCAGTCCGTTTACATAGAGCAAAAGTAAAGAAATTGATACTACCTGTGACATTAGCATGGGCACCGCCAACGAAATCCCATTTCATCTTTTTGCATTAAAACAGTCAAAATTGAAAGCGGATCGAAACTAATTTGTTCATGTGCATCATCACTTGCCATTTTCAAACCCTTGGCCAAACTTAGTAGCATTTTAGTTTTCTTTCTTCAAATTTCTTTAACAGTACTTGTCTCATCAGTCCACACAATTACAATTACAGTACTTAAGTACAAAGGCAAAGCCTTGTTATACAATATCACAGGCACCGCGGAGCAGGGCTAAAGCCCCCCCCCCCACTACTTTTTGCAAAAAATGCCAAATATTAAGTATCAAACTACCAGTAAAGCCTCTTTTTATACGGTTTTAGCCCCCCCCCCAATTTTTAGACCCCCCACTTTTCTCAACGCTCTGCGGTGCCTGTATCATATAATCTACATGACATTAACTAAATTAATTCAAAGCGTCTTTAGATGCTATGAAAGAGGAAGCTTTATTAACTCCTAAGTCCAACCAGTTCCGAATTCAGGTAACACGGTATGAGTAAGCTCGATGATTTTTACGCGTTCATATCCTTATAAGATGTACTTGTCAATCAGTTGCAATGTTTTTCGAGTTTTTTATACTGCATTTTTTGGAGAATTTCGAGAGGTAATCTAGAGAACAGTCAGTTATAGATTTGAGAAAAGGCATGTTGTTTCGGTTCTTTCTCAAGAAACTTGCAGACATGTCATAACTACAGTTTCTAACAATTTTTGCTGCTCTATTTAAGATTTCTGGCCTTGCACCTGTAAACTAGGCCCCTCCATATGCAACCCATACTGAGCAACAGTGGCAGATACTTGGTTGAACAATGCCAGGATATCTTTGAAATTAATTGTCTGGTATATTTTTTATTTTTAATTTAATTTTATGCTCTCCGCAAAAAGAGGAAAATTTTTGGTGTCTGCTGGTGTCATCAGTCTGAATTTCTTCAGACAAAGCGAGAGGTGATTCTCTAGACAAAAAGAAGAGGCCTAAAACAGAATCCGTGCGGAGCGCTATAGTGTATTTCTTCCATTCGTGACGAAACACGATTGACCTTTCAAAACTGCTGTCTGCCCCAGATTCAGCATAAAATGGGCTTAGTTTATTACAATTAACTCACTTTTTATAGGTCTAATTGTGTAAATGCCAAACATAAGATAGAGCATAGGATATGTCAAATGATAACTCGTTCGGTAGTAGTACTTCTAATCTACATGCATTTCTACCGAAGTGGCATTTAAAGCATGCGTTGGTGAATATTAAAAAGAACGTACGTAGCTGGTCTTCTTGTAGTGCCATACAGGTACTATTTTTTAACAAAGTGCCAACCACATTAGGACTTGGGGCCTCTAGCCCTCAGCAAAAAGCAGCAAATCCAGCAAGGCCAATATATTGCAACAAAGGTTACTTTTTGCGTCACTTACTTATAAATTGTTGAAGCCAAATGGTATCACTAGGATAATAATACGAGCCCCTTTTTAAAAAAAATTGATTTTCGAATATTGAGTCTAAAGGACAATGGTACTCGCCATCAATTCCGTTCAAGTAGAAGACTATCCGAGTACAGCAATTTTGATACCCTGCGTGCCAAAGTCTTCATCATTTAGTCTCAGGAAATATAGTTTAAAAACTAGTTACAGAAATATTTTTGAGTGAGAATTTTACTTTATCCCCGGATTCATTAGGCTCTGGTACCCGGAGTACAATATTGACAATCTCACTCGAAAGCCTTAGTCTCGCTTTGTAGTCTCGCTTTAGAGTGTTGGAAAAACTTCTGCATTGAAAATTTTAAGCTTTGAATCGCCAGAAAAAAATTTAATACACACATAAAAAGGATAAGAAAAAGATCGGTCCCTTTTGTTGGGATTGTTGGGAGAATTGTTGTATGTGCGGTCTCCTCAGGTCGATCGTTGATACAATTTTATTTATAAAATTGTTGAGGAAATTTCTAGCAATATGCTGCTTTGGACTTTTAGGGAAAAGATGAAAAGGATGCTAGGAAAAAGTAAAAAATAATTACTACTGACATTGATCATATAGAGGAAAGTTGAATATATAAAGATATGAATTATAAAAGCTACTTTTAAAGGGAGATTCTAAAATAGCAACTCTATCGTAAAATGAAGTTGGTTATAAAGAATGAGTAGGATTCTTGGAAAGTATCAAATCAAAGAACAGAAGAGTAGTAGCTGCTTCATAATTTTTTCATGATTTTGAGAAAATTTTTTGAAAGGCCTCGAGTTTTCGCCCATTAACTTCATAAAGTAACAATCAAAAGACGAGAATGAACAAATAATCGTTGCCTAGGTGTGTGGTCACAAGAATCGATTGTGCGGAGGCGATTGCCTCCAACTGGGTTATCCTGGAAAATAAGAAATAAGTTTCCTTGGCCTAAAAGTTTCACGTGTGTGTCGAGTGGAAAAAATCATGTCTTACAAATCTTTGAAGACCACAATGTCGCTTAAAACATAAACTAAACTGGGGAAAGTTATGGCACATTCATTATTTCGTGCTGCCATCCGCGGTTTTTCACAGAAGGTGAGGTGTTGAATTTGAATTTGCAAGCATATTGAAATTAAAACATCGTACTCAAACTCGAATATATGTAATGATGAAAGGGTGATGTGAAAGAGAAAATTGGGTTAAAATTCATTTCCCTTAGCATCAGAATTGAGAGACCCGTTAAAAATTGTGAACTTTGGAAACAAAGTGAGATGAGTAATTGCCACTGTAGCACTTAGATCAGAACATAAGCACATTTTTTTAACAAATTGTCTTCAAGGTCTTAAATGAAGGCTGGCTTTGTCCTATGGATTTCACTAAGTGGACTTTATGTCACAGGTCAATTTTGGTCAAAATAGCTTGTCCAGAACTGCAATGGCCATGTTAGTTTTTCTTAGTAAGCAGACAAATTCAACATATGAAGCTGAGTTTCTTGATGCTCAATGCATTTCAAGTATATTTGGATGAATTGTGTAGTGCACTTCCACCTGAAATAATTCCGACAAATTTTCCATACCACACTTTGGTTAAAGTGGTTTTAGTGCAGATGAGAGCCTAGGTAAATTTGATGTTTTTGTGAACCAATGCTGCACTATTTGGCAACATGAACAAAAATCAACCATATTGGTAACGTTTCCCCCAGTATAAGGCGCCCCAGTATACGGTCCAGCCCCAGTATAGGGATTGTCAATCAAGATTATGTTCTTAAGTGCCGCCAAAGCCGTTTCGGTTCGTTATCGTCGCGATGATAGATAGAAGTTATTTCAAGTCACAGCGGCTTCTCGGCCAGTAGACATTCAGCCATACACTTTCAGCAAGCGGCCATGTTGTAACAGCCGTACTTGAAAGACATCCGCGTAGCTCACCTTTAAAATATTATACCTTTAAAACTCATACAAAATATAAGTTTAGTTGTTTAAGTTTCGTTTTATTTTGCTCGTACCAAGTTTTGGTGCGACTATCGAGCCGAGTAACGTAGGAGCCTTTAGCAAGAATATAGGGCTCGCTCGTTCAGCTGACAACTACGGGGGTCAAATTGTTTCTAGGATACAGTTTTGAAAAAATCTTGACTGAAACTGTTTCGCCGGCCAATTGAAATCGGTGCACTTGCGTTTAAACTTTATTTGTTTTATTGTTTTGTGGGGTTCCTGGTGTTTAATGTTGCTTGCCTTGTTTATATGACGAGCATTGACTGGGGATTTTTATGAACTAGAAGTTAGAAGAAAGAGGGTTTCGCTATGTTCACAAGGTTGCAAATCAACCTTTTGATTATATGCAGCATTCTGAAAATCAAGTTCACATGTCACATTGCGTTTTTTGCTTGTTCAAAAATTATCTTCCCCAAGAACTACACCTCGGTTGTGGGAGACACGCGCGGGGCCTTCACCCCCGGGTCAGACATAGAGAATTCTCAGAGTAGCGCGGACCTCTGTACACTTTTGCATAAATTTTGCCTCTTGTATGACCGATTATACCTTTAAAACTCATACAAAATATAAGTTTAGCTGTTTAAGTTTCGTTTTATTTTGCTCGTACCAAGTTTTGGTGCGACTATCGAGCCGAGTAACGTGGGAGCCTTTAGCAAGAATATAGGGCTCGCTCGTTCAGCTGACAACTACGGGGGTCAAATTGTTTCTAGGATACAGTTTTGAAAAAATCTTGACTGAAACTGTTTCGCCGGCCAATTGAAATCGGTGCACTTGCGTTTAGACTTTATTTGTTTTATTGTTTTGTGGGGTTCCTGGTGTTTAATGTTGCTTGCCTTGTTTATATGACGAGCATTGACTGGGGATTTTTATGAACGGGGTTCCCCAATGATTGCTTGCGATAGTTGCAATGAATGGTTTCACGTAGAATGTGTCCAAGCAGTAATAAAAAGGCAGAACAAGTGGTTTTGCGAAAATTGCACTGCAGTTGGAAGCGAAACAGAATCGCAACATGCCCCGCTGAATAAAAAGAGGAAGGAAATGGCTATGAGTAAGGGTTCTAAAAGGAAAAAAGAGTCTGCAACCTTACAAGGGAAAAGAAAACCCATTTGTTTGAAACCAGTTGAGAGCCCATGCGAAACGAAAGTTGCAGTAGACGTTAATTTGAAAAGTTTGAATAAATTCTTACTAGCTTCACTAAAAAATGGGTCGATTGCAGAAAAGCTAGCAATGTTTAGGAATACAAAATTACCGTCCGTTTATGCAGAAAATATGAATTTAGTATTGAAAGAGGATATTACTCTAATCGAAATTTTAGCATCGCACGGGGAAGGCTACGAAGAGGCTGCCGAAATGATTTCCCTGTTCCTTAATCAGAACTACGGTAAAGAGTTGAAAATAAATAAATCCGACTGCGATATGTTGATAATTGTAACAGGGTCATTCCATGCCAATGAGGGACAGTCATGTAATGCACCCTCTCAAATTTTCCTGATACTCCTATCAGATACTTAGCATTTTGAGAGGAAAATAACCTGAAAATTTCAAGTTGATATCTTTGCTCATTCAGATATTATAGTTATTTTAATTTTTGCTGATTCAGCATAATATTATCCACATATCCGCCATTTTGAATGTGCAGAGAAAGAATTTGCCTCTATAACCTCTCACTGCCTTTTTTGCAAAATTTGGACATAGAATGGCTGATAAATTATTGGCCAGTACTAAATAATGAAACAAACAATATATGACCAAAATCAAAACTGTCAATTGTATATTTAATGTCAATTACGTTAAAATTAGCCGAACTTTTCATTGGATTCTTCCAAACAAAAGTTATTTTCAAACATATTTCCCAATCACGAAATCAAGATAAAATGCATAAAATGAACATCACGATTACAACCATGTTGTTATCATGAACGCAATGTCAAAAGTGTAATCGGTCGACCTCTTGTATCATCAATTGTCGCAGATGAAATATCGATCTTGATACCAAAAATCATAAATGGATTGTTCTTACCTATTAGCATTGTCCGCAAAAATTTGTAAAGGGTCCCGCCAAAAAGTCACCTATTTTCATCAAAATGTGCAGTTTCCTTAAAATTAGAGTTTCCTTCTTTCTTCTAACTTCTAGTTCATAAAAATTCCCAGTCAATGCTCGTCATATAAACAAGGCAAGCAACATTAAACACCAGGAACCCCACAAAACAATAAAACAAATAAAGTCTAAACGCAAGTGCACCGATTTCAATTGGCCGGCGAAACAGTTTCAGTCAAGATTTTTTCAAAACTGTATCCTAGAAACAATTTGACCCCCGTAGTTGTCAGCTGAACGAGCGAGCCCTATATTCTTGCTAAAGGCTCCCGCGTTACTCGGCTCGATAGTCGCACCAAAACTTGGTACGAGCAAAATAAAACGAAACTTAAACAGCTAAACTTATATTTTGTATGAGTTTTAAAGGTATAATCGGTCATACAAGAGGCAAAATTTATGCAAAAGTGTATAGAGATCCGCGCTACTCTGAGAATTCTCTATGTCTGACCCGGGGGTGAAGGCCCCGCGCGTGTCTCCCACAACCGAGGTGTAGTTCTTGGGGAAGATAATTTTTGAACAAGCAAAAAACGCAATGTGACATGTGGACTTGATTTTCAGAATGCTGCATATAATCAAAAGGTTGATTTGCAACCTTGAGAACATAGCGAAACCCTCTTTCTTCTAACTTCTAGTTCATAAAAATCCCCAGTCAATGCTCGTCATATAAACAAGGCAAGCAACATTAAACACCAGGAACCCCACAAAACAATAAAACAAATAAAGTCTAAACGCAAGTGCACCGATTTCAATTGGCCGGCGAAACAGTTTCAGTCAAGATTTTTTCAAAACTGTATCCTAGAAACAATTTGACCCCCGTAGTTGTCAGCTGAACGAGCGAGCCCTATATTCTTGCTAAAGGCTCCCACGTTACTCGGCTCGATAGTCGCACCAAAACTTGGTACGAGCAAAATAAAACGAAACTTAAACAACTAAACTTATATTTTGTATGAGTTTTAAAGGTATAATATTTTAAAGGTGAGCTACGCGAATGTCTTTCAAGTACGGCTGTTACAACATGGCCGCTTGCTGAAAGTGTATGGCTGAATGTCTACTGGCCGAGAAGCCGCTGTGACTTGAAATAACTTCTATCTATCATCGCGACGATAACGAACCGAAACGGCTTTGGCGGCACTTAAGAACATAATCTTGATTGACAATCCCTATACTGGGGCTGGACCGTATACTGGGGCGCCTTATACTGGGGGAAACGTTACCAACGTTGCTCACAAAAATGAGAACTATAGGTTTTCGTGGGAAAATATAGTAGGCATCCTAACAACTGCATGCCTGAAAACATCCAGGGGTTTGGTGGGGCGTGTGACATTTTTTTGCAAAAATTTATGGTAATTATGACAGAAACGCAGAAATTGCCAACATGACAACAATGCAATAATTTTGATGAAATTTACTTCGCTGAATTTGAAGCATAACTACTTACATTTGAAGAAAAAACAGGTAATTTCTGAAGTTTTCAGCAACTTTCTACACACGTATGAACTTATTCAATATATCAGCAAAAAATGGCACTACAAGTACAGAAAAATGTTGGCCATGTCATAAGCTGTTTTTATCAGCTTCAATAATGAATCCATAGTAGAGTCAATAAGGGCTTGGTGTTCATCTGGTTGTAATTGCATCACAGCAAATTCATGTATCTCACTGGCCAGATGTGCATAATTCATAGAGTTTATGCATAAAAGATAGCAATGGGCCATTATTCATTAAATAGAATGTTATCAAAATCTAGATTTGGAGCAAAGCCAAGTCTTAAGAGGGGGGTGTAGGGGGTAGCAAAATCCACAAATCCGTTACTTTTTCTTGCATAATCAGCAAATCTGCACTTTAACCTACAATTTGTTATGTTGAAAGTTCATTATATATGGGGTTTGTTATACCAAGAGAATTTGTACGAAGTAAGGCAGAATCCAAGGAACCAGACATTTTTCATCACTCTTGAAAATTGTTATAAACTTGTATCTGGGTTTCATAATATCAGGATTTCTCTGTAGACTAGTCCTATGATTATTTTAAAACTTTGTATTTAATCCGCAATCCTGACAAGGTATTAAGCTTTTTTGAAGTGGCATGAAGTAAAAGTAGCAAGGAAGGATAAACATTTAAAGCCATCTCAAAAACCAACTAAACCAATCATTAAGAATTTTGCTCCCAAAATAAAAGAAGGCAGATGAAAGCCTGAACTATGACTTTTAATGCTCAATCCAAATGAAATAAGAGATCATCAGAGACATCTTGGGTATTGTGCTGAGTCTCAGGGTCTCAGGGGGTTGGGGTTGTATTGCTTGTAAATTTGTTCAACAATGATTTTGCATAAATTTGAAGATGTTACAAGCATCTTTTCAGCTATTTTTCAATGCTTAGAGACTTAAAACAAATAATCATCTCTTGAATCATGAGTTTTACTTACACTTTGGCTCATGGCTTTGTTTAACTGTAATTATCAATGATCAGTATCTGTAAATAACAATAAAAGACATTAATCAAATTGTAAAAATCTAAAGAAATGAACTGGAAGATTCCAGTGCATGATGAGCCTCTTTAGCAATGGTGTTTCAGCCAGCTTGCCAATTACTCCATCATAACTGATGGTGCCATTTCAGTTTAACCTCTCTTGGTCCATTATTGATGGCTGTCTGTTTTTTACATACTTTGAAAAGGTAACCTCTGAAATGGTGTGCTCACTTTTGGTAGAGCCAACTGGGAAGGTTGCAATTATCCTGAAAAAGTGTAGGGACAGTTATCAAAAAACTTTTCCTGTTTACACATTTCATGGCAATCTCATTCTAATGCTGACTTGTTCCTTAGAACTTTCAAATTTCAAAATTCCTGAAAAACTTCCAAAAAATTTCTGAATGGTCAATGATTGTGGGCACATTCTCCCTGCCTCTTGCCCCCAGCCATGATGTCTCTGCCCCCATCCATGATGTCTCTGCCCCCAGCCATGATGTCTCTGCCCCTAGCCATGATGTCTCTGCTCCCAGCCATGATGTCTCTGCCACCAGCCTCTCAGCCCTTCTTGTAATTTGTTGATAATATCATTGATTTGCTCAACAATATTGCTGAAAAGAAGCTCCCATCATAGCAGGGGGTAACACCAAAGGAGAACTGGGGCTACATCCTTCTTGCTTGCACATCCTAGCCCTCTGTCAGTGGAAGTCAGTTATTTGTTGTAAAAAAAATTGCCCAACTTTGAGAATTTTACCTAAATTTTTGGCTCTTGGTTTTTGGTTTAAATAATGGCTTCTTGCTCGTTTCAAATATCTTTCTATATTTTTAAAGTTTTGTACAATTTAAGTTCACCTTTATATGATTTTGCTCTAAATTTGTTTCTGTACACAATTCAAATTTGCCATGTTTGTAGAATCACAACATTATTTCCAATTTAGGTGAATCAGAGTTGTGCTCTAAACTTATCAAATGAGAAATCGGCAACATGTATACTTTCAAGGCAGAAATTGTTTAGATCAAGTGTCAAGGTAACTGCTTTTTTCTGCAAATAAATTTAATTTCTGGTGTAGCTAATTTGACCTTAAGATTTTAGCTAATCTATAATGGACCCCCATGTATCAAGTTATTCAAGCAATTTCTTGGTATGAAGTAGCTTGAATTTTTATGTCAACAATTCAGTATGAAGCTAATCAATATAAACTTTCTGTTCTCATCAATTTAGGCGCCTAGGTACTTTATAATAATTTTAGTAGCCTTTCCAAAATATGGGAAAGTGAAATTGTATATAACATGTGTCATAAATTTTAAATTGAAAATCCATGTATGAATAATTATACTAACCAGTTGGTATTTAACTTGTATAATTTTTGAAATAAAATCTTGCAAGAAAAATATGCGAACAATGTAAAATGTCAAAAGCTCTATTTGCATTTGCTTGTTGAACTGAGGTGATTGATTCAATCCCTTAGGAAACTTTACACTCATTTTGTATCATTAGCATTTTTGTGACTTATTTTGTAAGATATTATTACTTGCATTTTGGTAGCAGAAACATGATAATCACATCTTTTAAATTGCTCTTGGTGTCATTAAATTTTTCCCTAAAGATTCATATGTTGCTGTCTGACTTTTTAAATTCATATTATTTTGATAGAATTGCAGATGTTTGGCAACTTTCAGTAAAAAAGAGCTGAGAGAGGAAGAAAAGACAAGTGATGTAATTATTGATGCTTCTATCTGATTAATTGTCAAACAGAAATCTATTTTATCTTCATGTTAATGGAAACAATTTCCTGCATCCGGCTTGGTGTTAAATGGTTCATTGATTCTACTGTAGAATATAAAACATTACATATATGAAATATTTTATGCTTCTTTGCAGGTTTTGCATTTTGTTTATCCACCAACTTATGCTGCAATTTTTTATTATAGCATGACAATATAAAGCATCAAACAGAGTTCAGCAATTCGATTTTATTTTGGCGATTTTATTTTTATTTTAGCAATTTTGGCAAAAACATCCAGTCATCACAGCTATTTCAATCACCTTGACAGTATCATTATCAACAGTTAACCTACAAGACATGAATACGTAGTTGACTGCATAGGCTATCGAATGTGTTTGGCAGCTTTGAAAATTTTTGAGAGACTTTTCTTAAAATACAGAAACTTTGGTAGTCAATCTTACTTGATCCACCAGGCGCCAACGGAATTTTGCTCTTCTTCTTTATTTTTATTTAGCTGAATCAGAATTATCCATATCTTAAGGTGACCAAGTGAGATAAATTTTGTAGCCGTCTCTACTGAAAGGACCAGAATCATGTGTGCTACGGTATCTCGCTGTGAAAACTACATTTTCCCAGCTCAATATTGCGTGGAAAAACCTTGAGACAAAAAGCGAAAATGCTAATGCTCGTTTAGATAGAACAGCGATTAGCTGCAATCCCAAGTGTTCATTTCGTAGAATAAAAACGATATTATCTTTGTAATAACTCATCTGTAAAATTTTATTCTTGAGTCAGGAGAGAGAGTTGCTAATAGGTATTAACACACGTCTTGCATTTTCTAAAATGTTTGACATTAAAGGCCAATTCCCATGCATTGTTACAATACAATATACAGTGAACTAATTAAAATGAATTAAACTTATACAGTTTGGTCATTTTCTTTTCAGAATCGAGAAAATTATCGGTACTAGCGTTATGTTATAGTATTCTCAGACATGAATAAATATTAGAAGTCCGACTTAGATTTTCGTATTACTCCCATATTTCCGACCAATTCAATGAATTTCAAAGATAAGGGGGGGGGGGGGGACACCCCACACCCCGCGGTATTCACGTGCCTGGTTGCGACAGCTCCGATCTCGGAAGCTTCTAATGGTAGCAAAATTTTTTGCAATAATAATGTGAGTTTGATGAGTCAAATAGATGATAAACCTTTCCCAATCGGTGAGTTGAAAGCTTGTAAATGGAAGCAAGAAAAAGGGGTCGGTGGTGATCGCAAGCTGTCGTCAACCTCTTTACGTTCGCATTGCGATTTAATGGAAGCAAGACTTACACTCTTTTTTTTATAAGAACCAGTAAATTTGAGTTCAGGCTGATTGTTCTTAAGTTTTCCGAAAATCTGAGGCTGGATTGTTTATAATTTGTTCTTAAATTTATAGGGTACAAGCAGTGCGATTTCTAGCTTTTCGTTCTGGGGAGTTGTTCAGGCCTCTTTTGCCAACAAAGTGCGTAGAGACAAACTTAATTTGCCGCCATGTTTTAATATTCACCGAAAAAGCGCCCACACATGGCTGAAAATCCTCGTTTTTGAGATAAAACGTTGTTCAAAATTTCATTTTACAGTAGCTCAGCCTCAGCTTGTTCTTAATTTGTTCTTAAATTTTGACCCATTTTGAGGCTCGTGTTCTTATAAAATTGTTGTTTTTAAAAGAAAGAGTGTAAGTTATGTTTTTTGAATTTTCCTTTGCACTTTTATGCAACTTTTTCGTTTACAAGGAAGCTTTTCAATCCTCCAAAAATTCTTGCATCGAATCACAGAATAAGATAATTCATAAAGGTTTGTGTTATAGTAGTTGCAGTACGAAAGAAATACCTGCCATTTTTGTCTTTTCAATGTCTCAATTCTGGTTGTCACTGTTACTTTTAGGATGCAAAATCTCCAAAAGAGGTAGTACTTGATGTTGATCTAACCATAAAGAAGCTGGCAAAAAAGATTGGCACTTCTACAGGTAATTTTATTGTGTTTTATCTTATTTTATCACCAGTTGTCTGACTTACCAGTAACCTGTAATAATGTCAGTTTCTTTACTGAATTATTGTAGCAAATAGACATTTCATTACCATGCCGTTTTGTACAGCGGCCAAAACGAAAAATTTATTCGACTTTATTACGTCAATGAGTAACAAATGGTGCTTTAGTCAATGCGTAATTTGCTGATTTTTTACACATTCTAATACTCTTGGTGTAAATTGACAGTGACTACACAAACTTGAATGAAACCAGTCTGTATATATAAAGTTAAACAAATACCTTTTACGTCGATGTTCAAAATTCCGACGTTTCGCGATCCATAATACTGTAATGCACCTCGGGTGTCTACACTTTTGAAACTTTTTGCAAGCCTCAACTTTTGTAACATATGCTTTTATGAATTGGAGGAAACTGAATTAGACTGAACAATTTCAAGACTCCAAAAAAGAACGGAAGTATCTTTAAAGATGACTTGCTAAAGCATTTAAGGCATTTTTCAGCCAGTTTCAGAAAAAAAATACTTATTCAAAGGTTGAAAAAAATCTGTTCCTGAAAATTCCCCAGCTTGTTTGAAAAGGTGCATTCGATTGGCAATATTTGATTCAAATCTAATTTAAAGTTATAACAATCAGCTTTTTCACAGTGACGACTCGTGTGGAAGAAGATAGGGCTCAAAGTAACTAAACGTAGATGCTAACAAGAGTAAGTTTCCGTGTGAAGCTCGGGATGTGGGGGTGTAGTAGGACTGTTTATCACGTGACATCATGCTAACCTCGCTTTCGCTTATATATAACCTTTAGTTAATTAAGAATGATTAGTGAGTTTATATTCTCGCCACGAGTTGCACGATATTTCTATGACGAAGAGTTGTAGATGCCTGAGTAACAGAAGAATTAGTATGCTGCACATGATAAATCTCTTTACAGGCAAATTTATTACATTTCAAGCATTTGTGTAGGCGTTTGAATCTACAGTTATTGCCAGGTAATTGACATTTCGAATGAGAAAATTTGTTAAAGTTTCTACAGACTTGCGAAGGCAATGAGGAGCTTGAAAAATTCTTCATACCTGATCCAGGAGGTGTTTTGTTTGATTCTGCGAAGAGCGCATTAGGCAAAGGGTCCGTAGAAGGCAGAACAGATTCATAGCGTTTGGCGGCTTCGATGATAGCAGGAAGGGATTTGAAAGGTTCATCTCGGCTCAAGAGATCCTTGGCAATGGGTGGGTGAAGCTTCATGGCAAAGGCGTGTATCAGATCTAGCTGCTGGCCATCTGGAGAGGTGTGAATTCCTGGGAGAAGTTTTTCCAAAGAGTGTTGAGTTTCGAGGAATCGGTGGGCAAAATTAGATACAGATTCTTGAGGTTGTTGGCGCATAGAGAAATAAATGGCCAAGAGTTGACGAAGCTGTTCCTCTTTCGGAATTCTACGTTGGCGGCATAAATTTTGAAGACATTGGTCGTAGAGGGTACGAAACTCATCAGGCGTAGTTTCGAAATGAATTTTGTGGCGTTGGAGGTTTCGAAGGCGCAGATTATGTCGAAGGCACGAAAGTCTTTCTGGCTTTGTTGTTTAAGGTTGGTGAGCCAGAGGCGTGGAGAAACCCCAGATGTTGCCAAAACTTGGGTTAACTGCTCGGCGAAATGGTCGATCGGTTCAGCTCCCGGGAATTGTGGCAGGTCCTACACCACTTTTGTAGAGGTCTTACGCTGTTTTGCGCAGACTTATGCGAGAGGATTTCATGAGAGAATCGAAGAAATGAGATCTTGTTTCTGTGCTTACATTCTTGTTATCGTGCATATCCAAATCCCTTATTTACAAAATCTAATGATATATATACTAACGGCGTACAATAGGTTAATTACATGATTGACATAAAACTAAACGAGGTACAAATTAATACGAGGTTATACAATATAAGAATTATCCTGTTACAGGGGGGGGGGGGGGGGGGTTGGTGCATGATTTCCAACAACTGTTCGTCAAGAAAATTTACCAAAAAAATGCTAAAACGTGTTTTTTTAAGTCTGGATGCTGAAACATAACCAGGGCTCGCCAAAGTATAGCAAATTGTTCAAATCTAACTCCTTTTGTTTATTGATTTTTTATTTTAATTTTAGTCATTTATAAATGGAGTCCCTTAAACTTGTTTCTACTACAAACAGATATGCATTTATAATAAAGTGAATCAGTGCTGTTCTTCAACGGATTCGTATTTTATTGATAGTCGAAAATTCTTTTTTAAACTGGGAATAGAGATTGCATCCCGTACCGGATTTAGTTTGACCATTCATCTTTCACACTGATCCTATCGATGATGGAAATTGCCCTGTCTTGATGACGTTCAAGAGATGCCTTCTTTGATTCTGAAAGGCTACCTCAAGTTAGCATCTGTATTTTTTGTGTCGTCCGCGCTACCCATTCCATTCAAGGCTTGACGTCTCTGAAAAAGCAAGCCTGAGGATCGTACAGCTTTGCACTCGCACAAAAAAGAGATTTTTTCAAAGAGTTTAAATATTGTATATACCATCAAGCCAACCACGTAGCTGTAGGTGTCAGCTAGGGGGGAGGGGCAAACTCGAGCAAGAACCATACCTGAGGGGGGCAGGCTTTAAAACAAGAAAACAGATATATAACAAACAGATATATTTGGACAAAATCAAATTCATGGAATTATAAATATGCCAAATTTTCAAAATATAATTTCGAAAAACTGTAGCCAGAGGGGGCAAGCTGTTGTCAAAATTTTCATTTGGGGGGGGGGGGCGTGCCCCCTGCAGCTACGTGGCTGCATCAAGCTACGACTCTTTTAGAATCCTTCAGGGAATGAGGTCATTTTAAAACCTAGGCGTTATATTTACATTGAAGCAAAAATCTTGAGTGGTCTAGACGGAAGGACTTTGTTTACTCACTTTGACTCTTGAACGAGTGTTATGTCAATCAAACTTCCCACCCTTCCTCGCAAATTATTCTTTAGCCTATAAATTTTTCGTTTACCTTTAGTCATTATTCGCTAATGATGTTTGATATTCTGAGTGTTGCCCGACAATCGATGCTTTAGTACATTATGCTTTCGCATTTTTTTTACCTTCCATTACCCTGGGTACCAGACTCACTATATTATTTTATATAGTGAGTCTGGTACCCAGGGTAACCTTCCATTTACTTTTTTCAATGATCTGGGCTTTTTCAACTGCTGTTTTTTACCGATGTATTCAACTTGTAATAGGTTAATTATTAAGTTTTTGGGTATAAATTTGAATTCTTGTTAAACATTGATTTACTGCTAAACATTTTCTCAGTGACATTGACAAACATGTAAAAATGTTTTGTTTCGCCAAATCGTCAGTTAGTGCCCTTTTTTGACAGGATCTATTATGAAACTTTTAAAAGATGCTGGAGAGGAAATTGATAAAGGTGTTCACACGAGTAAGTGTTACTTGCTACAGTCGATAATTTGTTGGTTTTTGTCGCTTCTTCCAACTTGATTCGAGCGGATAAAGTTCCATTGATAAAAGTCTTGTTTGGCGAATAATGTTGGAAGACTAATCGTATCTTCGCCAGCATTCCTGTAATTGAAATATCGACAGCATGTCCCTACCTGAGGTTTTCTTGGCTAGTTCATCTAGCTGGGCCATTTTTTATTCTGTTCAGAGAGCTTCTCAGTCAGCATTCGATGTTGATTTTTAGATCATGGTAATTTTAAGGTCTTATCCACTAACTAGGGAATTTAGTAATTTAATTTTCTGTCCTCTTAACAAGAAAATTTTGCTGGTTAAAACGACTAACAAAGATCCACAATTTCCGTTGATTATTGGCCAATAATGGGATTATGATATATTGCATTGACTGGGTGGAATAAATCAGGTTCTTATTAATCGTTCAAATTTGACGCTTCAGCAACGTTCCCCATACTTATCGGCTTGTCATTTTATCATTATTCTTGAATGAAATTTTCCTTCCTAAACTAAACTACCCTCGCATATTTTCTGTGAACCCAATTTCTCTAAGTAATCATATCGTCCCTTAAAATGCCCCTAATTTCACGGGATATCGTTGCATAAGGATTCGTTTGCCTATGAAGTTATATTTGTAGACTAATTTTGATATTTTCATTGAGATTAAATGCTACAATAATTAAAAAATAAAATAAACATCTAATTTATATTTAATTTTCTAAATTAGCCCCCTTTAGAAGATCAAAAGTTTAATAAGCCCCTGGGGTTTATTAGAGCTTTTCCGAATTTTGAAATTCCAGCGTCCTCCTCTCTTAACTCCAGCTGTTTTGTAACTACCCCTTTATAACAATAATTCTTCTAACGTGCTCTCTAATAAATATGTTTTTTGTTAATTTTGTCTACCCAACATCCCACATTTAGCTTTGGATCTGGATATCGCAGAGTTTGTTGCACTGGAATTCGGTTTTCAACCAATTCTGCCTGATATTGATTCTTGGGAAAAACTTCTCTGTAGGTGCGTATAACGTGTCACAAAAAACTGTCTTGATATTCAATGTTATCACAATTATTCGTAATATTTTTGTCTGCTTTCTATCGCCTTCACAGGTATCTTGTTGCCTTAGATTTAGAAATTTTCTCTTAAATGCAAACTATCCTTTTGCCAATCAAAGAATGACAAGTGAATTAAACGACGATGAGCAATAGTAATAGAAAGCTGTATGGAGAATCGTCATGATTGATTTTGGTTTTGCATTTAGCTTTTATGAAGTCTATATTATTAAGTCAACTGCTAGCGCAATTGCCAAAGTTGAAATGTTTCATTTTCAACTCATTTTGTTGCTTTTTGAAATGCAACACCCTTATTTTTCACTTAGAATTAACAGTGAAGGTTTCATTTTGTTTGTAATGTGTTGTGAAGGTAATGGCCTAGTGTTGAAGATTTGATTTTGAAAATTGGATGGAATGATGGTAGTATTAAGACTATTTACAGGACAGATCGGAAGCAAAAAAGGCTTGGCTGATTATTTCTTTTTTAATTGAATTTGCTTGAATTCCAGCTTTTCTATATTTTAGAGAAATACCCACTAGCTCGACTACCCTCCATCCCCGACCCCCTGTTGTCACCATTATGGGCCATGTTGATCATGGAAAGACAACCCTATTGGATAAGCTGCGAAAAACTGCTGTTGCTGAGCATGAAGCTGGTGGTATTACCCAACACATTGGCGCCTTTTCAGGTAACTATCTTTTACTAACTATCAGGTAACAATCGGTAACTATCATGTAACACTCGTTACCATCGACTCAATTCCAGCAATATATCTCTGCCAAACCCTCTAAGAGGTTTACATGGTTGTAGAAAGTAAACAGATGAACATTATTGGTATTTCAAGAAGGGAATTAGGTAGAATGACGGCAGATGTTGTAAAGAAGTTGTTGCAACACGCAAAACATGTTCAGTAACCCTTTTTAACAATATGAATGTGCTAATTTATATGGAAGAACAAGTATAAACATTTATCAAGGGCCATATAAAGTAGTTTCGAGTAATGTGTAATGAAGAATTAGTAATTTGTATTCTATCTTTCTAGTTCCTATTTGCCTTACAATTAATATTTGATTAATTGCAAATTTTCGCGTTATATCTATAAAGTTAAAAAATCAAAAAGGAAAACAGGGAATGATATAATGGATAAGTCTTGCTAATCTCAACATACTTTTTCAGCTTTTCTTGAGAATGTTAGATTGAACTATCCATCGACTTTTTTAAGTGTCACTTAGAGATATTGCTAAATGGTTTTTAGCCCTTCCAAGAACCAATATCAAGAAAAAATTAATCCTGTTTTTTGGGTTTTTCAATTTAATATTTTGTCGTCTTGTTTTGGCAAACTGATTCTACTAAAGACATCTAAAGATAATGTCATCTGGAGATAGATGTTGAGTCATGTATTGCATCGCTGTTGATAAATCTAAAAAGATCAACACATACTTCCAGGTCTTAGTCAAGAAGGGGAATTTCAGAAGAAATCATATTAAAAAACCTTTGACTTTTTTAACCTCATTAGAAAGAAAATATCGAAGTCACAGCCTTTGGGGAAAGGTGAATAAGTTGATAAACGGCTATTGGACGTCTTACGTCAAACCAAGATTAAAGATAATTGTTGATGATTGCTATAAGATTAAATCCATCAAAATCTTAAATGCATTTGCTATGTCAGTGATTTTCACTGAAAACATCTACCACATCCTATTCTTAATTGAAGTTATGATAGTGATTATAATTTCCTTTTACTCTTCAACTAAGATAAGCATGATTTCAAATTGACAATCTGTCTGCTCATAGCTTATCAAGAAGTGTTTCAAAACAGCTTTAAGGGCTGTTTATATTAGCTGTAAAACGTAAGAATCACTGCCAAGTAGGCGTCAACAACACCAAATAAAAATACAATCATCGAGAATATCATTACTTGAAATGGATAAACTTTGTTGGAATGTTAAGACATGTACCACAATTATGACATAAGCGTCAATATAATATATACACACTAGAGCTGGCGACATCTTTAATATGGAAAACAATTTTGATAGTTTGTTTGAACACATGCAAAAGATTATTGTGTAAACATTTCTCTGATGCTTTTAATTTAAATCAGCTGTAATTTTACACTTATCAAGCACTTTGTACCTTTTTTATCTTATTTAAATAAGTTTTCATGTTCTTAATTACCGGTTCTTCGAAAATTGTTTTGTAAGTATCTTCGAAGGTAGAAAACAAAATGTATCACGGGAGAAGGACCACGTGGAAGGGGGTTTAGAGGACACCTACTCAAGTATTTCCATAAGCGAGTAGAAAAAGCTTCCAGAGGGGTTTTTGAATGAAATATAATTTTTTCTAATTTTCACTCAGCCGTATTGAGATACATTAAACATAAGAGTCTAATGGATTAGAACCTACATGCTGAAGTTATGAAATTAGACCCCCATTATATAAGAACTCATCCAGCCTGAAATCTGAAATAGGTTTCTATTTGTAGAGATACCAAATAACAAGACACTAATTGCTTTGTCATTGCCATTGAACTTTCAATTGATGTTATAGACGTTTTAAAAAGCTAGATAAATTCAGTAGTGAATTCTCTGTTCGGTATTTCAATGTTCCCAAGCCAAAGCGTTGTACTGTTCATATTTTACGTGAATTCAAGTCTTTGGTAGAATCCGTCTTGCTCAACGTTCTGTAGACAGCAAGGATTTCCACTAATAGGTATGCAGTCAATGGAAATTTCAAGATATCTTGTCCCAGTAAATAATATGCTCGAAGTTGGAAATGGGACAAAAGAAATTTGTAAACGCTCTGCATCAAGTAAGAAAAATTTAAAGACCCTTGTTTCTTAAAAAATACCCAATATAAAGACCTAGTAGTCAGGCTGACTTGCGTAATTGTATGTTCTTACAAGCGGATGTTTACTGTCATACTGATGTCAAGTTTTGAAATCCTAGAAGGACTCAAATTCTAGTTGAAAGAACTCAAAGCATCTATTATATCAAAAGGCAAGAAGATTGTTCATCCTTCCTTCTTCTAGATATACAGTGTTTTGGGCTTTTTCTTATTTTGAATGAGAAACAAATTTTTCAAGGCTACCATATACGAAATACATCTTGTTCTTCATAATTACCCACGTGTCCGTAAAGTTCTTTTTACTATGTTACAATTTGCAATTAAATTTTCTAGTGAATCTTCCTTCTGGTAAAACAATATCATTTATCGACACTCCCGGACATGCTGCATTCAACGCAATGAGAGGTCGTGGTGCTCGAGTAACGGATATAGTTGTCCTTGTAATTTCTGCTGAAGATGGTGTCAAAGAGCAGACTTTAGAATGCATTAAACACGCTAAAGAAGCTAAAGGTTTGCCTTCCTCTCTTGGCTTGAGTGGAATTGTGTTTGATTTGTTTACTCCTGATCAATTAAACGTTTTTTTCTTAAACAATAATGAATTCATTTACAATCATCGGAAAATTTGAAAGTAATCAACTTCTGTCACCAGTTGACAATTTTCATGGCGTGAATTATCCTAAAACCATTCAGTAAATGCAAAATTTGTCATGATGCAAAAATTTCTATAATTATTGCTTATGGAAAGTATCATTTTGTCATTGTTCGACTACTCTGAGCTTTTGATGTTTCTTTTGGGCGAATGACCATTTTATATCCTCCTCTTTGCACTAGCCCTCTCACTTGAAATTATCATTAAATCTCACAGAAAAATTATCAAAACCTCTTTAAAACTATATGTTGCATTTGTAGTGTAACATTTTGATGATCTAACTTCCATAATTTAAATTAAAATGTATCTTTTTTCAGTTCCCATTATTGTTGCGATAAACAAAGTCGACAAAGGCAGGGCTAACCCGGTACGTTATCTTTTTAAATCTATCTACCTCTTTTTCGTAGTTGCGAGAGAGGCTGTATTGGTGTGGTGAAAATTGTTACATTTTTAATGCCCTTATCATGGTCGTTTGCTATTCAAATTCCAATCGTTCTTGACTCTAAGGAATTCCTATATTACCAACAGAGAGTATTGTTAAGGATGTATTTTGTAAAGCTTTCTTTGCCTAGCGTGCAGACCCTTTATTCTGGGCGCAGGCTATCTTTAAAAGATGTTTTTTAACCTTGGCAAATTCTTGGTTGGTAAAATAATTTCTTCGCGATAATCGAACATGGTGTGAGCCCGAATAAATTAGAAGTATCGTTCGCGTGTACACCAGTGGCGTAGCGTGACTTTTTCAACTGGGTATTCTCTATTAATCAAAAGGGTGGGGCAGGGTGTGGCTCGATGGGGCTTGATGAAAATAGGGGGATAATAGGAAGATTAAAAGGACCTGCAATTGACATTTTATCTAATTTTCTTTTTGGTTCGGTTGGCAATTACTGCACTGTCAGG
This sequence comes from Rhopilema esculentum, assembly GCF_013076305.1. The sequence goes on along the minus strand of NW_027018682.1, from coordinate 10,851,036 downwards.
CCATTACTATGATGAAAACGATGCTTTGCTAAAGAACCCATCGCAAATATACTCTTCGAACTCATTCATTGCATCAAATTACCACTTACCATTTCATCAAAAGTAATTCAAATCAAAACATATCATTGAAAGCCAGTAAAACTTTACTGGTCGAAATATGTCCCAATAGTTGTTGTTGAATCGTCTAACATTTGCACTGATGTAAAGAGGAAGTAACTGTAAACACCTACTCTTAATACCTTAATACAAAAGGGCTTTCGAAAGTTTCAAAATTATTCAGATAGGGCATTACACGAGTTATAAATGATTTTGTGGTATGCAGTATAGACTTTTTCTTCATGGCCTAATCGTGATATTTTCAATACAAGTTAATATTTGAAAGAATCGAAGGTAATGAGATGAGACTGCACAATAATGCAAATAAATGCGCTCGAATAATGCAAACAAAATAGGCCAACAAGATAACTGAATACACCAGGCAACTATAAGGATATTATCCAGGCCTATCTGCATTTACTTAAATTCTATCACATAATACAAACAGAAACATCCCTGATTGGCAAGCAATAACAAATTGGCATTTCAAGAGGGAACAGATCTGAGTCAGTGTAGTATTATGTAGCAGCCTACCTTTCCTTTCCACTTTGATGTTGGTAGATTAAGATTAGGGGTCAAATGAGAGAATAATTATGAAACAGTAATACAGACATTGCAATAGTTTTTTAATTAAGTCATGTTTACTGTTTTCGATGCAGCTCCATCACTCCAACCGCTCCGACGTCCATTAACTGTTTATATCGATCTCATAACGAGACTATTTTGAACCAACTTGAGGCTGTACGCTGCATATTTCTCAGCGTACAGAACCATTGTTTTAGCTGATTAACGGCAAATATTATTCATTGAAAGGAGCATTTTGATTGGTTAAAGTACCGTCTAGGGTATTCACTGCGTATTCATGACCAATCTCCATACAACATGAAGTAGCTCAATCTTCAAAATTAGCTTCAAAGATCTCCCAGCTTCTCTATGCTTCGCAGCGTTATTGTTTCCATGAATTTCGTGATATTTTGTACTTGTACAAAATGTAGAATATTGAAGGTAACGAATTCAACCAGAATCAATAGCCCCAAAACATTTTTTACTTATTACAATTATACGTCGTATTAATATTTTTTCTGAGAAATCTCAGGGTATTCACTGAATACCTTGAATACCCGGACGCTACGCCACTGGTGTACACATTTATTTTTATCGAGAACTGAGTAGATTAGAGAGTGTTTTAAAAAACGTTCATACTTTTTGTCTTTGCAATTCACCGAAGCATTTGATTGTCAAGAATTTAAAGAAGCAAAAATGTTGCTGCTAGAAAGAAACTTCAGTTCTTAGTCATATCAATACACCAATTCGACTTACGACCTCGTTTTCATATTGTTAGTGCTTGTATTTTGGATTTTACGTGAAAATGAAGTTTAAAGAAACTCTACCCCCCTAGTTGCGGTTAAAACCCCTTTGTTTATGAAAACTTCAATTTATTTAAGTAGACTAAATTTCTTGCTCTAAATCTGAATCTGAGGTCAAAAATTTTCTAAAAAAGAATTTTAAGAATTTTTTCAAAATAAGGCCTAAGTTGAATCGGTGTATTCAGAAATGGTTTGAGAATTTGGGACCGCTTTTTAACTCACTAGAGTGCATGAGCGGAAAGTAAATTAAAGCCCTGGCGCACTCCTAGCTCGATTTACACGACACAAAGAAGCTTCAACCCGTTTAACACGAAAAAAAAGGCACTTGGGTTGAAAAGGTTAAAAATGTAGGGTAACGAAGGCTTAAAAATTCGAATTAATAGGGTTTTGGGAAAATTTCTTTCTTGAAGGCATCTCGAGAAGTTCTAAAAAAATTATTTATATTTACTTATCTTTATAGGATATTTTATCGCTTTCTGACTGATCGCCTTCTGAGGTTGATGCTTTTTTCATTGATGTCAAAAACTCACTTCAGTAATTCAAGAGTTAATATATATCTCGGTTAACAGGCTAAGGTGAAGCAAGAACTACTACAATATGGAATTCAGCTCGAAGAATTTGGTGGCGATGTTCCAGCAGTAGAAATATCTGCTTTAAAGGTTTGTATTTTGTATTTTTGTATTGTCATTCCCTTTCCATTATCCACATGAACGATTTCTTTTAAGACTGCCGATCGATATTTAATTTCATTAAAAGCAAAACACAAATCAAAATATGTTTCCTTCCATGTCTTCCATGGCAAAAACTGACAGGAACATAGTGATTTTTCGCATGCAAAACATTTACGAAAAACGTTTTCTTTTTCTTTTCCTATCTACAAAAAAAGCAGAAGACAAAATAGCAAGAATACAAACAAAAGAAAATGAATGGTGCTTCTTGTTTTTCTTTTGTAAGTTTAAAATGACAGGAATAGTAACTTCTGCTATTACTGACCTGTTGTTTACAAGTTCTGTTCCGTTGTTGACTTTCAAATAGCAAAAGATTGCATACACCCGTTTGGTACATGACAAGACAAAACATATAAGGTTTTGGATGTCTGAATGTTGAAAAAAGAAGTTGTTATTCCAGCGCAGAAAGGCTCATTATCTTCAATTCCAGCTCACATTCCCATATGGGCTTTATCCAGTCTAATGGATGTCAAAAGATTCGAACAAGGTCACACTTTGTTTCACACCAATAACGGGGTAAAAAATCACCGGCCAACCACCTACCTCCATTTCGAGCTTGTCTCAGATTGGAACATGAGTTATGTAACCATATAAAACTCTAATTAGTCTCGCTTTCTCGATGGACAAATTAAAAAAATATTCTCTTCACTGTTACAAATACCAGTCACTCTCCATCTTCCTGGGCATTAGTTTCAAAACATTTCCCTGTAGCGAAGACTTGAAACATTGGTCAATAAACCAGTCTTCTTTCGATTATATTTATTGTATTCAAAATGGAAAACTAGAGTTATCGAATATTAATCTCCTATTTCTTTTGCTTTCTCGTTGAATGTAAGAGAAGGAAGATTTTCCTTGCTGCTTCCACGACTTTTGCCACTCTCTCCATCTTCCTAGACATCGGTTATAAAACAATTTACTGTAGTTGATACTCGGAACTTTTGACAATTAACCTTATTTCTTTTAATTATATTTATTGTATTTAGAATGGAAAACTGGAGTTATCGAACAATAAACTCCAATTTCTTTTTCTTTTTCGTTGAATGTAAGAGAAGGAAGATTTTCCTTGCTGCTTTAACGACTTTTGCCACTGTCTCCATCTTCCTAGACATCGGTTACAAGACAATTTACTGTAGTTGATACTCGGAACTTTTGACAATTAACCTTATTTCTTTCTTTTGATTATATTTATTGTATTTAGAATGAAAAACTGGAGTTATCGAACATTAAACTCCAATTTCTTTTGCTTTCTCGTTTAATGTAAGAAAAGGAAGATTTTCCTTGCTGCTTTAACGACTTTTGCCACTGTCTCCATCTTCCTAGACATCGGTTACAAGACAATTTACTGTAGTTGATACTCGGAACTTTTGACAATTAACCTTATTTCTTTCTTTTGATTATATTTATTGTATTTAGAATAAAAAACTGGAGTTATCGAACATTAAACTCCAATTTCTTTTGCTTTCTCGTTTAATGTAAGAAAAGGAAGATTTTCCTTGCTGCTTTAACGACTTTTGCCACTCTCTCCATCTTCCTAGACATCGGTTACAAGACAATTTACTGTAGTTGAAACTTGGAACTTTTGACAATTAACCTTATTTCTTTTGATTATATTTACAGTATTTAGAATGGAAAACTGGAGTTATCGAACATTAAACTCCAATTTCTTTTGCTTTCTCGTTTAATGTAAGAAAAGGAAGATTTTCCTTGCTGCTTTAACGACTTTTGCCACTCTCTCCATCTTCCTAGACATCGGTTACAAGACAATTTACTGTAGTTGATACTTTGAACTTTTGACAATTAACCTTATTTCTTTTGATTATATTTATAGTATTTAGAATGGAAAACTGGAGTTATCGAACATTAAACTCCAATTTCTTTCGTGTTCTCGTTGAATGTAAGAAAAGGAAGATTTTCCTTGCTGCTTTAACGACTTTTGCCACTCTCTCCATCTTCCTAGACATCGGTTACCAGACAATTTACTGTAGTTGATACTTGGAACTTTTGACAATTAACCTTATTTCTTTTGATGATATTTATTGTATTTAGAATGGAAAACTGGAGTTATCGAACATTAAACTCCAATTTCTTTTGCTTTCTCGTTTAATGTAAGAAAAGGAAGATTTTCCTTGCTGCTTTAACGACTTTTGCCACTCTCTCCATCTTCCTAGACATCGGTTACAAGACAATTTACTGTAGTTGATACTTTGAACTTTTGACAATTAACCTTATTTCTTTTGATTATATTTATAGTATTTAGAATGGAAAACTGGAGTTATCGAACATTAAACTCCAATTTCTTTCGTGTTCTCGTTGAATGTAAGAAAAGGAAGATTTTCCTTGCTGCTTTAACGACTTTTGCCACTCTCTCCATCTTCCTAGACATCGGTTACCAGACAATTTACTGTAGTTGATACTTGGAACTTTTGACAATTAGCCTTATTTCTTTTGATGATATTTATTGTATTTAGAATGGAAAACTGGAGTTATCGAACATTGAATTCTAATTTCTTTTGCTTTCTCGTTTAATGTAAGAAAAGGAAGATTTTCCTTGCTGCTTTAACGACTTTTGCCACTGTCTCCATCTTCCTAGACATCGGTTACAAGACAATTTACTGTAGTTGATACTCGGAACTTTTGACAATTAACCTTATTTCTTTCTTTTGATTATATTTATTGTATTTAGAATAAAAAACTGGAGTTATCGAACATTAAACTCCAATTTCTTTCGTGTTCTCGTTGAATGTAAGAAAAGGAAGATTTTCCTTGCTGTTTTAACGACTTTTGCCACTCTATCCATCTTCCTAGACATCGGTTACAAGACAATTTACTGTAGTTGATACTTGGAACTTTTGACAATTAACCTTATTTTTTTTGATGATATTTATTTCATTTAGAATGGAAAACTGTAGTTATCGAACATTAAACTCAAATTTCTTTCGTGTTCTCGTTGAATGTAAGAAAAGGAAGATTTTCCTTGCTGCTTCCACGACTTTTGCCACTCTCTCCATCTTCCTAGACATCGGTTACCAGACAATTTACTGTAGTTGATACTTGGAACTTTTGACAATTAACCTTATTTTTTTTGATTATATTTATTTCATTTAGAATGGAAAACTGTAGTTATCGAACATTAAACTCCAATTTCTTTCGTGTTCTCGTTGAATGTAAGAAAAGGAAGATTTTCCTTGCTGCTTCCACGACTTTTGCCACTCTCTCCATCTTCCTAGACATCGGTTATAAGACAATTTTCTGTAGTTGATACTTGGAACTTTTGACAATAAACCTTTTTCTTTCGATGATATTTTTTTATTTAGAATGAAAAACTGGAGTTATCGAACAGAAAAACTCCAATCTTTTTTACTTGCTGCTGTAATGACGTTTTTTACTCTCCATCTTCCTGAACATTAGATGACAAACAATTTAGTGAAGCGGAGACTTCGACAAGAAACCTTAAATTTTTCTTGCTTTCTCGTTGAATGTACGAGAGGGAAGGTTTTCTTTTCTGCTTTAACGAGTTTTGTCACTCTTCATCTCCATCTTTTGTCATGTTTTTTTTCCATTAAGAATGGAAATAAAGAACTGGAAGTAGTAGCCTTTACTGATTTACGTGTTTTCATTGTTGTTTATTCTCGGCGAACTCCTTGGAGTCCGTCGAGCAGCCTGCTACAGTGGCCTTTTCTTCATTCACACAGTAGAACATTTATCAGTTTTCTTTTCTTCTTTCTTAACTTAAAGTTGTAAAGACATACTATTAATCATTGAGGAAGAGGAGTCATTAATGAAATGTTTTTCTTAAAAGTCAACAGACGATGGAAGCCTGATATCAGTTTTCTTAAAGTAAAATGAGCGTCACCTACGAATTTAATTTTGTTTAAACCAACACTGCCACCCTCCCATGCATCCTCCCAACTTGTTGGGCCATCTTACTGATTATGTGATAAAAAGATGGAAAGCGGTGTTGTCATCTAACTCCAATTTGTGTCCCTGCATTTTTAAATGCTTTCACCATCTCTGTATGTATCAAAGAGAGATAAAAGATGAGTTGTTTTTGGAGTAACAGACCAAATTGCCAAAAAGGAAAGCAGTATGAGTCAATAATATTCGTTTTGTATTGATTAGTGAAATACCATGCTAGTGGTCTTGTTTGTTGAATATTTCTTTTGTGTATTTAATCTTATCATTCCAGTCATGGGCGATCATTGTAAAGGCTTTATGTCGTCTCATGGCAACATTATGCCATGGCTTTAGCAACTTCTACTGACTCTAAATTAGAGAGGTAAACAAACAAACAAACACTCAACTGTTGTCATGAAGTTTATGACAAACTGTCGCCCACCTAGATTTACAATTTTCTCAATTTGTGAAATCTACAAGCGGGCTATCGCCTACCCGATATGTTGGAAAAATAGAGTTTTTAAGGTGAAATTAAGCTCCCAGATCTTCTCCATTTTTATGGCCAGAAATTGATAGAGATGTCATGCCTATTTGAATTTTTTATCACCTTCCTTCGTAAGCTTTATGCAACCAACAGAAATCAAGGACCAGAGCTAGCCAGAGTCACCTTCAGGCCCCCAAACGAAATACTCTGCGCCAGTTAGAATCGGCCCGAGCTACGCAGAATCTGCCCAGGCCCCCCGCTAAACCGAGCTACGCAGAATCTGCCCATGTCTGAATTTTATTTCATATTCATCAGAATGCGTCATCTTTTTTCGCGGAAATTGCAGAGCTAAATTCTGCAAGGTTCTAGCTTTAATTGTCTACTACCCGTAGATGAAAGTTGAAAAGATCGACAGGAAACTGGATTTTGGCAACTGAAGAGACCTCTACTAGATGTGTTTTTCTCAGTTTCCCGTTGAAGCAAAGTTGAATGCTTTTTCACACTGCGAGGCTTTCTATCAGTTCTCTTGTCTCTTTGGAGTTCGGTGCAAAGGGTTGGGTGCACCGAGTAGAGAGACAAACAAAGACTGATAATTGTACATTGTCTTCTGTACATAGATAAAAAGACCATTGGATTAATCCACTGAATGTATTGTTTCACACTTTTTTAAATTGCTAATTTGATGTTCATTGCAAGTTCGAGAATTTCAGCTTTTGAATACATTCAGAATGAATGCTAGTTACCTATTCATCGTCATTAGATGAGCATTCTGTGCTACATAGAACAATTTCGTTGACTTTTATTATAGAAAACACTGATCTCAGAACAATCAGTCATGCCATCTCTTTATTGGTAATGGGATGTTCACTTTAACTTATTCGAAGAATTTCCGTTTTTTAACACATTCACAATGAATCCTCGTATCCAATTGATGGCTAATCAAAAGGGATTCTTCTCTAGTAAGAAAAGTAATTTCAGCCTTTATTTAGAGGCGCCCGATTGCAAGCAAAAACAATGAACGTAGCAACAGGGTTATTTTCTTTTCAAATTTGTTTGTTGTGTTCTAACCTTAAGATTATTAGCGTCAATTTGAAGAGGCATTTCAAGGATCAAATAAACACGGAATCCGGAATACGGAATCAGGAATACGGAATCCGGAATATCCCACTCGCAATGTTAGAAATAAAAAATCAGAACTTTTTATCATTTATCGTTACTTTCAAATTTCAAAGATGCTTAGGTAGAGACAACATTGAAGGGGCACAGAGGCTCAATTTTCATGTCAAAATACTTAAAAGGTAAAGCTCTAGAACCTTATCAACGTCCACTTCCCGTCTTGATACCAGGAGTCAAATGATTATAAAAAATTCTTATTTTGAAATAACTGAACCATGTTCCTGTTTGACTCGATAGGTAATTAGACACTTTAGTTCACATTTTATGAAAACATTTTGGTTATAGGAAACCATGTAAAACTTTTATTTTCACAATAATCTTGGAGGCTGGACGAGCAAAGAATTTTTTCTATACTTCAGCCGTGATTCAAAAAATTTTTTTGATATGTTCTCTTTTTCTATCATTACTTTAAAACTGAAATGTCTCTGGAAGACAGATTTAAGTTTTAAGCTTTTTACGGTTGAATGCAATTTGCAAAAAGCTACTTGCCTTCTTTTCACATAAGGAAGTCCTTGTGCCTTTTTTCAGCATTCATTTAGGCATCGAAATTGAAGATATTGACTTGTGGTTGTTAAATTTTTTGGAAGACCCCTATCTCCAAGAATGTTTTAATGGATTAGGTAAAAGTTCAAACGCCTCCTTTACTGTCCTTTCCGAGTCCAGTACTTTAGTTATCTTAGAGGGCCCTGGTGCTTTTCTGCTTTTAAAGTCTAGATACTCCTTTTACTATAGATAGGCCCAACGAGAGTGGGGAAGAGAGGCAATTGACCCTGGGCCCGTAAGCATAGAGGGATCCACTTGTAATTAAATTGCCTCTAGCCAAATCTTGTCTGTACTGGGAAGGTTTAACAATACTTTATGAACATCAGTAGCAAGCAAATAGAGAAAATTATAGGTATATAAATCCTTATTAAATGCATTTTAAATTTACTGCTTTGGTTGAAATGGACTTAGGACTGGGCCTGCCGCTGGGCCCGATGTGGCCCTCGGTGGCCCTGATTATAAACACTTTGGGTTTGTATCATATTTGGGTCGCTATGTATCATAGAGCTAGTAATCTTTGCTGGTATAGTTGGAAGTGAGGATTCTTAACTACAGTCCAGCTACCCATCTATATTTCTCGTTACCAAAAAAGAATATTTTGCAATTTATGCAATTATGTATAGTTACTAGCATTTATGTATAGGGGGTACCACTTTTTGCAGATCACTTTTCATAGTGATCCTCTATTAAGCAAGGAAAAAATTTCTCAAATTAATCGAAAGCTTTGCGCTTCGTTTTTGGTTTCGGAACGCTTCGCTCGTCCATCTCTCGTTACAAATGTAATAAGTTCAGCGGTCTAAGGACTCATTCCTAGAATCAAAAGGAAAGAACGACAAACTTCTCAGAACAGCAAGATATATATCCACGAAATAAACAGGGGTTCTCATAAAACGAACTGAACTTATTTGTTTTAGTATCTAAATACATAATTGTGCAACATAATGGTATGGTTTCTTACAGAAATGTATATACTTGTTTAAAAAACCTTTTAAAATCGACAGAAATAGCTTTTTCTTATTTCGTAAAATATTTTCTTGCAGGATGTGAATCTCGATTTATTAGAAGAGATGATCATAGCTCAAGCGGAAATATCTGAATTGAGAGCTAAAAGTTCAGGATTTGCGCAAGGTGTTGTTCTCGAAGCACAAACCCATCGACAGAAAGGGTAAGGCTGTCCCTTTATCACCTCAATTCATTTCCACCTCGCATTTCGTACGTGATGGACAGCATGCATATATATTTATGTTACTGACATGAATTCAGCTTTTCTGTGACTCGACTAGTTTAGACCAAGCTTCTTGTACATTGAATCGTTTTCTTCGTGCTACTTCTCTCCGAAGCATACAAAGGGCACTTGCAATTGTAGCCTTGCCAGTGGCCCTACGGTAGGGTACATAGATTAGCCTCGGAAAAGACAATAATTTTCTTAAAACCCCCAGTGAATGATAGTAAAATTAGCCTTGGTTAAGACAAGAATTCTGTCGAAGCCCCCAATGAATTATAGGAAAAATAGCCTTGGTAAAGTCCGGATTTAAAGAAGTTATTGTCTCAATACGTGCGATGGTTGTAGGAGCAGTTTTCTACGAAGGTTTATAGGCAATTTTTGAAAAAAAAGAAATGCATATATAAAGTATAGGTTTCGGGTTTCATCTTTGATGGGCTGAAAGATTTAAATTCTCCATACCTCACCGACTGTAGAAAATAGCGTTTTGTTTTGTTACCGGTAACGTAAGATCACGTGATTAGTTAGCTAGGGAAGAAGGGTTTTGAGAGTTATAAGCGTTTGAGGAGGAAAAATTCTAGTTAAGCTTCAGCCATCGTTTAAAATCGTTATAGTTTGGAAACGGGATCTGCAACATAGGCAGATTACCCAGATTGTGTTTGAGATTGTAGCCTTTCAATCCGTTTAATTGCACGAACATCTTGAACTTAATAATTGGCGAGTCAGAGTGACTTAGGCCAGCATTTTCTCCTCACCGACCAATCAGATTTCAAAAAATTGACAACATGCCTCGCAGCTGATGTAAGGCATATTTTATTCAGATATATCCCGTTAACTTTAATTGTTTTGTTATGCTAAAAATGCTTTCTACACATTTTCTTTGAATGAGACTATAACAATCTCTTCCTGACAATTAGAAACCTTTTTAAATAGCGTATATTCCAGTTGTCTGAAGAGAAGCGATAGTACTTGCCGAGAAGTGAGATCGTCTTTAGAACCAATATAGCAAGCGCCAGAGCGCAAAACTATTTATACGATTATTGTGACTTTATGAGACAATAAGGGCTGCGTTTTCTCACAGCGGAATGTTGCGATTTTTTTCGCCAGGGACACAACTATCAATGCCGCATTTAAAGATCTTAACATTTATTTTTAACTATATTTTTGTATTTTCTAATTATTTAGATGAAATAAAAATACAATGGATTGACAATTTGTATATCTAAATTTTTGGCGTAGGATTGACATACCTCGTCCTTTATGTGGACAGCCAACTTCAAGATTTTTATCTTTGTATCTGCGGAAAACCAAAAATACAAATACCATTACATATGTGGGAAGATATAGCATCTATGCCTATAGGCTAGAAAAACTGAATCGTTTACTGACTTTCCTAAGCCTATCTGCTGTTTTTTCTCAGAATGATAGCATCAGTTTTGGTGCAGAACGGAAAGCTCCTTCGTGGGGACAGTATTGTTGCTGGAAATGCGTTTGCAAAGGTATGAGAAGAGTTTATGGTTTTACTTCATGTTTATGACTATCCAGTAAACTATATACGAAGGTAGGAAGTTTAAGAAATTCATTTTTGCATACACTGTATTATGATCTTATTTTTTAGTGATCTTTCCCCTGTTCTCGCGCAAAATATTGCTACCTAGAGGTCAGTGAGTCATCAGAGCCATTTGTCATGGCCGAGGCATGTTGCATACGCATGATATTCCTACTAGCATTGTGCCGGACAATATGCGTCTAGCTGGTGTGTTAAAATTTCTTCAAGGGAAGTCTCCTTTGTGGAGTATTGTCTGATTGGCTACTGTCTTGGTTACGTCTGGTTGTCAAAGGCGACGATTTCGGTGTTGTTGTGGTTGCCCAGAGAGACAGCTAACCACGCACCTCCAGTGCCTGCCAAAAGTCTTGGTACACTAACGTCAGTTTTCAAGGATAAATTCAGCCATCCCTCTCCCCTCTTTCAACAATGTTAGTTTACTACAAAACGACGTAGGGAATTAGGTAGTACGTTTGTTCCTGCGATTTTTATGATATTTTTCTAAATTATCAACATTGCTTTGGGGGAAGGGGGTAGGGAAGTAGGAGTATCCGGGAAAAGAATTGAAAAATATAAAAACATACCCCTCCCCCCCAACGCATATTGCTGGGTGCTCGAAGTAATTTTCACAATGATTATAGCTGACCATGCAGCCTCCTGATTTAGAAATTGGAATCAGCGTCATATTCTTTCTTAGACATAATCCACCACCTTGCAACTTGTGGTGATCAGGATGAGTTTCAAATGCACCTTTATTGCATTCAAATTTTTGATTCAAACAGGCGTCTTATATCAAGGTCTTATTCTGTGCTTTCCACTTGCAAAAATGTGAATGCAAAGCACATCTCCAAAACTCACAATTGTAAAGGATTTTGTATATGTACTAATTATCAACAAATTGCTGTTTGCATGATTGACATATTGCGAAATAGGTACATGAATACGTGGTTTGAATAGAAGATCGAATAAAAAGGACACAAATCCTCAAAAATTCTGTTGATGCTGCTATCTCCCGGTAATTTGATTGGTTGTCTTGTTAAGAAACACAAAGGCTTGATTACCAATCAGGTGATTAGGGTTCAGTCACTATGAATTATTGTCTTGCCCAGTTGGGCTTACCAAAATTTCTAGTCTGATACGATCTGTTAGAATCGTGTAGTCATAGGAACTAACACAGAAGAGATGTTATCGAAAAGACTTTTTCTTTCTAAGGATATTAAAATTCCTAGAAATTACCTGTCGAAACTGCTAAGGGGTTTAAGGCTTCTAGGAATTCTACAATTACCCTGCCTATATAATCGCAGACCAGATCTACGAGCACAGGGAGCTCCAAACGAACCCCATCATTGAAGAAACCCATTACAATTAATTCTATGACGAAACCCATTACGAAACCCATTAATATCTTCTATTTATTTTAACAACTCCTTGGTCTCCGAAATATATTTCGGTTGAAATATGTAGTCTTATGTTTCATTGTTTGATTTTCCGAGGTACGTCAATTGCTTAGTGACAACGGAAAGCCTCTAACTGAAGCAACTCCTTCCACTCCTGTGCAAATATTAGGATGGAGAAAGCTACCTACGCTAGGTGATCAGTTCATGGCGGTCGAATCTGAGGTTGGTTTCTAAACTTGTGCGATCAGTTGTGCATTTTTTAATTTTGCCCCTTTCTTTATGATGCCAATCGTTCGAGATCCATATAGGCAATTTAGTGGATCAAAAAATGGCCATAGCTGTGTAACAAGGTGATATGCCTTGGGCATAGACACCAGGTTCAGGCGAAATCATAATCGAGAGGCCCAGGGAGGCCCTGTTATAAAAAAACATGAACTCTCTTTTCAAAATAGTTGTTACGAAGTGGTGCAGCGTCAGGCGTTGATAATAATTTGTAGACTTGAAACTTATTACCGTAGCAAATCTAATGAACGATCACTTTTTAGTGCTCGGTCCTAATAGTGCTCGATATGCAGACCAATACACATTTTGGAGTGTAGAAAAGGGCCATTCTGAGATAAGACTTCGAATTTCAGGATGGATGTAATCATTAGCAACTGTTTTGTAGACAATCTGAAACTATATTTAATCGCCAAGATTACTTTTTAGTAGCTACACTTTCCTCTTATCAGTCTATAACGACCCATTGATAAAGCGATAGTAGATTGGATCAAGACAAAATAAGATGAATAAAGCATGATATTTATCTTGGTAGGGTCTCTGTCAATGCCGACTTCCTTGAAACCTTGAAAGTTGGTACCTTGTAAATAATTTGTACCTTTCAAACTTGACGCCAATCATGTTTCAGGATATTGCAAAAAAGATTATCAAGCTTAATGAAATTAAGGAAAGACGGCAAAAGGAAGTTGAATTTCGGTTGCAAGATGAAAATTTGCATACTCTGGGAAAAATCAAGGCGAAGGTGGAATCTGGGAGTCGGAAGATACCAATGAGAGTAAAGCTAAGACGCGAGGCTGCATCTCAAAGCTATTCAAACTCTGAAAATGATAAGCCTATCCTGAGCTTGGTAATTAAAGGTTGGTTGATTTTCATTCATTTTTCATAGAGTTATCCAGTTTAGAAGTAAGATCCATTGCCGATCGCTGATCAAAAGATTTTCACAAATCTCTAATCAAAGAAGGCGTTTTTTCTTCATCTTTGTATTTGCCAAAAATGGATCATAGAATTGGAGTTGCAAAGTCCAGTCAACTCTTTAGAAGTATCTAAATATTCATATCGTAGTAACTGGAGACCGAGCTATCCAAAGACATGAATTATTCAGTGCAAGCTACTTTTAATATGAAGAAGTCTCAGGTACAATTTTGACAAATGTCTGTAGTTAGCGAGATGGAAATTGATGACGTCAGCTCGAAAATGAGAATTTCCAAAGATTTGTGTCATATACCCAAGTCACTTTTATCGCTTTTTTGTAGCCAAGCTTTTACCGAACATAATCATTTTCTACATGTATTTTGTTTTTAAATACAGTAAATGACAAAAGGATTTGCAGTCTTTCCTCCTCTCTTTTGCCTCGAGGGGTGTATCACTCTTCTCAAACAGCGTACAAGATTTTTTAAACGATAGGATTTTTAGGGATTTTAGGCTGATTTTCTCCAAAGAAAGGATTTTTGCCAAAGGCATACGAGATTTTCTCGGAGTGACATGCCCCTCGTATTACTCACAATCATCCATGTTATTTACTGGCGCGAAAAATCATAGCGAGTGCTTTTTGATCGTGTGAGCAATTCATAATCAGATAAAATGACGAAATCTCAAAGGAACATCGGGTCTTTTAGAAACATTCAAGTGATTGAAAATTGATTCAATTTTTTAATTGGGACGTTATTAAAAAACATAGACTGTAAGAAAACCTTGAAATTTATCTAATTATATATAGCCGTTTACGTACGTTCAACATTGAATGAAATAAATTCAATGAATAATTTAAGTCTGCTAACAATTAACTGTCATTGTAATTTGGTTTTATAAAGCTATGAAAAGACAGCAAGTGAAAACATAAAAGTTGTGTGGTAAACTTACATGACGGAAAAAATATGTAACCTAAAATAATATGTAACCTAAGCATCTGCGAGCGTCATGCTGTTTATAATTTGAGAAATAATTATGAATTTATGGTACCAAGGGTAAGAACAACCATTTATGGAACCGAAACTATCAAATATAGAGGGCAGCGCCTTTGGCTCTGTTTACCTCAGCACATAAGGAATGCTCTCAATGAGTTTAAGAAAGAAATTAAAAGCTGGAATGGCACCGACTGTACATGCAAAATATGTAGGACGTTTGTGCCACAGCTTGGTTTTTTGTAATTCTCTCATTTTAAATAGCTTGGCTTTTTATAGTACTACCCTCTAAATTCTGTTTTTAATAGATTATTATGTACATAAATTTTATGTATTTAATCTCGTATGTATTTATTTGATGTAGTAGTTTTAACAGTTGGCTTGGATTAGTTCATTTCACTGTAAATAGCTATGTAGCGCGAACTTTAAATAAATTGATTATTATTATTATTATTTTATTATTATTATAAAGCGTCGATATTGATAAATTTGATGACAATATATGCATTTCATTGACAAGAAACATGTTGATGTTGACCCGACCGTATTTAAAATTTAGCCTGAATATCAATTTTAAGAGCCTTTTAAGAGCCACCTAATGCAACCACGTCTGCAGTCACGTTCCCTCCCCCAGTTCTCAGCAGGATCGATTTTCTATTTCATCTAAATCCGATGAAAAAAGTTGAGCAAGGATAATATTATGTCAAAGTATTCTTCGTGATGTGATTTTTTAAAACTGCCTTTATGTAACCAAATGTTATTCGTGGGCATTCTTTAGTTTTGTCTTGAAATTTATTGTAAATGGGCCATAATAGATTACCCAGCTTACTTGAAGGGGGAACTCTACTACCTGCCCCCTTCACTTTTGGTCCAGCTCCAGCCAATATGTTTTTTAAAAGTTGAAATTTTTCCAAAAAACAGTCACGAATGATGTACTTTGGGTTTTAAAGACTTATTGCTAACAATGAGCCTTTGCGAGCGTGGTGACGATCCAAACAATGGAAGTAAACTTCTACGGATTAACCAAAATTGTTTTCAGACTGGCTAAAAATGCATTATGGGATGCTTGCGTAGCGCAATGGCTCATTGTTAGCAATGAGTCTTGAACTCGGATCATTTTGTTTTCCAAGAACTTCTTTGTTTTCAGTCTAAAACTGCTGGTATTTTTTCGTTGCTGGTTTTTGTTGTCTTCATTCCTGCTAACGATGTTAAACTTATTGAAAAAGTCCGACAATATTATTTTTTGTTTATTTCTAAATGCCTGGCAATATTGTTATATGTTTATTTGTGAAAGCCTGGCAATATTGTTTTGTGTTCGGAAGGGCTCCCAGCGGTACAGGACTGGGGTGGGTGGGGGCGTGCCCCAACTTTTTGCACAGCGAAAAAGGTTTTAATGCAATCTTTAATTCCCTCCCTCCATTTTCCAACTTGCGTCAGTCAGAGTTTGCAGATTTCTTTGCAAGTTTGTTATATTTCGTGAATGGGAAATGCTTGTTTAGAATTGGGTGAGTCATCTTGTTTTGATGCGGAACTCTGCTTGATTTAGAGCGAGGTTATGCGCATTCCAGTGATGTGGGCATATTCAATACACCACAAAGGCAATTTTTTAAACTTATTTGCAAAGGGCGCTGGACAATAAGCATTAAAGCATTTGTGGTATATGGCCTTTGCAAAAGAGCCCTTGAGACCATGTCGCTTACGTCATGAACGGTGAAGGAGGAAAATTTATGCTTTTCACGAGGACAAATATCAATCCTGCTAAAAAAATTTATCATCGGATGTACCCTCATTTATAGTTGGATGAACTTTTTTGGTTTTGCCCGTTCTTCTGTAGATGTCTATTAGCATCTTGTTTATACCTGCTTTTCCAATGTATTAAACTTCTTCTTAAGTACGTATTCGACTTTTTATGTATTCGCTATGTATTACGTATTCGACGTATTCGCTATAAATTTTAATCATTATTGTTATTGTTATTATTATTATTATTATTATTATTATTATTATTATTATTATTATTATTACTATTATTATTATTATTATTATTATGCTGATGTACACAGTTCTGATGTTATAACTGGCTTGTTCTTGATGTTTCTTGAAATCGGATCAATACCCATGATCTTAGATCTCGAGAACTTTTCTCAACACTCTTGCAGTTCCTAAAAGTACAGATTTTTGCATTAGTTTCATCTGCGTCTTGACTCCAATTTCCTTGATGTAGTTGCTCAAATTTCGTGTTACTGTTCCAAGTGCTCCCAAGACAATAGGAATAACTTTTGCTTTCACTTTCCATAATCTTTCTACTTCTCTCTTTAATTCGTCATACTTTTCGATTTTCTCCATCTCTTTTTCAGCTATTCTCACATCTCCCGGGACTGCAACATCAATGATGTAACACTTCCTTTCTTTCTTATTGACAACCACTATGTCAGGTCTCCTTGCCTGGATTACATTGTCTGTTTGAATATTGACATCCCAGAGAATCTTTACATTTGTTGTTCTACCACTATCTGGTTGATGTTCGTACCATTTATTTCCACAATCTATGTCATATAGGCGACAGACATCCCAATGGAGGGCTTTCGCTACACAGTCATGTCTACGTTTATACTCTCTCTGTGCCAGTTTTGGGCATTCACTGACAATGTGGCTTACTGTTTCCTCTTTCTGATTACACATTCTACATTTCGAGTCCCTCTGCGTCTTATCGATGTTTGCTTTAATTGCATTTGTTCGCAATGACTGGGTCCGAGGAATTTTCCAAGGAGACAGTTTATCACCATTAATGTTTGTGATTGCTATGATACCACTAACGTTAGTACTGCGTAAAATGAAAACGTCCTATAAATTCAGTTCAAATGGAGAGCAGATAAATCATTTAATGTTCATGGATGACATCAAACTTTATGCGAAGAATGAAAGTGGACTAGATGCATTGATACAGTCTGTCAGAGTTGTTAGTAATGATATAGGTATGGAATTTGGAGTAGAAAAATGTGGAGTGTTGGGTATGAAGCGAGGGAAAGTAGTCGAGTCTAATGGCATTGACTTACCAAATAAGGAAACCATTAGGTCTATACACGAGGAAAATGGTTATAAATACCTTGGAGTTATGGAAGCTGATCAAGTATTAGATGAAAAGATGAAAGAAAGTCTAAAGAAAGAATATAAGAGAAGAGTGAAAAAGATACTGAAATCTAAGCTTAATAGAGGCAATATGATAACTGCCATAAAGACTTGAGCTGTTTCAATGATGAGATACACGGCACCTTTCGTTGACTGGAGAAAGGATGAGCTGAAAGAAATAGATCGGGATACTCGTAAAATGATGAATATGTACAGATCACTGCATCCCAGAGATAGTGTAGCAAGACTCTACTTACCCCGTAAAGAAGGAGGACGAGGACTTGTAGAAATTGAGGATTGTGTTCAGCTCGCAATTTTGGGGCTTGAAAACTATGTTCAGGATAGCAAAGAGAGGATATTGTCATCAGTGAGATGCGAGGCAGGAGAAAGAGTGTCAGAGAAAGATTTCAAGAAGCGAAGAAGAGAAGAGAGGCGATCACAGCTAGAAGAAAAGGCGTTGCATGGACAGTTTTTCAGGCAGACAAGAGAAATAAATGACCCAGAGTCATGGGGATGTTCGGGGATGTAGTTGCTCAAATTTTACTGCGACCAATGATTTAATTTCCTCCTTCAAGTCCTGCAGCCATTCTGCGTTTTCATTGTGCCGTGTTGGTTTGCTCCATATATACTTCCAAAATTCCATAGTTTCTTCCTTTTCAGGTCGTACTTCATTTCTCTCTCCGCCATTCAATTCATCATAGAACCGACTTTGGTTTTCCCGAAACAGTCCATTCTGTCTAAATTGATCTATTCTAGCTTGATATCTTGTAATTTTTCCTGATTTAGCTGTAATCCTTTGTTTTAGTTCTTCACTTACTGTTATGAGACCTTTTTCTTTTAACCAATACTTTCTCTGTAGCTGTTCTTGAAATCTTGTCTTAATTGTCTTCCCTTTTCTTAACTCTTCAACTCGGCTTAGATCTTTCCTCAAGTATTTTACTTGCTTCTGCAACCTTCTTTTCCACATAGGTTCTCCTTGCCTCTTCTTTCTAGTGATCTTTACACCTAATCTCTCAGTTGTAACAACTGATGCTGCATATAACAAATCATTGGTCGCAGTGATATTTTCGCTTCTTATTTTACCCAGCAAGTTATTCATCTTTTCAACTTCTATTTTGACAGAACTTTTATTTAGACCTCTCAGAGCAGGTAGCTTTGTCCTTTCAGGTTGGTGTAGTACTTCAAAAAGCCTCTCAGCAATCGCTACTTCCTCGTCTGAAAATTCCTCATCGTCAAAATTTCTAGCATCATTTTCAGCTGCTCCTGTCTCATTATTCTGCTGTACATTATCATCATATTCTATTTGTATTTCTTCGCGTCTGTTGTTAGCATCGCTTTCCACACTTTCACCCTGGCTTTCATCGTCACCTCTGTTGCCTTCAATTGTTTTCTGTCTCTTGATCTCCTCCATCTCTAACTCTGTTATCCAACCCTTCAGTCTTATTTGCCTAACTTGGTCTAGCAGTCTTTGCTCTGATACCTGAGCAAGATTTCTACTTCTCCAGATATTTACCATACGTTTCCGGTAACCCCTCTTATTTGGCTCGCTCGCGACATAGCACTCCATCACTGTTCTGTTATCTTCTCTTGTCCACTGATTTCTAGTTCTACTCCCCACAGTTGATTCCGCAGTAGCATGATATCGACCGAGGCTGGCCTGCGTAGCACCACCACCCCTGCCGGACGCGACAGCTTCACCTGTGGATCCACTCCCGTTGACGTCGTTCTCTATGTTATTTTCAGAATTAATCATCATTTTCTTTTGAAGATGAGGTTGTGGTTTTGCATCACCAACAAAGCAGTATTTTTATCGTGACACCATCACTAGGGGGGTCACCGACCAGGGCTGAAGAGTCCCCCCTACCCATGAGACAGACTAGCCCCCGCCGGACGCCAACCCGGTATTTCACGGCCTCGGGGAGAGCTAACAGGTAATATACCTTGCTCAAGGGTGACCTGGAGGTAGTAGTGGCAAAGGGTAACCTCATTCTCCCACGTCAAAACTCCACTACCGGATGTAGTTTTTTGTCATACCCAGGACATTATTATTATTATTATTATTATTATTGTTATTATTATTATTATTATTATTATTATTATTATCATTATGGCTAAATAAGTGATTCACAGACACCTGGATGTTAATTGGTCCGGATAATATAGGAGGGAGCAGTCAGCAACAAGCTGACAAAGGTCCCACTCTGTTATCTCAAGTTAATTACATAGACAATGTCTGTAGCAGTGTTGCAAATTACCTGGTAATAGGAGATTTGTGATTTGTAATTGTAGCTTAAGTTGAATTGAAAATGAAATGTTTCCATTATTATTATTTTTATAAATAAGGCTTGTAGGCGAAAATAGTCCATCGTTCCAGTTTCAGTCGCGTATGATTTTTGTTATGCGCCATTATTCTTGAAGATAAAAACAGACTAGGTATCAAACCTAATTCTGATAATAATATAAAATTTTGGCATCTGGCTAGTATAAAACGTTTTACCAAATCGCTATCGCCAGTTGTATTATTCAATTTTTTATGTTTATATATTTTGTGATGCTCATAAATTTTTAGGTAATACAACTAATGCTCATACGTCTTTTTAGCTGACTATGGAGGGTCATTGGAGGCAATTTTGGATATATTGAAAGCATTCAAATCAGAAATGATTGATCTGGAAGTCGTGAGTTCTGGTTTTGGACAGATTACCGAAGGAGACATAAACCTAGCTGATGCTGTCAAAGGTAAGAAAGTGTCATTCACTGTGATGGAGTTAGGCAACATTGCAGGGGTCGACGTGTAATGAAGAGTAAGGTTACAATACGTTTAATCACAATCTTTGCTTACAAAGCAAAGGAAAGATTTGAACGCTGAGAGACATTAGCCTTCTTCATACCGCGTGATCTGGGAGCTAGTCTACCTGCTTGCAAGATGGCAGGTAGAAAATGAAAATCAACAGAACATCTGGAACAGTTATTTGAGCGATTTAAAGCAACTTAATTGACATTGTTCAGGGTTTATCCTTATTTTGTATTTTAGTTAATATTGATAAAACTTCATCTTTGAACCATCAGCATTACGAATTAAACAGTTTTTAAGGCATAGAGTCGAACAACAGACCTATCGTTTACTGCTAGACCAAGCCGCGAACGGCGAATTTTTACTTCTTTTCGTGGTTTTGTGCTAAAAGGAAACTGGATTGTAATCAAAGTATGAAGAATTGTGATTTTCCCTGCTGTTTATTCTTGATGCATGAAAATTTGATGTTCATAGGAAACCCGTGACCATTCTTGTTTTTAAAGAGATAAACTATAATTCTGTTTGCCGATTATTCCGACAGTGTGCCCACCATCTTGAAATTATTATCCTTAGAAAAAGTGGAAGGACGAGAAAAGAAATTTTGTCCCTCTTTGCTTTTCTATTTTATTTGGTCCTTTCCTCTTTTAGTTTTTCAAAACTCCTGAAATTTCTCTAATACTTGTGTTACCAGCTAGCTTTGTAACTGTTTTGAGGAGGTCTTTCTTGCTTCTCATGGAGTGTCATTTCCACTGAAGATTGTAATCTATATGCAACTAGAAATACCCCTCTTTTGTTTGTACCATAAGTGTTCAATTGCTCATCAAGTATTTTTTGTTAGGTATAGTTTATGGATTCAACGTTACTGCCAGTAAAGAGGTAGAGCAGCTTTCTAATCGAGTTGGCATTCCTATCAAGAAGCACAATGTTATTTATAAGCTTGTTGACGACATAAAGGTAAGCTATATCTAGGCCCCTTGTTGTAGAAATCATTCGGTTTGCTTAACATGAATATCTTTCTTGCCAAACTTTCTACTCTTCGGATCGGATCAGATCGATAAAGTCACAGAAATGACTTTTTAGAATTTTCAAATTTGAACCTGAGCATCATGAAATATCTCTCAGATGTGCAAAATCAGTAGAATTTAATGCAAATTGGCTGAGATGCGGCCAAATGGGTACAGACTATTTCCTAATGGCATTACAGTAATTTAGTCTTTGCTTTAAACTTTTCGAACCAAACCAAAATAGCAGTTATCCATTGGCAAACTTCAAACCTTTAAATGGCCGTATCTAACCAACGTTTTAACACGTTTACTGAATTTGCACTGTTTGTAATCAACAATAATACGTTTTCTCAAAAAAAAATTTGTTTAACAAGTAGCCTAATTCTTTTTTGTTCTTTGTCACAATCTTTTTGTTTTAGTGTTTCTCGTTAAGAATTATATGTACTGTTATGTTTTCTTTAGGAAGAAATTTCTTCGAAGCTTCCAGAACAAACGGTAGAGCACATATTAGGCGAGGCAAACGTATTACAAGTGTTTGTTTTGACTGGCCAGAAGAAGGCTGCAGTTGCAGGTTGCCGTGTTAAAAAAGGAAGTTTGACTGTGGAAAAAGATGTCGTATGGAGGGTTATTCGTGATGAAGTGGTCTTGCATGAAGGTAAAATAAAATCAGGAAATATTACTTCGTTTTTGTTCTTCTCCATCCACTTTCTCTTTTTTAATGTAAATTGTCTTTTTTAATGAAGGAATGTTCAACTTCGTGATTTCGAGATAAAAATTATCTTGGTGATATTAATGGCCAACTCGAAATTAGGCCCAAAGAGGTGAGCATTCGTGGTAAAGGTGTTTGAATAGTGGCAAAGCCCAATTTATATTTGAAAAAGAGAATTGGGTCATCGATGACAGAAATATACTATCACAGTTTGCCAAACAGTGACGAAACGAGGAGTAGATATAGATAAATAGCCTTTTGAAGAAAGACAAATGAAGGACTGTTTCAAGGTTGATATTTCCATTCATAGCCAGAATATCCGTAATTAGCTAGTAAGGTGGTTTGAACTTTTGTTTAGGCCCATCGTTTGTTTTGTAAATGAATCAGAACTGCAGTGCATCAGCATCTGATTTACTTCAAAAATAAATCAAAACTGGACGGTGCGAAGTTATATGTAGCAATTTTTGCAAAGGTGAACGAGAGTCTGTCTGTTTTTCTAACTACGCTAATGCCCTTGCATTTCCCGATAAATTTATTTCTCACCCGAGCAAACGAAACTTTTCGCAAGCTCAAATGAAGCAAAATCTTCATTTTCTTGGATTGTCTGTTACATTTTTGTCTGTTATGTCCCATTCTTTTTGGGATTTTGCTTTTGTTAAAGAATATTTTGTTAAGACTATCACTATTGTTCTTGATTTCTAGGTCCTCTTGTATCCTTGAAGTACGGGAAGCAAGATATAGCACTGGCAAAGAAAGAAACTGAATGCGGTGTTGTACTGCGAAATTTCACTGACTTTGAAGCTGATGATAAAATTCAATGTATAAAGATAAGTTACGTTAAGCAGCAACTTGATTTTAATAATTTGCAGGATTAGTTATAGTAATTTGGAAGATAATTTTCGTTCAAGGCCTCTTCGTCTGATCATAGTCTGATGCTTGTTTTGTCATTTTACCAGTAAGTGCAATTTCGATAAAATAGCACAACCATTCCTTCACCAATACTGTGCCAAATAGCCCTGGAGAAAGTCGACAAGATTAAACGTGAAACAGATGGCCTACTTTTTGCCCAGTGTCCAGCTAAAGCAAGCAACTCTGCGGGCGTTTTCAGAAACATGTGATTTTTCATGTCATCGTCCCAGCCATTAGAGTCGTTCTGTTTATCTACCCTGCTGCGGAGTTAGCTTTTCAAGTTAGCAGTTTTGCATCGCAAGAATACTGACCAATCGCAAACCGTTATTTTGATGTCACTTGACATGTTGGGTATACGCAGTCCTTTTATATGGACACATTACCTTTAAAGAGTCACTGCTAACAATGAGCCATTGCGCTACGTAAGCATCCCATAATGCATTTTCAGACTGTCTAAAATCAATTACTGCCATTGTTTGGACCATCGCCACGCTCGCAAAGGCCCATTGTTAGCAATGAGTCTTTAAGGCAGTAGACAAATCCTAAAGTGGCTTAAGCCAACCACCAATCAACAGCAAGCCAAATAAAAGATCGTTGTCATCATAAAAGTCAATTTTTTAGTTATAAAATATGTTTATCGTTGACATTTGACATCCGCTACTTGATATTCGACATTTGAGTGGTTCTTTTTTCAATTATGTGAGCAACAATTCACAGCAGATTAACAGCACCAGCAACAATAGACATGGTACTGTAAAAATCAATAATGTACAATCAGAGTAACAAATCAAATTATGGAGTTTCGATTCAGTTTACAGAAGAATTTGTAATTTTTCCTAAATGTTTTTCTTGCAAATTTGGCAACATTTACTGCTAAGTTGTCGTGTTTACTTTTTCTCATCTAAGAATCAAATTTATTATTAGATGGATATGGGGTAAAATAATCAGGCGGATGCTGTTTATTGAATCTTTCATTCAAGTGGGGTTGCATTATTGCATGATGCTCATTTCCAGTTTCACGATACTCATAAGAAATCAATAGAGGTGGTACTCGCTAAAAGTTCAGATAACCTAAAAACGTACATGAGATAAGATGAAATAGATCGCAACAAGGAGCTCTTTTCATTATTTTAATATATCAATTAAACAGAAAATAGGTGCCTAATTATTAATCATTTAGGCCCAATCTTTAAAAATTTTTTTCGAGCAGTTTCATATTAAAACATAATTGTGACAAAAAGCATAGAACTTGCGCAAGCGCATTCAACGGAACAAAGCATTCAACGGGCCTAATCTCCAACGGGCTTAATCCCCAATCTCCAATGAGAAAAAGTATTGCGAAATTTCGCTGCAAAATACTTCACGCGACAAATGCCTTTGAATGCTTTTGTTGACCTCACGACATTGGAATGTAAAGTTTCGAAGCGTGACAAAGAAATACGGAATATGATTGGCTGTTGAAGGATTTCGCCAGCGAAAAGCGAAAAAAGTTAAACTCATTTTAACTTTTTTTCGCAGAGAAATTCTTCGCGAGAAATCCCAGCAAAAGATCACTGCGCTTGCCTAAGACGTATTTCGCGCGAACTTTTTCGCATCTCGCTGATTTTTTTCTCACTGGAGATTGGGTTTTACGCCGGAGCTTGTTGAAGCTCAGTACTCGTTGAGAGTGATCAGAACTATGATTTCTTAATTGTTTGGTCATCTCGGGGCTCAGAATCGTTTAGACGGTTTCTTATGAAGTAATGAGGGCACAATCTAAACACATAACAACTTTTCAACTAGAAATGCAACATAGGCCCTGTCAGTAGAGGCGCCGACAAGCGATGGTGGCCGGCGAGTCCTCTTCCCCTCGTTCCTCTAAACGGTTGACTTATAATTAATTTATTCGAAAGAAATCAAAGAATAGAATACCCCAGCATAAAAAATCTTTGTTTGAAATACTAGAAATGCTAACTCCATGGATACTATTCTAGTCAGCTGAAATCTATTATATTGATTTCAAAAGACTTGGTACGCTTGTGATTTTGCGGTAATGTTCTCGAGAACCATAATTGAGCAGTTGCATTGCGTTACTGGCACATCACAAAATTGGAAACATGAACATTGTGATATGATTATTCTGTATCAGTTTTGTCCTTATTCTACGTAGCTTCGTCAATGCAAAGCAAAGGAAGGTATTACAAAGTAAGTTCTTTATCGAAAAGTTTGATTACTGATCTTCAGATATAACGCTCAATCTAAGGCTCAATCTTTTCTTGTACTGCTTCTACTGATAGAAAAGGACAAGAAATATAATATTCTAGCGCCTAGAATAGAAGCGCTTTTATGTTCTTTTTCTAAATTTTGCTTTCAATTTGTAGGTTTTACTCTTCTTGATTACTGAGTAAAGCAGTTGTTAAATATTCATTCTCGAAATCCGTTTTTCCTAACGCATAACTGCAAGAATGTGGCACCCACTGAATGCCCCACCTAAGTTCGTAACTTCCATTCTGACGGGAGTGATTGTAATGACTAGTTGATAACTTGGAATCCAATGAAAGATATAATTCAGCGCTTCGACTTTTCGATTTTTGAAATAAGAATTCTAGAGTTTTTGATAGGCGTCAAAGATCTGCGTTTTTTCTTGACTACGGTAACTAGATTTGTTCACTAAACTAGTCGACCTGAGCAGCAAAACCTCAAAAAAGTGTGCAAGTTTAAGCTATCAAAAGTAGCATTAGGGCATCATTAAATACTCTTTAACAGCTTCAGGAAAATTTATTTTCGCTCCTGTTTGTTCATCCCATTTGGCATTTGTCTATTATACTGACCCTGCGCAAATCAAACCTTGACGTTCAAATGATTGGCTTTAGAATAATATGGCAATGTTGATGATTTTTTTTTTTAATCCTAGTATGTAACGGCTACCCAGTATTGGTAAACTTAATAGACAACACTTAGATCCTTTCATCCTTATTGGTACATAACGAATCGTTTCTCCGTTCTACACATAATGCAAGCCATTTCTTCCTGGCTTCTAAGAATCCATAATGATGTTTGCAATGCTTTCTTGAAGTCTGTAATTTTGGATGATATTTTATACATGATATGCGAATAGATTTAGCTTTGGAACGGACAGCTCACCGTCATCCAATACTGAATGTTGCATCTCAGGATTCCTTCGAGAATGCATCAGCTGAGTTGGCATTTGGATCTGGTGTCCAAGCAATATATTTGTTAAGCCAATAATTCAGTGTAGGCGCGAAATGGTCTATCTCATGTTGGAGTTTAAAACATCGCTCAAATTTCTTGAGACTTGTTGGATTCGTTTTTTATTCCGTATTTCTATTAAATTACACTGGACATAGGATTAGCCGTTTAATTGCAATTTTCAGGAAAGTTTATTGCAGTCAAGTTGCAGACTTGGAACCCCTCCCCATGTCATTGATTTATGCAAATATGTCGGTATGGCTTACTCAGAGGTGGAAAATTTTTTTTTCTTTCTGGGAACCTAAGAATCTGGCTCAAAACTTTCTGCAAGATTTATGGGGTAGACAAATAAACTTTCTGTTTGTGCCTATATCTCTATACTTAGTTGGTGTATCATCTGCTTATTTGACTTAACATATGTCACAAGATTTTTATATTTTCTTTTCTTATATTTACTTACAAAAATTTTCTGTGAAACTTTCTGCTAACATTTTCATCTAGAAAAATTTCTGGGAACTACGTTCCCAGGTTCCGATACTTTTTCCACCTCTGGGCTTACTATTACTAACTACGCATAGAGAGAAAAGCAAAATAAACTTTTCTTGAACGAACGGCCCAAAAACTTAAGCACTGGCCAGAGCAGTTGTTAGTTATTATGCTCAATGGGTTCTCAGGTACAATTTGACGACAACATGGGTAAGCCATCCTTTCTTTGGCGACAGGTCGGACAATTTGGCGCAAGGAAAGAAGTTATGGTTATGCAACGGGAAGCTGTTCATAATCCGCTGTTTGAAATGCCGAGCATGACTTCGATCAAAAAACGAAATATCCCTAGAAATGCTAGCTCCATGGTTACAATACTACCCCGCAAAAGTCTTTCATATTTCTTTCAATTGCTGTTAGAAGCTTGGGATTTTCAAATATGTTCTAGAATCAAAATTGAAAGCAATGCCAGTAGGAGCCTCATAACAAGTTACGCTCTGATAGTTTTCTTTGATGCCTTTGCAATGCTGAATTTCATTGAGCAGTTGCATCCAACCAAATCGCGAACACTGTGACATGAACAATATATATATCAGTATTTGACCATTCTTCGTTATCACGTCAAATATTGGTGACTCAAAGTCTTCAGGATCAAACAGTAGGCTCCTAAAGCCTGGTTCCCACTGGGCGTACCCTGGGAACCAGAGCCACATAAATTCGAGACTATCGCTTTTCTGCTTCTATCTGCTACTTCCTAGCTTTACTTTCCTTGGTTCTCCTTCGCAACAGAAAGTAAAGTCTGCACGCAGGCTACTAATTCCGTCCTCGAATTT
Organism: Rhopilema esculentum; assembly: GCF_013076305.1. The sequence goes on along the minus strand of NW_027018682.1, from coordinate 10,823,353 downwards.
ATCTGGCTTCACGCTAGCGACGGGGCTTCACTATTTGAATGTTCATCGTAACTTTCGATAATTGTCTAGATAGTTCACAAAAAAATTTTCAAGGCTTTGCATCTGTAAAAAGATTAATTATGGAGCTATAGTCAAGTTTTTCGGCAATTTCATTTTCCATGGACATTGAAACCAGTGAGCTAAGCCTGTTTTGGTCAATGGTAAAGCGAAGATAATATTTTATGAATTTGAGCTTCCTGGACGATATTTCGCCTGATGCAACACTAGAAGGCAAAGTCAGAAATAAACTTAATGCAATGAAAAGATTGGGAAATAAGCGTTTCAAATTCAAATGCTTTAGCTTCTTCACAGATAAAGCTGAACTGAAGGATTTTTTAACTTTGAATTTTAGGGCATCTTCTTTGGCTCTACTAACCGCCAAGAGCCCTAATAACCAGTAAATTCAGTTGTTTAATCAATTCTTCATACTACAGTCCTACTATTATTTCTAGTCACTTGCAGTCTTGGATGCATAAGATAGCAAGAAAAAATGTTAAAATAAAGTTCATGCAAAGCTAAAACTAAGCAAAATCCACTCTTTCGGTGTTCTCAAGAAGAAATCGTTATAAAAACTAGAGATTGACTACATGTTTCTGAAGAGTATATATTTTAGGTGTCTTTTCAAGGGGTACTCATCGAGTGTGAAAAGGAAGCTGTAGTGGGCCAAATTCTCTTTACGGTTGCCTTCACGTGGCTTTTCATAATTTTTCCTTATAGTTTGATCTAATATAGTTACTTCGTCTTGCATCAAAAACATAATATCTATCAATTTTTAGCATTGTTTATTGGCGCCATATTGAATTAAAAAGTATGGTCAGAAACAATTTTTTTTGACATTATGAGATATCGGTTACTTGATTCTCTCAAGTATACACCAATTCGACTTACGGCCTCGTTTAGGAAATTTCTCCGAACTTCCTTATGTACGACCTTTTTATGCTCAGATTTGGCTTTATCATCATCATTGGCTGGATACAATTTTTTTAGATTATTTGTGCTTGTATTGTGGATTTAATGCAGAAATGAGGCTGTAAGTTGAATTGGTGTGTTACGTGTTTCGTCTAATTTGTTTAAGATAAGAATAACTTCGCGAGAAACATGTCTAGCCTCAGGTTAAAAAAATTAAAAAATGAACAATATCTGTTTAGAGATTTGAAGATTTAGAGGAAAGATTTTATCAGCAAATTATTCCTGCAACTTAAATGGTTCACAAAACTGTTGTTTAGTGGTCATAGAAAAATTCATAGTATAAAGATGTGGAACAATTAATGTAGATAAAAACATTTTTATGATGCCATTTGATGTTCTCGTCTATTTTGTTGAGATAATATAACTATTTGCCAAAACTATTTGCGGTATATTCTATGCTATTGGCATTTTTACCAACCGTTCAGTTATTTTGTTATTTCATATTTCATACTGGGAACCATAGTTATTTCATATTTCAAAACCAAAAAATCTAAATAGTTATATTTTCTCTCCGAAAGCTTTGATTATTTCATATTTCAATTTCCCTTTATAGGACCTCTTAACTTCATTGCGGCATTTGGTTGACCTAGGACCCTAAAGTACTAAAATAAAAAAGGCCCTTGACACCATAATGATGTGGGTAGAGCGGAAGAACGCCGTAGTTGGCACAAAAGCGCATTTGACAGTTGATATGTCCTCTTGGTGCGATGATGACAGTCAACTGCGATCAACTATTGTCTTATCGTGGTGAAGACCCTTCTGGTGTTAAAGGTCCTTTTTGATGTTAGTACTTAAGGGTCCTGGGTCTTAGGGTCTTAGGGTCTGGTTTTTACGGTATGCCCAAGTAAATCGTGACTCAAGAATGTTGAGGTATACAATCCTCTTGTATCACGACTTAAACCCTTTGAATAAAGTCACCGCAATATGGACGGAAGCGACGAAGTAATAAAACTAATTGCAAAAAGGGCAGAAGTGTTTGATTTAAGTAATATACACCCAAAAAATAGACAGGAGAGCGTCAGCTAGACCAATCAAGCTAAAATATACCCCTCCCCCCATCATAAGACTTGTGATTTGGGCAAGTGTTTTGTCATGTGCTATTCGTCCTGAATGGAAACTAAACTGCCATCTTTCCAAGTCTTTCAGAATTTTCCTCGGTGTGTTGCGTGCTTCTGCCCAAAAACAAACAAAGCGCATTCCTTCGAAGGTTAAATTGAACAATAGAAGAAGTGATGCAAAGAGACGATGAATATCAAAACTTACAGCTTCGGGCTTCTTTACAGCCCAGTTTACGAACTTTTTTTTCCATGAAAGTGGTAAATTACTGGAGCCGCCAGACCTGTGCCATCTTCATGATTCAACCTCTTTCTAATTCTTGGTGTCTTGGTGTCTAAGTTCGACCCGATAGCCACTAATTTCCGATATTACACCCAGAAGTGGCCCAAGAAATCTTTTAACAGAGGGGTTGGAGCTTCCTGCAGGGGAGCTAAAATGACCAAAATATACCGTTTCTCTTATGTTATTTTATCAAATTTGCTCCGACAATAATCTAAAATTTCCTCCGATGGATGCTAGATGCTTCCGAAGGAGGCACTGTAGCCCCCCCCCTAGCCCTCCCCTGGCGCCACCACTGATTACACCTTTAAAATACAAAACTTGGGTCTATTTTCAAATTTGGGACTTACATTGCAAAACTTTCCAAAAGGCGGGCACTTCCAATTAGTGGACACCTTGCTCTTGCCCCGACAGTGTCCGCTAATTTGAGAGAATTCTGTACAAAATATCGCGTGCGAATTTCAAATTGGAGTTGAAGTGGGAATGGGTCTTTAGGTGACAAATTTTCAGCGTGCAGTGAGGTTCTAAAGGTTCTTGCGCAACCGGTATGCTTAGGAAATTTCTTATGTTTTGTATTTTTATGCAGTACAAAAAGATAAAATAAGAGAACTAGGATAGTCTAACTAAAATCCCTCGATTTACCTCTCTTTTTGCAGCTCAATTCTCGGTGAAACGGGTTCTGTTGTCCGAATGCCAGGTATCCTAATGAACGGCATTGATGAATGAATGCTCATAAGAAATCAGGCATTCCAATTCAAACTTTTGATGTCTATTGACAAACTCTTGCCTGAAAAATATAAGCTCAATCACCTTCAGGTCCACTAAATCATATAAAATCATGTATACAATTATTTTTACAGTTAATGTTGACAATATACATTAATCGATATTCAGCCAAGATTATCAATAAATCGTTTCCCTCTTTTTCAGATGAACAAATTTGAGATAGTCTGGCTGCCTGTCTTATATCTTCTTCTTTTGCTGTGCGAAAATCCTGCTGAAGGTATGTCACAATTGTATGCTTAAAACTCGTTGCAAACGTGCTAGTTTCAAACGAATAACCAGCATTTTAATTACTGTAGCAACACAGTCGTTGAGTAAAAAAGGTTTCCATACCATACAATAACGCCATAGACCCTTAGGCTAGTGGACAGTTTTGCATCTGTGTGATGTCCATAAACTTGTGCAGATAAAACACCGGGAAATATCAAACTTCCCAACATGGTTCGTCAGTTAAATAAAAAAGAAGTATAAGTCCGTGATCTAGCAAGTTTGTCTTTTAAAATTGATTAGCTTAATGCCAAAGCTTTTCCCTTTTATGTCACAAAAATTTTAATTTTTGAGTAATCTAAGGATTTAAACAATCCGTGCAAGGAAAAGGAAAACATTTGAAAATAGCTTACTATTTGGAAAATCAGAAACATAGCTTACTAAAGTGTCTATCTCCCGACACCTAAAGAGTATAAACGTTGGGTAATAGCATTAATGTCACTTAGAAAAGACGCTTGCTTGTTATCACAATAGTTTGAAAAGAATGAAATGAAAAGTAGCGAATTCTGGATTAACTCAATTCTTTTTGTTGCACCTATTTCCTTCAAATAACGTCCAATTCTACCTGTTACTGTGCCAAGTGCACCAATGACTATTGAGATGACCTTGGTAGATACATTCCAATTCTTTTTGATTTCGCTGGCTAGATCTTGGTGTTTTATGATCTTTTCCTGCTCTTTGTTTCTTATATTCACATCTACTATTGTAATTTATGACCTTCTTGCATCTTCTTCGTGATCCGTCTGTACTGTAAAATCTCATAATACTTTGAAGCATTCATTTTTAGCAACGCTCTCAGGTTGATGTTTGTACCACTTGCTACTGATTTCAAATCCCCGCTAACGTAAAATATCTCAATGGACTGCTTTAGCTACGCAGTAGTGTCGGCGCTCGTATTCTTATTGTGCAATATTGGTACATCCACTTACAAAGTAATATATTGTTTCATCTTTTTCATAGCATGTATTGCATTCGGCATCTTCCCTGCTACTATCTATTCTTGCTTTTATGGCATTTGTCCCGAGAGACTGCAACTGTGCAACTATTATCATTACTTCGGTTTCTTTCTTTAATTCTCCCTTCTGAATCCACATCCATAATTCCTTTGTTGCTACATCTTTTGTTTTTCTGAAATGCTGTTCGTGAAGCTCCTTTTTCCAGATACTTTTTTGTTTTTCTTCTTTTCGTCTATTCTAAAAAATTTACGCAATTCCTACCTCTTCTGCTACATTTCCTCTTTCTACAGATATCAGTCTCTCTTTGCATTGCACGAGAGGCGACGTCTTGAGAAGTTACCCTCTTTATTTCAGCTTCACCTTTCTTGATGTTAGTTCGGTTTTCCAGGTTTTCATGCTTTGATCTAACAGACCAACTACATTACGAAACCGACCAAGGCCAAAGTGTCCCCGTATCCATGAGACAGATTGCCCAACACCGGACGCCAACCCGGTATTTCTTGGTCTCTGGGGTGAGCTAACAGGCTCAAGGGTGACCTGGGGGTATTCGTGGCAAAGCGTAGCGTAACCCACGTCGAAACTCCTCAACCCGATGCAGTTTAAAGTCATGCCCAGGAGGATAGTTGTTATTATCATTATTATTCTTATCACAATAAAAGTACCAGCAGTAGCACAAATATACAATATAATATGTATCTATATAGAGACACGCAAAAAGCATTAAAAGCTGTCCAGCAAGAACATAAAGATCGTCTGCAAAACATCCTAATTTTCCAAGGATTTTTATTATCACATACCGTATTTCCTCTAATGAATGCCACCATCTGATAAACGCCGCCCTCTATTGAACGCCGCATCGTGAAAAGCGGCGTTCAATAAAAAAAACACCAAACACGAAGTAAGGAATCGTTTTAACGCTCACTATTCGAATACGATGAAAGTTTTTATCGCATAGAGATGAGGAATCTGACGGAAACAGGGATATTGACATTCCTTGACTTGACTTGACATTCTATTTATCTTTTTTCATCGCATTTTTCAAACTTTTCATTTTGTATTCATCCGTGCAGTCTTTCCAGGCTTAATTTTACTTTTCAGCTAAATCTGTAATACACATCCTTGGTTCTCCGCGAACCTAACTTTATCGACGAGGCACAGCAGTCTCTCTCAAGTACTGTCTATCCTAAACGTAAAGCAACGAAGCCCAGTGCAGTCTTTTATAAACACTGCCTGTCCTGAATAAACCTAAATTACACTATAATATCGACGAGCTACAAGAGTTTTCTCAAGCCTCTTGAGCTGAGCAGTTAAGCCTGGTTTCCACTAGGCGATTATCGCGATAAAGGCGACAACTTCAACAGACTTTTCGCTTTTATCGCGACAATCGTCATAATCGGCCAGTGGAAACATGAAATCTTTATAAATTTAATCGCGATTTTCGCGTTTGTCGTCCTTATCGTGATAATCGTGGCGCGATAATCACGATTAAATCATGTTTCCACTGGACGATTGTCGCGATAAAAGCGAAAAGTCATTTGAATTTGTCGCTTTTATCGCGATAATCGCCCAGTGGAAACCAGGCTTTAGCATCCTTAAGTTGTCATAGCCTAAATTATTACAAGTGCATCTTCGCATATCTCTCTGTATCTGTGCCTGCTCGGGTCTCTATGTACCTCCTTGAAGCTAACTTGCCAACTTACATGTATACGTTAACCTTCATCCTGTTGTTGCCACAGCGGCATCTTATGTAATACAATAGTATCTTCTGTTAATACAATAACGGGAAGTAAGCTAATACATCAATGCAAATAGGCATAATACAACTGTCTAATTATCCGAGAGTGGTTCTTTCCTAACGCGTACATTAACAAAGATGCGATTACATGTGTGGGGCAACATTACAAAGAAATACTGATAAACAACTGTGACTAATACGAGGAAATAGAATGAATGGAATTGGTGAAAGTCTTAACACGAGATTTGCATGGACAGACAAATAGCAGTATTACAGTTTGTAATAAACTCGCGGCATTCTTTAGAGAAAATACGGTATTTTTAACCCGGATCCTCCACAAATAGACAAACTATGTCTATGGTCCAAGGTGCAAAGTAGCGTGCCTCGGGTTTTTTTCAATTGCACCATGGTATCTTAAACAATACCGTTGCCACTTAGAAAAACTTGAAAACATGGAACTTGAGCAAGACCTTTGACTGTTCTTTCTGTTTTCTACCAGAAACCCTCCTTCGCGTTGTTGCAGGCTGCAAAACATATCTAGAATTCTAGCATACTGATCTCCGCCAATTTTGTTTCGATCTCTATGCATAGGAACTTGGTATTCGTTCATAAGAAAGTGGTACGGATCGGACCAGGCACGTAAATACTGGGGGGTGTGGGGGGTGTGACATGGGGGTGTGGGGGGGGGTGTGACACCCCCAATCTTTCATCCAGTCGGAAAATTTGAGGACAGTCGGAAAATTTAAAGCTGTTGGTAGAAATCGGAAAAAACATTTGTGAAAATTGAAGTTTTGACTCAAATGACCTTGTGAACTGTAGCTCAAAGAGAAACATAAGAAAGGTATAAGTTCAAAAGAAAATAGTTGTTTGGTAAAAGGCAATCCTAAAAAGAATGAGAGGCGACGCAATAGAGAAAAAACGAAGTTTTGTACGAAAATGCAAGTATTTTCAACTACATTCGTCGTAATGGGGATAGTGCGATAATCATTCCATCAAATTGCTTAAAAACGGGATACTAACTAGAATTTTTTAAATAATATTCTTTAAATAACAAAAGAGTGCCCCATAAGATAAAAGGCATAAGACTTCGTGAATTGTTTTAGTGCGTTTTTCGAAAGATGGTTCTTTGATCTAATAATTCTATCAACTCGAGCCCCCCCCCCACTTTGAATTTCTTGGCGCCGCCCCTTTGAAAGACTAAACGACCTCATGATTCTTACTTGCGAGAAAGAAATTTTTGGACAACGTAAATTTAGATAAGATAGTGGAACCATGGGCAAGTCCTAGAAGGAGAAAACTTAACACCTGATTTTTGGACTACGTATGTTTTAATGCACTAATTAAACTAACAGTCTTTATGCTCGATCTTCTAAATTTACGAAATCTAGAAACTTTATTATACAGCTGAATAATTATTTACGAGACAATTTATAAGGTTTCGTTGGTAAAAAACTATTAAATTTTAGGCCCTCATACAAAATTAGAATTGACCTTTGTCAGTCGGAAATTTTGAGCCCTTCACCCCCCTAAAAATATTTGCCAATTTACGTCCCTGGATCGGACCTTCCGTTCACACGGGAACGCTCGAGATCGATCCGCTATCCGTGTTGATTTCAGCTCGCTTTTGAGAGCACTCCACGTTTTGATCCCAGCTCGTATAAACGTTCGCAATATGTGGGATCGATCCCAAATCGGCACGGATGGGAAACGAGGCTAATGAATTCTCCAATTTGAGGTGCTTTGGGCACGGGGCTTCGACCTTTGGTCAGGTCTTGCTCGCCCTCTTCGCCCATATGATGGAATCTACAAACTTCAATTGATATCAGTAACAATTTTTCTATTATTTCACGAGTTTATAGATAAATTTAGCGAACAGGCTCCGACCTGTGTTTTTATTCCAGCGTGATATTAAGGAGTAGGGTCCATTTTATTCAGCGCTTCAAATAAAGATGTTGTTGTTTGAAGCCATTTTCTTCTCAGCCTTCCTATAAATTTGGCAGTATTCTCTTTTTCTTGCTAAAAACATAAGCAAAACCACGCGCCTCCCTCTCAAAAGGGCCTGGATCCCAAACTGGATCCAATGGATTGATCCCGTTCCTCCACTGTAAACGGGGTCTAAGAGTCTGACTTTGTCTCCTTTTGATAAGATTGATGTTTTGCGGAAAACTGGGGGGCCGTGGTCCCAAGACCCCCCTTCGTCAGACACCCTTTACAGATAGAGGAATATGTAAATTCCACTGTTTGTGAAGTCTGCACGCAGGCTATCGATGATGACGAGCCCTGAATCTGCGTCGTTTAGGAGGTAATAGAGAGTTTTGATTTTGGCGCCATTCTACGTCCCCGTCATAAAATCGGAATCTCATTTTTTCACATGTGCAGGAGGACGGAACGGCCGCGCTATTTCCAGGCCTCGCAAACGTCCCGTCGTAGCTGCGTCGGCGATCGGAAACTCTCTAATCCAGGAATGCCGGTGTCATATGCGTTTTGGTACCCTATGCAAAATTGTAACATTGTGAAACGCAATGTGTTTCAAATCAAGTGATTTCATCGTAGTTCGATATTATGACACATTATAATTAACAAATAGAACACAATGCTCTTTTTGTTCAAAATTTCACACTTTTTAATCAAGAAAACTTTGGAGTCGCCATTAATATTGTACTTTAAAAGATTGGGTACGTTTTTGTATAAGCAAAATTGTTATGGGTTCAGGGCCGTAAATCCCGGGGGGACGGGGGGGACTGGACCCCCCCAAAAATCTGGAGCAAAACGATTTTTTTGGAGAAATTACCATCATTTTCCTTGAAAGAAAGAAATCCCTGGTAGCCGGGTTAGAACCAAACTACGTTTTTCTGTGTTATTGCAACAAACCTCAGGCAATAAGGTTATTTTTGTAAGCAGAGTGGTTTTTATAATTTTTACAAGATAAAAACTTACCGTTTTTTACCGTTTTATTTTTGAAAACAAAGTACAAAATAAAAAGAGAGCAATCTGTCATTTTATTTGACCTATTTACTAACTTATTTACGTGCATTTCTATTATTTGTCTATTATTTGCTTTTAAACAGTAAATCACTTTTTGTATCATTAAAATGTATTCATTTTTGATCTGTAAACATGGCCTACTGAAAGCACTCAAAATAAGGAAGACGCACATTTCTGTTCAGAAAGTAAATTTCTACCAATCAATACAACAGCGTCCCACATTTCCCCAAAGTCTGTCACTAAGATTTAAGCATGATTCTTCCCCTCCAAAATTTCACCCAATAAACAATAATCTGTGTTCTTCTGAAAAACGCCGAACTTTCTAATCTGAGCGATTCTAGTTTTTTATTAAATTTAGTCTGGGGGAGGCCTTTCTAGAAGATAAAATTTCAAAAATTTTCTTCCGCGTCGGACCCAACCATGGTGGGTCCCACTACGACAGTTAACTTGATTCTTAGCTCCCAAGGCTCAATTTCTTGGGGCCATCTCTGAAAAATGTTATCCATCCAATTATCAACACAAGTCAATGTACTATGGAATATCTGTAAATACCTTCTATAGAGCAGAAAGTCTTGAAAAAATCCAAAAATATTGACTTTTGTTTTTAAAGTAATTTGCCCCTCAACTGTTTCCATAAAGCATAACACATACCCTTGTGGTGCCATGACCCACTGCATACTTTATATTCATTCGCTCTGCTGACCCCCCCAATTCACATGACAGATTTACGGCCCTGTATGGGTTTCTGTACCAGGACCGTTTTGCATGCGAAATTCCAAGTTCGTTTTGGTACCCTATTGTTTAAGTGCTTGGGTACGTTTTTGTATAAACAAAATTGCCATGCGTTTGTGTACCTGAACCGTTTTGCATGCTAAATTCCACCATTCGTTTTGGTACCCTATTGTTTAAGTGCTTGGGTACGATTTTGCATAACCAAAATTGCCATGCGTTTGAGTACCCGGACCGAAACGCAAATGCATAAGGTTACCGAAACGCATATGACACCGGAACGACCAAGGGCAAGAGGGCTAGCCTGCCTGCAGACTCTTAAATTGAATTGCAAATGTTTATCCTCCTCCTCCTGGATAAACATTTGCAAGTCAATTCAAGAGTCTGCAGGCAGGCTACAAGAGGACAGGCTTGTGTAAAAGGGCATTTGCAAATAATTCTTTCGTAGCTGTCTTTTGTTTCAATCTTCTTGTATCTTGAAAATCGGCTAATTTTTAGCATAACAATTTCCTTCACAAGTTTTGGGAAATGTCGTCATGAATAAGTCAGTGCAGTCAGATATACATATGATTTTTTTATAATTGCAAGCGCTCGATGTCAAGGGCACTTCTATGAAAAGGGCACTTTGGCATCCTTTGCCCCTCCGATCCAAGCGCAACAGGGATGGTTGACCCCATGCGCCCCCTCTCTACTCAGTTTAGATGTATGATGATTACTCTAAGGTCCTTAATAGAAGGGGGAACGCTTATTACTTTTTTGATTTTTTTCTGACCCCCCCCGAAGCTTATTTGGGCCCCCCCGTTTATTAATTTTTATACGCAGTCATTCATATCCCTTATTTCATTTGTCCTTTGATCTTGCAGGTGTTAAATTTCTGTAAAGTTTCTCTTAAATGAAGAGGTTGAATTGTACAAAAGTTTTAACATAGAAAAGTGATGACATCCTAAAAAAATTACATAGGCCTGACTGATGTACACAATGATAATTAGCCTGCTCATTTTAGTAATACAACAATACATTATTACATGGTGATAATTGTCATTTTGCTATCGATTGTATTCAGAAGAAAATCTCTTTGACCCCAAAAAAGAATCATAGCGTGATTTTTCAGATTTTTCACATTTCCGACCCCCACTTACTAAGACCCACCCCCCGCTAATTTATTTTCCGAAAAATTTCTGACCCCCCCCAACTATCAAGACCTCCCCTTCTATTAAGGACCTTAGAGTATACTGTGGTGTGGCCACGAGGCTCTGTACTGGCTGTGCAGAAAGGCGCGAATTAATCGCAGCGTAGTGAACGCAGATGTATGTATACAAAGACTGTGAGTCTTGTTTATTATGTGCTTTATTAGTGCTGATGAACGAATTTTGCTAGCTTGTTTCGTTTCTATTTAGTGTGTCTGTATATGTGTAGTGAAACCTTCCTTAGCCTAACCTCGATGCAGCACTCTTATTCGTATCAAGTTTATGTTCCAAAAATAATCATATCACGCGAAATGTAATTACTCCAGTTAACTGCACTGCAGTCTTCAGTATAGTAACCACCATTCAGCCCATTCTAAAATACAATCCTGTTAATTTCGGTGCAAATGACCTAGCATTTGGTTTAATAACATTTGATAAAGAATTGATCAGGTAAAATGTTAGGCCGTCGAATGTTGTGACAAAACTTGGCTTGGCTAATATACTGTATGCTTGTGTCAATAACAATTGTAAAATGCTTTGCTATTTACAGTAGCTAACATGAATCAAATAATGGGGGAACATTTTGAAAAAAGGGCGTTTCCCTGCATTTGCGAGTGTTTGAAGGGCGTGGTTCAAAAAAAGACCCACCACTTCTGCAGCCCTGGGTATGCCACTGCCTGGCACAGAGCAATTTTGCATAGATATAGCTTACCACGGATAAATTGGGCGTAGGAACGACGTAACTTCTCCCTGTTTCGGAAATCTAGCATACTGTAACTCCCGCAACATCTTCCCCTATCCTCCAGTGTCCAGAACTGCACAGAAAATGAATTTGAAAATCAATCTGAAATTAATCTGAAAATCACTGAGCTTTGTAAAATTTGTCATTTAGTCAGCATAGTACAATTCAATGAGACACTTATTGATGCACTCATTTTTTATTATTAGAAACAAAAGTTGATGTTGAGCACTCCAGTTTCTTAATGTTCTTGAAATTTCAATACTTATTGTTTCTTACGAGTTTTTCAATTATGATGCCAGGAATGATGTTATGAAATGTTTGTGGCCTTTTTTATCTCGTAAAGAGATTCGCTTTCATTCTAATGCTGTATTTAGATGTGGGAAGTATATTTTTATCCGTTGTGTCTTAAGTTCTAGGCCAACATAGCAATCATGTCCTTGGATTTTACATAATTTCTTTGTTCTCAGTTTTATCCCGATTTAATAGTTTCTTACTTTTTTTGCTTTGAGTACTGAAGTTTCTAATTTTTTTCTTACTGTCCAGTACTCGTTTCTAGCCAGTTTCTTAAAAGCAAAGTGTATAGTATATATCGCTGGAATAAAAGGGGGCCTCCTTCTCACTTGTTTACCTGCTTTGAAGAATCCTGCTAAAGAATCGTGCTTTGACTTGTCAATTTAGTCATGTTATTCTTATTGCTTTGTTCTTTTATTTTATTTATTTGGCTATTTACTTATTTATTTACTCATGATTTATATAAATAGTTTTTGCATTGTAACAGAATCTGAATGAAGTCAAAATCAAATAAAATTGAATCAAGTCAAGTCAAGTCTAGTCAAGTCTTTAAAGATAATGTGATCATATAAAAGGACTTAGTATACCCAACTTGTGAAGTGACATCAAAATAACGGCTTGGAATTGGTATTTTTACGATTCAAAACTGCTCACATGAAAAGCTAACCTCACAGCAGGGTAGATTAACAGAACGAATGAAAGGACTTGGGCAATGACATGAAAAATCACATGTTTCTGTAAACCCTGCAGAGTTGCTTGCTTTAGCTGGACACATTATCTTATACAAACCCAAAGTGAAATATATCTGCCCCCCTGCAAAAAAGAATTTCAGTTTTCCAAAGTTTGCCTTAAATTATCACTTTTTTATTAATTCTTTTACTATTTAAAGTTGGCGGCTTAAAGTTTTTCACCAGATGGTCTTAGTGTCTCTCATAATTTTCCCCTATAAATCTGACTGTATCAATTCCAAGGCAAGTTGTTTTTGCCTTTGGTAGCTGTAGGCTATCTGAACACCTAAAATTATAAAGGTGTTTGAAAATTTTCTTCATGAAATAAGGATTTAAATTCTGTTTTGTTTTGTATATTTTTACCATAATGAACTGTAGGTTCCTCTGAGGATTGGTTACAGAATTACAGCTTTCAAATATTTTTTCAAAACTAAAGACAACATCCTGATATGCAATTCTTAATGCTATTTAATGATTTCTATTTATTTTATTGATCACATTTCTATTGTGAAACATCAAAATCAACAGTCAATAGCTAAACTGGGACATAAGGAATGTTTTCATCAACAGTTTTAGCTGCTCCAGCTTCATGAGAACTGAGATAGGAGTTAGAAGCTTTTAACTAGTGAATTTGGACATGTTTTATGGTTTTACAGAGAATTTGGACATGTTTTGAAGCTCAGTTTCTTGTCAAGACTGATGCCTTGTACTTTCTTCTTTATACCTTCACCAATATGTATATTAACTCTTTCCCTGTTCACCCCAATCAGAATAAGGTGACATCTATCTTCATTTAGTTTCATATAGTTCTTAGGGAACCACGTTGTTGGTAGATTTGCATCTCTTTCTAATCTTTGTATAGTATTTTCTACCTTAGAGTTGCAAGTGTATAAAGTAGTGATGTCTGTGTAATTGCATAATTAGTTTCCATTCATCAGAAGAAACATATAATTGATATAGATATAAAAAGGGGACCTAATACTGAGCACACCTAAGGTTGTCTCTTTTCATGTACTAAAGAACCATTGACTTTTACTCTTTGTCTTCTCTTCGTAAAATAGCAATGAATTAGTTTGAGGGCAGTTCTGCTAAAACCATAAGCCTTCAGTTTTGCCAACAGTAGCTCATGATTTAGGCAGTCAAAGGCTTTGGAGAGATCCATCAGAAGTGCTCTCGCAAAGCCTCTGTTATTCATCACTGTTTTACAAGTTTTTGATAATTTCAGAAGCTCCTGTTGTGTATTATAGCATTTCCGAAAAGCGCAAAGCTGTGTAGAAAGAAAGCACTCAGAAAAGGGCATTATTTGCTCATAGATCAGTTGTTCAAAGATCTGTTGAGAGAACAATTATTGGGCAAAGGATTTTCTTGCCAGAAGCGTCATCTTCTTTAAAAGTGAGGAAATATCCCCAGCTTTCAGTTTGTTTTGAAAACAGCTTTTAGATAGACTTCTGTTGTAAGTACTGATTAAGTATGGCAAGAGCAGACCTGAATTTTTTAACAACACAAGAGCAGACCTGAATTTTCTAACAACACTTTAGCTGGAATACTTTTGACTAGCTGGAATACTTTTGATGGGAGATGCTTTCTTTGGATATAATTTTTCTATTCAAAACTTTATCTCCTGGATACAGCAAGGTCAAAACTCAAATATACCTGAAGAACTTAAGTTTTCTTTTATATGCTTTGGTGTAAGCTATACTAACAAGCTCAATAGGATCCTCTATATAATTTGCCGATACCAAATTTGCTTACAATACTTCAATACCTAGAGGACATGTTATTTTGGCAAAATAGTCATTAGCAATATCTGCAATTGCTTTGTCATCGGAAAAGTAAAGTAAAGTTACACTTGTAGAGGTTTTAACTTAACAGAAAAAGGTTTCACTGTTTTCCAGAATTTTCAATTATCTTTGAGGCATTTAAGATCGATATTCCCGCTCAAGTTCATGCAACAGTTTCAAACAAAGATTTATCTCTTTTTTGAAAGCAACAAATTATCATTATTATTCGTTGCCTTTCATGATTTTGCACATTAGGTACATCTCATTACTGTTTTTACTGTTTTTTAATTCAGGACCAATATTACCAAGATGCAAGACATGCGACTTTCTGACAAGTGTAATTGTCTTGTCTGTTTTTACATATTTTCTGTCCAAGTTATTTTTCTCTCTAACTTTACATTATGCTTCTCAGGAGCATGCACACCATCCTGTGATTCAAATGCAGTCTGTTCCGGTGGTACAACATGTGTTTGCAACATAGGCTACACTGGAAATGGATTGACTTGTACAGGTGATATGATATACTTATTTGCTCAGTGATTCAGAAATATATGTTTTTGAACAAGCATAATCTACTTTTATCAAGTCCTTTAGTTTTTAGTTTATCAAGTTCGTAGTTAACGGTAGTTTCAAAGTGAATCGGTCTATAATGAATTTTTAATTCTACGTAAATTTCGAGATGATATTAATTAAGCTTAACGGATGATTTGTGGCTGTTCTTCTGTAGGTTTTATGGCTTGTTCCTTTCCATTTGTTAATACATATCTCTTTGTTGCTTCTAGATCAAGACGAATGTACATTAGGAACGCATAACTGTGATTCAAATGCTGCATGCACAAATACTGCAGGCTCATTCACCTGTGCTTGCAATGTTGGTTATACCGGAGTTGGTACATCTTGTACAGGTATATCTTCCTAACTGTGGCTTTTAAGTTGATGTTTCATTAAAGAATCTATAATTCTACGTAGTTATCCAATGGCTTTCGATTATATGTATCAGATAAGTTGTGGCTATTCTTTTCTAGGTTTTATGGCTTGTTTCTTTCCATTTGTTAATACATGTCTCTTTGTTGCTTCTAGATCAAGACGAATGTACACTAGGAACGCATAACTGTGATTCAAATGCTGCATGCACAAATACTGCAGGCTCATTCACCTGTGCTTGCAATGTTGGTTATACCGGAGTTGGTACATCTTGTACAGGTATATCTTCCTAACTGTGGCTTTTAAGTTGATGCTTCATAAAAGAATCTTTAATTTTACGTAATTATCCGATGGCTTTTGATTAAATTAAAGGGATAATTTGTGGCTGTTCTTTTGTAGTTGTGATGGCTTGTTTCTTTCCATTTGTTACTTCATGTCTCTTTGTTGCTTCTAGATCAAGACGAATGTACATTAGGAACGCATAACTGTGATTCAAATGCTGCATGCACTAATACTGCAGGCTCATTCACTTGTGCTTGTAATGTTGGTTATACCGGAGTTGGTACATCTTGTGCAGGTATATCTTCCTAACTGTGGCTTTTAAATTGATGCTTCATAAAAGAATCTTTAATTTTGCGTAGTTATCAAATGGCTCTTGATTAAATTAAACGGATAATTTGTGGCTGTTCTTTTGTAAGTTTTATGGCTTGTTTCTTTCCATTTGTTAATACATGCCTCTTTGTTGCTTCTAGATTAAGACGAATGTACATTAGGAACGCATAACTGTGATTCAAATATGCTGCATGCACTCAAATACG
The DNA here is from genome assembly GCF_013076305.1 of Rhopilema esculentum. The sequence goes on along the minus strand of NW_027018682.1, from coordinate 10,807,084 downwards.
TGAGGGCTATTACGCTGTTGACTGCATGTTGTTATAGCGGAGTGGTCGGGTCTTGCTAACCGGATTTTGCAACGGTGGCTTTTAAGTTGAGCCTTCATAAAGAATTTTAGATTGTTGACGGTAGTTAATTCCAATGGCTTTTGAATTAAATTAAAGGCTCATTGTTGGTGGCATTTTTCTTTTGTAAAGTTTTATGGCTTGTATTCTTTCATTTGTAAAGTAAGGGAATGGTGGTGACCGAGATAGTCAGGTGTTAGACTTGCTCGGACAGAGCTAGTAGGTTTTATCTGTTTGAATATTCGAATAGTCCTCGTCTTGCCCAAGACATAGCGGAATTCGGCAGATAGCGGATCACCGCTACGCTGCGTTCTGGGCTGAAAGCGACCTCGCCGGATGGATTGAAGAACACAGTATTGCCGGCGTCCGACAGACGCTTATCTCTTCTGTTTGCTTCTAGAGTCAAGACGAATGTACATTAGGAACGCATAACTGTGATTCAAATCTGCATGCACAAATACTGGCAGGCTCATTCAACTGTCTTGCAATTGTGGTTATACGAGTTGGTACACTTCTTGTACAGGTATATCTTCCTAACTGTGTGTTTTAAAGTTGATGCTTCATATAAAGATTGTAATTAATTTACGTAGTTATGCGATGGCTTTGATTAAATTAAAGGAATATTTTGTGCTTGTTGCTTGTTTGTAGTTTGTGATGGCTTTTCTTTCCATTTGTACATATTCTCTTGTTTTCTTCTAGATCAAGAGAATTGTACATTAGGTAAAACGCATAACTGTCATGCAGAATGCTGCATGCACAATATCTGCGAGGATCATTCACTGTGCTTGCGATGTTGGTTATATGGAGTGGTACAGCTGTACGGTGTATCCCTAACTGGGCTTTAAGTAGATGTTTCATTAAATAATTTTAATTCTACGTAGTTATCCAATGGTTTTGATTAAATGTATTGGAATAATTGTGTGGCGTTCTTTTCTAGTTTTATTGGCTTGTTTTCTTCCATTTGTTACATATATCCCTTTGTTGCTTCTAGATCAAGGACGAATGTAATTAGAACGCATAATTGTCAAGATAGTAGCATGCACAATATGCAAGGCTATTTCACTTGTGCTTGACATGTTATGGTTATATTACGAGGTGTACGTGAATGAACGCTTGTCGTACAGGGTATGTTATCCTAGCGCTTCATTTAAGTTTGGGCTGGTTCTAAATAATTTGTAATGTGAAAAGTATAGATATTCAGCGACTTTTATTAAATTAATTCTTGTGCATAGATATTTTGTGTGGTTCTATTGATGATTTTTTAAAGATTTTGCTTTCTGCAGTTGATGATACG